>CM070563.1:34983075-35583075 GCA_036346405.1 Phyllostachys edulis | reverse complement strand
GTATAAATTTCATGCATTTTTGAGTATTTTAAATTTTTGGCTTATTTGGTGTTAATTGCAATATCGTTCTTTCGATAGATATCTCGACGATACAAATGTATTCATGAATGTAAACTGAGATTAAATAAGTGGTACAGAAAAGGTGTGAGCACCCTCCTCTTGATCATATTGCTCCTACTAATTTTAAAATGTTTTATATGGTTTTTAATCTCGTCATTGCATGCTATTTTGAAAAGTATGTTCATGGGTAGAAGTAGTTAATTTCCTACTTGCTGCATTGACCCTCCTTTGAATATTGATTACCCTTTTACCTTAAATGATTAAGGCTATATGTTATATGGGATTGTTGCTAATTTGTATAACGATGCTTAGTCGTGCTAGTAGTTGTAGTCGATAACGGTTGATGGAGCTAGTCCATTGGCTGATGGATCGAATCGAATCATAATGAAATTTGAGGATTATATGGATTTGATTATGTTGAATTTGAGGAAAATATCCAGATCTTCGTATCTAAATTTTATGAATTTGTTGATGGGTTGTTGTTGTGTGTTGGACTTGGACGGGTGATGGGGTGTTGAAGGGGTAGTCCCGGATTCGTGTAGCCCCGTCTGGGTATTTGAGGACCGGTCTGTGGTGTGATGAACCAAGTCTTACGTACAACCACATGCCGGGTTTATGGGCGATGGCTTGGCTTAATAATTTGTTGTGTGATAGCTATCAAAACACAATTAGATTGGCAATTATTGTTGTTTATGTCTTATGGCTTTCTTATCAATCTAGTGGGGGCATGTTAATTTTCACCTTACTTGCCCTTAAGGGTCTTTTGCGTATGCCGGATTGCTGCGTAAGGGACTTACTTACACAACGAGGTTCCCCTATGGTTCAGGCAACCGTTCAGTCTAGCCGTGGGACTGTCCTCGGATGGTTTGAAAGTTAGGACATGGCATTGTAACGGCCTCGTTATGCTATCTCAGTCACACTCCAAAGGAAGAGTGCAATTGGCCGACATTGGGAGGTATTCATATCGTGTGGGTAAAGCTATACAACTTTGCATAGTCTAAATAGATCTATTCGAATAGCCGTGTCCTCGGTTATGGACATCACTTGTGGGAAAGCATGCATAGTTAGCTTATGGGAAATTAAGTTTGGGTTATGGTTAAAAATGTTATGTCATTATGTTAGTTTGTTCAGATCTGAAATGATATCTTGAATGCGAAATTTGCGTGTTAATTTGTTATGGAATTAATTGTGTCACAAATGGGATGTTCGTGTGTTGATTATAATTGGAGATTATACTGTTGTTGATCATTACTTACTGTTATACAATGTTTTCTAAATGTTTTAAAATGGCAATTTTGAATCTATATTGTTTATCTAATTGCAAAACTTGCTTTATGCTGAAAATTGACTAGTGTAGTAGCCTTCCTTTGATACTTACATGCATCCTTATTTTTCTTGAAAAGTCACGCGAGTACAACTTTGTAATTAAAAATTGTCTATTGTTCAGGTGAGAAGTCATTCGATTTGGGTAAAATACTTCAGACGCTATGATTTTAACTCCAGTTGGTTGCTTATGGGATTGTGGGCATACCAACTCGGTTTTTCCCTCTTATTTTAAGTTTGTCTTCCACTGCAATTTATTCTTGATAATTATGTTTGGCCGAATGGCCCTCCTATGCAAACTTGTACATTATGTTTCTATTCAATGATGTTATATTTATGATTCCTTTATTCTTGTATATTGTGTATGGATGTGAATGCAATGTTGTGTTTGGATATGTGCATGTTAGTCATTGATCCTTGGGAGCTAACATGAGACACCTATCCGGGCACTTGGAATCGTTTTCATTTCATGTTAAGTATTGTGCTCTTTCAGTGTAATTACTTAGCTTGAAACGGATCCGATCTCGGGGTCCCCACAGCGTTGGTATCAGAGCCATACTGACTGTAGGTTAAAGCCATAGCAATGGACGTTACTAGGATTTTTGATTTGCAAAGAATATTTTCAAACTATCAAAAGTTTGGCAAAAATGCAAGTAATATAATTCTTTTCTTTCTTACCTATCCTAGCATATATTTTCTTACCTCCCTATTCATTTGATTTGAGAAAAATCATTTTCTCTATTACTCGTCTCTCTTCCAACACTAGAAACGTTAAATAGTCGTCGGTAAAGAGAATTGGTGGAAGAACGAGAAGACGATGACTTGCAGTGATTTGAAGATTTTGTTAGGGATTATCCATAGGTATTATACACCCTAATGATATTACTTAGCTTGTAGACGCTGGATTTTGTGGTGATAATGTGTTCTCTTTTGATCCATGTAATTGTGCATCGCCTACGAGCGGGTTGTATCGCAACTATGTCGAAAAACTAACCGTGTTTTTATTTGGATTTTGTGCTGTCCACCTGGGATCTAGCACCCCTTTTCTTGTTGGATAAATGTGTTTTCATGGTGCATTCATGCTAGGTTAAGTTACACCCTGTTGTCTTTACTTACCTTATGCTTTTCCCCCATTCCTTTTTGCCGGTTGCTAACAGGTTGTATGGCAACAGGATGTCGGGTCTTAAAACTCATTTGACGTCAGAAGTAATGGAGGACTCACAGCCCATGGGTTCTCAAATCACTGATGTTCAGCCCCTGAATCCTCAACAGCGCAATCCGGAGCACCCCGACCCGCAATTTCAGCATGTGGGTCAGTAAGAAGAAATGACTCCACCTCAGCCATCCGTGGCCGAAGTGTTAGCCCAAATGGAATAGAGTCAGCAAGACCAGAATCTGATCTTACAACAAATTGCTCATAATACCGCCAGTGTCCAAGGTTCTCAAATGGCAGCGGAAGGAGTCGATCTTTATGGCTCCCGATTTGCTGATTTTCTGAGCACGAAGCCTCCCGTGTTGTCTTGTTCGGAGGACCCTCTCGAGGCCGATGATTGGCTTCGAACCATAGAGTGGAAGATGATCATCACTCAATGTACCGACAATGAGAAGGTTTTCTACGCCTCCAACCAACTTGAAGGGGCCGCTTGTGCATGGTGGGATAATTTTTGCGCCATGCAGCCCGCCAATCACGTTCCATCATGGGACGAGTTCCGGACAGCTTTCCGAGAGGCACATGTTCCTTCAAGCATCGTGAGTATCAAGAGACGTGAATTCCTCGCGCTAAAGCAAGACAACAAGTCCGTAATGGAGTATCTCCATGAGTACAATCAATTGGCTCGTTACGCTTCGGACGATGTCTCTACTGATGCAAGGAAGCAAGACTAGTTCTTGAATGGGCTTTCGGAAGTATTACAGTTGGCGCTTGTTGTAGATGACTTCCGCAACTTCCAACAATTAGTTGACAAGGCCATTGTGGTGGAGCATAAGATGCAAGCGGTTGTAGAATCGCGAAAGCGTGAGAAGGCTGCACAAATTTCAGCAAGCTGTAATTTTCAAGAACCGGGTGTTTGGCCACCCGCTTTTCCTGATTTTCAAGATTCGACACCTCCGAGAGCTTCCATGCAAGTGTCTCAACCACCTCAGCAACAAATCCAACAAGGGCAGCCCAGAAAGAAATGTCAAAGCCGACTCCATCGAGACAAGAAAGTTACTTGTTTCACTTGCGGCAATTCGGGTCATTTTGCGGCTTTTTGTCCAGAGAAGCGCCAGGCTTTTACCATTCAAGTTCCAGATCTTCAAGGGTCCCTTGATCAGTAGTCCGATGTTATTTCTTAGAACACCGGTCGTGCTCATGTCAACCATGTCACCGCCGAGGAAGCGCAGGAAGCACCCGACGTCGTGTTGGGCACATTCCTAGTCAATTTGACTCCCGCGACCGTGTTGTTTGAATCTGGAGCCTCTCGTTCCTTCATATCCAGAGGTTTTGCTACACTCCACAACATCTCACTCAGCTTGATGCCTACACCTATGATGATTCAATCACCGGGTTCAGAAATGAGAAGCATTCATGAATGTCGTGATGTTGAGATTGAGATTAAAGGGGTGAACTTTTTGACCAATCTTATTGTGATAAATTCAGCGGGCCTTGATGTTATTCTTGGGATGAATTGGCTATCTAAGAACCATGGTAAAATTGATTGTGCCCGCAAAGCTATCACTCTCACTAGTCCTCTTGGTCTTCAAGTCGTAATGGTGCCTAAATTGGAGCATCCGCATCTTTATGCCCTTAGCGGCAAAGAATTGCCAGAATTAAGTAAAGTTCTAGTGGTGTGTGAGTTCCCGGATGTATTTCCCGAGGAACTACCGGGTATGCCACCCTCACGAGAAGTTGAATTCATGATCGAGTTGCAGCCCAGAACTGCTCCAATATCAAAACGTCCTTATCGAATGCCGCCAAATGAGTTAGTTGAATTGAAGAAGCAACTCGCGGAACTCCAAGAAAAGGGTTTCATTAGGCTGAGCTCCTCACCTTGGGGATGCCTGGCTATATTTGTGAAGAAGAAGGACCACAGTCTACGCATGTGTGTTGACTACCGTCTGTTGAATGAGGTTACCATCAAGAACAAGTATCCGCTTCCGCGGATTAATGATTTGTTCGACCAAAATGACCGGTGCACGCATATTCTCCAAAATTGACTTGAGATTGGGCTATCATCAAGTTAGGATCAGATCTAAAGACATTCCTAAGACGACATTCTCAACTCGTTAAGGTTTGTACGAGTACACCGTCATGTCCTTCGGTTTAACTAATGCACCAGCCTTGTTCATGAACCTCATGAACTCAGTGTTTATAGAGTATTTGGATAAATTTGTAGTCGTCTTTATTGATGACATTCTTTTATACTCCAAATCTGAAAAGGAGCATGAAGAACACCTTCGGCTTGTGTTGAACAAGCTCTGAGAACATCGACTCTATGCGAAATTCAGCAAATGTGAATTTTGGCTAAAAGAAGTCGCATTTTTGGGTCAGGTGTTATCCAAAGGAGGATTTGCTATGGATCCAAGCAAAGTCCAAGATGTGCTTAATTGGAGACAGCCCAAGTCCGTCTCCGACGTCTGCAGTTTCCTCGGTCTTGCATGATATTACCGTCGTTTCATCGAGAATTTCTCGAAAATTGCAAGACCAATGACCCAATTGTTGAAGAAAGAAAAGAAGTATGAATGGTCAGTGAAATGTGAATCAAGCTTTTAGATGTTGAAGGATTGCCTCAGCTCTGCTCCGGTGTTAGTCCTGCTGGATATCCATAAAAACTTCGATATCTACTGCGATGCATCTCGCCTTGGTCTTGGTTGCGTTCTCATGCAAGAAGGTCGAGTTGTGGCATATGCATCGAGGCAATTGAGGCCTCATGAGATGAATTATCCCACTCATGACCTTGAGCTTGCAGCAGTTGTTCATGCTTTGAAGATATGGCGACATTTCCTTATCGGCAATCGTTGCGAAGTCTACACTGATCACAAAAGTTTGAAATGTATCTTCTCTCAAGCCGATCTGAACCTAAGGCAAAGAAGATGGCTTGAGTTGATCAAGGACTATGATTTGGGACTTCATTATCATCCCGGGAAAGCCAATGTCGTTGTCGATGCATTGAGTTGAAAATCGCAATCAATTGTATTTCGGTTCAACCCGAAACGGAAGCCCTATGCAACGAATTTCAACGGCTCAACTTGGAAATGGTTAGAGAGGGTTTTCTCACTGCCTTGGAAGTGAAATCTACCCTAGAGGACCAGATCAAGATGGCCCAGAAGAATGACAAGGGTATGGAAAGAATTAACAAGAAGATGAAGCTCAGCAAAGCCAAGTGTTTCTCCGAAGACCATCAAGGTGTTTTGTGGTTAGCAAAACTTAAAGAATCAATCCTTCAAGAATCCCATGATTCTCTTTTCTCCATTCACCCGGGTAGCTCCAAGATGTATCAAGACTTGAAGCAAAAATTGTGGTGGACTCGAGTGAAGCGGGAAATTGCACGTTTTGTTGCGGAATGCGACATATGTCAATGGGTAAAGGCCGAGCACCAACGGCCAGTGGGCATGCTTCAACCCCTCCCCATTCAAAGGAAAGGAAATGCAACAAACAGGACATAGCTACATCTACCCAATTGACATACAAGTATTTGAATTTAAGCAACACATAGAATACTTAAAATCAACATAAACGTTTTATTGAAATTAGTAGGAGCAAATATGGTAAAAGGGGGGATTGCTTGTCTTTCTTGATACCACTTGTTCAACCTCAAGTTTAACTCACAATTACGTTGGAATCGTTGAAAACCTAACGAAAGACGATATAGCAATAAACGTCAAATAAACCGAAGAAGTCAAAATATTAAAAAATGCATGAAATTTACATAGCAGGTAGATTATGATTTTGTATGAACTTACGGGAAAATTTTAGTTCAATTGAAGTTCATCTAGATTTTCCATGACTTTTTTAATGTTAATGTCATTAGCGTACAAATAATTCAAGTATCAAAATTTTCTAGAGTTGTGGTGGGGATGAATTTTACATGTCATATAAGAGATTAAAATGCTATGAACAATAAAATTTGATTCACCCCATTTGGAGTTCATATGCATTTCTTATGCATTTTTGAAGTTAAATCAATTTTTAGTGTAAAAACAATTCATTTTAGACATTAATTTAGCATTCCTAAATTTTTCTGGAACAGAAACATACTTCAAACCTATTCCATTTAAAAGTACATTAAAAATGAAAACCAACCAAAATGGTTTCACTCAATTTAGAGTTAAATTGAATTACTTATGAATATTTGAAGTTTTAACTCATTTTCAGTGCAAAAGTAATTCATTTCAGAATTTCCAAAAGATTTAAATACTTTTTATACGCGCGTTCCGCTAGCCATAGTGAATGACAGGTGGGACCTGAGGTGAGGGCTGACTAGGTCAACTTTGACTCGGGTCAAAAGCCACGGGACCCATGCGTAAGTGGCTAGGTCCATCCCAACAGTGCAGGGACCATAGTCCGCGCACAATCCACCGATGGTGGTTACTATGCACTTAATTATATGGGCCCACAAGTCATCGGCATAGAGGGTTAAACGGCTAAAATTAGATTTCTAATCGTGTTTAACCCCGGTGGGTCCTACAAGTCATACACACACTAATAAATCACTTATGCGCTAGCGACCGGATTAATACCATAAGCTGCCGGCGGCTTGTCGAAGCTCCTATGCACGAGTGAGCGCAGCGAAGATGGCAATTCGGTGAAAGAGTGGCGCTCTGGGCTTGGGATCGACATGTACGGGTGCGGAGCAACCTCGCGAACACTTTCAAAGTGGCGCTGAGTCCGATGATTGCCGACGGCGAGCTTGCGATGGTCGGAGCCAGAGCCGAACAGGCGGATCACGTGGAGGAGAGGCTACGAGCATCGGTTGAGCTCGGAGAAGGGCGCGCCAGGATCGCCTTATCACTAGGGACATGGAGCACTTAAAGTCGATGACAAAGGAAGTCGGTGGTGCTCAGAATAGGGGCGGCGGCGGTCCACCAATGCTAGAGAAGAAGGGGTAAAACTCCCTCGACATTGTACCAAAACCCAAATAAACTAGTCAGAAGAATCCAAGAGATGATGCTATCACAAGGAACAAGGTGGTGTGGAGAATAGCTCACCGGAGCGTCTGCGAGCTTCGTGGCCGTGGCCAACGGAGCCGAAGACGACAATGTTGTTCCCAACGATTCCGTGAACGATTGTAACATCCCAAAGTTCTGTTACCAAAATAAAAATTAATAAAGTTATTATTTTATTGGATTTTTTGAAATTTGAAAGAGTTTGTTTGCTTTATTTGAATTTCGAAGTTTCAAAAGTCAAAAGTAAATTTTATTAAAGTTTTTAAAGTTTTATTTGAGTTAAAGTTGAAAAATAAAAATTTAATTATTTTCTAGAATTATAAAAGCTTTTACCTAATTATTTTAAAGCCAAAATAAATTATGTGCAAAATTAAAGGCCAACTTTAACATGGAAATAATTTTATTAAGTCCAAAACAATTCTAGGAATTTTGGACTCTATTTGCTTTCTTCTAAAATTTTATTTATTTATTTATTGCTTAAATCTGAAATATTTTCGAAAATAAAAAAATAAAAATATATTTTATTACCTTCCCACACGGTCACCCATCCGAGGCTGCCATGGACACAGCACGCGTACCTCCAAAGCACACAAGGCATGCACAGCCAACTAGCCAATTTGGTTTCACATTAATGTAATCTTCCTTTATTTTCATTTATTCCTTGCTTTCTTCTCTCTCCTAGCCCATCTTCTTCCTGGACACATCACTCCTGTTTGCTTTCTTCAAACCGAGCCACTCATGGCAGAAATGGCCGACCCCGCCGCCACCCTCGCCGGCTCCGGCCACCACCCCCACCGTTGGCGACCGCGCCGCCCATCTCCACCACCGTGCCACCTCCCCTTGCCTCCCCTCCCTTTTCTTCTTTTTGGTCCAGTGAGTACACGTGCAAGACCCGACGCCATTGTTGCAACAAAGGAAGCTTCTCAAACCCAAAATTTCCTCCATGATTCTCCGCGCAATTGATGGCATTCAAATCCCCAATCATCACCTCCTCTATTGCCGGCCATTAAACCTTTCCTAATCAATCCAATCATCGTCAATCGCGCCATGACCGGCCGTTAACCACGCACGCCGTTCTCCTCCTCTTGGCCCCCTCCGGCCCTATAAAAGGAAGCCCCGGGAGCCTTCTTAATCGCTCATCTCATCCCCGCCACCCACTCCTCCTCCCTCGCTCTCTTTTGGCCAGATTTCTCAAGTATTCACCGTCGGCCGCCGCCCCTTGTGCCGCCTCTAGCGCCGCGACCTCGCCACCGCCACCGTTGGATTCGTCGTGACGTCGCGAACCCGGTGCTCTCCTCCCCTCGCCGTCGTCCTCGCCAGAGCACCGCCACCCGTGTGTCGCCACCACTCCCGTGCGCTCGCCGCCGCCACCACCAACCGTCCCTGACCGCGCCGCCACCTCCTACGGTCTTGTCTCAAGGTGAGCAATCCATTCTTGTCGTTCGCCGGCCACCCCTCCCTTTTCTTCTCTAGGCGCCACCATTTCTTTTCTTAGCTTCTATTCGGCCGAAGCTTGAAGATGTACAGTGCAAAAATTATCTAGTTCACGTGCTTTGTACATGCATGTTTAGGTTTGTTCTTCCAACACATCTCTCCTCCGTTCTCTCTCCTCGGTCACTCATTTCCCGAGCCGACTACGTCGCCGCATGCCCCTCGGCTTCCTCTTCATATTCCTGGAATTCGGCCATCAATCTCGCCATAAGCAAAAATTTCCGCAAGCGGTCCAACTACCTTCTGTCACTATTTTCGGTGCCGTTTTTGATTTCCCGACGACATCGTCCAAGCCATTGGCTTCGCCTCGCAACGTTCTACGCAGTGCTCCCTTCCTTTTCCCTGAAACACCCCCGGCTCATCGACGCTACTATTCCTCCGATACTATTTTGCGCGCCGCCGCAGCACCAAACCTTCGCCAGTGACGTGACCACCACCATTAGGTCCGTCTCACTCCCGGGATTCCATTTTTGTGCTTCGCCGACTGCCTCTCCTTTCCCTTTCACCGGCGCCGCCATTTCTCTGCGCGCTGTGTTTTTGTTTAAGCTTGGTTACTGTTTACGTTGCATGGCAAGCAAAGTGCCATGCAAGTTACACATGCATCTCATTTTTGAGATTTAAACTTCTACAATTTCGTTCGTTGTCATACGAACTCCAAATCTATCGATTCTTTCTCCTAAATTCATCTAAATTTATCTACTATTCTTAGTATTTATTTTGTAATTTTTAGATTTTATTTAACTTCCATTAATTATTCGGTCCATTTTACGCGTCGTCGCCGCTACCGGCCGATTGTGCGCATTCCACTCCAACCAAGGCGAACGTTGTCTTCCCCATGGTTCCCTCTTCGTTTTGCCACAAACCTCACCCGCTAACTCCTCTCCGTTTGCCCGCAATGCCGACGTCAGCCCGCCGCCCGCCGAAGGACTTCTCCGTCGGACTGCGTCGCCATCGAAGGTCATCTAGCCGAGCCATCTACACCGTTGAGTTTGCCTCAACGTGTTCTACGTCGTACTTCCTCTCCATGGCCATAAAGCTCTTTCTTTGTTTTCAGTCATCCGAAACTACAATTTTTGATGAATAGTACAATTTTCGGAATTATATCATTTCAAGTGATTTCCAAACTTCCCGGGGTTCGTTCTCCTTCATACGAACTCCGATTTCATCGAATCAAATTCCTAAATTCTTATAAATTCAAGATCTAGCTAACTCAACTAAAATTATTTAATTTGGAGTTCATTTGAATTGTATTTGAATTTGTTTTGTTTTCGCGTATAGATTTCAACGACTTCGGAGAGTCCGATTTCGACGCCGTTTGAGAACAGCAATTAATTGAGCAAGGCAAGTTACACTCTTGATCATATTGATCCCATTATTTCAAATTAATTATTCTATTTTAAATTATTGCATGCCTATTTTTATCAAGTATTTGAATTCCTGTTTTAAATTGTAGTTATGCCTAAATCCTTTATAATGCCAATCTTGACATTGAAATGAACCTGCCATTGACACCTTAGATAAAACCTAGTTTATGCAATAGTATGAACTAGAATGTTTTGAGAAAATTATGGTTAGTCATGCTTAGACCAAAATGTTTCATTTGGGAAATTTAGCCAATGATTAAAATCTTGTTTAAAATTAAGCTATGGTATTGTTTTACCATGGACTCTTGGAAATGATTTTGAAAACAAAATAAAATCAAAAGATGGTTTGTACTTGGGCGAAATGGATAGTTGGTGGGTGCAAGTTTATGCACGAGCTCACTTCAGCGAATGATTTGAGGTCTAGGGTTTATTTTGGAAGTCGCCCAAGTCAGTTAAGGACCGGCCTGAGACCCACTTTTGCTAAGCCACAATCGTACTACCACATATCCTGTGTGGGCAGGACCTGGCCAACTAATTTGTAAAGTTCCATCGCAGTTGACCCTGTTTGTACGTGGGCGGTCTTTCATGGCCATTTCTTTGACAAAGTCTTTCATAACTATTGTTCCCACCTGGCGCAAGAGGGGGCTCTAATCCGGCAGTGTTTGATCCAAAGGGAGTGAAACCTTAGCGAGGGGAAACTGCGGTGGAATGGCGCATTGTAAAAGCCTTGACACGTGCTCTAGATTGCTTACCTAAGGTAGTGAGCAGTGGCATTGGCCATGCTAAACAAACTAGAGAATTCATGTCATGTGGGTAAAGCTGTACACCTCTGCAGAGTGTAAACCTATTCGAATAGCCGTGTCCACGGTCATGGACATGTTTAGCATTGGCCACTCAAAGTTAGACGTTGGTTTTTGGTTTTCAAAAGACTTCATCAAATGGATTATGCAAATGGGAAGTGGGCGGGAAGCCATGTGATAGGAGGGTATTCTTCACCATTCATGTGTGAATGTTAACTGCTTTGGAACTTAGTATAAGTATTTAAAGAAAATGTTGTTTTATGCAAATCAACCATATTAAGCCTTCTTTTGAGATATCCATGTATGCATGTCATCCTGTTATTTGACGGGTGTAACTTGCGAGCACGGTAGTTGTGCTCATACTTGCTTTATGCAAACAAATTTCAAAGGAGAAGGACTTCACCATCGGTGTGGATCTCGACGACTAGGCCGCTACCCCAGTCGATTGCCTGTGGCAGATCAGCTGGACTCCACTACTTCTTCGTCTTCCGCTGTGTTCATTATTGTTGGCTTGTAAGCCCCTTTTGTAATAAACTCTGTTGTTAATTATTAATAAAGTTATGCGATTTATGGATGTTACCATATCTATTTAACTGTGTGAACTAGCTACTGATCATGGGACTAGTTCAGAAATACACAGAGGATTTGGGGTATTAATCCTGGGTCTGACAACGACGAAGGCTCAGACCGGAGAAAATGGGCGCGGTGTCAAGAGAGGAACCCGATGGTGGGGTTGCGGATTTGTGGGAGGCAATGAAGTGGCGGCACTGCCCTCGTCCTCTTCCTCAGCGGAAACAAAAAAGAGAGCAAGGAGAGTGAGAGAAAGTGAGAGGAAAGGAGTGGAATGGCCAAGGAGGTTCAAGAGACCTAGGCGATGCTTCGTAGCTGGTCAAGGAAGCACGAGGTGGGGAGAAGGAGCTCGGTGGCATGCATGCACTACGCCAGCGCCCTCGGTCGAGAAGTGCGAGGAGGAAGACGACGAATCTAACCAGTGCGCCCGACTTGTCACCGATTGAAGAGAAACAGCGCGGTTGAGTGATTTGAGTCAGAGTCAAAGTTGGGTCCAGTTAATCGGTCAGGTCAAGTCAAGTCAGCTCGGCTGGTCCGGTTGGTTTGAAGTTTGAGTTAGGGTTTTGATTTAGTTTTTACCGAAATACAAAAAGTTCGACCGAGCGATTAAAAATAGCAAAAAGACTTTAAAAATTTTGAAAATTGTTGTGAGTCCTCTCAGATTCAAATGGAACCTAGAAAAATTTGTTGCGGGCACTGTTCATTATCCAGTTGTCCAAACTAAAACATTTTCATATCAGCACTATTGATCTGATTTGAATTTTGATGAAATCGGTTTGACTTCTTAAAAATTTCGAAAATTTTATATTAGTTCATGATAAATAATTTAATAATTTAATAAATTATTTCCAACAACTTTTATACACATATTTTTCTGGATTCAAATAGAAACTTGAATTCAAGTTAAAAGTTTTAAATTTCTGAGCAAACTATACTACAAACGATAAAAGTTTTAACATTGATCCATAATTTACATACATAAACATGAGATGCTCAGCTAAACCATCTTAGGGATTTTTGGGGATGTTACAAGAAGTCCCCAAATGAAGACATCATAACACTATGGGATGTTGTGCACACTTTTGTCTAGTGGCCCAAGAGGGACATCGCCCTTGACCCTGCAGTGCCGCGATCTCCACACGACCATGACTCTCCAACAGGACCCTCGCTAACTCCAACTCAACTTCTGATTTAGAAGTTCACTGTATCGGTTCCCGTGGAGAAGACGCCGAAGGAACATGAAAAGTGTGTCGCCGTATTGGTTCCCGAGTCGTCTCACGGGAAGATATGTAGCAAGTGAGTCGTTAAGGCCAAATCGAAATCAAAGAACATTAAGGCGCCTCCCAAGCCCTGGAAATACTCCCTCGGAAGTCCGTTGGTCCCTGACACACTATTACCCAAAGTTATGAATTCCATTCCGGTACCAGCCGGAATGGCCGGTATATGCCATACCGCCACCCAAAACGGCACATAGCAGCTCCCAACCCGTACCATCCATGATTCCAGCCATTCTAGTCAATCCTGGCCATTTCGAGTAGAATTAAGCTTTCCACCTATTTCGGTACCGGTTGATGGAGCAAAGTAGTCAACGATGGTGTAACAAGAGGATGATTTCCGATGGCGAGGAGCAAGATTTAGAGGAAGAAAACTGCATTAGATCGAGGAATCTTGACGGTGAGAAACAAAAGATTTTGGGGAAGAAAACTTCTTCAGATCGAATATTTTGGGGTGGAGCAGATGACGCTAGCTCAAATAGTCCAGCACCGGCAGTTTGCTAGGGCAGAGCAGATGGCGCGGGCTAGCCGTCGGTTAGATTGCCTCACCATCACTTAGAGTTCCTCATGTTTGCGGGTGATCTCTGTTTAGAAAGGAGAGAGAGAGAGAGAGAGGTTGGTTGGTATGGGAGAGATGGACTTGTGGCTGAGTCGCTAAGAGCTCAGGATAAGAATAGAAGTGGGGCCCACGGCTGAAGGAATCTCAACTTGTTTCCACTAACCAAGTTGTTGCGTCTATTCATCCTGCTCAGTTTGCATGCCTGGTACATGAGAGAGACCAATGAGGTGAGGACAAACCGGCCTACTAGAATCATCGTCAGTTACACGAAGAACCATTTCCTCCACAAGCCAGGCTACTTCGTCGTGGGCTTCCAAGACTTATTCGAACTATTCAACCTTGATGCCCTCAACGCGTCACTTCTATGATGCTGGACACTGTAAGTGTGTACAATCAAGTTCAACATTCACGCAATACTGATAAATGTCATAACTCATTGCTTATGTATAGATACATGTTGTAACAAGCTCGGCAATTGCGAGAACCGGTGGGTTTTCTCGACCCATAGTTAATCTATGAGCAATGCATCAACCAAGACGCATCCTACATTGAGAAATATATAACGAAGGGGTTGTTTGCTCATGGTGACAAGGACTACATACTGGTGCCCTACAATCAGGGGTAAGTGCTTCACTACCTACTATACAAATTTCATTTGTACTTTATATGCAACACGAACTTAGGTTTAATGACTATAGCGACATACATGAGTAGGTGGCACTGGATCCTTTTAGTCATTGTACCAAAATGGAACAAGGTAATATACCTTGATTCCCTACTCAATAACAACCACAACTTCACCCTTGTGCAAAAAGTACTAGACGGGTATGCTCATTTCCTCCATACGTAACTCTATTATAGTCTTCGTTCGTTTGAAATGGTCGACGATAACTTTTTGGAATCACGTAGGTCGTTCAATGCCTATATTGCCAGGGGAGGGACACACAGGGAACTGAGTGCCACACTGCAACACAGGACGCAATTTCCGGTACCCGCTACAACACAATAATCCTATATCACACTCAGTAACCTGGCCTCTCGATCTGATTATACCTATATATATAATTCTATTTTTGTTGTGCCACTAGCAACTACAAGGCGACATATGTGCATTGTACGTTTGTTGTCATATGCAGGAAATCATGAATGCTAAGACGAAGGATCCAGAGGTTTGTCAATCTCGTAATAATTATTTCCTAATTATCATTTTAAATATATATGCTTACTACTGTACTCCTCCTAGCGACAGGGCATGAGAATCGAATCAAGTACATTCGATCGGGATGAACTCTCGGACATTCAAGGACTGCTCTGCACCTTCATCAATGCGGAGATCATTAACTCAAAAGGAGAGTTTCACTCCTCCGGCGACACCGATTAATACATGTTCAAACAATTGATTCACTTGTAATTCATTCAATTGTAATTCACTCTGAGTTGTAATTCAATTGCAACTCTAGCGAAGCGACAATACATGAACATTCTTTTGTAACTGATTTTGAGTTGTAATTCACTTATATGTGATTTATATGTTCTCTGCTTGCTTGTTTTCAGAGGGCATTGCTAGCATTTCCTGAGGCTAGCCAAAAAACAAGAAAAATAGTTATGTAAAATGAACTATGATAGACGGTTTTATGGTATAAGCTGTCTGTGAAGCCCTACTATCACAGACAGCTAGAACCAACAATTGTCTATGATATGTCGAATATCATAGACTGTTCTTTTTACTAACCGTCCGTGATATGTCTCCAATCACAGACGGTTGGTACATATAACCGTCTGTGATGGTAGACGTATCACAGATGGTTTTTGGTAGAAGTCGTCTGTGATAGTAGGCCTTCACATACGACTTCGACTAAAAACCGTCTGTGATGGCAGACATATTACAGACGGTTATATGTACCAACCGTTAGTGATTAGAGATATATCACAGACGGTTAGTAAAAAGAACGGTCTATGATATTCGACATATCACAAACGGTTGTTGGTTGTAGTCGTCTGTGATAGTAGGGCTTCACAGATGGTTTTTGGTAAAAGTTGTCTACGATAGTTGGCCTTCACAGATGGTTTATACCACAAAACCATCTGTGTTGTGACTTATCATAGATGGCTCATAAACCGTCTGTGATAACCGCCTATTATCATATATACATAAATTCAGATGGTTTAGAAACCATCTGTGATGAAGGTTTAGAACCATCTATGGTGACCCTTTCTATAGTAGTGAGCCCTCAACACTCCTCACCGACCACGCTCCCCCAACTATCGCCATTCAAGACACCCATCCCCCTCAGGATTCTTCAGCGCAACATCGGGCCAACTTCACATCAGGGGCTCGCCCTCCTAGGACGGCTGAGCTCCGTTGTTATTGCGCCGCGCAACTTCAACGCCTGTTTGTCAAAAGGAAAGTGCATTCGATCCCCTTCCCCCTCTCCAAAAGCCTCCTCCCTAGCTTGGCACCCCACCTCACTGCTATTCCATCGGCACATCATCGAGGGCTCTATAGCAGCCACAGCCAGAGTGCCTTAATCAGCATTCACTCCGCGGAGGAAAGCCGAGAATCAAGGGATGGAGGATGGTTGGCAGCTGGTCAAGAAGCCTTACTAGTGGCACCGTGATGGGCGTCGCACCATGCTTTCGAGCCGAAGAACTTCTCGACATAGGCAAGCATTCAAGACCTCCTTTGATGCCCAGCTACGCCTCTTCCTCACCAAAATGAGAGGAAGGTGTTTCCACTGCCTAGCGCAAGACCACAAAGCGGTTATTTGCCGAGACCTCGTTAAATGCTTCCTCTGCCTTTGAAGTGGTCATCGGGCAAGCTTTTGTCGTCATAGGCAGCACTAACCTCCCTTGTCGGTACTTCGACAGTGGAAACAACCGTCACAACACCGGCCTCCTCAAGCTCTGATGAAGATGTCGATCCCTATGCATGGCCACCCCCTGGCCATGGCTTTCCTCGGCACCCCGGACACCTGCCCAGATGAGGACTACCACATCATCAACAACACCGTGGAGCTTGATAGAGATCGAGATGACTGGGAGGCCACCGCTCTGGTCGCCTGGATTCTTGAAGGGGGCGTGGAGGCCGATGACACGACTGTGGCTAACGCCCTCCGATGACCCTTCAGCTTGCGCCACTCCAAGGTGGCCGTCACCCTTCACCACCCGGAGGAGTACCTCCTCAAGTTCAACCACATGTCTCTCCAGGACAGGGTTTACGACACCCGTAAATTCCACCATGAAGGCGTCGAGATCCACATCCAGCTATGGCTTTTGGTCAGTCATGCGTTCAGGGTAGCTATGTTCTTCTGGGTGCGCCTCTGCCTCGAGGGGCTTCAGGTGCATGCGTGGAGGCATGACGTCGTCGAGCGCATCATCGGCCGTAAGTGCTCACTGTAGTCCCTTGAAGGCACATCGGCAGGCAGGGATGACACAAGGGCGTTGAACATCTAGGCTTGGATTAACATGTTGGTGATATGCCCTAGAGGCAATGATAGAGATGATTGTATCACGTCTATGTTTATGAGTTATTGAATAAATGTTATTCTGTTCCTTGAATGAATTATCAGTTATAAAGATTAACAAGTATGTGGCTTGTTGGTGAAGCTTTTTAACTTATATGATGTCATTCTAAATGTATCCCAGGTCGGATGTCACTAGTCGGAACACTAGTGACTTAATCGACCAGCACATGTATCGATTGATGACCATGTTTCACCAATCATTGATATAGGGATATTGAATCGATAATGTGAACACATGTTGGAGAACATGCTGTTGGATTGACCCACCTTGAGACACTGTTGAGATTGTTATGATTTCACGTGTCATCAGTTGGTCTCAAGCAATGATGATGTATAATCCTTAGACCTGAGATCAACATGGTTTCCTACATGTGAAATAGTACACGTTGGGGTAGCATTTAAAGGTAGCTTTTAGGTATACTATAAAATATATGGAGGAATGTGACTGGTCGGATATAGGATTCACCCCTCTTAACATAACAGGAGAGATATTTCTAGGCCTCTCGATGTGGTCGGATAAAGAAAGTGTATGGCCATGCTACTAGTGGTCGAAGAGTTCAACCACATGAAGTTATCCTCACATGATCGAGAAAGAATTGAACAGTCCATGGATGGCATAACATCTCACCTGGAATTCAACTAGATATTGTGATGCAAAGGAAGAATGCATGAGCAGGTCGCTCAGTTTGATCAGATATGAACTAGTCGTACAGAGATACGAGCCGGTGGTAGACTGGTCGAACATGGTGACTAATTGGTCGTATAGATATATGAACTAGTCATAAGTGATAAGGACCTACTCGTAGATCATATTGCATTAAGGTTCATTCGATATAATTTATATGTATTTGGGAATCATTATGTCCTACTAGGAACCGCTAACGACTCGTAGTCGGAAAGGGTTTCTGTGTCACAACCGATTACGCATGAACCTAACAGGTCACACAATTAACGGGTTAGAACAAACATGTTCGAATATGATCCATCATGGGCACTACATAAGGAGATGCTTGAGGCTGTTGGAAGCATGATGGAATATGAGATACATGTGAGTTGTTCCACTGAAACCCTAGCCGATATCTTCTCGAGAAAGCCCTACTGTGCGAATTGGTGCTAGCACACCGGCGTACGGTGTTCCTTCCCTGGAGGAAAGTGTGGATACCGTAGAGGTGCTACTGCGGTTGCTGTTGCACTTGAGGACGATCCACGATTTTGCAAGGAACACAATTGGTTGCTGGAGGAGACGAACAACTACGAGGATGCTGGACGATTGACTACAACCACTACTTCAACGTGCTCGTCGTTGGATTAGGCTGCCCCAACTCTTCTTCCGCTGCACTGTGCGTCTAGTGGTAATGATGTATGATCTTATACTTGCATGGCTTCTTGGTTTATGTGGTAGAATTTTTGAATTGCCTACTAGTGTAGCCTACCCGTATCCCTTTAGTGGTATCTGAGCCATCTTATGTAGTTTTTGATCTAGATTGATCGCATATACTTGATATGTGGCAGTAGTAGATTGGATCTATTACTGGTCTGGTTTGGTAACCTAGATCAGTTCATATAGATGGAACGGTCTAGGCACTGATCGATAAGATCGATTGGTTTTTTAGTGATAGTAGATGGGTTTGCGGGAGGTATGAGCTTAAAGCACCAGATGGTTGCTTGACTTGTTTATGATCCCATTGCTTGCTACTCCTACTGATCGGAATTCCACCATCGGGGTATGCCACGATGCTGGTCATAAAAAGGCAGTGATCAGATTGTTTCGGGACCGCCGTGCTAGGTAATCGTTACCGCGTGTTATGGGTAGTATGTGTTCATGTCACCCGATAGAATTGGAGTCTATGCATAACTTGTTTTTGCAGGGATTGATGTGAATAGTATGGCCCATTGTGTATGTGATGCATGTATGGATTTTTGTGGCCTGCATGTCATGCTGTGAGATAGCCATCGATCTACATATTATTGTATAACGGTCTGCGTGCCGATATGTGATGTTTGACATTATCCTATGTAATTCATTACTAGCTTTTAGCAGTAATTGCTTAGTAGTTGAATGCGGTCGGAAATTTCAAGCATGATGGTCGAAGGACAGGAAGCATGATGATGGAGATCATCATGTTAAGGGCCATACTATTTCACAATTTAATATGATTATATGTGAATGTTTGTGTTTATTCCTGTTATGCTATTGATCATGTTTTATCGCTAGATGTTTTAACATGGTAGAATAGTATCCCTCAAGAAAAATTAAGTTAATTTGATGTCTTTCCAATTGTTGCGCCTATCATGATTTTGATCATTAATTGGTAGGTCTACCAAAGTAGGGTGCCATTAACTATCTTAATAAGATGGGATGGGTGTCGGACACCCACATGCATAGTATTGGTTTGACTTGACAGGGCTATCAAAATAGTTTTGGGCCTTGGGGCCTAGTGTTGGACGCTGGGGCATAGAGATGTCACCCAACAAACAAGAGCCATATGCGATATGATTAGCAAGGAGTTGCTTACCTAAATCACTAGGTTTATAGCAGTGATGCCAAAGCTCACTAGGACTTAATGATATTAGGATCTTGATCTCACTATATGATGTTAGAGGAAAACATGGTTTAGAACATATAGTTGGAGTATCTTTTATTAAAATGTTTAATAGAAGATCTTACATAAACATAGTTCTGAGTTTTTGCATATTCTGTTATAGATCATGGCACCTACTACTTCTTCTACACCTACATTTAATTTGCGATCTATTCTTGAGAAAGAAAAGTTGAATGGTTCAAATTTCATTGACTAGTTTCATAATCTGAGAATTGTTCTCAAACAAGAAAGAAGGAATATATTCTAGTGGGTCTCTATCCTGAGGAACCGAATGCTGATGCTACTCGTGCTGAAAAGAATGATTATGAGAAGCATTGCAATGACGTAGTCTATGTGCACTCTCTGATGCTTGCTACCATGAAGTCTGAGCTTTAGAAGCAATATGAGACCATGGATGCTTATAATATGATTGTGAGTCTGAAGGGTATGTTTCAGGATCAAGCAAGGGCGAGAGGTTTAACACGTCTAAGGCATTGTTTTCTTCTAGGCTGTCAGAAGGTAACTCGGTCAGTCCTCATGTGATCAAAATGACTGGTCACATTGAGAGATTGGAAAAGCTTGGTTTTCCCCTTAGCCAAGAGTTGGCTACTGATGTGATTCTCCAATCGCTCCCTGCGAGCTTTGAGCCTGTCATATTGAATTTTCATATGAATGGCATGGAGAAGTCAATGACTGAGTTACATGCATGGCATGCTTAAAGGTGCTGAGGAGAGCATCAAGAAAAGTTCCAATCATGTGATGATGGTTCAAAAGATTACCAGCTTCAAGATGAAGGGTAAGTTGGGAAAGAGAAAGGGCAAATGAAAGACTTAAGATGAGATCGAGAGTCTCAAGGCTAAGCTTAAGAAGCTCAAGCTGGGTCCTAAGCCTGACACAGAATGTTACCATTGTCATGAGACTAGGCATTGGAAGAGAAATTGCAAGAAGTACTTGGCAGAGATGAAAAAGAACAAAGGAAGTAAGACTTCCAATTTAGGTATAAATGTTATAGAAATTAATCTTGCCACTTCTCTAACCAGTTCTTGGGTATTTGATACCGGACTGGTTGCTCATATTTGAATTCAATGCAGGGACTAATAAGGAGTAGAAGTTTGGCAAGAGAAGATGTTGATCTTCGTGTGGGCAATAGAGCAAGAGTTGCTAAATTAGCTACTGGCACTTTGCCATTAGTTTTACCCTCAAGATTAGTTATGGAACTAAATAATTGTTATTATGTTCCTGCCTTAAACAAAAACATTATTTCTGCTTCTTGTTTAGGAGCAGAAGGTTATATGTTCAGAATAAAGAACAATTGTTGTTCAATTTATTTTGAAGATATGCTTTATGGCGATGCTCCATTGCTGAATGGATTGTATGTTTTAAATCTTAAGGATATGCCTATCTATAACATAAATGCTAAGATACTTTGACCTAATGATTTGAATCCCACTTTTATTTGGCATTGTCGTCTAGGTCATATAAATGAGAAGCGTATGATGAAGCTCCATAAATATGTTCTTCTAAACTCATTTGATTTTGAATCATTTGAAACATATGAATCTTGTTTACTTGGTAAGATGACAAGGGCGCCTTTCATGACTAGAGTTGAAAGGGCTAGTGATCTACTGGTCATAATACATTCGGATGTATGCAGACCAATGAGCACTCCGACTAGAGGTGGTTTTTAGTACTTCATAACTTTTACTGATGATTTCAGTAGATATGGCTATGTCTATTTGATAAGGCATAAGTTGGAATCCTTTGAAAAGTTCAAGGAATTTTAGAATAAAGTGCAGAATCAACTCGGCAAGACAATAAAATGTCTATGATCTAATTGTGGAGGTGAATATTTGAGCCATGAGTTTGGAGATCATCTAAAGAAATGTGGAATTGTTCCACAACTCACTCCGCTGGGAACGCCTCAATGGAATAGGGTGTCTAAACGACAGAATCGAATATTGTTGGACATGGTTTGATCAATGATGAGCCAATCTGATCTTCCATTGCAATTCTGGAGATATGCTCTAGAAACAACGGCTTTCACTTTAAATAGGGTTCCATCAAAAACTGTAGAGAAGACACCATATGAGATATGGACCAGGAAGTGTCCTGGATCGTCTTTTCTCAGGATATGGGGTTGTGAGGTTTATGTAAAATGTTTGACATCTGATAAACTCACACCCAAGTCTGATAAGTGTTTCTTTGTGGGGTATCCTAAGGAAACTAAATGATATTATTTTTATAATCGGGTTGATAACAAAGTGTTTATTGCCCGTAATGGTGTCTTCTTGGAGAAAGAGTTTCTTTTCAAAGGAGTCAGTGGGAGCAAGGTGCAACTCGAAGAAATTTAGGAACCATCTGAAAATGTTTTAACTCCTATTGAACCTCTATAGTATGAAGAAAATGTTGTTGAACCTGTAGATAAGGCATCAACCTCACGAAGATCTAAAAGGCCGTGAATTGCCTATAAGGTATGGGCATGATGTTTTATTATTGAATAATGATGAGCATAAAACTTATACGGAAGTGATGATGGACCCAGACTCTGAGTCATGGCTTGAAGCCATGAGATCCGAGATAAAATCCGTGTATGACAATCAAGTTTGGAACTTGGTTGACTTACCTGATGGTGTTAAAACCATTGAGTGTAAATGGGTTTTTTTAAAGAAAAAGATAGATATAGATGGAAATGTTCACATTCATAAGGTACGACTGATCGTGAAGGGTTTCAAACAAATTTAAGGTGTTGATTATGATGAAACCTTTTCACCTGTCACTATGGTTAAATCTATCCAGATCATTCTAACTATTGCTGCATATTTCGATTATGAGATATGGCAAATGGACATCAAAATGACTTTCCTAAATGGAAACCTAAGTGAGAATGTGTACATGATACAACCTGAGGGTTTTGTCGATCCACGGGAAGCTAGAAAGGCATGCAAGCTTAAAAAATCCATCTATGGATTAAAGCAAGTATCTCGGAGTTGGAACATTTATTTTTGATAAAGTGGTCAAAGGGTTTGACTTCATCAAGAATGAAGAAAAGCCTTGTATTTACAAGAAGGTTAGTAGGAGCAAACTTGTGTTTCTGATATTGTATGTGGATGACATACTACTTGTCGGAAATAATATTCCTATGCTTGAATCTGTTAAAACTTCATTGAGAAATAGTTTCTCTATGAAAGATTTAGGAGATACAACATAAATTCTTGGAATAAGGATCTATAGGGATAGATCTAAAAGGCTAATTGGATTAAGCCAGTATATGTACATAGACAATGTGTTGAAGCGGTTCAACATACAAGATACTAGGAAAGGTTTCTTGCCCATGGCACATGGCATTAATTTTAGCAAGAGTCAGTGTCCTACGACCACTGATGAGCGAGATAAAATGAGTAGACTTCCATATTCTTGGGCTATTGGATCTATCATGTATGACATGCTTTGTACATGACCAGATGTGTCATATGCTCTAATTGTTATGAGCAGATATCAGTCAGATCCAAGTGAAAGTCACTGGATTGTAGTCAAGAATATTCTTAAGTACTTGAGAAGGACTAAGGATGCATTCCTTATTTATGGTGGTGAGGAAGAGCTAGTTGTAAATGGTTACACCGGCGCTAGCTTCCAAACCGACAAGAATAATTTTACATTGCAATCTGTGTTTGTGTTTTGTCTTAATGGAGGAGCTATGAGCTGAAAAAGTTCTAAGCAAAGAACAATTGCTGATTCTACAACAGAGGCTGAGTACATTGCAGCTTCCGAAGCCGTAAAAGAGGTCGTACATATTAGAAAGCTCATTGATGAACTAGGTGCGGTTTCTAGTGCTTCCAGTCCAATAGATCTCTATTGTGATAATAGTGGAGCCATTGCACAAGATAAGGAGCCTAGATCGCATCAAAAGTTCAAACACATACTTCGACAACATCACATTATTCGTGATATCGTTGAAAGTGGTGATGTGAAGATATGCAAAGTGCACACAGATTTGAATATTACTGATCCGTTGACAAAGCTTGTCCAACCTGGGAACAAAGGATCCCGGATTCTCTGTATTTCATACACTAGTTTAGGAACAGCTAGTGTACACAGTCAACAAAAGTGGATAGCATAACCATAAAATGTCATTCATAGCTAACAAATACAATTTGTTACAAAAGGGGCACAAAGCCACTAAGCAAAATACAGCGGAAGCAAAAGAAGTAAGGTAGACCACATGATTTGCCACAGGCAATCATCTGGAGGCGTAGCCTAGTTATCCAAGTTCTCATTCTCCTCGTAGTACTCTTCTCTTGGTCAACAATTTATTAAGCAAGGTGAGTACAAATGAATGTACTCCACAAGTTACACCCAAGTAACAGGATTATAATGTATGCAAGGATCCAACAAGGGAGACTTATATGGCTCAATTTGCATAAAGCGACATTTTTCATTTAAATATTCATACTAAGTTTTAAAGTAGTTTACTCTATAACAAAAGTTCATTTTCTAAATCTCAAGTTTTATAGTCAGATAATATTCATCAATGAGTGGTGAAGGGTACCCTCCTATCATATGGCTACCTGCCCAATTTCCCAGTTGTATAAACTAACCAACAACAGTTGATAAAGTCTTTTAAAAACAAAACAAAAATCTAACTTGGAGTGGCTTTGCTAGCATGTCCATGATCGTGGACACGGCTATTTGAATAGTTTTACACTCTGCAGAGGTTACAGCTTTACCCACATGACATTACTTCTCTAGTTTGTTTGGTATCCGTTGATACCACCGCTCACTACCTTGGGTAAGCAATCTAGAGCACATGCCAAGGCCTTTACAAGGTGCCATCCCACCGTAGTCCTTCCTCGCTAAGGTTTCACCCCCTTTGGATAGAAACCCGCCGGGTTCAGGCCCCCTCTTGCGCCAGGTGGGAATATATAAAAGTAGGTCATAAAAGACACCCACGCAACCGGATGGCATGACCATAGTGTAATGTTGTAAATTAGTTAGCCAAGTCCTGCCCATTCAGAACATGTGGTAGTACGATAGGGCTTAACAAAATGTGCTCGAAGACCGATCCTTAATTGACTTGGATGACTTTTCATAAAACCCATGGGCCTCAATCGTAGAAATGATTCGATCCCGTGCATCAACGTGCACCATCCAACCATCCATTTCACCCAAGTCCAAACCAATTTTTATTTTGATTAACAAATTAAATCATTCCAAAAATTTCTATGGTATATACCATACCATAGTATCATTTTAAATCATAGTTGAACTTTTGGCTAAATTCCCCAAATTAAATATTTTTGAGCTAAGCTTTGACTAAGCATAGAGTTTTGCAACATGTTCTAGTTCATACTAATGTACCAACTAGCTTTTAACTATGGTATCAAGGGGTGGTTAAATCAATATTCAAGTTTGGATGTCCAAAAGAAATAGGCATAACTATAAAGTTAAAACAAGGATTTAAATTACTTGAATTTAATTATGCTTGCAATAATAATTTAAAACAGAATTTAAGTAATATAAAATATTGGGATTCAATATGATCAAAGATATAACTTGCCTTGCTCAAATGCTTGAGGATCTACTTCTTTGCAAAATTAGGGTTCCCCGGAATCGTCGAAATTTACATGTGAAGACGAAGCAAATTCAAATAAATTCAAATGAACTCCAAATGAAATAATTTTAGTGTGGATAGCTAAATCTTGAATTTAGATGAATTTACAAATTTGAATCGCTCAAATCGGAGTTCGAACAGAGGAGAACGGGCTTCCGAAAGTTTGAAAATACATGAAATGATAAAAAGGGGAATTTCTAGAATTTTTTGATTTATTTTCTAAAAAAAAAGGGCTGAGCCACTAACGTGTGGGCCTGCGACCGTGGACTGGGTCCACAGCCTCCCAGAGTCCACGGTGGACTCAGCTCGTGGCACAGGGCCATGCCACGTAGGCTACCATGCAAGCGTAGGTGGCCGAGGTGGCCGTGTTGTGGCACCAGGTGGCCAGCCACGTCGGCGAGGGAAACGCTGACGGCGTCGGGCATGCAGGCTCGCCAGCGCTACGTGCCGTGATGAGCCTCGGCGAGGGCACCGAGAGGGAGAGGGAGGCGAGGGGATTCCAGGGCGCACTGCTTTGGCGGCGATGCACAAGGTGGTGGCCAGCAGCGAGCGGTGGAAGCGGCGGTGGTAGCGGCTGAAGGTAGCGATGTGGCTCTGGTAGTGGCCCAGCGGAGCGAGTGCGCGCACGAGGTGGCCCACAACCTTGCGAATCCGTCGGTGGAGGCGGCACAGGAGCTCCCACGGTGGCGCAAGAGGCGGCAGCGTTGCTCAGCGACCGACGGCGGAGAGCTTGAAATCCCGTCGATTGAGGGTGAGAGAGAGGGAGTGAGTTGGGGGAACAGGGGAGGAGGAGGAGAAGGGGCGTCCGGTGCTTCCCTTTACAGGCGCCGAGGAGGGCCGAGGGTGGAGACCGACATGGGCGTGGCATGTGTGAGCTTTGGCATCCGTGCGCTCCGGCAATAACGGGGGTTGGTGAGGCAGAGAAAAAGAGGGCAGCGGGTGCGGTGGAAGTCAAGGGAGTTATTGTACGTTGAAATGGGGAGCAAAGGGGGAGGAGAATGCGGGATGGTACGGAGTTGCGTCACGGCCATGGCGGCAAGGGGCGCCAATGAGCGAAAAGTGATGGTGGAGGAAGATGCACAGGGAGGCACCGATAGGTGGGGCCGCTTTGGCAATGAGAGAAGGGGAGCGGTGTCGTTCGGACCGGCCGATCGGTGGTGACGCCGATAGGTGGGGCCCACCTGGCGGTGAGACGTGGAGAGAGAGGCACGGTGGAGCGGACTGGCGTGCGAGTGGGCCAAGGAGCTGGGCCGAAGGCGCGGGAAGGAAACAGGCCAAGCGAAAATCAGCCCGAAGGCAAAAGGAGGAATTTAAATAGATTTTTATTTAAGAAATACAAGAAATCGAAAAGGCCTTTTAGAACATAGTAATTAAGATCCAAAAATTCTAGAAAAATACACAGAAATTCCTTGAATTATTTGGAACTTAATAAAATTATTTACCACTTAGCTTTAGCTTTTGATTTGCAATTAAATTATTTTTGGCTTTCGGGTAAAAGGAAAAACCCTTTTTAATTCGAGAAAATCCAAGAAAATACTTAAAATACTCTTTTTGACTTTAAATCCAGTAAAGCCCAAGAAAATTCAAATAAACCAATTTTAAATTAATTGAAGTTTGCTTAACTCAAATTAAATTGTTTTTATTTTCTAAAATTTCAAGTTTAAGCTTTAACAATCCAATAAACCAAATGGTTAATTTTAATTTGAAAATTTTCATAAAGCCTCGAAAATTGAGATGTTACAAACCTACCCCCCCCCTTGAGGGAATCCCGACCCTGAGATTCAGACTTGGTCAACAAAAATGTGGGGATACTCTGCTTTCAGATCTTCTTCTCGTTCCTAGGTGGCTTCTTCCTCTGAGTGGTTACTCCATTAAACTTTGCACAAATGGATGATCTTGCTTCTAGTAACGCATTCTGCGACATCAAGTATCTTGATCGGCTGCTCCACATAGATGAGATCCTCTTGAAGATCGATGCTCCCAAGTGGTGTTTGCTCGTTGGAACTCGAAGACACTTCTTCAGTTGCGACACGTGGAAGAAATTATGAATTGCAGATAGAGATGCCGACAGCTCCAATTGATAGGCGACTTCGCCTCTTTTCCCTAAAATTTTGTATGGTCCAACAAATCTTGGTGCGAGCTTTCCTTTGGTCTGAAATCTTCTTACTCCTCTTAGTGGAGTGACTCTGAGATAGAAAAAATCTCCTGTATTAAAGGACAATTCTCTGTGACGATTGTTAGCATAACTCTTATGTTGAGATTGAGCCACTCTCAATCATTCTCTTATCATTCTTACTTTACTTTCAGCATCCTTAATTAATTCTAGTCCAAAGAACTGGTGTTCTCCGACTTGATCCCAAAGGAGAGGGGTTCTGCACAGTCTGTCATACAACGCTTCAAATGGAGATATTTGCAAGCTGGCTTGATAGCTGTTGTTATACGAGAATTCTGCATAAGAAAGATTTTGATCCCAACTCTTCCCATAATTTATAGCACAGGCTCGGAGCATGTCTTCCAAAATCTGGTTTACACATTCTGTTTGTCCATCTGTTTGGGGATGATATACCGTACTGAAGTTGAGTCTTGTCCCCAATACTTCATGCAAGCTCTTCCAAAATCTAGATGTGAATTGTGAACCTCTATCGGACACTATCTTTTTGGGTACTCCATGTTGACAGACGATCCTGGCCATGTACAACTCTGCTAGTTTACTACTTTGTTAAGTGGTCTTTACTGGTATAAAGTATGCTACCTTAGTCAAATGGTCAATCACGACCTAGATGGAATCATATCCTGATTGGGTCCTAGGAAGTCCAATGATAAAATCCATGCTGATTTGTTCCCACTTCCACTTGAGAATTGGTAAAGGTTGCAACAATCCAGCTGGCCTTTTGATGTTCTGCTTTGACTCTTTGGCATACATCACACTGTGCAACAAATTCAGCAATCTCTCGCTTCATACTGACCCATCCATATTTTTCCTTCAGATCTTGGTACATCTTGGTACTTCCCAAATGAATAGAGTAAGGTGATTCATGAGCTTCCTCCATAATCAACTGCTTTGTTTCTTGGTGATCAGGTGTCGGGACCCAAAAATACAATTCTGGACCCGCTGTGTATACTGTACTAGTCCAGGATCACGCTAGTGCACACAGTGGCAACATCAATGAAATATCATTTCCATATACAAGGATGACTAATAAATAAGCAAATAATAATAAATATCAGAGTAAAGACCTTAAGGTCAAAGCTTACAATTAATGCCTCAGAAGGCAAAAAGCTCAAAGAAGCTGCAACAGAACGTAACGGAATAACTTCAGTGAAGCCCATCCATATGCTCACAGGCAATCGGCTAGGGTAGCGCGACCTAGTTCTCCATGATCCTTGAAGTAGACCTTGTTGACTGACGATTACTCCACTTCTATTGATTGATTATAGCAAGCATGAGTACACAACCGTACTCGCAAGTCATACCACAAAATGCAATTTATACATGATGGCTTATTCCAAAGGAATGGCTTCTGTGGTTCTTTTGCAGAAATGCAATATTTTGCAATTTGAATATAAATAATAGATTGAAAGCATAATTCAAAACAAATAGACAATAATAATTTAATCAATTGTTTTCACAAAGACACATAGCCTAATCAATTTCTTACATACATCCATATGACTTATATCACACAGCTGTCCCTTTCCAATTGTTTTATGAAAATCTACCCCTCGTGTGAAATCCCCGAGCATGTCCATGACTACGGACGCGGCTATTCGAATAAATTGATTTAACACTCTGTAGAGTTTGTACACTTCACCCACAAGATGCAATCAACTGGATCAGAGCTGATCACAATAGAACCTTTCGAAAACTTCATCTCAAGCATTGATACTCCCAGTGTGCTTACAAACCGTCATACCAAACTATACACAGCGATTGGTATGACACACACCGTTGGACAAGGACACGGCGAACCGCCCTGTGATGTACTACCTGGTAGCACACCTCCACCCATGTAACACAGCCTAACCTACTTTTTGAGTAACAATATCAAGAATCCATAACTTACTAAGTTAGGCCCATCCCATACCAGGCATGTGATCGTATAGTAAGGCTCAGTTCAATGGCGCACAAAGTTAAGTCCTTAATTTACCAAGGCAAGACTTCCAATTTATAACTACAACCCTATGCACATAGTTTATTATTCCCATGCACACAACTCCACCAAAGTAGCACACAGTACCACTTGCCTCTGTCTAAATCCTTTCCCACCCTGTTAGTTAAGTGCAACACATGCCATCAATGAGTAATAGCACATAGTACACACAGTTTTGTCATATAGTTCCATAATTACTTAGTCAAGTTTATAATTGCAACTTACATGAAATGATGACTCGTGGCATGGCTAAGCAGACTAATCGTATCTAACCAACCCACGTTGGTGATAAGATAATACCAACTAATTTAACCAATCTAGGGTGACAAAAGATTAAGACATACAAATAGACAAGGTGGTTATAACAGATTGGATTAATAACTACACCCAAAAGCATTTAAATAAATACTTAAAGTAGACACGATAATTTGAATCAAAGTATTTTGAAAAACTGGGTTCAATATGATCAAAGGTATAACTTGCCTTGCTATAGCAATGATGATCTTATTTTATCTTTGATCTTCTACTTCCTTGATCTTCAGCTCCTTTGGACGATTCCGGGACTTCAATGTCTAACGAGAAAGAAAGCGCAAAATAAACAAAATTTCAAAAGACAAATCAAATAAGCTCCAAATTCAAAATGGAATGGTACTCGAAGGTAGATAATGAATTTAGAAACTTGAATGGGTTCAATCGGAATTCGGATGCAAAAGATATGACCTTTGGAAGAATCACATGAAATGATGAAATTAAGAGAGAAAAGAATATTTAGAGAATATTCCTTTGGATTAAATAAAATAAAATAATTGGATGCTTACAAGTGGGGTCCACTGGTAAGTGAGAGAGAGATGAACTCAATGGATGACTTGTGGGATAATCTGGATAATGGAATTTCAGAAATTACTAAACTTTAATCTTGAAAGAAAGGGGGCTCAGCGGAACTGCCACGTCGCCTTGAAAAATTACAGCCTTAGGATCCAGAACGGTCGGCGTTGATGGCGTCACCCAGCTCCCGCGCTTGCTCCAAACCACCTTGCCAGCTGCATCTTTGCGAGTGTTCAGCTTGCCATCTCTATCCTCTCGCGAAGCTGCGTCCCGTCGCTGCTCCCCTACCCACCCCTCGATCTCCCTACCCCGTCGTTGCTCCCCCACCCTCCCCGGCGGATGCTCGGCGCCTCCCCTCCGCCTCGCGAAGCTGCGTCTCCTTCACCGACCGCTGCCTCCCGTATTTCTACTTCACCGACCGCTCTCCATCCCTCGTCTAGGCCAACGCCGCCGCTTCCTCCCCATTTCTCCTCCTTCTTCTCGCGTCTGCTCTAGATATTCTTTTCCCCTTCGCTTGGCGTCCCTACCTCCGTCGTCGGTCCGAATTCCAACACCACGTGCCATGCCCCGCTCCTTCACCTCCCGGTCCCCTCACTCTCCGGCCGCCGCGTCGGTGCTTCCCCACCAGTCCGTCTCTCTGCCCAGCCACCGCGTCGACGCCCTCTCCTTTTCCCCTCCATTGCCGCTCCCCCCTCCCCCCTCTTAGGTGCCTCTCTACCCGTCCCCCTCACCAGCCACCACCTCGGCGCCTCCCCTCCTGTCCATCCCCTCCTTTTCCCCTCCCTCGTCCTTCTCCACCAGCATCGCCTCTCACTACCCGGCCGCTGCCTCGCCGCTTCCCCTCATGTTCAGGGGACAAGCCCTCATGTTCAGGGGATGACGACCAAGTACATGGCCTGCAACAAGATGGTGTGCCTGGTCAACAAGCTCACCGCCGACAACCAGGTCTACCACAAGATCTACTTCAGGTGCCGCCATTGCAAGGGCACCCTCAAGGTACTTACCGCCCTCCCCATACGCCATTGACAGTCTACCATTCTAAGCTCAGCAAAAAATTGTTCTTCAACTTATCTAAGAATCAAAGCATTTTTTCAGGTGCCACCATTGCAAGGGCACCCACAGGTATGTATGGTGATGTTTGAGCTGCAGCTTGCAGATTACAGTATTGATCAGGTAACAAAGTCATCCTTTTTTACTAGATGAGGGTAATGCGATGTTTAATCTGAATATAATTTATTTGTCAGCTGTGGCATGTTAGTGAATAGATTAAATAAAAGTTATATTGTTCATTATATTGGCATCTATGTTTGATGCGAACAACAAAATTGTGCTTAAATTTTCCCCATTCATTATGGATTATAATGCCTTTTACTTATTTTTTTCTTCTAATCAAAGCATTTTTTCAGGTGCCGCCATTGCAAGGACAACCACAGGTATGTATGGTGATGTTTCTGCTGCAGCTTGCAGATTACAGCTTCTTTGGAGTGCTCTACTGCAAAACTCGCTTCGTTTCAGCATCAATGGTTTATTTGGTTCTTTGGATTCATAATTGCTGTCTTGGCTAATTAATTATTTTCATATGGTTCTAATGGCCTCTTGATAGATTAAATAAAAGTTATATTGTTCGTTATCTTGGCATCTATGTTTGATGGGAACAACAAAGTTGTGCTTAAATTTTCCCCATTCATTGTGGATTAGAATACCTTTTACTTATTAGTTTCTTCTTTGGCTTCAGATTTCCAGTTCTTGCGATCTACCTGCGGCTTTATCATTCTACAAGTTTGCTTGCCTCTAAAGTCCGATTCCATATGCGACTATTCAAACTCTTTTTAGATAGCAAACCACACAGACAAATAATTATTGCGCCTACGTATAGTGCCTTCAACCTGACCCGATTTTTTTTCTTTACTTTGTTACTTCCCTATATCGTGTGTTTGATAAAATAGCTATACCCTTTTTGTGACTTCAGTCAGGTTTCCAAAATAACAATAGGCTTATTGCTCTCTCTGACCAAAGAATTATATTGTATATAAGACGCTGTTCCTTTTCCTTTTACATATCACTTTGGTTGATGCTTATGAGTTGGTTTTTTTTATAGTAGAGTGCATACAGAGTTAGACCTTCATTGCTTGACAGTATAATGCATACTACCATTGGCTACTATACAATATCGGTAGCTCTAACATTTGTAGTTTGAGGTTTGGAAAGAAGTAGCTTTTCCTCGCAATAGAATCAGCTTTGACTGTAAGATACCTATACGAAGTTTGAGCTCATACGAAGTTTTTTTTTGTTTTTTTGCGTCTTCTTGCCGTCTTGATGTAGATGAGGGTGGCTTGACAGCCCTGGAGCGCTTAGGCAATGGCGCCATGAGGAAGCCTTTGAATATAGTACAGGTTATGCCTGAATACACAAGTTTTCCTGGTCATTCTAAAACTGCTATCTTTTACCATGAGTTCGTGATATTTATTTAAAGAAGAATATATAAAGTTTCCATGGGTAGAGGAGAGTTGAAAAGACCATAAAATATTGTCTGTTACAGTCTGAATGAGGCATAGTTCTTTACGATTTGCATGATAAGAAGTCAAGAACATATGACATTGGCCTAAACTAATGCCATTATTACAATGTCATATTGCATCAAATACTTGTGAGACGTGTAGGTCTTAAATTCAACATTTAGCCTAGCTATACAACAGGTTTTTCTTTTTTATATCCACTATTTTGTTCCATCAATTCTTTAAATGAACTTCTTGCAGGTTTGTTTGTTCAGAATACAAATGCCATCCAATGTACGTGTAAAGCTGATTAATGATATGGCAGACATCAAGTATGTCCTATTTATACTTTTAGAAGTTGAATTCGAGTTTCAGATAATATGCCATCTTTCTAATTCGTCTGGAATTATGCAGGCACACTGCCTTACCATTATAGTTTATTGCATCATTAGTTAATCATGTTTTCCTGATGATTCTGCTCAGATTTACATCTACCTGTGATAGTGTTACTCTATTGTGGAAAGCCAAAATTACCATATGTATTTTACTGATTTATGCATGTCGTATTCTTTAGGATATTAAATTTAGTTCTCATGTTTGAGTGATTTCAGATGTTTCAGCATCGTAGCTCTTAACTTTGTGCAGAATGTACCTATGTAGTCATCTATGTCCAGATCTTGCATTACATGGTACGATCCTAGCATCAAACATTTTAAGAAAAACCATTTGACTATAACATACTGCAGTGGTCATTGATTGCTTCAAACATAACCCTTACTATTGCTGTTAGTAATTCGCTATAATTGATAAAACAGATTATCCTTTTAAGATTTACATATCTCTCATTTTACTAGATTTTCTTTAGTGGTGCTGGTTGTAGTCCATGTCCACATACTGGCTACCATGGCAACGTTGCTGCCACCCCAAAAAAAGGAAATGTGCCATGCGTGCCATTTAATACGCTGCTGCAATGCCACTATGTGTTCTTCAAATTTATACTGATTAATTGGATTAGGCTACAGATTTATTTGATTTGTATCACCTTCATTATATATTTTGAATTGTTCTTATTATGAGCATTTTTATATCTAAAAACATAAAATACAAAACAGCAATTCCTACTGTAACATCCCAGCCAAACAAAGGCCTGGAATGCTACTAAAAAAACAAGATAACTAATTAAAACGTAAGACTTAATTACAAAATTCAGCAGAACCTCCTTCGTATAATTAAGTATACTGGAGGTTCCAACATTTGCATATATCATGATCAATATCTCAATATCCAAAATTCATTCAGTCATTCAAAATAGTCTATTCAGCTAAAGCATTAACAAGCATAATCAAATCTTGCTACTCTCATTATTACAAATAATCCAAAACAACTAAACATAGCCATATTTAAATCTCAAACAGTTTGCTTATTATTAGAGTATGAGATAAATGATATTCCTCTTTTAAGGTGAGTGGTAGTGAGTGCATCCAAGAAAGTCTACTCCCTCCCATACATGTCGTTCTTGCAGGTGGTACCTAAAAACACAGCAAAACAAGAATGAGCCCAAAGACTCAGCAAGTATCAATAAAGGAACACTAAGCTCACAGTTATAGCATCAACATACCATAAGAAACATTACGCTAAAACAACTCGCATGTTTATGTAATGCAAATGAGTAATGCATCTTTTTCTCTTTTACTCTTTTCGCATTTTACCAGTAATACGGGGTATACAACCGTCGATGTATACCCTTGCCTGTGCCCTCTAGCACAGAGACCAAGAGCCTATACTTCACAAGTATAGGGACCACAGCCCATCAACTTCATGATGGGGACCTCTTCTCAATGCCCACATTCTAAGAATGTGGGGACCACAAGCCCGTCATCTACATGACGGGGACCTCAAAAAAATACATATTTGGTCACCACGTGACCAAGTCCAAGGTATGCTCTCAATATGCACATGTACTAGAACTCTATCTTTCAATAATATGTGAATCAACAAGTACATACCAAAATCTCAGACCTTAAATAATATGTAGTGCATCAACAACATACATAAGTAATCTTTAGCCATAACTCATGCATTCACCAATTTTATTCATACCCATCACACTATCATTCATGCATAGCTAATATTAAATGCAATCACTCACAGTCAAACATTCGTAAATATGCTACAACCAGGATACTTGCCTCAACCGTGCGGGAACGGTGGACACGAAGAGGGCGCTGCCCCTAGGACCAATCCCTCACCTGAATATAATTATAAACTATGCTAAGACAATCATACTGGACCAAATACATATTTAATAGCACAAACAAACTCGCTAAACTCTCAAGCGCCTTCCAAACTTCCAACTTCTAACGATCGATCTGTCCCCTCTGTGGACAGCCAACTTCTAAAATCCATAACTTTCACTACAGAGGTCCAAATAAGGTGTTCTTAGACTTTCTGGAAATATAATTAATTTCTCCAACTAAACCTAGTTGAGAGCAGTGTTTTCATTACCGGTTGAAAAAAAATTTGGGGACGGTAAGGCCAGAATCAAGAAAATCGGAAATTTCGGCCGAAATTTTCAAAAAAAGATTTGAATTTTTGGATTTTAAATTAAAAAAAATCAAATTCGAACAAAATTCAAGCAAATTCGAATTTTTTTGGACAAAATTCATCAAAACCGAAATGTTCGGAGGAGGTTTGAATTTTACCGGTACCCGCCGGTAACACCGGTTACCGGCAGTTACCGGCGAAATTTCGCCGGTAAGTTTTTCACTGGTTGAGAGGCCCTTCTGAATCAGCGATCTATTGACCCTACCGAGCTAGTTAACAGAACGTCGAAATCGTGTCGGGTCCTTTGGACAGTACACTAAAAATATCATAACTTTTACTAAGAGTGTCCAAATCTTGCGTTCTTGAGCTTTCTAGAAAGCTGGGACAATAACCTACGACTTTCATTATACTGAGTTTCTCTAATTCTCCATTTAACTAATCGATTAACCCAAATTACTAAAACCTGTCAGAACAACCAACAATCTGCAGAATAGTCCCACTAATAAAATCATAACTTCTGCTACAGAGGTCCAAATAATACGTTCTAGCACTTCACGGAAAGATGGCGACGTCCTCCACAATACTCTAGGAGACATCCAGAACTAATTCCACATTTAAGCTACTCAAAAATGTCGGCCAACCTTCTCTGCTCTAACAGATCTAATTACCGATAAAACTTAATAATCAAATAATCGGCTAATCGGAAGGGGATCGGATCTTACCCTTGAAGAACCGCTGAAGATCACGTACCAAGGCCACGATCTCTCCCCTTCCCTCCCTTCTTCCCCTTCCTTCTTCTTCCTTCTTCTTGGCCGACAGCAATGGGAGAGCACCACCAAGAGGGAGGGGAATAGCAACGAGTGCAAGGGGAGGCGATCAGCAGGGACACTGTAGCGGCAGTGGCTACTGTAGCTACAGTGCATTCTAGGGTTTCCCCCTCCTTTTAATGCTGGCCGGCCCCTCATGGGCCTCCTGGGCCAAGGCCCGAGGTCCAGGTTGTCGGGACTTTGCAGAAAACTCCCCCATTCTTTCTGTTAAATCACTTGCTAACTAGTTCTTCCCTCTAAATAATTATTCTCTCTCGAATAATCATTCGAATACTTTTGGAATATTACATTCTACCCCCCTTAAATAGAATTCGACCCCGAATTCTAATCACACTTAACGCCAAAGAATAATCACAGCTAAAAACTTACTAACATTACCACATACCTGCTGTGAATAATCCCGGATATTGCTCGCGCATGCGAGACTCCAATTCCCAAGTCATTTTCCTTTCGGACTTAGGGGACCACTGTACCTTGATGCAACTGATGTGCTATGCATGCCCCTTCACTCGTACCATCCTAACCATATCCACTCAACGGACAGGACTCGAAGATGCGGTCATACTCGTGGGTCAACGGCCCTAACGAAACTTTACACTCCAGATTTCTCCAATACTCCCTCGACACTAGGTCAAGCAAAACGATCTGTGCCCTACGCCAGGACTCAAGATGGTCCTAGCAATACTCTATCTCCCAAATCTCCTCAACTTTCAGAAACAACCAATGTATTTTGGGCCAAGATTCCCTTTGGTACCAAACCACACAACCCGCACATAACACATAGAACTCTTGTTCCTTGTATCATTCGATCTCTTCACTTTCACAATGAGCTCCCCCTTTAACCAGGGACACACAACAGAACTCGTTTTAAACAAACTCTGTTAAAAACAGAACCCAACTGAAAATAAAGGATTCTTATAACAAATACGCATTACCAACTCTTCACCAAAAGAGTTAAACCCAAAACCAAAGGATTCATCATGAAACTCTTCCACTTTCTAAGCAGACAGTTTGCCAAAGAACACTACCTAGGCCAAAGGCGAAATCACTCGTATGCCCAAAATAACCATTTCCTTTCTTTTTTTTAGCCGAAAAGAATCACGCATACCAAGAAGAGCCAGCTCAAATTATAATTGTCATATGTTATAGAGACAAAGCTCAAATCAAAACCAAGAGAATACCTCATTATCCGATAATACAACCTTTTTCTCAAACCTTCTTTGAAGAATTCAACTTTCTCTTAAACCAAGAGATTCCAATTCGTCGCATAACACACTATTTCAATTCTTTTAATTTGGCTTCCTCAAAGCTATGCTCAACCTGAACACAAAATCCACACCTATGTAAAGAGACTCTTCCAATTCACAATAACGTACTCTGATTAACTTTTCTACCAAATGAATTACTTTGACAAATAATTTCCAACACACCTCCATATAGATTTCAGCCGCAATCACATCTCCTCAAGCTTTTAAGGTTAATCAACTTGAAACCTACTGCATACACACTCATTTACTGCATCCAAAGGATTCTATCAGAGATCACCATAACTCTTGGAACCTAATCATGGGAAACCAAGATACTAGCATAAAATGCAAAGCCCAAATCAATCTCTAAGACTCTTACAATAAATTTCTGGTATACTTGGTAGGTAACCCTCATATCTGAAGACTAAATTTTTCACACAACTCAAAAATAACCTCAGTTATTAATGTCGTCATTCCTTACTAATCAAGTAACCGCCCAATGCGATTCATTACACCAATATTAGACCTTATCTAACCCACACCAATCAAATGCAGCTACTCGATCGCAATATACCCCTTCGCAATACCCTAACTTTCTGATCAAGATTCAAACATTCTCAATCACTAACATCATTAAATAATTATATTCTTGACCAAGTTATCGTTAGAGATAATCTAACTCCCACAAGGTTAATCACTAAGGCCAAGTCATACTTGACAATAACTTAACAATCCCTGCTATCCCATCATTTAACACGACTATTAGATTTCTCTACACTACTACTCTCATTAAGCTACACCATCTTAATTCTTCTACACAATCTTACCGAGTACCAAATTGCGATACTCTAATAAACTGATCAAGGTTTCCATACTTGCTAATTCTAATGTTCTGCCAAAAAGAACACAAGATCTTCAACCACACCTCGCTATAGGTCCTACTAGCCGCGACAACGAAATCTGTTAGGTACAAAGACAACATTCTATTTAAATAATTCCTCTCCAAGGATTATTCTAATAAACTGATTTATAACTCAAAGCCTCTCAGACAACCTGACACCTAAAGGTTCACCAAACCATCTACTAGTCCACCACTATCTATTTGCCAATTCACATCCGAAGAGACTTTGCAAGATAGTCCGGGTAACCCTTTCTTAGAAAAAGAAGCAAATAGAAATAAATGTCAGAACAAGGGAAAACGTTACCCCTTGCAGTAGTTACAAGATCAAGAGACATAATCAAATAGCAATGATCTCAGGATACAAAAGATGAGATCATAATTGAGAGCACAAGCCCCACAAGCAGAGGGTATCAAACCCCAAACGAGAATAAAACATTGCTTTTGGGATTCGGGAAACCCTGAAGGCCAAGACAGGAAGTTGAGGCAAAAATCAAATAACTGCAAGTTACGAAACTTGACTTAAATTTCAAATACTTCTACTTCACTCTTACCTTTAACAAAGAAATGACTTTTGTTGGTTACAGCATCACCGTGCCAACTCCAACAAGAAGAGATTTGAAAACCACAACACATAAACCACTTAGAATCTAACAAAAACCCTCAACACGTCACTTTGCTCAAAACGATTTCAGTTACCACATCAACATGAGGTCTGAAATGTTACAAATGTGACACTAGAAACATTTTCGTTTAATCAATATCAGGCGAGCGATCCAGTTCCTTTATATAAAACATTCAATATTATCAACATAATCCCGTACTGACAATCACACTAACAATGACATAATACACTCCTAGCGAGAATCATCAGAGCCTCTTATTCCATCATAAACCTCTCCAAAAGAAACACAAACCACCAGGTTGTAACAAACTTCTTTTAACAAGTTCATGCTATCAAATAACAGTTTTGCCATGCACGTTTTCAGAAATCACTTATTCATTCAACCATTAGTGCTGCTCAACACACAATTCAACTATCATTGACAATTTTGACAATTGTATTTATCACGTATGTAAATAGGGTCCTACTGCTATTTACAGTCACATATCCATTTATAAACACGGAGTCAACATTCTACTTTATGCTCGAAGTTTGATTAAGGATTTAATAACATCATCTTCTTAAATCACTGGTTTCACAAGGCACTACCTCAACATTTATTTAATCCAATATACATGTTTCAATCTAGCAATTAAGTATAAACATCAAGTAGCCAGCTTATGAAAATTCCTGGATTAATATCCTCCAAGTCATCACTCAAACACATCCTTAACATAATCATCACTAAAGGGTAAATAAATCCATTGAGATATTTTACTCCGAATTACCCAAATAAATCTATTGAATTCCACAATCCTAACGATTAGACCAAATCATCAATATACCACACCTCTTTAGTAATTCTTGGATTCCTAGTATGAATGGTCATACGTTTTAACAAGTTCATCATGTAACTACTCCAAGACAACATCAAATCTATCAACTTCACTTCCAAGGATCTTGGTTAAGATCGATTACGGACCAAACTACAGACCCAATTTGATAACTCATACATTATCAACTTATCTTCTATACTTAAAACCTCTCACTTAACACAACAAACATCGCTAAAGAGTTTAACATCTTCTTTCATAAAAGAGAACCATTCAACTTCAACACTCAAAGTACTCAAAAGAGATACATTGAGTTAAAGCTTTCACATACTAAAGAACTTGCAAAAGACAACTTCCATTATCTAGAAACATCAAGCGCATAAATGGGCCGTGTTTTCCAATGAGAAAAACAAAACTCTAATATAAAGGTCAATCTTAACAATCAACCAAGTTCACCAGCCGCAAGAATAACTCATCGGTTGGGAAAACAATGATTGCTTTACGAGTCAACTTAAACCAATGGAATCACAACAACATTTCTCAAAGAATCCCATCAACTGGTATGGACTACCAATCCAAGAGAAGTTCATCAGCCACAACTGGATAAGAGTTGACCAAATTCAATTTCAAGGAAGAGAATAACTCTTCTAAAAATACTTACTATCAACACTTGTACTAAGATATCCGAGGTAACCACTTCCATATTCTCATACCACGACCGGTGGTGTGACCTGGTACAGCCCAGGGCCACAACCACGACCTCAACATCTCAACATGGGTTATCCCCACACATAATTACCATAGTAATATAATATAGATATATCAGCTCATTTCATAACAGAAATTATCAATACAACATAACGGAAGCGTAATGCAATGCAATAACCCAATCCCACCTACTGTGCTTAGTGTGTCAAGTTTAATAATTCACATACCACGGACCTACAGCCCGCTCTGATACCAACTATAACATCCCAGCCAAACAAAGGCCTGGAATGCTACTAAAAAAACAAGATAACTAATTAAAACGTAAGACTTAATTACAAAATTCAGCAGAACCTCCTTCGTATAATTAAGTATACTGGAGGTTCCAACATTTGCATATATCATGATCAATATCTCAATATCCAAAATTCATTCAGTCATTCAAAATAGTCTATTCAGCTAAAGCATTAACAAGCATAATCAAATCTTGCTACTCTCATTATTACAAATAATCCAAAACGACTAAACATAGCCATATTTAAATCTCAAACAGTTTGCTTATTATTAGAGTATGAGATAAATGATATTCCTCTTTTAAGGTGAGTGGTAGTGAGTGCATCCAAGCAAGTCTACTCCCTCCCATACATGTCATTCTTGCAGGTGGTACCTAAAAACACAGCAAAGCAAGAATGAGCCCAAAGACTCAGCAAGTATCAATAAAGGAACACTAAGCTCACAGTTATAGCATCAACATACCATAAGAAACATTACACTAAAACAACTCACATGTTTATGTAATGCAAATGAGCAATGCATCTTTTTCTCTTTTACTCTTTTCGCATTTTACCGGTAATGCGGGGTATACAACCGTCGATGTATACCCTTGCCTGTGCCCTCTAGCACAGGGACCAAGAGCCTATACTTCACAAGTATAGGGACCATAGCCCATCAACTTCATGATGGGGATGTACTAGAACTCTATCTTTCAATAATATGTGTATCAACAAGTACATACCAAAATCTCAGACCTTAAATAATATGTAGTGCATCAACAACATACATAAGTAAACTTTAGCCATAACTCATGCATTCACCAATTTTATTCATACCCATCACACTATCATTCATGCATGGCTAATATGAATAAATGCAATCACTCACAGTCAAACATTCGTAAATATGCTACAACCAGGATACTTGCCTCAACCGTGCGGGAACGGTGGACACGAAGAGGGCGCTGCCCCTGGGACCAATCCCTCACCTGAATATAATTATGAACTATGCTAATACAATCATACTGGACCAAAGACATATTTAATAGCACAAACAAACTCGCTAAACTCTCAAGCGCCTTCCAAACTTCCAACTTCTAACGATCGATCTGTCCCCTCTGTGGATAGCCAACTTCTAAAATCCATAACTTTCACTACAGGGGTCCAAATAAGGTTTTCTTAGACTTTCTGGAAATATAATTAATTTCTCCAACTAAACCTAGTTGAGAGGCCCTTCTGAATCAGCGATCTATTGACCCTACCGAGCTAGTTAACAGAACGTCGAAATCGCGTCGGGTCCTTTGGACAGTACACTAAAAATACCATAACTTTTACTAAGAGTGTCCAAATCTTGCTTTCTTGAGCTTTCTGAAAAGCTGGGACAATAACCTACGACTTTTATTATACTGAGTTTCTCTAATTCTCCATTTAACTAATCGATTAACCCAAATTACTAAAACCTGTCAGAACAACCAACAATCTGCAGAATAGTCCCACTAATAAAATCATAACTTCTGCTACAGAGGTCCAAATAATGAGTTCTAGCACTTCACGGAAAGATGGCGACGTCCTCTACAATACTCTAGGAGACGTCCAGAACTAATTCCACCTTTAAGCTACTCAAAAATGTCGGCCAACCTTCTCTGCTCTAACAGATCTAATTACCGATAAAACTTAATAATCAAATAATCGGCTAATCGGAAGGGGATCGGATCTTACCCTTGAAGAACCGCTGAAGATCACGTACCAAGGCCGCGATCTCTCCCCTTCCCTCCCTTCTTCCCCTTCCTTCTTCTTCCTTCTTCTTGGCCGACAGCAATGGGAGAGCACCACCAAGAGGGAGGGGAATAGCAACGGAGTGCAAGGGGGAGGCGCACTGTAGCAGGGACACTGTGGCGGCAGCGGCTACTGTAGCTGCAGTGCGTTCTAGGGTTTCCCCCTCCTTTTAATGCTGGCCGGCCCCTCATGGGCCTCCTGGGCCAAGGCCCGAGGTCCAGGTTGTCGGGATTTTGCTGAAAACTCCCCCCATTCTTTCTGTTCAGTCTATTAGCAAATGCATACCTCTTTCCCCATTCTGCTTCTCTGCTTTTGCATAGTGCTTAGGCTCCCTGGATTCCTTAGATGCTCCTGTAGTATGGTGATGTTTAACCTATAGAATTGACTATGCTTTGTTCATATATGACTGATTATGATTCCTTAGATGCTCCTATAGTATGTTGATGTTTAACCTATAAAATTGACTATGCTTTGTTCATATATGACTGATTATTCTAATATTAATGTGTAGGAATCCAACAAAGGTCTAGATAGAAAGTCAATGTGCCAACAAAGACCAGTATTACGGTATCGCATATACTTTGGTGAAGCAAACCATTATTTCTAAAAATAAATTCAGATAGAAATTATAATCATGCAATCGTCATTCACATTTTTTTTCCATGAATAATTAGCTAGCGGCACAGAGCTATTCACGATGCTGCACATATTCTTGCTGGACTATTTGGTTTTTTCACAAACATTGTCAACCTACAACGTTACATAGATCCTTTTTCTCTATGGAACTAGATCAACTATCTAGACAAAATTTTGTTAGAGGTAACATTCACTCTGTTCTATTCCGAATTTGTTGTTTGCCTGCTCTGTATGTTCTTACATCATTGCTTCAGAGCTATCTATCAGATGAACTTTATAACCGTCCTATAAAGAACCTTTCAGTCTATCATAGTATATGTTACGCACACCTGTGTAATAATCGTTACATAAATTTCTTTCACATACCTGCTATATGTGCGATATATTAGAAAAATAGCTACGCTTCCATTCAATAGTGCATTTACCTCTCTTATGTATTTTTCCATACCCGATCACAAAGTAATACATACCCTTTTATGTCACTATCTAATTCCTACAACGTATAGACATATCTACCTCTGTATCCCTTTTAGCAATCGGTTTCTGAAATTCCCTAGCCAGCAAAGCTATTTCATTTGCTATCTGCCTCTGTATCCCTTTTAGCAATCGGTTTCTGAAATTCCCTAGCCATCAAAGCTATTTCAATTGCTTCACTCCTTTTTAGCATTCCTACACAGACAACCCTTCAACAATACTACATAATCTATATGTCCCTAACTACTTCGCGTATTTTAGTATCACTAGCATACTTTTAAATCATACATGCTGGTAACATTTAGGATGCTCCTTTTCATTTACCTGCTAGCTGATCGTACCAACTTTGCTCCTCAACACTATACAAGATTGTCGCTGATCATCCCCCGACAACACCACTTTCAGCTATTAAACAGCCAACAGCAAAGAACACTCCCTTGAGGTAATTAATTTTGTCTCATTCCATTTTCAGTGGACCACTGGCAGCATCTATTTCTTACTAGCAAGCTTCTACTATCTATAAGACCATTACTGTTTGTTCTTTAATGCAGTAAAGGAAACAGCCCTCCATCACATCGTATTCACAGAAACATGTTTTCTGCTTACACAGCTACAGACCACAACGTTGACACAGCGGTATGCCTCCAAACAAAAAAAAAATAGATTCTACATACAACTCGGTTAGATTAACAATAGCTTCAGATTTATGTCCAATGACTATTATTCATGATGTCCTTCACCTGCAGAATCATATACTTCCAGCAACACCTGTAGACACTTATTTTGTACACCCTTAACATTCATGATAACAGTCTCTATTTTATGTTAGGTTTACTCATTATGTAGAGCTGCTTACATCTAACCAGTTCGGTACTACCTTCTAGCTTACATACCTCACAAAAAAAAGACCAGAAAAACCTCAGACCAAAAAATGCCCTTATATCCCTTATATGTACGTCTATTCTGCATTCATTACCGCTGGAACCTAATCGATACTTACTTACGCTAGATTAGCGTTGAATTCAGACCTCCTTCAAAGTAACTATTAGTTCTGTCCTATTCACATCCACATCGCTAGAAAATGCAGGTTGGAAAAGCTATTTCTTCGCCCGATGAAAATCCACACACTTTTCCATCTAAAAAGTACGTAACCACAATCAATTAGATCACACACTGTGTCAGAAGTTTCACAGATTAACTTCTTGAGTTATGTCAAAGGTTTCATAGATTTACTACTTTGATTACAGCAGCTACTGTATATGTTTGTTTGCTACAACCTTTTAGTATCTGACATCAATGTCACTTTTATGTTACGTTTACTCATTCTGTAGAACTGTTTCCATCTAACCACTGCGGTACAACCTTCTAGATTTCATGCATCAGACGAGATCAACGAGATCTTGATCACCTATATGTACACTTACTCTACATTCGTTAGCATTATAGCCTTTTGTATATTTACTTACGGGCATAAAAATATCATTACGTTCTACCCTCCTTGAAAATATCTATGATGTCTCTCCTATTTATAAACCCATATCCTGGTAACACACCCTGGAAATTTTGTTTCCTTACCTAATAAAGCTCCACAAACGGTTCCATCTAACAGGTTTGTTACCATTGTCACTTGGAACATATGATGTATAAAAAATTCTTTACATTTAATGCTTTTGTTTCGTTACACGTAACGTTGAATCTTATTTTTAAACAGCTCTGCATCACCTCCTACCTACTCTACGACTGATCCACCTGTGAAGAAAACACGTCCATCTACCAAAATAAAGGTTGAGTAATCGAATAACTCTGCGCAACACCAAAACCTCAGGTATAATACACTACCGCTTCACAATGCAAAAAAAATCCTTTACGATCTCTTCTAACTTACTGCTACTCTGTACAGTTTTTTCAACCACCGTCTCCAACCGCCTCAGCGAACACATCTTCCCTAGGAGCATCAGATTTCTTATGTTTTAACGTTTAATAGATTTTATGTGTAGAATCTGTACAGTTTGTTTCTCCTTTGATCTGTCCTGTTATTGCTTTCAAAGCCTATTTTGTAACCATTACCGACTTAGCTATAGTCATCGGCAGTATCACCTCATTTTATATGCACGCTTTGAAGTCTTCCTTAGACTTCATGTAGTATGCTACAGATAGCTGCCAAATTGTGTTCTAAAAAAAGTTCTGTTCGTTTAGATAAGTGCGTTGATAATTAAACAGCCTCTGATTTTATATGTCATCTTCTGCTATGATCAAAACTCTGCTACTACAGCGCATAATGCTAACATAAAATTTATTGTTTGCAAACTAGTTTGAAACCCAAAAATACATGGAATAAAAACCAAAAATATTAAATCCAAACGCTCACGTGCCTATGGCACGGGTGAACTTCTAGTTAAATTAATTTCCGAAAAGGAACAGGGGATGACAGGTGGGCCATTGGTCCATAGACCAAGTCGGGTTTGGGGTCATGGTATATGGGGTCCATGGAATAGTGCAATGACACATGGGGTCTACGGGTCATAGGCATGGCTCATGGTGAACCATGTCCACATGATTTCGAGCTCATGTTTAGGCATGGTGTGCTTGCACCGCATACATGTGGCATCCACTTGTGCAAGAAAACTGAGGTGGCAAGTTGTGGCGGCTGACACAGCATGCTGATTTGGCACCAGATGACATGGCATCAATGAAGAGAGGAAAGAGCAGGGCCCAAACGGCGGAGAACCAACGATGGGGAGCAACCATGGCCCCTTCGGGTGAACCACAACGACTGCGAATGGCGACTGGTGAAACTCCGACGAGGGCAAAAATGGGACAGGGGCACTGCCCCGCTGCCATGGGAGGCGATGGTTCGGCCAGAGGTGAACAGAGCCTCGCCGGCGTCAGAGATGTGCGGCGGCCGTGACAATGGGGCGTGGCGGCGGAGCTGCGGTGCCGAAGAAGAGGAATTAGCAGAGGGGAAACAACAAGGGGACATAGGGAAAGAGGTGGGCAAAGGGAATTGGTTTAGCAATCACCGAGTGCGATGGCAGCGCACCGGTAATGGGCGAGATGGAGTCGGGACTGGCAGTAGAAGGCGCAGAAGCTTCACCGACAACGGCACACGGAGGAGGACGGTGAGGCGAAGCCAGCGCTGCAACGGGTGCGGTTCGAGAGGCCTCGACGACGAAGAACGGTGAAGAGGAGGCACGGTGCCGACTTTAGAGGGGAAGGCACCCAGCGGTAGTGCACGAGACTCTAGGCCGTGGCAGCTAGGGCACAGAGCGGTGGTGTGAGGCGAACGCTCACGGGGTGGCGCTTTTATAGTGCCTTGTCTTGCGGGAGGCGGACTCCAAGGCGGCGGCGTTGAGGAGTTTGATGCACACACGGGAGAGGAGCTCGTGAAGAAAATGGTGAGTAGGACCGGGGCCACTCGGCAGAGAGGCACAGAAAGAGAGGGCTGCCGCACGGAAAAGGAAAGGGGAGGGAACAGGCCAAGCTAGGCCTTGCGCATGAAACGAAAGGAAGACCAGGCTATGCGTGTGCGGAGAAATGGTGGAACCGACCGAAAAGGAAAACGGCTGGGCCTCCGTTGAGAAATGAGTGGGCCGGAAAGTGAAGAAGGGTGGGCCAAGGGAATGCAGGCCGAAAGAATATAGGATTGGGCCAAGGAAAGAGAATTGAGCCCGATAGGTTATCTGAGATTAATAATAGTTTTCAATTTTAGAAAATAGCGGAAAAGACAAATAGCAAATAGAAATTAGCAAATGCACTTGGAAAAATTCTAGAAATATATCCAAGCACAAAGAATCCAAATAAAATAATTTTGATAATAGTTGATGTCGAGATTAATGATGTTAAATTGCTTTTGATTTATGAAAGTTCCAATTAAGCTTTATTAATTCAAATAAAATTGGTGAAATTTTCTAGGGACCTAAACTACTCAAAAGATTTTTGAAAAGCCAAATTTTAGGATGTTACATCAGGTACACAGATGCGGTTACCAAACCAAACAGTACCTTGCTCGTCCTCAAAAAATCCTAGGGCTTTGCCTCTTCTCATGTTCTTCTTGATTTCTTTGATATCTTCATCTTCTTTCTGATTTTCTCTGATTTGACTCTGAACAGTTGGTTGAACTTCTAAAGTGTTTACACAACCATAGTTAACAATCTCTAAATTCAAATGTCTTAGTTCTTCATACAATCTTGGCTGACTCTTCTGAACCAACATAGTGTTGTAGTACCCTTTTTGACTTAGGGCATCTGCCACTACATTTGCTTTGCATGGATGGTAATGGATTCCAAGGTCATAATCCTTTATTAGTTCTAACCATCTCCTTTGCCTAACATTGAGTTCTAACTGAGTAAAGATGTATTTCAAGCTTTTGTGATCCATAAAAATCTCACAGTGATTACCAATGAGATAATGCCACCAAATTTTCAAGGCATGCACAATTGCGGCTAATTCCAAATCATGCGTCGGGTAATTTCCTTACTGAAGCTTTAATTGATGAGTTGCATAAGCCACGACTTTACCTTCTTGTATCAACACACATCCAAAGCCCTAACAAGATGCGTCATAGAAAACCTCGAAGTCCTTATGGATGTTAGGTAAAACTAACACAGGTGCAGATACTAGTCTTTTCTTTAACTCCTGGAATCTTTGCTCACAGGCATCTGTCCATTAAAACTTTTTCTCTTTCTTTAAAAGTTGAGTCATAGGTCTAACAGTTTTAGAGAAACCTTCGATGAATCTTTGGTAATACCCAGCTAAACCAAGGAAATTCCTTACTTCGATGATGGATTTGGGTTGGCTCCAATCTATTACAGTTTCAACATTTGTGGGATCTACTGCAACTCCTCCTACTGACACGATAAGTCCGAGAAAAGCTACTTGGCTTAGCCAAAATTCTCTTTTACTGAATTTGGCATAGAGCCATTTTTCCCTGAGTTTTTTCCCAAAACTATCCTGAGATGCTTCTCATGCTCTTCTTCATCCTTTGAGTAGATGAGAATGTCGTCAATAAATACGACCACAAACTTACCCAAGAATTCCATGAATACTTTATTCATCATATTCATGAAATAAGCTGGTGCATTCGTCAAACCGAATGACATCACTGTGAACTCGTACAGCCCATACCTTGTGGTGAAAGCGGTCTTGGGAATGTCCACTGGTCTGATCTTCAACTGATGGTAACCGGATCTTAAATCAATCTTGGAGAAAAAACTTGCTCCTTTCAGCTGATCAAAGAGATCGTCGATCCTGGGTAACGTATACTTGTTTTTTATTGTGACTTCATTGAGTGATCTATAATCCACACACATCCTCATACTGTTGTCTTTCTTTTTGACAAACAGTACCGGTGCTCTCCAAGGTGATGAACTTGGCTGAATGTAACCCTTGTCCTGTAATTCATCGATCTGTTTCTTCAATTCTGCTAATTCGTTCGCAGGCATTCTGTAGAGTCTCTTCGAAATTGGAGCCATCCCTGGGACTAGGTCAATTAGGAACATGATGTCTCTATCTAGTGGCATTCCGTGTAATTCCTCAGGAAATACATCTGGGTATTCTTACATCGCTAGTATGTCTTCTAACTTCACTTCCTTCAAACTGGTCAAGATAGAACCTTCTCTAACTGAGGTCTTGAGTCTAAATTCTACTTTAATTCCTTGCTCATTTGTGAGGGTGATAGACCTACTTGCACAGTCTATCTGACCTTGATTCTTGACTAGCGAATCCATCTCCAGAATCACATTCAATCCTTGGGAGTGCAAGATTATTAAGTCTGCCAAGAAAGATACTCCTGATATTTCCAAGGTAAAGTTTGGGCATAGGGAACTAGTCCTCATTTTCAAGCCTGGAGAATGGATTAACATAGAGTTAACTAAAGGAGAGATAGATAACCCATATTTTCCCACAAACTTATTTGAAACAAAAGAATGTGAAGCTCCTTAATCAAATAAAACTGACGCTGGTACTGAATTGACAAGGAACGTACCAAGGACCACATCTGGTGCAGTCTGAGCTTCTTCAGTCGTGACATGATTCTGAACTGATGGCTTCACAAGTGGAGTGCTACCAGGTGCTGGAATTCCCTAATTTGGTCAGGTTGGGGTTGCTGGCTGCTGCTTCTTTGCGCACTTATTGGCATAGTGCCCAAATTTATTGCAGTAGAAACAGGTAACTCCTGCAGTGGAGGTAGTGAGTGCCTTCTTCTGAAACTAACCCCCAGGAGAAGTGTTGCGGAAACCGGGGTTGATTGGGTGTTGAGCCGGCATAGGTGCCTTGGACAAGGAAGACTGGAATCTCCCATGCTGAGGTGTCTAAGGCTGTGTGGTGCGGGGTTTGGGAAAAACCCCAGAATTGAACTTCTGGTTTGCCATCCTCCTTTTACGGTTTTCCATTTCTAGGTGCTTGCCTTCGTGACGAATAGCCATGTTCACCAATTGTTGGAAGTCGGTGTAGTCCAGAGCAATGAGACGAATCGAGAGATCAACATTGAGCCCTTCTAAGAAATGTTCTTACCTGGCTTCATCAGTTGCAACATCTTCAGGTGCATATCGAGCTAACTGATTGAACTTGTGCAAATACTCATTGATGGAGCAGTTGCCTTGGCGCGAAGAGCGGAATTCTTTCTTCTTCAGGGTTATCGTGCCTGATGGAATGTGTGCACGGCGGAAAGCCTACATGAACTCGTCCCAAGTAATAGTCTAAGCATCAACGTGAGACTGGGTGAAATTGTCCCACCACTCTGACGTTGGTCCATTTAGCTGGTGAGAGGTGAACAGAACCCTCTCACAATCCGTGAACTAGACCATATCCAGTTTCTTGCCGATTGCCCTAAGCCAATCATCAGCTTCCATTGGCTCGGTGCTGCTGGAAAAAGTTAGAGGATGCATCCTCATGAATTCTGATATATTGGCCCTTGGAGGAGGTGGAGCGTAAGCTTGAGGTTGAGCTGCTGCTGCGGCTTACAAATTCTGCGTGTTGTTGATCGATTGTGCAAGAAGATTAATCAGTTGAGCTTGGTTGGCCATCATTTGGTGCCAATCGGGTCCTTCAGCTGGAGGGGGTGGTGGCAGTGGAAGCAAGGTCCCTTGCTCACCCTCATTCCCTCTGTCCTGACTGCTAGTGTTGCCACTGCCGTTACGAGTAGTTACCATCTGCTAGATCTTCAAAGACTTAGGAAAGAGAGGAGAAATTAAGGGGATAGAGAGAAACAAACAACCCAAACAAAACAACCAACTCAAAAGCTTTTCCAAACAACTTTAATAGCTTCATACAACGTTCTACTCGATACTCACGGTCTTTGGTGATTCTTGCATGGAGAGGCTCCTTTGACAACTTCATGTCTTGAGGTCTTGAACACAATGGTTAATAATCGTGAAACCATCTATAGAAATTTTCAAGGGAAAGAGGATCCATTTAACGTTGTAAAATGGTGAAGAGAGAATTAGATAAGATAGAATTGCTAAAAGAAGCTAAGGATAGATAGATGACCAAGATGAGGAGAGAACAAATTATTTTTCTTGTTATGTAAAATGAGTTTTGAAGTCTTTCTACTAACGGCCATTCTAACTAGGTCACAACCTACAGTTGAGATGGCTCTGATACCACTTCCTGTTGAATCTCGGGAGCGAAGGATCCTAGATTCTCTGTGTTTCATACACTTGTCTAGGAACAGCTAGTGTACACAATCAACAAAAGTGGATAGCATAACCATAAAACGTCATTCATAGCTAACAAATACAATTTATTACAAAAGGGTCATAAAGCCACTAAGCAAAATACAGCGGAAGCAAAAGAAGTAAGGTAGACCACATGATTTGCCATAGGCAATCGTCTGGGGGCGTAGCCTAGCCGTCCAAGTTCTCATTCTCCTCGTAGTACTCTTCTCCTGATCAACAAGTTATTAAGCAAGGTGAGTACAAATGAATGTACTCCGCAAGTTGCAGCCAAGTAATAGGATTATAATGTATGCAAAGATTCAACAAAGGGAGGCTTATATGGCTCAATTTGCATAAAGCGACATTTTTCATTTAAATATTCATACTAAGTTCTAAAGAAGTTTACTCTATAACTAAAATTCATTTTCTAAATCTCAAGTTTTATAGTCAGATAACATTCATCAATGAGTGGTGAAGGATACTCTCCAATTATATGGCTACCTGCCCAATTTCCCAATTTTATAAACTAACCAACAACAGTTGATAAAGTCTTTTAAAAACAAAACAAAAATCTAACTTAGAGTGGTTTTGCTAGCATGTCCATGACCGTGGACACGGCTATTCAAATAGTTTTACACTCTACAGAGGTGTACAGCTTTACCCATATGATACGACTTCTCTAGTTTGTTTACAAGGCGCCATCCCACCGTAGTCCCACCTCACTAAGGTTTCGCCCCCTTTGGATAGAAACCCGTCGGGTTCAGGCCCCCTCTTGCGCCAAGTGAGAATATATAAAAGTAGGTCATAAAAGACACCCACGCAACTAGATGGCATGACCACGGTGTAATATTGCAAATTAGTTAGCCAGGTCCTACCCATTGTGGTAGTACGATAGGGGCTTAGCAAAATATGCTCAAAGACCAGTCCTTAATTGACTTGGACAACTTTTCATAAAATCCATGGGCCTCGATCATAGAAATGATTCGATCCCGTGCATCAACGTGCACCATCCATTTCGCCCAAGTCCAAACCAATTTTCATTTTGATTAACAAGTTAAATCATTCCATAAATTTATATGGTATATAACATACCATAGTATCATTTTAAATCATAGTTGAACTTTTGGCTAAATTCCCCAAATTAAATATTTTTGAGCTAAGCTTTGACTAAGCATAGAGTTGGTCTCAAGCAATGATGATGTATAATCCTTAGACCTAAGATCAACATAGTTTCCTACATGTGTAATAGTACACTTTGGGGTTGCCAAACACTACTCCGTAACTGGATAGTTATAAAGGTAGCTTTCAGGTATACTATGAAACATGTGGAGGAATGTGACTGGTTGAATATGGGATTTGCCCCTCCTAACATAATAAGAGAGATATCTCTAGGCCCTTCGATGTGGTCAGATAAAGAAAGTGCATGGCCATACCTCTGGTGGTCGAAGAGTTCGACCACATGAAGTTATCCTCACTTGATCGAGAAAGAATTCAACAATCCATGGATGATATAACATCTCACCTGGAGTTCAACCAGATATTGTGAGGCAAAAGGAGAATACATGAGTAGGTCGTTTAGTTTGATCAAATACGGACTAGTCGTATGGAGATATGAGCTGGTCATAGACTGGTCGAACATGATCACTAACTAGTCGTATAGAGATACGAGCTAGTCATAAGTGATAAGGACCTACTCGTAGATCATATTGCATTAAGGTTCATCCGATATAATTTATATGTATTCGGGAATCGTTATGTCCTGTTGTGAACCGCTAACGACTCGTGGTCGAAAAGGGTTTCTGAGTCATAACCGATTATGCATGAACCTAAAGGGTCATACACTTAACGGGTTGGAACAAACGTGTTCGGATATGATCCATCATGGGCACTATATAAGGAGATGCTTGAGGCTATTGGAAGCATGATGGAATATAAGATACATGTGAGTTGTTCCACTAAAACCCTAGCCATCATCTTCTCGAAAGAGCTCTACTGTGCGAGTTGGTGCTAGCACACCAGCGTACGGTGTTCCTTCCCTGAAGGGAAGTGTGGATAACATAGAGGCACTACTGCGGTTGCTGTTGCACTTGAGGACAATCCAAGACTTCGCAAGGAACACGATTGGTTGCTGGAGGAGACGATCGACTACGAGGACGCTGGACGATCGACTACGACCACTACATCGACACACTCATCATTGGATCAAGCTGCTTCAACTCTTCTTCTGCTGCATTGCGCGTCCGGTGGTAACGATCCATGATTTTATACTTGCATGGCTTTCTGGTTTACGTGGTAGAATTTTTGAATTGCTAGCTAGTGTAGCCTACCTGTATCCCTTCATGCCAACCCAAGCATCATCGCCAAGGTGGTCTAGATTACCTTCTCCAACCATGACGATGAAGCACGCCCCCCTTGGCTGAGCTAAGTTCCTGCCTCCTAGACCAGTGGAAGTGCATACTCTACTACCTGATCATCGTCCACCTCGACTACATTGAAGACCACACTTCAGCCCCCTCGACGAATTCATCACCACCGCGAATATGGTGCCCTACGAGCCAATCACCTCTAGGCTACCTTGCAACTTGGGGACCGTCGATCGCACATCAGAGTCGAAGGGGGGCCGAGCCACCTCCCCCAGTTGCAGCAAGGGAGCCAAAATGCACGAGAGGAAGACAACTCTCCAGCGGGAGGAGATCGCCCACATGAACACACTATCTCCTTCGACATGAACACACTACAAGAAAACCCCTCATAGAGACACTTTTCTAGAGGTGCTTTTCAATTTGTCTCCAAAATAAGGAGTTATATAGTCTAGAGGTGCTTTCTAGAGACAATTAAAAATGGGCCAAAATTTTCTATGCTAGAGATAGTTTTGAGACATTTTCGAGACATACAAAATTTTATTTTGTAGAGATATTTTTGAGACACTCTCTAATTCTCCTAAAGTTATGTTGTATATAGACATTATTTTGAGACGCTTTCCAACTCTCTAGAGGCGTTTTTTCAGTGGTTGAGGTACCTAGTGTGATAAGTCTTTGAGAAGAATTTTCCATGAGGTCTAGAGTTCGAGTACCAACCTTTGTAAGTGTTCACATATTTTTTATATTTTATTTATTGAGGCGTAGTGCAACGTCTCTACATAACGCCTCATATTATGTAGAGACGCTTTTAAAAAACGTCAATATAGTCATAGCGACAATACATGAGAGGGCGTTTATGAGGCGTTTTCAAAAACACCTCTACAACTGCATAGGGGTGGAAAAAATGCCTTTACTATACAAAAAAAGCCACCTCTACGAGCCAGTTTTATTGTAGTGGCAAGACCGCCAAGGCGCCAACAACCCTGGTTCCAACAGCACAACAACCAGCACCCGACACGTTTCAGCCATAGGCACAAGGAGGACAGGGATGACGATGGGGAGAACAGCCACCACAACCATGACGGTCGTCACGGCCATAGGTGCCCCAACATGGTAGCTGACAAGCTGCGGCTTGACCCACCCACCACCACTCGCCCTAACGTCGCCACGCGAATAGCTACTATAGGGACGGTGGACATCACCGCGCTGCTGCGGCCATGCTCGAACATTTCCCTTCTTGCCTGAAATTATAACCCCCCCCCCTTGAGACGATCTCAAGGTCAAGCCCGATCGGACTCTTCGTTAGCTCCTCCACGCCAACTACCTCAGGGTAGCCCTCCACAAGGTCTTCAATGCCAAACCGAAGGGAGTATCCGAGCCTTCTCCACGTCAACCTCGTTCCTTCGAGGACACCTGGGCCAGCTGGCTGCGCAAGGCAGAGGACTACATTTGGCAGACATGGGTGGCCACGGAAAGGCTTGGTCTGGCCTCGGTCAGGACGGCACGCATGAAACCCTCGAGGACGGAACAAGATCCGGTGTCCTCTTCACTGTTGTTGGAAATGCTCCACGGGTTCCCCCCTTCTATCAACCTCTAGGCCACCCCGTTCTCTGGCTACTGGTGACGCTCGACAGGATGCTAGTGACATTGCTAGCAGAGGCCTTCCAGAGAATACAACAGCGCCCCAGGCCAGCCACGTCTCTGATCTCCAGCAGGAGCCTGGGGATTCCTTACAACTACACGAGCAGGACATCCACGAGGCCCCGATGCTCGATGATCTTGGGCCAGGACTGCCCAAACAAGCCATGATAAACCCCATAAGACTTTGTTTGGAAGCCCCTAACCCCGCCAGGATCCCGGTCCATTCCCATGGGAGGAAACTCATGTGGAAACTATCCCTGAGCTAGCTTCTAGCTGCATTTGGAAGCCCACGGGACGTGTATATCACAGCCTGATTCGCTCGTCTTCCCCGGGGGAAAAATCGTCTCCTCACACAGGAATTCTTCTCCCCATCTCGACTCGGCGCGTCGCTCGACCTCGTCCTCAGTCCTCACAGCGCTGTCGCCGCCATCTCACGGGACGCGCTGCCTCTGCCATCTCGCGGGATGCGCTGCCGCCACAATCCCCACCTCCTAAAACCCTAAACCCTAGCTCCCCCATAGCGGCCGCCCACGCCACCGTCCCTCTTCCTCACCTCCTCCTCCCCTCCCCCTCCAAACCCCAGCTTCTCAAGCCCTTCCCCTCCCCTCGCCGCAGCGCAATCACCGCCTTGGCTGCACCACCACCGCCGCAGCTCACCACATCCTTGTGGTTGGGCGATTTGATCGAGGCACAGTAGTTCGATCGGGAGGCGCTCAACGAGATCTTCGAGGTGACACAGGAGATGGAGACCATGGAGCGGTCCTCCCACAGGGCGCGGAGGCACGTCCTGGAGGGGTACCTCATGGCCACGCTCTTCTACGAGCCCTCGATGCACATGTGCCTCTCCTTCTAGGCTGCCATGTGTCGGCTCGGCGGCGAAGTGCTCACCACCGAGAACGCCCGTGAGTTGTCCTCTGCCGCCAAGGGGGAGACCCTCGAAGGTGAGCTGCCTAAAAGAATCTTGTGTCAGTGATTTAGTGACCTTCACTTGGAGCAGCAAAATGGGAGTCTTGGATAAATTTGGAGTGATTGAGGATTTGTCGTCGTTGAGCACATGCTAATAGGTGAGGAAATGAGCATTTTGTGCCTTCTGGAATATATTGGTTTTGCATTATGGAATTGTGAGATCTTAGATTGTGCAATAAATGTGAGTTGGAGTAGCAAATTCTGGGAGGATTGCAATGGTTTTCAAACCATTTTGATTGGCTACATCGGTTCTTATTATTCTGTTCAGCTGTTTTTCAAAATAGGTTGTGAAATTGAGTGACCAAGTAAAAATCTTGTATCATTTGGAGTAAATTTAGTATCTTTACTTACATTTTGGGATGTTTTGGAAAGGTTGGTAGGAACAACTAGTTGCAAAAAGTTGAAATGTTTTGATAGTTTGGGGGTGGCTCAATAATAATTCAAGTGGGTATTGCCACTTTATTGAATTTGTAAAGTAGAAATGTTGGGTAGTTCATGACTCGCACAAAAACAAACATGAGTTCTCTGCCATCTAGGGTAAGGCCATCCAAGAAAGGTGAGCTGTCCGGGACTAGTTGATTGTCATGACTCATGATTAATGTTTCATTCGTTCTTTGACTTGTAAACGTAATTTTTTGTGGCCACCCTAAGGACCTCGATTTGCATCAATCATTAAGAATCATGAATATGTTGTATTGGATAATTCAAATGTGCATTGCTTGCTGGTTGAGGGTTATTGTGATATTATTGTTCTGAGGCATTTTGAAAGTGGAGCTGCAAGGAGAGCGGCTACATCGCAGAACATTCCAGATTATTAATGCGGTGATGGGCGAAAAGATCCAACACAGTAAATATTCATTGTTGATTCTTCTTTCCCTCTTTTACTAGGAAAATAGTGTCATCATGTTTGAAATAGGATCATTCCTGAGACAAGGAATTGCCAGTTTTTACCTCAGGCTCAGGGTAGGAGCTAAAAACTGCATTTTAGTGAATGATGGATTGATGGTTGAATCAGCATCTGGAGTGCTGCAAAAATTAAGTTATGCCGCTTCATTAGTTTAATGCGCTTTTATATTGGCACTGATTTGCTTCTATTTAAATAAGAACTTGTACATCTGGTGGTCGGTGGATGGGCTGCATCTGTTCTGGAGTTCCCTTTTCCTGAATCAGTTTTGGCCAGATATTTCCTAAATCTATTGTCTATGTTTGTATTAGATGCTGGTGGTAGAGGTGAAGTTGACTACTGCCTGTTTTGGGTTGGATCTGGATTGGGGGTGGATCGGTGATAGATCAAAGTTACTGCTGCTTAGTTACTAGTTTTGAAATGCTTCTAGGTCAATGTTACTGTTGAAATATGTGTAATGGGACTATGATCATCTTGTATTTGGGCAATCTTTCTTATTCCTTGTTTGGATCAAATTACCCATGTATGAATGCATGTATTCATTCATTTGAATGTGTGGATGTTTTGATCTGATATGAATGGTGTAAATTTCGTGAATTTCTTGAATTTTTCATATTTTGACGAATTTGAATTTTTTTTTGTATTTATGAGTTTTTAGAATTATTTGTGATGTTGTCGAACTCTCTGTTTTCCCTAATTTTTTCTGGAATTTTCTAATTTTTTTGGATGCCTGGGATTTTCATCCCTATGTCTTCCAAATGGTGGCAGGGAATATTTTCCGAGGGGGAATATTTTCCCAAGGGCTTGAAGGGGATTTCACATGCCCTTTAAAATCCCCCTAGGGATTTTCTTTCCTGCGATTTTGCCCCCTAGTATCCAAACAAGCCCTAAGCGTGCCCTGCTCCCTGGTCACGATGTGCATGACACCCTAGGCGATGGTGCAATCCACCCGGGCCGCGGAGCGCTCGGTGACCATCCAAGAGGAAGCAGGGACCACAATTCGGAGTGCTAGCTCTTCTTGACCACTGATCCTTGCCACGCTGGCAACCGCCCCAGCCAAAAACAGACGAACCAATTGGTACTTTGATCTATCAAACGTCCGTCGCAGCTCGAGATTGGCGCTCAAGAAGAGGACGGGCACAATGCTACATAGGGTACATGAGACGCTGGTCCAAAAAATGGAAACTTAGCTGCACGTACGGCACTAGCCTCACTAATGAGGTCCTCAAATACTACCTTCCCATGTACAAAGGGCCTCTTCCACAAGATGTCATCGCGGTCCTCTCCCTACTCTTTAAGCTCAATTGCCAGCTTACTTCACAGGCGGACGACGCTGTCATCGACCTTGGCGGCCAAGGAAGCCATGACATAGACGGTCCTAATGTTGTGTGAACACTGACGGCCAATGGTGGCTACAACGTTCGCATCGGCCGGGGCGGTAGTGATCATCGCGGTGGCCAAGGCGGGTTGGGGTTTGGCTTAACGACGATGGCGATAGTCACCACCGTGAGCAAGCACACCTACATTTTCTTCATTTTTGCTTCAAAGTCGCCTATGTCTATATCAGGTTCGAACTCATATGGGCTGGATGATGTCCAAGAACTTCGCAGTTCAACTTTTCAACTTTCAAGTCTTCTTTGTGCTTTCGGGCTCCACGCCTCCCCCTGTAAGTTTATTGCTCCGGCCTCAGAACCTGGAGCCTCCCCTTTCCACGGCTCTCCTACCCGCCCCCCTCCCCCAGGTGTAGTTCCTGTTGAGGAACCGTCGCTAGCGAGTTCAGTTCGAATGATTACCTCGTAGACAAACTCAGAAATCGTAAGAATGCAAGAACAGAATAATAGATTGAACACAGAGAAATGAGGGGACTTCAGGCTTCTCTTTATTACTCTTCTCAAAACTCCATACAATGAGGGGGTCCCCTCTCCTTTATATAGGTTACTGGATGGATGAGGTGCCCACCTGAGCCAGGACTCTCCGGTCCTAGGCCCGGTTTCTTAACACTCCCCCTTGGACACTCATCCGACATGTTCATGTCTCGTCAAAACTCCGTAAAAATCCAGTGTGAAAATTTTGAAGAAAGAGTACATGTCATGTGTTCCGTTGTGTTGCACGAATTGCCTCGTTAAAAACCTTAGTCGAGAAACTTCAGGAAAACTCGTCAAGGAAAAAAAAGTACAATCCACCTAATTTCATTTAATCTCTAGGATTTACTCTTTGGGTACTTGATCTTCGTGATCAAGTTTCAATAATGAGTTCGTGAAGATTCTCCCCCTGAATTCTGCACTTCTCTAAGTCTCGTCATTCCAATTCCACGTATGCACCTTTCAAAGCTAGATGCTGGAAGTGACTTAGTGAATAAATATGCAAGATTTTCACATGACTTAGTATGCAATACTTAAATTTTGTTCAACTTTTGCAATTCATGAGCATAGAAGAACTTGGGGTTGATATGCTTTGTGAGATGACTCTTCATATAACCCATCTGCACTTGTACAACACAAGCTGCATTATCTTCATAGATAATAGTGGGGGGTTTGCGCTATATTCAATCCACATTACTGCTGAATGTGGTGAATCATTCGCCGAAGCCAAGCACATTCTTGTGAGGCCTCGTATAGTGCTATGATTTTCGAGTGATTCATCAAAGTCGATACAAGACTCTACTTAGACGATTTTCATGAAATTATAGTTCCACCACATATGAATGCATAGCCTTTTTGCAACTTGGATGTATGTGGGTTCTACAGGTACCCGGCATCTGCATAGTCATTTATAGTTAGGTCTTGGTTCTTTCTGTAGAACAGACCATGTTCTTTGCTTCCTTGGAGGTATCGAAAAATATCCTTCATTCCCTACCAATGCCTTTGGTAGGTTCTGCACTATACCTTGCTAATAGGTTCACGGCAAATGCAATGTTGGATCTAGTATAATTTGCTAAATACATGAGTGCTTCTACTGCGGTTAAGTATGGGAATTCCGGTCCTAGGACTTCCTCCCCCTCTTCTCTAGGTTTGTACAGGTCTTTGTCTTGCTGCAAAGATTTCATGACCATCGGCATTTCTGAAGGATATGCCTTTCAAAGCTGAACCTTTCTAACACTTTCTGAGTGTAGGTTGACTGATGTATTAAAATCCCTTCAGATGTATGCTCAAGCTGCAAGCTTAGACAATATTTGGTTTTACTCAAATCTTTTCATTTCTAACTCTGACTCCAGGTAAGAGCTTGCTTTCTTAATACCTTCCAAGGTTCCAATGATATTTAGATCATCTTCATACACTGAGATTATACAAATTCATCCTTGGATAGTCATATAAATACACAGGGATAATTCTTATAGTTCATGTAGCCTTTCTTGCATAGAAAGTCGCTTCAAGTGATTATACCACATCCTGCCTGATTGCTTAACTTCGTACAGTGACTTTCTTGGTTCAGGATAAGGATACATTCAAGTATCTTCATATAAATGTTCGAATCCAATATTGCATAAAGGTAAGCTGTTACCACATCCATCAATTTCACTTTTAACTTCAAGTTTACTGCCATTGAGATTAAATATATAAAGGGTGGTTCCGCCCATGACCGGGGAATAGGTTTCTTCATAAATAACTCCTGGATATTGAGTGAAACCTTGTGCAACAAGCCTTTCTTTACTTCAATATTTTCATTTCCCTTTCGAACAAATACCCACTTATGCCCTACGGGGTGCACATAGGGAGGCGAACGGCTTACAGGCCCAAATACCTTTCTTTTATTCAGAGATAATAATTATGTTTCTATTGTCTTCTTTCAATCTTTTCAATCTGATATTTTCTTTCATTCAGCGAGCGATACAGGCTCTGGATCAAGATCGATGATTGTGACAATTTTCTTTGCAAAATCAGTGTCGACATTGGCTATTGTCTTATTCATAGATTCTCCCAAGGTCACAAAGTTTATAGCTATTTCTTCAAGGGGCGATTCTTCTAATGCTCCTACTTGCTCACCGCTGCTTTCAATTACAGGGGCAAGTCCCTTTAGTTTTTCAACTCCGATGTGTGCGCACACATCCATGCTGATGTCTCCCTTCATGGGGATGTTCAATTCCAGTATGCATTGTTCTGAAGGTTCCATACTAGTGCCAGGTCTCAACTGGCTCCCCTTCTGGTTCTAGGGAACTTCAGTGATCGGCGGTGATCGGCTGTGTCAAGTCCTTCTTATCCTTTTTCACCAGGCGTCCCCGGTTACTTCAGATTCGAGAGGCCGGAGTTCTCGTCCTTTCAGAGGCCTTAGGACGGTATTAGGGATAACTTCATCGGTATTTCAACCCTCTCCGGTGCATTGCGCGTAGGCACATGCGATTTGGTCACGCTCTTTAAATCACTAAAGTGGTTAGGCAGATGATTTGCTAATGCTTACAAATTAATTATCTTCTGGATTGCAATTGTCTTCTAGACTTCAATTATCTTCTGGACTTCTCTATTTGCTTCACTAGTACGCGGGTCATGTGCATGGATTTCAAATATCTTCTGGGCTTTAATTATCTTTTGGACTTCTCTATTTCCCGATATTTTCATCAAGGGGTTGATTTCCTCCCCCTAATGACGGAAAACTAGCCTCATCTAATATACTATCAGCGAATCGAACAGTATACAAATCTCTCATCATAGGGTCCAAATACCTGATTATGGATGCTGTCACATAACCAGTGTATATCCCAGACTTTCGGAGAAGGCCCATTGCAGTTCGTTGTGGTGATGGTATAGGTACATAAACCTTGCAACCAAACCTTCAAAGATGAGAAATTTTATGTGCTGACCTTGCGCTAGTTGCATAGGTGAATGGATGTTATATGCCAGTGGTCTAAAATTAATGAGAGTTGGTGCGAGCAGGACTACGTGTCCCCAACATGCAGTTGGTAAATTACAATTCTTCAAAGGTAGTCGGGCAATAAATTTAATCCTTGTAATTAATGCCTCTGCTAGTCCATTCTGGGTGTGGACATGCGGTACAGAATGCTCAACTTTAATTCTCATTGCCATACAATAATCATCAAATGCCTTTGAAGTAAATTCTCCAGCGTTGTCCATTCTGATAGACTTCACATGGTGATCAGGGAAATTATTTGTAATATTCCAAATTTAATTAAATGAGAAGAAATAAATTAGAGAGAAGGACTAATTAGCAAACCGATTTAACATATGATTAGAGGGGGATTACTATAAAAGGTAGACAACCTGGGCCGGGGCTTTTTGGCCCACTTCATTTCGGCCCAAAGGTGGGAGAAGGGGGCAGCCAGCCACAAATAAAAGGAGGGGGAAACCCTAGTTTTGCTACAGTACTACCGTGCTATAGTACCACCATCATTACTGTAGCACATCCTCCCCCCCTACTGCCACCCCTTCCATGCTGCCCTTCCCTGGCCAAGCTCCTTCCCCCCTGCTGCCAAGGGATCAAGAGGAAGGTGAAGAAGAGGAAGAAAGGAGGAAAGGGAGAAGGGAGAAGAGAAGAGAGGGGGAATCGCGTGATGTTCAACGTGTTCTTCAGCGGATCTATAAGGGTAAAGCGCAATCCCCTTTCGATTAGTTGATTAATTGTGTAATTAGGCGTTATCGGTATTAGATCGGTTTAGGACAGTCAGGCTTGACCGACAATTTTGATGAGGTTAACTACGGAATATGTCCTAGACGCCTCCTAGAGAGTTGTAGGTGACATCGCTAGTTTTCTGAAAAGTATTGGATCACATCGTTTGGACGAACGGTTCAAAAGTTATGAATTTTATAGCGCTACTGTTTTGCAAATCTGTCAGTGTCTTGATAGTTTTTTAGTAATATGACTTAAGAGAATAGTTAAATGAAAAATTAGAGGAGCTCACTATAATAAAAGATGTAGATAATTGTCTCATATTTCCATAAAGATAAAGAACACGAAATTTGGATAATTATACTGAAAGATATGATAGTTTTAGTATTACTATCCAGAAATCCAACGCGAATTCGATATTATGTTAATTAGCTTGGTAAGGGTAGTAGATGGCCGAATCAGGATGTATCACCAACTAGGTTTAGTTGGAGAATTTGTTAAGCTTTCCAGAAAGTCCAAGAATACCCCATTTGGACCAATGTATCAAAATATGTGAATTTTTTATTATGACCGTCCACAGAGGGGACAGATCGATATTTAGGAATTGGAGTTGGGATTGCGCTAGAGAGTATAGCGAGTTCGTGTGTACTTATAGTTTTGTTATTGGTCCAGTATTGCTGTCTTAGAGCATTTTCTAAACTAGTTCAGGTGTGGGGTTGGTCCCGGGGGCAGCACCATCTTCACGTTGTCCATTCTAGCATAGTTGAGGTAAGTACTTTGATTGATAGATTATGTATGAGTGTATGATCTTGTTTGCTAGTATTGTGAGTAAATGTGCTATTCATGGATGCTAGTATGTTATGAATGTCAAAGATCTTATTTACTAGTATTATGAATATATGTGTTATTCATGGATGCTAGAATGTTATGAATGTCATTGATCATGAATGCTAGAAACACTACTAGAAATCCCCGTTTTCCCTACAGTTTAAAATGTTCCCTAGTAGTGGAATTATAATCCAAAGGAAAGTATCTATCCCTAGGGTGAGGTAAAAAAAACCTAGGAAACGAAATCGTTCCCTACTGTTTCATAAATTACTAAGGAAAGACTATAGAGAGAGAAATGGACTATGCCATATCAGTGCCATAGTGGCAACTTTCCCTACTCAGATAGACAAAACCGTAGGGGATGTATTTTTCGTTTTTGCCTCCATTTTTTTATTGCCCCGCCATTTTTTTTTGCTGGCCGTGCCAGTTTGTTTTGGCCGCTCTCTACTTCCTTCGTTCACACGGCGTGACTACCCTAATTCCCCAAACCCGTTCACAGGCTGCCGCCCAAGCACCACCGAAATCCCCCGAGCGGTGCTGCCCCCCTTCCCCTCCTCCTCCTCCCCTTCTCCTCCTCCTCCTCGAGCCGTTGCCGCCATTTGACCCAGCAGCTGCATGCCACATCGCCCACGCTGCCGCCATCGCCTTGACGTCATGTTGCTCGACGCCTTGTTGCCACCAAAGACCGAAGTGCCCTTCTTCTCCGCCGCGCCTTGCCAAATTTCCGATCGCCCCTCTTCTCCCTGACGCCATTGTTTCAGCCTCCTCCTCCTCCCCGAGTTGCCGCCACCGCCGCCCCGCTCCTTCTTCTCCTCCTCCCCGAGCCGTTGCCGCGCCCTGACACAGAATTCTGCTGCCCGACGCTGTCGCTTCCACTGCCCCGAAAGCCGCCCTCTTCTCCCGACGCCACATCATGCCTCCTCCTCCTTCCCGAGCATTGCTCTTGTTCAAATTTTTGGGAGTGTGGCTTGGTTGAAATTTTGTGTTAATTTTGAGACTTTGCTCTTGTTCCTCAAGAAGCGGCGTCGGGGCGGTGCAAATGCCGATTGATGGATATGGTTCACCTTGGAGTGGTGCTGATGCACAAGGTTAAGAGACTTCTGCTGCCTTCTTGTGTCATTTGGATTTCAAATTGATCTGTTTTATGCTCGGCACATCACCATGTACTTGTTTCTTACGTCCTTGGAAGTTTATCAATGTATCTTTTCTCTTAGGCCTTCAACTTTTGCTTCCAGTTATGGCTTTCGTTGTTAAATTTGTGGTCAAGATTTCCTATAGCATGCTACATGCATTCTAGCCTTGTTGATCTAACATCTTCAGGTTAAGTATGTGTTAATATTGCTCTATAATTCATAGTATATACTTTTTCCCAGAGGTTGTCGTTGCTTGAAGAATCACTTAAAAACGTGGACACTTCTGATCACTTTGCTATATGTGGAATTATCGATCAATTTTCTCAACAACCATCATCGAAAAGAAAACAAAGATTTTAATAGGTAAGAGTGCAATTATATTGACATTATCTATTCGTGCATGTGGAGTCTATCTTAATAATGAAAAGAAAACTTATTCTAGCTCAGCTCTGTCCCTTGTAAACATGAGATATCCTGGACATATTTTGATGCTAACATGTGGTTGTTGCAGCTTCATATCATGAATCGTGTCTTGTGACAATTCTCGTAGAAAACTATGTTTTATTTTGTTACAACTAGCCAGTCAGGCTAATTAATCCACAATTTTAAGTTAGCTACAAACTCAGAGTTTCTAATTCTATCAGCTATACGGCTTGTTCTAGGAAGATCTCCTCTGTCTCTTTGTGCCCCCAACATGTTAGTTTTCTACTTTCAATGTTCTGCTCGTCATTTGCTTGTCAATTTTTCCTTGTCAATAGATGAAAAGATGGCTATACTTCACCGGTTTGTTAGCTTTATTTTCTTCTTGTAACTTTTCGATTTACCGTCCATAATCCTTAAGAATCATTGTTCCAATTGATGTAAGATAACAATGCATGAGAACCTGAATTGATCGTTGTAACATGCTTTTTCTATTGCTTCTTAATCTAGTCCTTAAGGCCCATCTTTGATACTAGCCGAAGTCCAGGTTGCTTGTAATTAAGGCCCTATATTGTAAGGATTTATTTTGATTTCTCGGGAAACTTTTTTTTGTTTTGCTATGAGTTGTGTCATCCATTTGATGCTCTGATCAAGTTATGGCCTAATTCCTATTTTGTTACTTCCATTCTTTTCATGCTCCAAGGCTGGAAATCATCAACAAATGCTTTTCTAAAAGAATAGTCGAAGAAATCATATCTGCTCTTGTGAGTTTTCCTAGAGTTAATTGTGCCTTTCTATGGGGTTCCCCGTTATGTCCTGTTAAATTTGATAACTATCATGTCAGGAACAAGAAGCTCTAAATGTGGCTGATGGATGGGTTACTGCTGCAATTCAATCGTTGAGGAAGGCTTCTCCGACTAGTCTGAAAATCTCTCTCAGATCGGTATCTTTCAAACCCTTACAGACTAGATGGTTCACTTTTTTGTATACTGCAATTTCCACCTAATTTTATTCTCGGCGTTATGGTGGTGTGTGAAATTTCTATATCCTAGTTTGACATTGGAGAATTCTAGTGGGGCCAACATACCCATAAAGCATGGAGCCAAGGATCGATTGTTGTCATTTTTTTAGAATGTTGAATTGTTGGGGCTTTTTGTTAGTCCAAATGTAGACTGGATGAAGTAACTACTCTTAATAGCATATTGGAGTTCTACAACGATCAAAGTTGATGGATGAGATCCACCAAAATAGATGGTTTTCTATGACAAACTTTAGTTTTTCTTCTGTTCTGAGTTCTAACTTCTGAATGGAGTTTAATTACCAATAACTTTCATTAAGTTGGATTCATTGGTGGTGGTGACAAGACCGACAACTAGTAATTGATTCATTGATTGCATGCCGATAACAAACAAATTCTACGAATTCCCATTGAGAAACCATGCAGGTTTTATATAGCCTTTTAAACCGAAAAATAAAAATCGGTATCAATCATGCTACATATTCATTTTTTCATGTTTAGATATCTTCTTTAAATAAGAACTTGTTGCGCTTTTTCCGTAGTCTCAACTAATAAGGATAGAACTGAATAATGTAGCCGATCACAAGGAAGGATGGAGTGGTGGTGGTGTTGATATTCTCTAGTGCTTCCCGATGTGAAAAAGGCTTTTACAATGGCCCCAGAAGCAAAGATTGTGACCGACGCCCCTGTGTCAAATTGTGGAGATGATGGTCTTTCCGAGGCACTTGGTAGTATTAGGCTTGACGGAGATTCTACATCTAAGCCCTCCTAGGTGCGCCACTTGTCGTTGTTGGTTTACCATCATTGGTAGCTTGAATGATTTGCTCGAGTGTCCAAGATGTACAAACTCCATGCAATGACCTATACTTGAGTTTGTATGTCGATGCTTATCTATACTCTTTTTAATCCTTGATGGAAGATCCTTTGATAATTTCTATAGACATTATTGCACATCATCTTGTATGCAAATGAAATTCATCAATTTTCATTGGACTCTCATTGGATATTTAGGTCGGGTTTGTGTACAAAGTTGTGCCAGTCCCAACACTTTGGACAAATTCATTTAAATGGTTTTTTGATGTCTAAGGTATAAATGTTGCATTTGCGCCAACTTAGAAGTTAGTGTAACACCCCAGCCAACCTAAGGTCTGGAATGCTACTAAATTAAATAAACCAAACATGAATAAACTAAAACACCTTACAAAATTTCGGCAGAACCTCCTTTGTATAGCTACCTATACCGGAGGTTCCGACAGACAGTTATAACATATAAAGATAATCCAAATTACTTAATGATTAAGATCGAATCAAGACTGGCTATTCAATACTATGACATCCATAACAACTCAAAGTCTAAGTAATAGATCAAGAACATCCAAAACATCTATTCATTTATTACAGATTACTCCAAGCAAGCAATATTTAATAAGAGATCATTAAACAATTCATTCATCTCCTAGTTAATTATTCTTTCATTTGATTGTGGGTAGTTCGTGCAAAAGTGCCAAAAATATAATCCTTCCTTTCCCCCATGCATGCCGATCTCGTAGAGGTACCTAAAACACGACAAACAACAAGAGGTGAGTCCAACGACTCAAAAATGTAATAAATGGCATCAACGGCATATAAGCATAAAATTCATCAACTATACTTCTCAAAATCACATATCGAATGCTTTACACACACATGCTATGCAATATGCTCAAAATGACCTTTATCCTTCTCTTTCCTTTTGCATTTTACGGTAATGCAAAGTGCACATCCGTCGATGCACACCCATGCTCGTGCCATCCGCACAGGACCATTGTCCATACTCCGCAAGTATGGGGACCAAAGCCCATGCTTTACAAGCATGGGGATTTTAGCCCGTCATTAACATGACGGGGACTCAAGAGATGCTTGGTCACCACGTGACCAAGACTTCAATAAGCCAACATGATGCATATGTATGAATTCTCAAATTAATACAAACATGCATCCACAACTACATTGCATATGAATACTCTATTCATACTACAAAAGTTCATAATCAGGTACTTCACAACTTTCAAACATTCATACTTAATACATAACTCAACATACTAGAATCATGACCAGTACCAATCATATCACCATATCAATCATGAACAATACAAATTAATCATAAAAACTAGCAATCAATGCCATTTGAATATGACTATTAGATCCATAATCACACTTGCCTTAACCGCGAGAGAACGAGGGACGTCGAAAAGGTGCCCCAGACCCGTCGACCACTGAATAAATAATTATATTGCAAGCTAAGACGACAGTAGTGGACCAAAACAAACTATATAACAACACTCTCTAACTCGCAAAAACGTCTACTCGATCCCAACCCCAATTCCTAAACGTCGATCTATCCCCATAGTGGACAGTCAACTTATAAAATTCATAAATTTCACTACAGGGGTCCAAATAAGGTGTTCTTGGATTTTATGGAAAGATAATTAAATTACCTAAATAAACTTAGTTGGGGAGCCCTTCTGATTCTGCCATTTACTGCCCCTACCAAGCCAATCTACAAAACATCAATTATCACGTCGGGTTCTCTGGACAATACACTAAAATTATCATAACTTTTGCTAAGAAAGTCCAATTCTTAAGTTCTTTATCTTTCTGGAAAGGTGAGGAAATTACCCATCTTTTTCATTATAACGAGATCCTCTAATTAATGTAATACCTCAGCCTACTCGTATGCGGCCCATGTGGCCCATGAGAAGTTGTGTGGTGGGATTAGTCCCACATTGCTTGTCTAAAGTGAGTTGTACTAGTATATAATGCCTGTTGGGTCCAAACATAGCACCTCCGGGTTAACCCTTTTACACTAAGCGAGGACGAAAGTGTAAGTGGGGTGCTATGTGTGCGCGGATCCGCCTCACGGTGGGCTGGGCATTGAGCGGATTTTGGGCCAGGGTGTTACAGTTAGGACATGTAAGGTACTAACGTGTCCTTAGATTTGTAATTATTCAAATTATTGTGTTGGTAAAGCCTACTTGTTCTTTTGCTGAATAAAAATACCCTTGATTGTTGTCTTCTGTTTGTTCTAGTAAATTTAGGCATCATTTGAGCTGGTTACAAACAACACAGAGCTGGTAACATTTGATTGCACCTAGAGTAATAAAACAACAGCATCATCAAAGCCACTTGAAGAAGCAGTCACCAATGCATGTGCTGCAGCTTCAGGCCCTAGCATCTTTGAAGAGACTAGCTTCGGATAGTGCATCTTCACAAGTCTCTGGTGCCTCCAACTGCGTACATTTCTAAAATATCGATGTTTCTTCACATGCAAAGCAATTGTAGCTCCGACCACCGACATTCAAATTGCATGCCCATTTGCATAACTATAGAGTATAGAATATTACATAACACCTTTTCCATATAGATATAAAGAAGAATACTAAACATATGCAAAAACTCCCATTTGTTCTGCACTCCTGCTAAGCATGTTGATGTTCTGTTCTTTTAGATATTTTCTCCCTAATGTTCTTTTAGATATTTTCTCCCTAATGTTCACTGATGTTCTGTTCTTTTAGATATTTTCTCCCTAATGTTCACTAAAGTATATGCTAGTTAGCTAACTTACTTTCTATGGGCTATATTATGCACAATAAGCTTCTCTATGATATTTGAACTAGTTTCAGTGTCCCAACACTTGTTTACTTGTTTGTCTTTTGATAATGTCCTATTGATATATTCCGCTTACTATTATATGCATGCTGTCAAGTTTCAAGTTTCCAAAGTAAAATGGAAAAGGCTTCTTCTAATTCAAGTATCTAGGAGTCGCTGGCCTCCTGGTACACTGGATATCTATGTGATCAAAGCTTACGTGATGCCTACTTTATAAGAGCTTCGTTGCATGTTATGTAGATGTTCTTTGCATGTATATATTCTGGATATGACAATACTGGTTGCGCACACCTTAATATGCTCCAAGTCCATATTTTTTTACTGATTTTTGAACTATTTTTTGTTGTATAGCCTCATACCAGCAGTTCAGCTGTTAGAGTAGAGAACCCGGATGATACATTGAATAGGATTGCTCGAGGAATGTTTGGAGGTTATGTTAACGCATCTGTCAGTGCTGATGGGAACTACTCTTCTCCGCCGGTTGATGATCTATTTTAATGTCAACCATGGTCTAATTACATGTGGAAGCATATTTTTGTTGCAAGTGGTGCTTGTTTCCTTCTTTTATGGAATGACTAACATGTAAGGGTTGCATTTTGATGTCTGAAACCTTGCTGGTCATTTGTACTTCAGTATGCATGTGTGTTGTGCACTTGTGGTGCAAGCGTGGGTGTTGTTTTTTTGAACTTTTTGGTAGTGTGATGTTTGCACTTGTATATATTGGTGCAAATGTGCCTCAAATAGTACTTGATGTTCTATTCGAAATACATGATATTGTTATTGTTATCTCTTGCATAAACTTTGTTCTGAGTGATAATGTGAATTTAGTGTCTTTGAATATAAATAAGTATTTGAATAATGTATGTATATTTAGAAATAAATAAATAAATTCAGTACCCCTAGTGTTCATGCTAAATAGTAGGGGATGGATTTTGAATTAGCAATAGGAAAATAATATTTATATAAAAATGTTCCCTAGGGTATACAAGAAATAACATAGGGAATTTATTAATTTCTTTTCCTAGGCTGGCAGAAAGGGAACGTAGGGAAATAAACTTTCCAAACTTTCCACGTCATATGACATTGCCACGTGGACGAGATTTCCCTACCGTTTAAAATCCTAGGGAACGATTCTTTCCTTAGGTTTTTCCAAAAAAAAACCGTAGGGAACGTTTTCTTTCCCCACATTCTTTCCCCTAGTAGCCGTTCCCTACGAATGCCACTAGGGAAACCAATTCCCTACAGTTTTGGGCATGTTCCCTAGTATATTACTCACTAGGGAAAATAGGGATTTCTAGTAGTGAAATATGAATAAGTGTATTCATGTATGATGTTGCTGCGAATGCATGATTATGATAATTTAAAGTTTTGTTCATGTGCATCATGCTATCATTTTGAAGACTTGGTCACGTGCTGACCAAGCGTCAATTAAGGCCCCCGTCATCAATATGTTGGGCTTATGGTCCCCACACTCGTGGAGTGTGGGTTTTGGTCCCCATACTTGTGGAGTATGGGCAATGGTCCCTGTGCTAGATCGCACAGGCATGAGTATGCATCGACAGATGTATGCTCTGCATTACCGGTAAAATGCAAAAGAGAAAGAGAAAGAGAAAGTGCATTTGAGCATCTTGCATAGCATGAACATATAACATGGTTGTTATATAGATTTGTGGATTGTTGTTGATGATTACGGTTGTTTATGTTATTGTTGCCATTTATTGTACTTGCTGAATCTTTGGGCTCACTCTTGCTGTTGTTGTGTTTTTAGGTACCCTTTACAAGAACGACATGCATGGGAGGGAATAAAACTTAGAGTGGTTGCACAACGGCATGAACTACTCACATTTGAATTGATAGAATGATAATTTAGTAGTTGAGTAATTTGCTTAAAGAATTCTTTTTGATTACTCCCTATGCTTGGAATAATTTGTAATAGAGTTGATTAGAGGATTATGGATGTCCTTTTGATTATGCTCTAGTTGTTTAGCATGCTATGGATGATATAGTGATGATTAGCATAGTTTTGGATGTCTCTTGATTATGATGTATGTTGGATCATTTAACTATGTTATATTTAAATGTTGGGACCTCCGGTTTAGTAACTAAACAAAGGAGGTACTACCGGATTTTAGAGAATAGTCTCAGTTTTAAAATGGTTATAGTGTTAGTTTAGTAGCATTCTAGGCTCATATTGGGCTGGGGTGTTACAGTTGGTATCAGAGCGGGCTGTATGTCCGTGGTACTTGAATTATTAATCTTGACACACTAAGCACAGTAGGTGGGGATGGGTTATTGCATTGCATTTACGTTTCCGCTATATCGTATTGATGATTGCTGATATGAATCGAGTATGATTGATCATTAATTGATTATATGATTATGTGAGGGGATAATCGATGTTGAGATGTTGAGGTCGTGGTTGTGGCCCTGGGCTTTACCAGGTTACACCGCCGTTCGTGGTATATGAATAGTGAAGTGTTTACCTCGGATATCTTAATGCTTGCGTTGATAAGGAGTATCTTTAGAGAAGTTGTTCTCTTCCTTAAATTTGAATTGGGTCAACTCTTGTCTAGTTGCGGTTGATGGGTTGCTTTGAGAAAGGTTGATGTTTTCCTTGAGTTTACATTTAGTTATACTGACGACTCGCTGTTGGTTGATGAAATTTTCTTGGGTTAGTGGTTACATGCGGTTGACGTGTTTTCATTGATTTAATCTGACCCTTAAAGCAACCATTGTTTTCCCAATTGATGAGTTATTCTTGCGGCTGGTGAACTTTGTTAATTGTCAAGATTGACCTTTGTTTTGGAGTTTGTCTTTCTTATTGGAAAACATGATCTATTTATTTCGCTTGATGATTTGGATAATGAAAGTTTCCTTTTACAAGTCCTTTAATACGTGGAAACTTTGACTTAATGTATCTCTTTTGGGTATTTTGAGTATTCAAGTTCATTCAGGCATGCAAGATAATCTAATAATCGTAAACAAAACTTGCTATTCTCCTTATTACAAATAAACTGAAACATTTAACCAATCATACGTGAATCTCAAACAGATTGCTAATTATTAGAATAAAGACTAAATGATAGACGCCTTAAGGATGAGTGGTAGTGAGTGCATCCAAACATCTACTCCCTCCCATGCATGCCGTTCTTGCCAGTTGTACCTAAAACATATCAAAGCAAGTGTGAGCCCAAAGACTCAGCAAGTATCAATAAGGTTAAAGCTAAAATCATAGTCATAGCATCAATATTCCAAATAAAACATTTCACTAAACATAAACTTCATGCTTGTAATGCGTCCATGCAATGCACCTTTTAAACTTTATCTCTTTTCGTATTTTACCGGTAATGCGAGGTATACATCCGTTGATGTATACCCTTGCCTATGTACCCTGGCATAGGGACCAAGAGCCTATACTCCACAAGTATAGGAACCTATGCCCATCATCATCATGACGAGGACCTCTTTACTCATTGCCCACATTCTGCGAATGTGGGGACCTCAAGCCCGTCATTTACATGACGGGAACCTCAACAGTTCATACTTGGTCACCTAGTGACCAAGACTCAATCATGCTTTGACATGCATATGCACAATGACATCATCTTCCAAATATATGAACTCAACATGTACATAATAACATGTAAGCATTAACAACATACACAGGAAGCTTTAACCATAACTTGCATTTACCAAGATATATTGTAATTCATCACATTGACATCCATGCATGGCTATTACGAACAAGATACAATCAATCTCAATAAACAATCATAATTATTCTACAACCCGAATACTTGCCTCAACCGTTGCGAGAACGTTGACGCGAAGAGGGCGCTGCCCCTGGGATCACGCTCCCACCTGAACATAATGATAACCCAAACTAAGACAAGCATACTGGACCAAAAGCATAAATAAGAACACAATTGAACTCGCTAAACTCCCAAGCGTTTCCAATCTTCCAATTTCTACCGATCGATTTGGTGTTCACTGTGGACAGTCAACTTCTAAAATACATAACGTTCTGTTCAGGAGTCCAAATAAAGATGTTCTAATACTTTCTGGAAATATAATTAAATTACCTAAATAAACTTAGTTGGGGAGCCCTTCTGATTCTGCCATTTACTGCCCCTACCAAGCCAATCTATAGAACATCAATTATCATGTCGGGTTCTCTGGACAGTACAATAAAATTATCATAACTTTTGCTACGAAAGTCCAATTCTTATGTTCTTTAGCTTTATGGAAAGGTGAGGAAATTACCCATCTTTTTCATTATAACGAGATACTCTGATTTCGTAGTTAACTAATAGATTAACTCAGATTTCTACAGACTGTCAGGATGTTGACAGATTAACAGGATAGCGGCACTAAACAATTCATAACTATCTAACCGTTAATCGGATTTGGGTGTTCTTGGTGGCCACGGAAAGCTAAGGACATAACCCAACTATCTCTAAGAGATTGGATCCCCAGATTCTGCTTCGAAAGACATGAAAACCGTTGTTCAATCTACTGGATAGAACACGATCTATTAACTATTGATTACTTGATCTACCAAACGAAATCAATTGCAACTAATACACATCAACCAGCGAAGAACACGCGATGTTACCCTTGTAGAATTGTAGGAAGACGATGAACTCTCCCCGCGAAGGTGATCTCCTCTCCTTTCTTCACTTGATCGGCAGCAGGGAGCACCGACGGCGAGGAAGGGAGGCACCACCATGGAGGAGAGGGGCGTGCTACAGTAGTATTGCTACTAGGGTTTCCCCCTTCCTTTTATTGGTGGCCGGCCCCTCGTGGGCCTCCTGGGCCAAGGCCCAAGGCCCAAGTTGCCGAAGAACTGCAGAAATCCCCCTTTTTATGTCTAATTTCTCTTTTGAACGCTTTCTTTCATAGAATAAATCGGAGTATTACATTAAAACCACCTCTTTCTCCTGTTCAATCGCTTTGTTAAAAGAAACATTCTCCTGATTTAATTATTCTCTCCCGATTTATTTATTCTCTCCCGATTTAATTTTTGGGGTATTACATTCTACCCTCCTTAAACAGAATTCAACCCCGAATTCTATTCAACGTCAACACCAAAGAATAATTACTATGTACCTGCCGTGAATAACTTTGGATAATGCTCGCGCATGCGAGACTCCAATTCCCAAGTCGCCTCTCTCTCGGACTAATGGGACAAAGGCACCTTGACACAAACCAACGACTTGTGCCTCGGCACTCGCTCTCACCTCTCTAACAATGCACATGATGCTACTCAAAGGTCAGCGGCTCCTGCGAAACTTCAAACTTCGGACCTCTCTGGTACTCACTCAACACTGGAACAAACAAGACGATGTGTACTCCGCGCATGGACTCAATACGGTCCTAACGTTTTGCCAACTTCAAACTTCCCACAACTTCCAGAAACAAACCAATGTACCTTGGGATATCCTTCCCTTTGGTACCAAACCACAGAATTTGTGCATAAGCATATGGAACGCTCATTCTATCTTCAGTCGATCTCTTCATCCTAACTAGGAGGGTTTTAGTTAGCGAGGACACATAATACAACTTATTTTAATCGACTCTAAAAATCAGATTCAACTGAAATCAAAAGATTCACAATGCAATTCCAACTTCCCTCAAAACACTCAAATCTAAAATTGAAGATTCTCCATGAAAACCTTTTCACAATCCAATTAGACAGTTCGCAATTAAACTCCACATAAGCCAAAAGAAATAACTCGAGTGCTCAAATCAACTACTTCATTTTTTTTCCTGAACCGGAAAGAACCACCTCGCCAACATGGAGTCAACTCAAATTGTACATGATCTCCATCATGAAAACCCAACTCAACTAGAACTAATAGATCACTTCTCTACTCGAGAAAACCTTCTTTTCTCGAGATGTTCTTTTAAGGATAAATCCTTTCCCAAATCATGGGTGTCCGAATTATCACACTAACTCCTTTCTCTTAACCGACAATCCCAAAACGATCCTCAAACCGAAAGAACAACCATACTTATTTAGAGGGACTCTACTAATCCACTAAAGGATTCTCTAGTCCACTCCTATACCAAAGGAAATTATATTGACAAATGGTTTCCAACACCTCAATAAAGACTTTTCACCCACAACCACATCATCTCATTCTGTTAAAGATAATCAACTTCAAATCCTCGGCACACATACTCATTTACCTTACCCAAAGTATTCTATTAAGATCAACACACTATTTAAAATTCGCTTCTGTTCATCTACCTCTACACATAATATTGGGTCTCCAAGGTCCTAGCATAGTAATGCAAAGCTTAAATTCAACCTCCAAGTCTTCTGCCATGAATTTCTGGTATAATTGATAGGAAAATCTCATATTCCTTTACTAAAATTTCACACAGCTCAACAATCACTAATCAAGTAACCGCCCAAGGCGATTTATTTCACCAATATTGGATCTCCTCTAATCCACACCAATCCAATTCAGATACATAACCATAGTATACCCATTCGCAATACTCTAACTGGTTGACCAAGATTCAAACATACTCAATCACTAACATCGATAAATAAATAAATTCTTGACCAAGTTATCCTTAGAGATAATCTAACCCCCATAGGGTTACTCACTAAGGCCGAAACATACTTGACAATATCTCAACAATTCCTGCTATCCCATTAATTAGCACAACGCTTAAGTTTCTCCACACCGCTACTCTAATTAAACTTCACCATCATAACTCTTCTACACAATATTACTAAGTATCCAATTGCGATACCTCTAATACATTTATCAAGAGTCCATACTTTCGATAATCCTAACATGGGCAAAGGTTATTGGATCATAATATACCATAGGTTCTACTAGTTGTAACACTAATCAATTTTATTTCATCGACAAACATCCCTTTTAAATAGAACTCCCTCCAGGTGTTATAGGTCAAAACCAATTCACTGTCTTCTGTACTTCAAATAGGTTGGTTCCCAAAATCTCACCACTACCAAATACTTGTCCACCAACAACCAGTCGCTATATTACACTTTAGAAGACTTGGCAACATAAGTAGGTTAATTCCTTTCTCAAAAGGAAGGAACAAACCAAAAACAGGTTCCAACGTATAAGAAAACGTTGCTCCTCGGAGTGAGCACGAGACCAAGAAGAACAGTCAAATAGCAATAACCTCGGAAAGCAAAATACGAGTCCACAGTTGAGGGCACATGTCCCACAAGAAGGAATATCAAACGTCCGTAAATCAAGATAAAACATTACTATTGAAACTCAAGAAACTCTTAAGCTGTAACCACAGAAAAGTTGCAGATTACAATTCTTAACTCCAACCTCAAATGCTTATGGTACACATCTTCCGTTAACAAAGAAAGCAATTTTCTTTTATTACAACATTACTTACCAATCCAAACAAGAAATGCCTATAAAACCAAATAACATTAATCACTTAGGTACCAAACAGAACCTTCCCATACGTCACTTTGCTCAATTAATTCCATCTACTACGTAAATCATGAACTCCCAAAAGACCACGAATGCAAACTCCAAACATTTCCTTTAACTGATATTACGCAAGGCAATTAACTTCCTTTCTCTCTAGAAGAATCATCACCACTACAACGAGTCAGAATCCCTTGTGGACAATCTTGCTAACATCAAGAATAAGCTACTCTTAACAAGATTCGCTATCGTCAACTCTTCCTTTATAAAGCCCCCAAAGGCTCACCAAAATGTTACATACCCCTTTGTTACCTCATCCTCAATTGAGTGTATACCAAATTCTTTCACTCTCACTACAACAACCACTTTATTTTAGAGGGAAACTACTACACAATTTAAAAAGTTATTCCAAAACCCTTTCATCAAAGACAAACTATTATTCGATAGTTCTACCATCATGTAAACATTGTTCATCCATTAAATCCCATCAGCTTATCTCTTAGTGATGCTCGACACCAAACTTTAATAGACAATAATTGCACCTAGCAATTACATATAATCACTAAGTATCCACCAAAGGTTACTCCAAGATTAATATCCACTTAAGACAATAATCTAACTCCTTTTGAACCTAACCATCCCAAACGGTTAGATTAATCCATTGAGACCTGTTAATCCAATTTACCAAAGAAGTTTACCAAATGTATCACTACTAATGATCAACTCAATTCATCAATGTTCCACACCTCTTATTAACTCTATTGATTACAATTAGGTATAGCCATACTCTTAATCGCGGCTCATCAAGAACTACTACAAGTCACTTTCAAATTTATCAACTTTCCTTTCAAGGATCTTAGTTAAGATCGATCATGCACACTCGCATCCTAACACGATGATCCATATCATATCCATTAATTGCTTTGATTATAACCTCTCACTTAACCAAGACAAAACATCGCTAAAGGGTTTAACATCTTCTTTCATAAAAGAGAACCATCAATCTTCAACACTCAAAATACCTAAGAGAGATACATTGAGTCAAAGCTTCCACGCATTAAAGGACTTGCAAAAGGAAACTTTCATTATCCAAATCATCAAGTGAAATAAATGGATCAAAATTTTCCAATAAGGAAGACAAACTCCAATACGAAGGTCAAACTTGACAATTAACCAAGTTCACCAGCCGCAAGAATAACTCATCGGTTGGGAAAACATTGATTGCTTTACAGGGCAGCTTAAACTAATGGGAGCACAGCAATGCCTCTCAAAGAATCCCATCAACTGGAATGGACTACTAATCCAAGAGAAGTTCATCAGCCACAACTAGATAAGAGTTGACCAAATTCAAATTTCAAGGAAGAGAACAACTCTTCTAAATATACTCGCTATCAACGCCTGTACTACAATATCCAGTGTGGACACTTCGCTATTCCTATACCACGAACGGTGGTGTAACTTTGCATGCTGACCGGGACCACAACCACGACCTCCACCTCTCAACGTGGGTTATCCCACACATATAACCATAGTATTATAATATAGATATATCGAGATCATCTCATAACAGAATCATCAATACAACTCAGCGGAAGCGTAAATGCAATGCAAACCCAAAACCCACCTACTGTGCTTAGTGTGCCAAAATTAATGTTTCATTAAACACAGACCTATAGCCCGCTCTGATACCAACTGTAACACCCCAGCTCAACATTGAGTCTGGAATGCTACTAAAATTAAATTAAACAAAACTAAACTAAGATCATTTACCGATTTCGGCAGAACCTCCTTTGTATAATCAACTATACCGAGGTTCCATCAATTGATCATAGCAATTAACATTAAACTCAATATTCAAGTTCATTCAGGCATGCAAGATAATCTAATAATCATAAACAAAACTTGCTATTCTCCTTATTACAAATAAACTGAAACATTTAACCAATCACACGCGAATCTCAAACAGTTTGCTAATTATTAGAATAAAGACTAAATGATAGACACCTTAAGGATGAGTGGTAGTGAGTGCATCCAAACATCTACTCCCTCCCATGCATGTCGTTCTTGCCAATTGTACCTAAAACATATCAAAGCAAGTGTGAGCCCAAAGACTCAGCAAGTATCAACAAGGTTAAAGCTAAAATCACAGTCATAGCATCAATATTCCAAATAAAACATTTCACTAAACATAAACTTCATGCTTGTAATGCGTCCATGCAATGCACCTTTTAAACTTTATCTCTTTTCGCATTTTACCGGTAATGCGAGGTATACATCCGTCGATGTATACCCTTGCCTATGCACCCTGGCTTAGGGACCAAGAGCCTATACTCCACAAGTATAGGGACCTATGCCCATCATCATCATGATGGGGACCTCTTTACTCATTGCCCACATTCTGCGAATGTGGGGACCTCAAGCCCGTCATTTACATGACGGGGACCTCAACAGTTCATACTTGGTCACCTAGTGACCAAGACTCAATCATGCTTTGACATGCATATGCACAATGACATCATCTTCCAAATATATGAACTCAACATGTACATAATAACATGTAAGCATTAACAACATACACAGGAAGCTTTAACCATAACTTGCATTTACCAAGATATATTGTAATTCATCATATTGACATCCATGCATGGCTATTACGAACAAGATACAATCAATCTCAATAAACAATCATAATTATTCTACAACCCGAATACTTGCCTCAACCCAATGCGAGAACGTTGCCGCCGAAGAGGGCGCCCCTGGGATCACGCTCCCACCTGAACATAATGATAACCCAAACTAAGACAAGCATACTGGACCAAAAGCATAAATAAGAACACAATTGAACTCGCTAAACTCCCAAGCGTTTCCAATCTTCCAATTTCTACGATCGATTTGGTGTTCACTGTGGACAGTCAACTTCTAAAATACATAACTTTCTGTTCAGGAGCCAAATAAGATGTTCTAATACTTTCTGGAAAGATAATTAAATTACCTAAATAAATTTAGTTGGGGAGCCCTTCTGATTCTGCCATTTACTTCCCCTACCAAGCCAATATATAGAACATCAATTATCACGTCGGGTTCTCTGGACAGTACACTAAAATTATCATAACTTTTGCTACGAAAGTCCAATTCTTATGTTCTTTAGCTTTATGGAAAGGTGAGGAAATTACCCATCTTTTTCATTATAATGAGATCCTCTGATTTCGTATTTAACTAATAGATTAACTCAGATTTCTACAGACTGTCAGGATGTTGACAGATTAACAGGATAGCGGCACTAAACAATTCATAACTGTCTAACCGTTAATCGGATCTGGGTGTTCTTGGTGGCCACGGAAAGCTAAGGACATAACCCAACTATCTCTAAGAGATTGGATCCCCAGATTCTGCTTCGAAAGACATGAAAACCGTCGTTCAATCTACTCGATAGAACACGATCTATTAACTATTGATTACTTGATCTACCAAACGAAATCAATTGCAACTAATACACATCAACCAGCGAAGAACACGCGATGTTACCCTTGTAGAATCGTAGGAAGACGATGAACTCTCCCCGCGAAGGTGATCTCCTCTCCTTTCTTCACTTGATCGGCAGCAGGGAGCACCAACGGCGAGGAAGGGAGGCACCACCATGGAGGAGAGGGGTGTGCTACAGTAGTCTTGCTACAGTGGCGGCGCGGCACTGTAGCTACAGGGCAGCTAGGGTTTCCCCCTTCCTTTTATTGGTGGCCGGCCCCTCGTGGGCCTCTTGGGCCAAGGCCCGAGGCCCAAGTTGCCGAAGAACTGCAGAAATCCCCCTTTTTTATGTCTAATTTCTCTTTTGAATGCTTTCTTTCATAGAATAAATCGGAGTATTACATTAAAACCACCTCTTTCTCCTGTTCAATCGCTTTTCTAAAAGAAACATTCTCCTGATTTAATTATTCTCTCCCGATTTATTTATTCTCTCCCGATTTAATTTTTGGGGTATTACATGATGAACTTGTTTAATGGTATGACCATTTATACTAGGAGTCCAAGATTTATTAAGAGCTGTGGTATATTGATGATTTGGTCTGATCATTAAGATTGTGGAATTCGGTAGATTTATTGGATAGTTCAGAGTAATGTGTCTCAATGGATCAGTCTACCCATTAGTGATGGGTACATAAGGATGTGTTCCACTATTGTCTTAGTAGAAAATATTATGGAATTTTTCTTTAATTGGCTTTTTGATGATCTTATTTATGCTCGTGGGAGTGCAAATAGTGAAAGGACCATCAATTTGTCCATGATTGAATAATCAGCAATGGTTTATGATAACCTCTAGATTAGAATTAGAGTGTACTAAATTAGTGTGAGCATTCCTAATAGATGAAGCGTTGAAATTCAAAAGTGATTTACTCATGTGTGTTTCATGAGGATGACTTGTGGTTGCATGCCCTTGCTAAAAGAGGTTTGCTCTGATAGTGTGGTTTGTGTATTAGATATACTCTAGAACAGAGTGACTGTTGCAATCTTTTTTGAGATAAAAACAACATTATGAAATAATCCACTGTGTTTCTTTTGGAAAGGATTATGATGGGATTTAATAGGTGACCTGTGTTTGCATGATGGTGAAATTGCCGGATAATAGTATGTCTTTGATGAAAGGATTTTGGAATAACCTTTTACAATTGTGTAGTAGGTTCCCTCTAAAATAAAGTGGTTGTTGTAGTGAGATTGTAAGAATTTGATATACTCTCAATTGAGGATGAGATGATAAAGTGGTATGTAACACTTTGGTAAGCCTTTGGGGGCTTTATAAAGGAAGAGATGACGATAACGAATCTTGTTAGAGTGTACTATTCTTGATGTTAGTAATAAAGTCTACAAGAGATTGTGACACGTTGGAGTGGTGATGATTCTTCTAGAGAGAAGGTAAGTGGATTGCTTTTCGTATTATGGACTAAACGAAAAGTTTGGAGTTTTGCATTCGTGATCTTTTGGGACTTCATGATTTACGTAGTAGATGAAATTTGTTTGAGCAGTATGACGTATTGGAAGGTTCTATTTGATTATTAAGTGATTAATGTGATTTGGTTTTAAAGGCATTTCTTGTTTGGGTTGGCAAGTAATGTTGTAATCAAAGAAAATTGTTTTCTTTGTTAACGGAAAAAAATGTGTACCATAAGTATTTGAGGATGGGGTTAAGAAATGTAATCTACAACTTTTCTGTTGTCACAGCTTAAGAGTTTCTTGTGTTTCAATAGAAATATTTTATCATGATTTATGGAGGTAGAAATTTCCTTCTTGTGGGACATGTGCCCTCAACTGTGGTTTTGACTTTTGGTTCTTAGAGATCATTTCTATTTGACAGTTTCTCTTGGTCTCATGCTCACTCCGAGGAGCAATGTTTTCTTGTGTGTTGGAACCTGTTTTTGGTTTGTTTCTTCCTTTTGAGAAAGGAATTAACCAACTTGTGTTGCCAAGTCTTATAAAGTGTAATATAGCGATTGGTTGTTGGTGGACAAGTATTTGGTAGTGGTGATATTTTAGGAACCAACCTATTTGAAGAACAGTAGAAGGTGAACTACTTTTGACCCATAACTCTTGGAGAAAATCCTATTTAAATGGAATGTTTGTCGTTGGAATAAGATTGATTAGTGTTGTGACTAGTAGGACCTATAGCAAGATGTGGTCCAAGATCTTGTGTTCATTTTGACAGAACATTGGAATTAGCAAATATGAAAATCTTGATCAGTTTATTAGAGTATCGCAATTGGGTACTCGGTAAGATTGTGTAGAAAAATTATGATGGTGTAGTTTAATGAGAGTAATAGTGTAGAGAAATTTAATAGTCGTGTTAATTAATAGGATAGCAGGGATTATTGAGTTATTGTCAAGTATGACTCGGCCTCAGTGAGTAACCCTATGGGAGTTGGATTATCTATAAGGATAGCTTGATCAAGAATGTATTTATTTATTGACGTTAGTGAATGGGTATGTTTGAATATTGGTCAATCAGTTAGGGTATTGTGACGATATGGGCATATTGAGGTCGAGTAGCCACACTTGATTGGTGTGGGTTAGAGAAGGTCTAAGATTGATGAAACGAATCGCCTTGGGTGGTTACTTGATTAGTGAAGAATGTTAATATTAATGACTGAGGTTATTATTGAGCTGTGTGAAATTTTAGTAAGCAAATTTGAGGATTTCCTATCAATTATACCAGAAATTCATGGTAGGAGACTTAGATGTTGAATTTGGGCTTTGCATTTTTATGCTAGGACCTTGGAGACCCAATATTATGTGTAGAGGTAGATGAATAGAAGCGAATTTTGAATAGTGTGTTGATCTTTGATAGAATCCTTTGGATGCAGTAAATAAGTGTGAATGTGGTGAATTTCAAGTCGATTATCCTTATAAGAATGAGATGATGTGGTTGTGGGTGAAAAATCTATATTGAGGTGTGTTGGGAATTATTTGTCAAAGTAATTCCTTGGGTAGAGAAGTTGTTCGGAGTATGCTATTGTGGATTGGAAGAGTCTCTCTACATAGGTGTGGACTTTGTGTACAGTTTGAGCATAGTTTTGAGGTTGCCAAATTAAAAGAAATGAATTAGTGTGTTATGCACTGATTGGGAATCTCATGGTTTCAAATAAAGTTGAATTCTTAAAAGGAAGTTTGAGAAAAAGGTTGTATTCTCGGATAATGAAATATTCTCTTAGTTTGTATTTGAGCTTTGTTTCTATGACAGATACCAATTATAAATAGAGTTGATTCTTCTTGGTATGCGTGATTCTTTTTGGTTAAGACAGAAAGGAAATGGTTGTTTTGGGCATTCGAGTGATTTCGCCTTTGGCTTATGTGGTGTTCATTGGCAAACTGCCTACTTGAAAAGTGGAAGAGTTTCATGATGAATCTTTTGGTTTTGGATTTAACTCTTTTGGTGGGGAGTTGGTAATGTGTGTTTGTGATGAGAATCCTTTATTTTTAGTTGGGTTCTGTTTTTGAAAGAGTTTGTTTAAAATGAGTTCTATTGTGCGTCCCTGGTTAAAGGAGGTGCTCCTTGTTAAAGTGAAGAGATCGAGTGATACAAGAAACAAGAGTTCTATGTGTTTTGTGCAGGTTGTGTGGTTTGGTATCAAAGGGAATGTTGGCCCTAGGTACATTGGTTGTTTCTGAAAGTTGCGGAGATTTGGGTGATAGCGTATCACTAGGACCATCTTGAGTCCTGGCATGGAGCACATATCGTTTTGTATGACCTAGTGTCGAGGGAGTACTAGAGAAATCTGGAGTGTGAAGTTTCGTTAGAGCCGTTGACCCACGAGTAAGACCGTGCATTCGGGTCATGTCCATTGAGTGGCTCTTATCAGGTCGGTACGAGTGGTGAGGCGTAATACATCAGTTGCATCAAGGTGCGGTGGTCTCATAAGTCCGAGAGGAAAGCAACTTGGAAATTAGAGTCTCGCACACGTGAGCAATATCTGGAATTTATTCATGGCTGGTACATGGTAATGTTAGTAAGTTTTTTAGCTATGATTATTCTTTGGCGTTGAGCGTGGTTAGAATTGTGGTGAATTTCATTTAAGGCGCGAGAATGTAATACTCCAAATTTAATTAAATGAGAAGAAATAAATTAGAGAGAAAGACCAATTAGCAAAGCGATTTAACAGAGGATTAGAGGGGGATTACTGTAAAAGGTAGACAACCTGGGCCGAGGCTTTTGGCCCACTTGATTTCGGCCCAAACGTGGGAGAGGGGGGCAGCCAGCCACAAACAAAAGGAGGAGGGGGAAACCCTAGTTTTGCTACAGTACCACCACCATTACTGTAGCACGTCCTCCCCCTTGCTGCCACCCCCTCCATGCTGCCCTTCCCTGGCCAAGCTTCTTCCCCCCTACTGCCAAGGGATCAAGAGGAAGAAAGGAGGAAAGGGGGAAGGGAGAAGAGAAGAGAGGGGGAATTGCATAATGTTCAGCGTGTTCTTCAGCGGTTCTATAAGGGTAAAGCATAATCCCCTTTCGATTAGTTGATTAATTGTGTAATTAGGCATTATCGGTATTAGATCTGTTTAGGACAGTCGGGCTTGACCAACGATTTTAATGAGGTTAACTGCGGAATCTGTCCTGACTGCCTCCTAGAGAGTTGTAGGCGACGTCGCTAGGTTTCTAAAAAATATTGGATCACGTAGTTTGGATTAACGGTTCAAAAGTTATGAATTTTATAGCGCTACTGTTCTGCAAATCTGTCGGTATCCTGACAGTTTTTAGTAATCTGAGTTAAGAGAATAGTTAAAAGAAAAATTAGAGGAGCTCACTATAATAAAAGGATGTATATAATTGTCTCAGATTTCCATAAAGCTAAAGAACACAAAATTTGGATAATTATACTAAAAGATATGATAGTTTTAGTATTACTGTCCAGAAATCCGACGCGAATTCGATGTTCTGTTAATTAGCTTGGTAGGGTAGTAGATGGCCGAATTAGGATGGCTCACCAACTAGGTTTAGTTAGAGAATTTGTTAAAATTTCCAGAAAGTCCAAGAACACCCCATTTGGACCTCTGTATCAAAAGATGTGAATTTTTTATTATGACCGTCCATAGAGGGGACAGATCGACATTTAGGAATTGGAGTTGGGATTGCACTAGAGAGTATAGCGAGTTCGTGTGTACTTCTAGTTTTGTTATTGGTTCAGTATTGTTGTCTTAGTGTGTTTGCTAAAGTAATTCAGGTGCGGGGTTGGTCCTGGGGGAAGCACCCTCTTCACGTTCTCCATTCTCACACGGTTGTGGCAAGTACTTTGATTGATAGATTATGTATGAGTGTATCATCTTATTTGCTAGTATTGTGAGTAAATGTGCTATTCATGGATGCTAGTATGTTATGAATGTCAAAGATCATGTTTACTAGTATTATGAATATATGTGTTATTCATGGATGCTAGAATGTTATGAATGTCATTGATCATGAATGCTAGAAATATGAATAAGTGTATTCATGTATGATGTTGTTGCGAATGCATGATTATGATGATTTAAAGTTTTGTTCATGTGCATCATGCTGTCATTTTGAAGACTTGGTCACGTGGTGACCAAGCGTCGATTAAGGTCCCCGTCATGAATATGACGGGCTTATGGTCCCCACACTCGTGGAGTGTGGGCTTTGGTCCCTATACTTGTGGAGTATGGGCAATGGTCCCTGTGCTAGATGGCACAGGCATGGGTATGCATCGACGGATGCATGCTCTGCATTACCTGTAAAATGCAAAATAGGAAGAGAAAAAGAAAGTGCATTTGAGCATCTTGCATAGCATGAACATATAACATGGTTGTTATAGAGATTTGTGGATGGCTGTTGATGATTACAGTTGTTTACATTATTGTTGCCATTTGTTGTACTTGCTGAGTCTTTGGGCCCACTCTTGCTGTTGTTGTGTTTTTAGGTACCCTGTACAAGAACGACATGCATGGGAGGGAATAAAACTTAGAGTGGCTGCACAATGGCACGAACTACTCATATTTGAATTGATAGAATGATAATTTAGTTGTTGAGTAATTTGCTTAAAGAATTCTTTTTGATTACTCCCTATGCTTGGAATAATTTGTAATAAAGTTGATTAGAGGATTATGGATGTCCTTTTGATTATGCTCTAGTTGTTTAGCATGCTATGGATGATATAGTGATGATTAGCATAGTTTTAGATGTCTCTTGATTATGCTGGATGTTGGATCATTTAACTATGTTATAATTAAATGTTGGGACCTCCGGTTTAGTAACTAAACAAAGGAGGTTCTGCCGGATTTTAGAGAATTGTCTTAGTGTTAAAATGGTTATAGTGTTAGTTTAGTAGCATTCCAGGCTCATGTTGGGCTAGGGTGTTACATTATTTCTAATTTTAATTATCTGCGAGATTTAGCTTTGCAAAAGTGTAGTTTTTTGTAGACAATAAACATACATGCGACCATTTCAAGGAAGCAGTGATGAGCACCACAAAATACCTAAATGGCCCTTACAGGGGCTGTAGAGGACCGCAAAAAGTCTCCCTGGATACGGTCCAGGAATATAGGGAATTCATCCTTTGCTTTTAGAGCAGAAGGTTTAGTAATTAAATTCTCAGTGGCATATGCGGGGCACAGAAAATCTTCTTGATTTGGTAAATTCTTTACATTGACATTATGTCCCTGTAAATTGTTAATTATATTTCTCATCATTCTAAGACCTAGGTGGCATTAACTATCATGCTAGAGATAGAAAAGGTTCAAAGCTTCTAAATACAGTTTTCGGAGCAGTATAGGCTGCAGATGCCTTAATATTAGTGTAGTATAGCCAAGTTTCAAATGAAGGAAGTCGTTCGGATATAATTTTTCTACTTTCTTCATGCTTTATAATCAGTAGGTATTTCTTACCATACTCTTCTTCAGTCTCTACGTGCAAACCGTTTGCGCGAATATCCTTGAGAGTTCTAGTCGATTGTGGGTACAACAAGGCTTCTTCAATGACCAAAGTTGTGCCCATTAGGGGTATAATTGAGGCCCTTCCTGAGCCTATTATACAAGTATCGTTGCCTGTGATTGTCGTAAGACTACCAACATTCTTGCTGATCAACTGAAAGATTTTCGTCTCTCTCGAGATGGTATTCGTTCTGCTGCTACCGGCTAAGCACACTTCCTCCAATAGGGCACCACACGCGTTCTAATATAATGTATTTTATTAATATGCAGCAGAAAGCAAGCAACACATAAATAAAATACTTCAGATATCAGAACATAACTTGCTATTATAAATACGGGAACAAGTCTTGCAGGGCTCATCATAAGAATTTAATGCTTTGTTCTCCTAGAGTTTACAACCATTATTCAATAAAATAATTCAATGTTCTGCTTCAATTACAAACTACAAGTTACTATAAAAGATCCAAGTGCAATACGTGCACTAGAATGAATCGGCGAAGTATTCAAATACTTCTGCCTCAATCTGCTCCATGGCAATCTTCTCCTCGTGGGCAACTACGGCTACAGCCGCTACAATGTCCAAAGGAGGGACAATGGGGGCTGCTACTAGGCTACCCACATCCATGAGTGCAACTAATGGGTGTGGTGGATCTTTCGCGTCTGCAATAGCGAGGTGTGCCTCATGCTATCGTTTGCCCTTTTCTTAGACTGTAAAACATCAATATCGTGCGACCCACGACCTTACCCTTTTTGCACCTCTCCTTCGTGAGAGGCTTTATCACCTTGTAGCTATTAGCATTGGCTTCATGGCCAACATTGCTACTAGGTGGCTGTGAGATGTAGTTCTTCCGTAGAACATCATCTTGAGCTTCCGCAACTTGCATGGTGTCAATTAATGCAGCATACTCCTTGTAGCCGTCTTGACAATAGTTGTGTACGGATTGCACCGCATTTGGGTGAAAGGTAGAGAGAGTCTTCTCAATCTTCTACTCATCCGTGATTACATTATCACAGAGTTGAAGACTTGTACAAATTTTGGCCATACTGGGTCAGTTCTTCGAAATCCTGGTTCGTGATGCCAGTCATTTCCATATTCATGCAAAAAGTACATAAGATTACTACTGGTAATTTACATAAAATGGTTGCAAAATTCTCATAATATTCTTCTAACTCCTGGTTCATGATCCTGTATTTTTCTATGCATTTTTCATGATTTACTACTATTTTCAGTGATTAAAAGTAATATAAACAATCACAGATAATCAAAACAGTAAATACAATACATAAATTGCATAGAAATAACAATAACAAAGTTAAACATGCTTCAAATGCAAACACTGATTCAAAAATTGAATCCCGAGGCCCTTTTTTGCTGGAAAATGAATTTTCGGCGAATTCTGCTATTTCCAGGGGATAAAATGCGAAATTTCAAATTTTCAGAGGGCCTTTTTGCAAATTTCGGATTTCTTTTGCTTTTCCCGAATTGTTCCACCGCCCATTTTTTTTCTTTCACCTGGCCTTCCACGGCCCATCGCGCTCGGCCCAAAAGGCCCATTCGCCGGCCAAGCAAAAGGGTGAAGGGGTAGGGTTTCCCTTCCCCTATCCACCGGGTGGCGGCGGCGTGCTCCTTGCACGCAGCACGAGCAAACTGTCGGGAGGGTGGCGCCTATGCGGAGGCAACAGCCGGCGTTGGGGCCGACAGGTAGAGGTGAAAACGGATCAGATACCACTACTACACACAGGCCTATCACAGACGGTTCGGAACCGTCACCACATACGATTTTCGACCTGTTTGTATTAATGTGCCTGTGATTACAGGTGGTTATCACAGACGGTTCAAAAACCGTCTGTGATACGGAATAACACAGACGATTTTTTGTTAAAACCGTCTGTGAAGGCATAGTATCACAGACGGTTCCATCTACGAACCGTCTGTGATACGCAGAATATCATAGACGGTTCTATCGACAAATTGTCTGTGATACGCTAGAATATAATGGAGTAAATTCTTAATTAAAATATAGCCCTTCATGATGATCGATGCGCATATAGCTAGCTGCCTCACTGGGTTCTTCCTCGAGCCTGATGCCATCTCCGAAAGGAGGCAACTCGTCAAATTGATTGTATTCTTCCTCGTCCACTACATTCTTAACCCCGACAATCCTCCTTTTTCCATGAAGAACTACGTGGTGCTTCTTATTTACCGAGTCGGTTACATAGAAGACTTGAACAACTTGGTTAGCTAGTACAAATGGTTTGTCTTTGTATCCGACACGTTCGAGGTCCACGGTAGTGATACCGTACTTGTCGACCTTCACCTGTGGGAGATGGACCCAACGACACCGAAATAGGGGGATCTTGAAAAGCACGTAGTCGAGCTCTCATATCTCCTCTATTTGCCCATAGTAGGAGCTCATCGACCCATCGATCTTGAATGCATCTATCACGGACACACCGCATTACGGATTGTGCTCTTCCTATCCTGCGCTGCCGTATAAAATGTGTACCCATTTATGTCGTATCCTTTCCATGTCACAATTGTAAATTGTGGCCTTTTTATAACCATAGCGATGTATCATCACTTGATGACCTCCCAATGATTCGCGCCTTTAACCATTTGTTGAACCGACGGTTGTGCTCGCTCGTGATCCAAACCTCCGACCGGTCTGGATTATGTTGGCGTACCATGTCATTGTGCTCGTCGATGTACAGGGACACTTGGGTCATGTGTTGCAAGACCATGAAATGGGCTTGAGCGTACGTATCCAGATCGGGAGTGATTGATTACCTTCCGATGGTCCCGATACCATCCAGTCTCCCCTCATGACGAGATAGAGGCACACCTATCGGTTACACCTGAGCCATGTAGTCGACGCAGAACTCAATGACCTCTTCAGTTGCATAACCTTCGATGATACTGCCCTCTGGTCGAGATCGATTCCGTACGTAGGACTTGAGAATTCCCATGTACCTCTCGAATAGGTACATATGACGTAGCAACACAGGGCCGCATACCTTTATCTCTTTCACAAGGTGAACAATGAGATGGACCATGATATCAAAAAATAACGGATAGAAATACATCTCAAGATGACATAGAGTCGTCACTACCTCGGCCTACAGAGCATCTAGTCCTTGGGGATCGATGACCTTGTGAGCAATTGAGTTGAAGAAATAACACAGCCTCAAGATTGCCACTCGGACCTTGTTCGGCAAGATACTCCTAATTGCAACAGAAAGCATTTGTGTCATCAGCACATGACAATCATGAGACTTCATACCAATTAATTTCAAATCTTACATAGAAACAAGTTTCGTAATGTTAGCGGAGTAACCGGACGGGACTTTCACACCATGCAAGCTCTAGCATAGTTTATTTCTCTCGGCCTTGGATAGAGTGTAGCAAGCTGGGGGAAGGTACGTTCATCCTGTATCGGTCTCTTTCGGTGCTAACTCGATCCTTATATTCATATCAACCAAGTCACGCCGTGCGTTAACACCATCCTTTGTTTTGCCACTAATGTTCAGTAAGAGACCAATCAAGCTATCACATACATTCTTCTCCACGTGCATGACGTCGATGTAGTGGTGAACTTCTAAGTGCTCCCAATAAGGCAAGTCCCAAAAAATTGACCGCTTCTTCCAGATGTTCTTCTGACGGGTTCTTAATTTACGTCCCTTCCCAAGCACAACATCGATATCCTTAACCATATCATAGACCTCTTTCCCTCTAAAATCCCTTGGAGCTGAACTGTCCTCCTTATTTCCATCGAATTGTTTCTTCATCTTGCGGTATGGGTGACTCCTGGGAAGGAACTTACGGTGACGCATATACATAGTTTTGCGCGAGTTATTCAGCCATACACTCTCCGTAGCATCTAAGCAGTGCGGACAGGCTTTGGCTCCTTTTGTACTAAAGCCCGACAGGTTACCAAGGGCAGGAAAATCATTGATGGTGCAGAATAACATGGCGCGTAATGTGAAGTTCTCTCATTTGTATGCATCCCATACCTGTACCCCTTCGTTTCACAGTGTCACACGATCTTCCAGCAATGGTGCTAGGTACACATCAATATCATTCCCAAGTTACTTCGGCCCTTGGATAAGTAGTGACATCAAAATGTACTTCCGCTTCATACACAGCCAAGGAGGAAGGTTGTACATATATAGATTCACGGGCCAGGTGCTATATCGGCTGCTCATGTTACCGAAAGGATTCATTCCATCTGTACTCAACCCTAACCTTATGTTCCTCGGTTCCGCACCGAACTCTTCGAAGCTACGAATGAAGTTTCTCCATTGGGGAGAATCAGTAGGGTGTTTTAGCTTTCCATCTCTCTTACACTCCTCTGAGTGCCAACGCATAAATCTTGCCTCCTTTGGGTTCGCAAACAAACGCTTCAAACATGGGATCACAGGTAGATACTACAACATCTTAGCAGGAGGTCCTTGCTTCACCTTAGCAATATTCTGACGCTTGTATCGGGATGCTTTGCACACGGGACATACATGCATGTCTGCATACTCTTTACGGTAGAGGATACAATCGTTCGGACATGCATGTATTCTTTCTACTTCCATTCCCAATGGACAAAGAACCTTCTTTGCTTCGTAGGTGGTGCTGGGCAACACATTTCCCTCCGAAAGGATGTCCGCTAGGAGACTTGACAACGCCGTGAAACTCTTATCGGACCAACCATTGCTTGTCTTCAATTTCAGCAGTTCAAGCACGGTTGACAACTTTGTGTATTCCGACTTGCAGCCAGGGAACAAAGGTCTCATCAAGTCCTCCATTAAGCCCTCGAATTTACAAAACTCTCTCTCACTGTAGTTCTCTTCTGCATCGCGTAGCATCTGATCCAGATTGTCATCGTGCGACCTATCCTCATCAAAAGCACAGTCCACATCTGGTATTTCGTTGACTTCCTCGGTGATGCCGTTATTATTAACTTTCGGTATAATCTGCTCTTCCCCGTGACTGGTCCAACATGTATACCCTTTTTTGAAACCCCTTTGAATCATGTGTGCTTCGATCTGCGCCGAGTTGTTAAACATCTTCGGATTACCGCAATCAATGCATGGACAGTATATAAAATTTATCCCTTTCTTCAACATATCCTGCTCGGCGGCTCTTCTAAAAGCAACCACGCCATTAATGTACTCTTGACTCACACGGTTGGTTGTACATCGGTTTGGTCCATCTCGCCACGCATGTAACAAATTAGTGTCAAATTAGATTAATAAACCGCAAGTACGTACTCTTCCTATTTACCAAACATACTTAAATTGATTAATTAGTGATTAATTTATAGCAAACATAAAGGGTTATAGATCGTTACCCTCGAAGCTCACGACAAAAATACCAAATATCCTTCGAGAATCCTCTCCTTCTCCTCCCTTCCTCCTCTCCTTCTCCTCCCTTCCCTCTTTGTCGGCAGCGCAATGGGCTTCCTATTTACCAAACATACTTAAATTGATTAGCGATTAATTTATAGCAAACATAAAGGGTTATAGATCGTTACCCTCGGAGCTCATGATGAAAATACCAAATATCTCTCGAGAATCCTCGCCTTCTCCTCCCTTCCCTCTCTGTCGGCGGCGCAATGGGCTTCCTATTTACCAAACATACTTAAATTGATTAGCGGTTAATTTATAGCAAACATAAAGGGTTATAGATCGTTACCCTCGGAGCTCACGATGAAAATACCAAATATCTCTCGAGAATCCTCGCCTTCTCCTCCCTTCCCTCTCTGTCGGTGGCACAATGGGCTTCCTATTTACCAAACATACTTAAATTGATTAGCGATTAATTTATAGCAACATAAAGGGTTATAGATTGTTATATCTAATGATTGCTAGCAGTGAGAATATCAAAATAGAAGAAGATAGCATTTTTTTCCTCCAATAGAAAGAGGGCTAGCTGCGCATATTCCGACAAGGCTAAACATGAGTTGCTCTTAAAGGACTTGACTTCTGAAATCTCTATTCTACGTTTTTCAACTAATCCACATGAGAAAATCCTATCTTTCAAGCTTTCTCTCACTAACTTCGCCAACTGTCCTTCACTCCAGATGGTCAATGTTTTCAGACTAGCCATTTGTCCTCAGCTTCTGTACCCTTCTTTCTAATCAATTTAGACCTTAAATGAATAGAACTACCCTTTTTTCTATCTATATTGCGATGTCTCACTTGGAATGGAATGCAGTACGTTGATCCAGATTGAATGATGCACTTACCCTTGGAGCTCACGACGAAAATACCAAATTTCTCTCGAGAATCCTCTCCTTCTCCTTCCTTTCTCCTCTCCTTCTCCTCCCTTCCCTCTCTGTCAGCGGCGCAGTGGGCAAACACCTGGGTGGTGGCTCAAATGGGAATGGGCAGGGGTCTGGTCCAGGTATTTAGAGTGCGAGGATATCACAAACGGTTCTTATTCTGAACCGTCTGTGATATACAACTATTACCGACGGTTTTTTAATAGAACCGTCGGTGACGGTTCTGAGCGGTCTTTATTGACAACAAATGCGTGGTGAGAGATTATCGAGCGGTTCTTTAATCGAAGCAAATGCGTGATAGTTCATAGACGGTTCTATTAATAAACCGTCTGTGATACTAGAGATTATCATAGATGGTTATTTAATAGAACCGACTATGATAGTTCACAGACAGTTCTATTAAATAACCGTCTGTGATAGATACCTATCACAGATGGTTATTAATAAGAACGTCTGTGATAGGCTGGCAGTGCAAATGCCTTCTCCCGATAGACCCAACACAGACGGTTCCAAAGGAACCGTCTGTGGTGGGCCGTCTACTATAGCCTGTTTTGTAGTAGTGTATGGACGGATAATGGCTCTGCCATATTTGTTTTCATATTTTTTTCCAAATCCGGATACGAATACGAATAGCCCAGATATGAATACGGATACAAATAATATCGAATACGAATACGGAGCGAATACGAATCGAAACGAATACGGTCGCGGATATTTTTCGAAACATGAAAACCTCTTAAATTGTATGCCAAAAATTAACAAAAACATATAACTAGTTTATTTGATGCAAACATTCATGAATTGTTCATATTTTCAGCAACCATACATAACATTGGCACTAGCAAGCTGCATTAACTAGCTCATCACAAACATAACACTTAGTTTACCAAATTTTGCTCATAAGTCATTACTCATAAAGTCACAAGTCATCACGCATTCACACTTAGTTCATCACATACATAAAACTTAGTTCACACTAACATCGATCAGGCGGGATGGTTAATCTATCAGAAATGACTATAACATCCCAAAGTATGTTACCAAAAATAAAATTAATAAAGTTATTATTTTATTGGATTTTACGATATTTAAAAGAGTTTTCTTGGTCAAAAATAAAATAAAATAAAATAAAGTCAATTATTTAATTTCCTAGTTTTTAATGTTGAAAATAAAATTTATTGAGTTTTCTAGGATTTTATTGGATTTAAAGTGAAAAAGAATATTGTAATTAATTTCTTGTATTTTACGGATTTTAAAAAGATTTTTCCTATTTTTAGAAATTAAAAATAATTTATGTGCAAAATAAAAACCAACTTTAAGCTGGAATTAATTTCATTAAGCTCATAATAATTCAAGGAATTTTTTTGATTTTTTCTAGAATTTTTGAACTTTATTTGCTATTTTCTGAAAGGGTATTTGATTTGTTGTATATTCGGAAATTCGGAAATCAATTAAAATCCCATTTTTTCTCTTTTAGGCCGAAATCCGGATATCCGACCTTCGTACTATCTGAATAATATGTATCCGTGATCGGCGGATAACGAGACTCTAAATATCCGTTTCGATCGAGACAATCCGAATCTGTTTTCGTTCGGATCGGTGAAACTATCGATCCGTTTTCACCCTACTGGCGAAACCATGCGGTGGTTCTGTTGGGGCGGCGGCTATTGGCGGCGGAGAGCGCTGACTTCTTGAGGCGGCCGGGCCGACGGCGGCTGCTATGGGTAAACGCGTCGAGGTTCCGCTGCCGTGGCGGCGGCGATCTTCTGGCGGTCGTGGCGGCATCCACGGAGGTCCGTGGCGGCGTCCTGGCGGAGGTCGGCTCGGCTGCGGCTTCAGTCGCGGATTCAAAGCAGCGCCGCAGGCGGTGGTCGCTACGGCGGTCGATGGCGGCGTCCCACGGAGGTCCCGACGGCAGCGTCCATGGGCGAAGGTCAGCTCCGAGAACACTCCAAGCGCGCGGGTGGCGCTCCAAGCGCGCGTGGGGTTGCGGCTCCAAGTGCCAGCGCTGTGCGTCGCGCTCCCCTTTTTTTTCTTTTGCGAGCGGTGCAGTGCCGATGCTGGCCATGCGGGGCCGAGCCGTCAGTGGCTCTACGCGGTGGAAGCTCCGGTTGCGGGCCGACAGTAACGGGGGAACCCATGCGGGGTGGAGGCCTGTGGCCATGCAGGAGGTGGCCGAGCGATGGCCCCGGTGTTGCTACTGGCGGCTTCAGGCCGGCGGCTTCGGGATGATCGCTAATTTTTTTATTACTATTCATGTTCATGTGATGTAATGCGATGTAGTGCAATCAACATCAGTTCTTTCGTACAACCACTGATTGGCTTGGCTGGCGACTTCAAGTCAACTCGCGGTAGGTTAGAACGGATTTGCAACTTTCAATCTACAGTACAATCGAAATCCACCTTTCCATGTAATCTATGGATCGACATTGTGTCGGCGACTTCAAGTCGACTCGCGGTAGATTAGACCAGATTTGCACAATAGAAAACCAATCTAGAAAGCAAATTTGCAGAATTGAAAGCGATCTAGAAAGAAAAACGATTCAATCTACGAGTGTCGTTCTTCGACAGTTACCATTCGATCCGAGTAAAGTAGGCCTAGAAGTAGGCCGGAGTCGATCGTGCTGATAACATGTTGAGGAACCATCGCTGGCGAGTCCAGTCCGAACGATTACCTCGTAGACAAACTCAGAATCATAAGAACGACGCAAGAACACAAGAACGGAATAATAGATTGAACACAGATATATGAGGGGACTTCAGACTTCTCTTTATTGCTCTTCTCAAAACTCCATACAATGAGGGGTCCCCTCTCCTTTATATAGGCTACTGGATGGATGAGGTGTCCACCTAGGCCAGGACTCTCCAGTCCTGGGCTCGGTTTCTTAACAGTTCCTGGCCGACTAGCACAACGTGCAAGGCAACTCGGTCAAAGCAACCTAACCCCTTCTAGGACAATTCCACGGACCGTTTAACCAGGAGCCTTTCATCGTAACTTTCAGGCCGACAACACCTAGAGAGCCTTTTAGGACCTATGCGACTAGGAGGGAAAAGGGGGCTAGACAAACCCACACCCAATTCCATTTTGCTTGCAAACCCTACTGGCATAGGCACAACGAATACAAAACCTAATGTCAAGACCAATCTTAACATCATCTGTTGGAACGTTACAGGGCTCAACATGCCGACTAGAAGAACAACGGTGCACGAGACCTTAACATCCACAACCTGCCATCTCGCTTGCCAGACTTTGCAATTTTGCATAAAGACCAGCTTACAGTGCACCGGGGGGGTCCTGCTCCCATGGAACGACAACCACGTTGCCGTTGAGGCCTTGCAACTCAAGACGAATAGTTTGTCGACGACCGTCACAATAAAAGAATGCAGCAATGACATCCAACTCACGCCGGTCTATGGACCATCTAGTGACAAGGACAAACAGACCTTCTTAGAAGAGCTTAAGTTGCTTAAACTATCACTGAACACAATGTGGTTAGTCTTGGGGGATTTCAACCTCAACTAGCAAGCGTGCGATAAAAACAACTCCAACTTTAACCACAGAAGGATGGCCCAGTTCCAAACCACCCTGAACAGCTACGAACTAAAGGAAATTCACCTCCAAAATTGAAAGTATACGTGGAGCAATGAGCGGCACAACCCAACACTTGTCAGGATCGACAAGTTCTTCTACAATGAGGCATGGGACATCCACTTCAAAAACCATGTCCTACATGCTTTCTCCACATCACTCTCAGACCACTGTCCTCTTCTCCTTTCAAATAGCAGTGGCCCAAGAAGACCAGCTACCTTCTGTTTTAAAACTTTTGGATTAAGATGTTGGGCTTCAAGGAGGTGGTCCTAAAAGCCTAGTAAGCAAATCTCAGGCACACGGAACCTTTTCACCGCCTCAACCACAAAGCTCACCATCACAGCACACGACCTTAACAAATGGAGTAAAAGCCTATTCTCACAAGCAAAACTACAACTCCACATGGCAATGGAAGCCGTCCTTCGACTAGACATTGCCCAGGAGTAGAGGGAACTATCGTCTCAGGAGCGGGAGCTCAGAGCCAATAAGAGTCATCAACACAGAGCTCCCGCACCAAAAATCTGAGAGAGGGAGATGCCAATATAAGGTTTTTCCACCTCAAAGTCAACTCTAGAAGGCGCAAGAATCATATTCAAAGACTACATAAGGAGCGGGGTTGGGCTATCTCGCACGACAAGAAACAAGACACAATTCAACAATACTTTCAGACCATGTTGTCCCCGCCCAACACTAGAACCCTTGATCTTAACTAGGAGGTGATGGATCTAACCACACAAAATCTCCAAGGTCTTGATATGTCCTTCTCAGAGAAGGAGGCTGCAGACACTGGCACAAATGCATGGGGACAAAGCACCAGGCCTAGACAAGGTTGTACACTCTGCAGAGGTTGTACAGCTTGACCCACAAGAGATAAATCAACTTATAATGTCTGTTCACACACTTCCATAGGTGCGTGACTAAGTGATTATCACAAGGCCTTTACAAAATCTCATTCTCAACCTAGTTTTGCTTGCTAAGGTTTCAACATTGAATGTCATCGCAACTAGACATGGCCCCTCTCTTACGCCATTGTGAGTATACATCCATCCCGAAACTCACACCACCACAACAGAACTGAAGTTGAGACATTGCTAATTAATTAGCTAGGTCTATTCCATACTAGACATGTGGTTGTACGATATGACCTAGTTCAATGACGCACAAGATTAAGTTCTTAACAAATACACAGGAGAGACCACCTCATCCCAATGTACAAATAACACCCTCTTTATTGCACGATCACTCGAACGAGCGAAAACCATTTTGTTTAACCGAAACAATGACAATCCCTGCCATGACATACAATTTTGTAACAGCAAAATCGCACCACAACATGTACAATAGCAACATCCCACCATTAGTTGCACAACAGTGGCTTCGCACCACAAGTTCCATATATCATTAAGTCAAATTACCATAATTTACCATGTGACATGAGTCCATCGTATAACTAAGCATCTCTACGATAACCTATGTTGGTGATACAAATATGTCCAACTAGTAATGGCAATCCTATGGTGACAAAGGATTCATGGTATTCAAATAATCAATGACGACATAATGATAAATAAGTGATTAACTACTGCCAAAAGCAGTTGATATAGAAGCAGCATGCATTTTGATATAAAACAATACACATTTGAAAACATAGGTTCAATATGATCAAAGGATTATGACTTGCCTTAGCCTTACTCAGCTACCATACTTTGGTCTTCAAACCATGCTCCAGCTCCAGCTCCTTGAAAAACGTCTAAACGAGAAAGAGACAACGAACGAAACACAAATAAATCCAAAAGAAAATAAAATAAAATCCAAAAACAATAAAACCAACTCTAAATTAAAGAGCTCGATTTTAGATGAATTTAGGAACTTGAACAGGCTGAATCGGAGTTCGGACGAACGAGAACGGGCAAACACTATTTCAGGATTTTGGATTTTTTTTTCTAAAGGAAATTCTGGGTAACGGTATCGACATGATGTCAGCAAGTGAAAAAAATATTTCGACCGGAATTAAATTTCAAAAGGAAAAAAATCAATCATGGACAGGTGGCCCCATGGTCTATAGACCAAGTGCATGGAAGAAGGGTTCATGGTGCACGGTGCATCGGTTTCACGAAATAGGGACTGACAGGTGGGGTCCACCTGTCCGCGACATGGTCCAAAGTGAACCAAGTTCACGGAGGCCTAAATCTATGGATTGGCTTGGGATGACACACAAACAACACGTGGTGGTTAGGCGGTGGACACGCAGGCGCTAGGGCTGAGGTGGCTGCGGATGTGTCATGCCACATTAGTTCGACGGCGCACAGATACTATAACACCCTGGCCAAACACGGAGCCTAGAATGCCACTAACTACACAAACTATCAATTTTTAACATCAATTTAATAAATTACAGCAAGCATCTCAACGATAAAAACCTATCCACGGGTCACATGAAAACAAGTACAATGAAATAACAATCACAGATAATTAATCTCTAGGAAGCATAGCAAGATAATAATTCAAGAACAACGCAGAACCAATCGAATAAGGTCTATTGAATAAATATTCAACTCTAGCATGTCATCTAAGGTTATTCGACACCATCATGTCCTAAATATAAAATCACCATGCTATAATAAAAATTTCTCATGTCCAATGAATCAATTAATTGGGTGTAGGTTGTGATTCCAAGTGCGCTAGCCCTTCCCAAGTGAAACGTCATCAACGATCACCTAAAAACAACAATAGAGCAAGAATGAGTCCAAGACTCAGCAAATACATAATAAAGCCATAAACAACAGTTTATCAACCATAGTCAAGGTTATCATCATCATCTATCTATTTAATGTCGTTCTCATACTCAAACAATCAAGCCATATTCTATATAGGTAAAGTTGCACATCTTAACAACTTACTCAAATATGTGAATGCACCATTATGCTCATGCTCATATGCATCTCATCAGCTGATACCGGTATAGCGGAGTATTCACCCGTCGATGACGCACTCTATCCTTCACTCCCGTGAAGTCCCCACCGAAGTAGGATTTTATCTAGAGTACTCCGGACTAGTCACGTATCTTTCTCACCGGCCTCACCGGAATAGTTACATGACTTTCTCACCGACCTGGCTCATGCAACTCCTGTCATGATGAATGTAAATGATGCAACATCTTTAACTCAATATCTCTTCATCTCATTAACTCAATATCTCATTCTCATTAACTCAATATCGTAATCTCATTCACTCAATGTCATCAATATCATCCATAAGAATAAGCTCAACGAAAGCATAACAAATAGCATGATAAATAATATCAATGACAGTGGCGAACAACCCGTTGTTCATCACTATACCATGTACTTGCCTCTTAGCCCCTCGAAGCCGGATGACGAAATTGTGGCACGGCGCATCAGGGCACAATCCCTGAACAAGTAATTAATAACACACACTCAAAAACATCATCAAAATCACATCATCACAGCACCAACCCATCACACTAATCGACCTCGCATGATTACACCAAACCGATTAACCCAAATCTACCGGAGACGTTGTCCCAATACTAAAATTATCATAACTTCTGTTCTACTTGCCCAAAAATTATGTTCTTGGCCTCTCTAGAACGATTAAGATATTATCTACACTTTTCATGTAGAGCAAATACACTAATTATCGAATTTACTATTTTTAATTTACAGATTAACATATACTGCCAAAAGACGACAGTTCCTCCGGACAGCAGGCTTACAAAATTCATAACTCGCAATCTAACCATCTGATTAACATGATTAAATATTCTACGAAAAGCTGCCAAAATTCTCTACAATTATCTAGTAGAAGACAACCCCAAATTACGCCCCCTACAGTATACGAAATACTAGTACAACAAAAGGGCAGACTAAACCAATCTTCTATTCGATTTTTTCCTCGACTAGAAACATGCTAATTCTTTCATCTAATCTCGATTCTCGAATCCCTAATTAAATTAACAAAATAGAGAAGAAAAACATATTGTTACCCCGGAGGCCACGACGAGAAATACCGATCTCCCACACGATACCCTTCTCTTTCTTTCCTCCTTCCTTCTTCCTCTCTCATTTCTTCCTTCTTCCCTCTGGTCTGCTGTGGTTACTAGCAGCAGTACCAGCCGAAGTGGTACCCATGCATGCAGGCTTTTCTTTAACCTCTCCCTCTCTCTCTCTCTCTCTAGCAAGTGTGCATGCATGTGCACCATATGCAAGGCTAGCCGACAGCAACAACATGCAAAAAGGCATGCAGCACCACAAGTCAAACAAAAGGGGAAAGTGCTAATTAAAGAGGGACTCACCAAGAAACCAAGCCATGCACGCACGTGAGAAAATTGTCAAGCACCAATCCTGCTGGCTGAACAGCAAACGAGCTTTGGCTTCACGTGCACGCAGCAGGCATCGCTCGGGCCGGGCTACGCGTGGGCGGGCAGCTTCGCTCAATTGGGCGTGCAAGCAGCCACAAGGCAACAGGCGACCACACAGCAAAGGCAGGAGGCTACTATGCATCGGCGTGTGCATGCATGCGGGCAGGCACGCTCGGGCAGCAAACGATGCTCGGCGTGCACGCGGGAAGACGCCGAATGTAACGTCCCGTTTATTCTAAAGTTCTCGTAGCTTCCAAAATCTCAAAAAGAACCATTTGGTTTAATTGCCTGTTCAAGCTTAACTTGGTATTTTGGAAGTTGGAGAGTTTAACTAGACCTAATTAAACCTGAACTAAGTCCCTTGTTGGTGTTCTCTGTTGGTTGGAGCTTCTTGTTGTTCTCTGGTGTTCTTTGGCCTTATCCTCCTAAGCTTCTCTGTGTGCCTCCAGGTTTAACCTTCCTTCAAACCTCCTTTGTTGGTTTGAATCTCTTTGAGATTAAAACCTCCCTCTCCGTTTAAATCTCATCCTTTGTTTAGGCCTTCCCTTGCCTTGGACCTCCTGTTGAGGAACAAGCTCGGTTTTGTGTTTCAAAACCCCTTTGGGTTCTCAAAGCCAAGTTTGGCCTTGTTTCCTTTCCTCTGGACCTCCCTCGAGGGTGGTTCAGCCCGGGTTGCGGTATTATCGCCATCCCTCTAGCGGTCGTACTGTCCGTTCGAGTTGCGGCACTTAGTTTTGGTTTTACCTTCTCCGTTTCGGTGTTTCCGACACCCGGTCGTACCGTTGTGGTAGTGCTGGAATTACCGCCTTTGTTAAATCCTCCTTTGAACCTTCTCAGACCTCCTTGTGTCCTTTTGGAGCTCCTTGGACCTCCCTCGCGCCTGTGCGGTGCCACCGTTTGCTTTGGCGGTACTGCCGTTGTTCCTTCGGAACTACCGCCTTTGGTAAGACCTCCTCTGAGCCTTATGGACCTCCCTTGTCCGTTGGACCTCCTTAGAGTCCAAAGGACCTCCCTTGACTCCTTGAAGACCTCCTTTGTTCCCTTGCAGACCAACCGCTATTGTTTTGAGGTCGTACCGCTAGGGTTTACCCTTCCTCGCCTCAGGACCGTTGATGTTTTTGGACGGCCCGATCTTGAAGGTGCGTTCGCTCGGTCCGAACGTTCCACCCCTTAAGAGCGACCCGATCTGTGTCGAACGGCTCTAATCCGTTGTGACCTTCGCTCAGTCCGAATGGCCCCTTTTCTAGGCCCCGTTCGATCTTGATCCAACGGCCCTACCTTTTCCCGCGTATCCTTGTTTCCGCGGACCTCCCCTTTGCTTTGACCTAGGCTGTTGGGATCTCATTTGAGAGATCTACCCCTCAAGACCTCTTTGTGACCTTAGGACCTCTCTGTACTCCTTTGGACCTCTCTGTGTGTCCTGGGGACTTCCTCAGGTCGGACCTACCGTTCGTTTGGCCGGACCTACCGCTCGAGCATGGTCTCAGTCACATAAAAACCCCTTGATCAGATCTAACCGTAGGACCTCCCTCTTGGAGATATTACCGTTAGGACCTCCTTGCCCTTTTGATCTGACCGTAGGACCTCCCTCTTGGAGATCTTACCGTCAGGACCTCCTTGCCCTTTTGATCTGACCGTAGGACCTCCCTCTTGGAGATCTTACCATCAGGACCTCCCCCTTGCCATTTGATCTTAATCGTTTAGGATCTCCCTTCAAGAATCTAAGCCATTGAGACCTCTCGTTGGTTTGTCTCGGTCGTCAAGGCCCTTCCCAGCTTGCGGTTGTACCACACCTTAAACCCGGAACTACCGTTATCCAGTAGTACCCCTCTTTCGAACTTCTTCGAGTCTCTGGACCTCTTGTCCAGGACCTCCTCTTAGTATCCGTGCACCTCCTGTCCAAGACCTCCTAGTGCCTTTGGACCTCCTGACCACAGGACCTCCTCGTGGTCTTTTTGCAAAGACAACTATGTGGTGAGGACCGCCTTTTTGACTGGCCGTGCACTTCTTGGACCGACCCCACTGGTCAGCCTCACCCACCTTTTATCATTTTTGCCGCCTTGAAACTTTGGGTGCATTTAATGCATGTCGGATCACATTAAATGCAGTCACTTCTAGGGTGCTTTGTTTATTTCTTTTTAGGACATGCCCTGTCCTAGCCCTATCCAGGCCACCTCCGATCATTTACACGTTTTGGCTGACCCCTCTTTGTGCCCTTGCCAACCCTGGCCATAAATAGCCTGGGCAAGCCATCCCTTATCACCTTTGGCTCATTTCTAACTCTTTTGCCTGGGTTCCTCTGTGCTCAAGTCCTCCCCTGGAGCTCTTCAAGCTGAGCTGTGCTCCCAGTTTATTGGCTTCTTTTGGTGGAAGTTTTGCTTTGGTTCTTTTGAGTCTTCGAGTTCTCTTGCCTAGGGCAGTTTTCCTTATTCGGTTCTTTGCGATCGTGTAGATTCCGAGCTTGAGGAGTATCTGGACTGGCGGTTTCAACAGGAGGAAAGATCGCTTGCTTGCGAAGGCAAGTCACGACCCTTGATCATGTTAAGCCTAGTCTTTTAAATATATTTTCTTTTACTTAATCTTGCATGGCTACTTTTATATGAAAATGTTTGGGCAGTAGTTACTCTTCCCTACTTGATATTATGCCTCCTTTGGTCTTGTTGCTGGACATATTGACATACTCCCTTTGGAAACTCTAGGTTGGGTATTTTAGTTGGCATCTTTTGGTATTGCCAACATGGGACCGTAAGTTATGCTTAGCCTTGCTTTAGAACCGTGGGTTTCGAGAATCATGCTTCATCAATTAATAATCTTGATTAATGATCTATGGAACTTGTGGTCGGTGCCACTGTTAAGCAACTATGGCAGGATGCCGTATGTTGTGTTGACTGTGGTGTGAGGCCACTTTGTTTAAAAACTTGTGTGCCAAGGCTGGGTGGTTTTTTGGCAGGGGTAATCACCAAATTGGTTTGGCTTGGGCAAGATGGCAGGAAGTGAGAAGTGGGTGCTTTGCACATGGGTTGTGGAAGTCTTGCCTGAGCACAACTAAGGACTTAACTTTGTGTTCTATTGATCTGGATCGATCAGTGCAACCACAAGATCACTTTATGGGGGTGGTCTGGGCCGAATAATTAGCAATGAGATGGCTTGGTGCTGTTGTGGTTGAGCGTGTTTTATCGCAACGGCGCAAGAGGGGGCACGAATCCGGTGGCATTTGCAACCCATCCAAAAGTGAAACCTTAGCGGGCAGCTCTGAGCCAAATCAAAGCTTTGTAAAGGCCTTGTCACACTCTCTAGACTGCTCACCATCGGAAGTGAGCAAGGGTCTTTCCGGAACTCATCCCGCTAGAGAGATTGTGGATTGTGGGTAAAGTTGTACACCTCTGCAAAGTTTCAAATTTATTCGAATAGCCAAGTCCTTGGTCATGGACAATGCCCAGTGAAAATGGTGCAAGGGGTAGCTTTTAAGAAAATTTGTGTTCCTTGGGCACTCCTGCGAGAGGCCGTGGCCTTGTCTCGAAAAGACCTTGGCCAGCTTTAGAGGGGTCATGGCTAGCTTGAGATGTGGTCCAGGGGATGAGATAGAGCTCTAGGGTTGGTGCTCTAGAGAGGTCTTAGGACAGGTCCTGGCTGTGGGTGCAACCAGACCTCCCCCAAAATGGTTTGGATGTGAGTTGGTGCTCACTCCCCTCTTTTCAAACAAAAGTATGTATTATTGTTTTTAACTTGCTGCATTTCAATCTATTATGTTATTTGCTGTCAAACCTTGCTTTGTGCAACTAACCATACAGCTCCCCCATTGGTAAGCCATTGCATGAATATTAATTGCATAAGTGTTTCCCTGTGATTTGCTGAGTACATTCAAAGTACTCATGGCTTCAAGCCCTGTGTCAAAGCAGTGTATGAAGATGACCAAGTACAAGGAAGCTCAGACCTCTTTGAAGAGGATTTCTTTGATGATCCTCTCGCCTAGGGCGTCCTCCACTCGGCGATCTGTGGGCTTGCTTGGTGAGCATCTATGCGTTTTGGTGTTTCCACTTGCCAAGGTTCTTTTGTTGCGGTTTGTAAGCCTAAGTGGCAAACCCTTGGTAACAGCTTGGACCATAAGGTCTTGTTTAATACTAAGTTTAATTTGTCTGCTTCATCTTTTGTCTTGACCTTGTGGTTATGGTTGTACCAAAGTGATTCTGTGCGAGCTAGCATCTGTATCCTGGGACTAGCTCGGCGTGCATAGGGCCAAGACCTCCAGGTGGTCTTGTGATCTCCTGGGAGGTCCTGGCGGACCTCCTCTCGGACTTGTTGTGCGGTCCTTCCGGACCGCGGTACTACTGGACGCTCTAGGCGGTCTTACCGGACCTCCCTGAGCTTCAGGCAGTGCTTGCTCGGCTTAGCCAGCGGTACTACCGCTCCTTCGTGCAGTAGTACCGGTTGTAGTGAGGTACTATCACTGCCCATGTCGCAGCGATGCACGCTGTAGTACTCATCAGAGCTCTTCTTCTTGTTGCCCATGTCACAGCGATGCAATTTGTAGTACCATTGTAGCTCTTCTTCTTGTGGTACAAGCTAAGGAAAAAAATGGTCCTCCTGGACTCCCCGCTTAAACTGAGAAGAGGTCCTCACAAAGGTGGTATCAGAGCCCTGGTCGGCTGTAGGACATGGCCATAGGTAGAAAGGACGTTTTAGTTTTGATTCAAAAGTTATTTTCTAAATCAAACCAACTTTAAAACTTGTTTAGTGGCTCTTTCCTTGTTCCGTTTCTGTTCTGGTCTTACCTTGTCTTAATCTCCCCTTATCTTCTCTTTAGTTCTATGATCTTAACTCCTTTGGAACTTCATTTTCAAGTTTAATTTGACCTCCTTGCCTCTATACTCTCCAAAGGGCCGACTTTGTAAGCTTAGGTTGATAGTGGTCCTTTTAGCCTAAGTCTCGTTTAGCTTGGTCTCTAGGACCTCTGGTTGTTGTTTTCCTGCCTCTTTTGGGTCTTTTGGCCTTTTGGCTTTTCGGGTTTAACCAAGTCACCCCTAATAGGTTAATCTATCTTTCTTCCCCTTGCTCTAACTTATCTTTGTGCTATTCCCTCTTATCTTTTATGCTTTCTTTCCTATTTGTTAAACCTTAGAGCTCTGTGCAGATGGTTCAAACTCGGCAATCATCTAGTCAGAATGAGCCTCCAGAGCAGCTGCCTCCTCCACCTCCTCCTCCTGTGCCAATGTCAGACCCTGGATTTGGACAGTTTATGGCAGCCCAAGCTCAAATGATGAGTTCTATGATGCAAAACATGAATCAAATGATGGCCCAGCAAAGTCAGGCCACCAATGCCTTGCTTGCTATGATGAGTCAGAACAGCCAAGCAGCAATTGTGCCTCCTCCACCTCCTGTCCATCCTCAATCAAGATTGTCTGAGTTCATGAACACTCGCTAGCCACCTTTTCAAGCTCCCCTAAACCTCTTGATGCAGATGATTGGTTAAGATCCACTGAAAAGAAGCTTGAAATTGCTCGCTGTGAAGACAGAGAGAAAGTCTTGTTTGTGTCACATCAGTTGGAAGGTGCTGCAGCTGAATGGTGGGACACATTTTGTGCCTCCCATGCTGACCCCCAGAGGATCACTTGGGCGAGTTTTGGTGACTTTCGTCATTCCCATGTTCCTGATGGCAAAGTGGAGATGAAGAAGAATGAATTTCGAGACCTTAAGCAGGGCAGCATGACTGTGAGTGAGTACCACACTAGATTCACTCAGTTGTCACGCTATGCTCGTGAAGACATTGCCACAGATGATGCCCGTCAAAAGCATTTTAAGAGAGGACTGCATCCCAGTCTAAAGGTCCAGGTTGTGGGTAATGATTACCCTGATTTTCAGCATATGGTGAACAAGGCAATGCTTATTGGAGAGTCTCGCAGGGAGCTCTCAGAGTCTTTCAAGAGAAAGGTGCCAGCCTCCAGTGCTCAACAAGGACCTCCCTAGCGTGCCAAGACCTTTGTGCAGCACCAATATAGGCGCCAAGGACCTCCTGGACCTCCCAGGACCTCTGCCAAGGCCTCCCGATCAATAGCTCCAAGTCAGCGCCGCATTGCTAGCAGCAGCAATCAGCTCTCAAAAACCTCCTCAGCGGCGGGAATCACTTGTTTTAAGTGTCACAAAGTGGGACATTTTGCCAACCAATTTCCACAGAAGACCGGACAAACCGCTGGGACCTCCCCTTCAGGACCTCCCCCTGCTAGGACCCCGCATGCAGCTGCTGGACCTCCCCAAGCGAAGACCTCAAAATCCTTTGGAAGAGGCCGAGTAAATCATGTTGCGGTGGAAGAAGCCCAGACCTCCCCAGACGTGGTACTAGGTATGTTCCTAGTAAATTCAGTGCCAGCTGCGGTTTTGTTTGATTCTAGGGCTTCCCATTCGTTCATTTCTCGGAGTTTTGTTGTGAAGCACCAGTTTAAGGTTGTTGCTCTTAAGTCTACCTTGCTGGTTCAATCCCTCGGCTCGGAGTTAAGCACGAGCCAGGGTTGTCTGCAAGTTAAGTTGGTCATAGAGGGAGTAGAGTTCTTGGCCAACCTTATTCTGTTGGATACCAAGTCCCTAGATGTGATCTTGGGTATGGATTGGCTTGCAGACCACCATGCCATGTTGGACTGTAGTAAGAGAAGTATCTCTTTGACCAACCCTAGTGGTACCTCAGTGAAGTTTGAAGCCTCCTTAGAACAGCTTGCTGGAGCTTTAGCTTGCAGTACTCAAGTTCTAGCTCTAAAAGATGTCCCTGTGGTTCGAGATTTTGAAGATGTGTTCCCTGATGAGCTCCCAGGAATGCCTCCAGATAGAGACCTTGAGTTTGTCATCAACCTTGTCCCAGGGACCTCCCCTATCTCCAAAAGACCTTATAGGTTGCATGTTGATGACTAGGTGGAATTGAAGCAACAGATTGAAGATATGTTGAGCAAAGGTTTTATTAGACCTAGCTCCTCACCCCGGGAGCTCGGTGATATTGTGCCCAAGAAGGATGGAACTTCGAGAGAATGTGTGTGGACTACTGAGCTCTCAATGATGTTACCATCAAGAATAAGTACCATTTGCCAAGAATTGATGATTTATTTGATCAATTAAAGGGAGCTGCCGTATTCTCAAAGATAGATTTGAGGATAGGGTACCACCAACTCAAGATTCGTAAAGAAGACATTCCTAAGACAGCTTTTTCAACAAGATATGGACTATTTGAGTTTACTGTTATGTCATTTGGGCTGACTAATGCCCCTGCCTACTTTATGAATTTGATGAATAGAGTGTTCATGGAGTTCCTAGATAAGTTTGTCATTGTTTTTATTGATGACATCCTTGTCTATTCCAAAAGTGAAGAAGAGCATGCAGACCACCTCCATTCGGTTTTGGAGAAGCTGAGAGCCCATCAACTCTTTGCTAAGTTTAGTAAATGTGAGTTTTGGTTGAAGGAAGTGGTCTTCTTAGGCCATGTCATATCTGAAAAAGGAATCTCTGTCAATCCCAGCAAGGTCTAAGATGTGCTTAATTGGGAATCTACTAAGTCAGTACCTCAAGTCTGAAGTTTCCTTAGTATGGCAGGGTATTACAGAAGATTTATTGAAGGTTTTTCTCGGATTGCAAGACCTCTAACCCAGCTATTGAAGAAAGAGAGGAAGTTCTCATGGACCCCTAATTGTGAGCAAAGTTTCCAAGAGCTCAAGAAAAGGTTGACCTCTGCCCTAGTTTTGGTATTGCCAGATGTTAGAAAGGACTTTGAAGTCTATTGTGATGCATCAAAGCAAGGACTTGGCTGTGTCTTAATGCAAGAAAGAAGAGTGGTGGCCTATGCCTCACGGCAATTGAGGCCCCATGAGGCAAATTATCCTACCCATGATCTAGAGCTAGCAGCAGTAGTGCATGCCTTGAAGATTTGGCGCCACTATCTGATTGGAAATAGATGTGAAGTCTATACTGACCACAAAAGTTTAAAGTACATATTTACCTAAGCTGATCTGAACATGAGGCAGAGAAGGTGGCTAGAGCTAATTAAAGACTATAACTTGGGAATTCATTATCACCCTGGTAAAGCCAATGTAGTGGCTGATGCTCTGAGTAGAAAAGTTTATAGTAGCACACTGATGGTTAAAGAAAATCAGCCCACTTTGCATGAAGAATTTCAGAAACTCAGGCTTGAACTAGTTGAAGAAGGATCTTTAGCAGCCCTTGAAGTGCAGCCCACCTTGCAAAATCGGATTAGAGCAGCTCAAGTTGAAGACGCTGGCATTCAAGAAATCAAGTCCAATATGAGGAAAGGGAAGTCTCTAAGGTTTTCTGAAGATGAACAGGGGACTGTTTGGTTTGACAAAAGGTTATGTGTGCCAAACAACATGGAACTTAAGAAAGTGCTGCTCGAAGAAGCCCATGAAGCCTTGTATTCCATCCACCCTGGAGCTACAAAGATGTATCAAGACATCAAGGAAATGTACTGGTGGCCTAATATGAAGAAAGAAATTGCAGAATATGTGGCCAAATGTGATACTTGTCAAAAGGTCAAGGCTGTGCACCAAAGACCTGGAGGTCTTTTGGTACCTTTACCCATACCCGAGTGGAAATGGGAGGAGGTCGGGATGGACATTATAACTGGTCTACCTCGAACTCAAGCTGGTTTTGACTCCATTTGGGTCATTGTGGATCGGCTAACCAAGATGGCTCATTTTATTCCAGTGAAGACCACTTATTCAGGAGACAAATTGACAGAGATCTACATGGCAAAGGTAGTACGTTTGCATGGTGTCCCAAAGAAAATAGTATCAGACAGAGGATCTCAGTTCACCTCCAAGTTTTGGCAAAAGCTACATGATGCCTTGGGCATAGACCTCAACTTCAGCACAGCTTACCACCCACAAACAGATGGCCAAACTAAGAGAGTTAACCAAGTGCTTGAAGACATGCTTCGGGCATGTGCCCTGGAAAAGCAAGTGTAATATCCCAAAAGTATTCGAATGATTATTCGAGTAAGAATAATTATTTAGAGAGAAGAACTAGTTAGCAAGTGATTTAACAGAAAGAATGGAGGGAGTTTTCTGCAAAATCCCGACAACCTGGACCTCGGGCCTTGGCCCAGGAGGCCCATGAGGGCCAGGCCACCATTAAAAGGAGAGGGGAAACCCTAGAACGCGCTGTAGCTACAGTGCCCGCCGCCGCTACAGTGCCCCTGCTACAGTACGCCTCCCCCTTGCACTCCGTTGCTATTCCCCTCCCTCTTGGTGGTGCTCTCCCATTGCTGCCGGCCAAGAAGAAGGATGAAGGAAAAGAAGAGAGAAGGGGGGAAAGGAGAGGGATGCAGGCTGTTCTTATGTTTTTTGGCGGATCATCAAGGGTAAACCCCAATCCCCCTTCGATTAGTTGCATATTTGATTAATTGATCAATGTCGGTATTTAGGGTTGTTCAGGACAGATTAGAGAAGATCGAGGTTTTGATGTGTTTAATGGTAGAATTAGTCCCGGACATCTCTTAGGATATTGTAGAGGACGTCGTCACCTTTCCGTGAAGGGCTAGAACACATAATTTGGACCCCTGTAGCAGAAGTTATGATTTTATTAGTGGGACTGTTCTGCAGAATCGTTGGAGTTCTGACAGGTTTTAGTAATCTGGGTGAAACGATTAGTTAAATGGGAAATCAGAGAAGCTCAGTATAATAAAAGTTTTATATCATTGCCTCAGATTTTCAAAAAGCTCAAGAACTCGAAATTTGAATACACGTACTGAAAGTTATGGTATTTTTAGTGCTCTGTCTAGAGAGCCTGACGGGAAATCGATGTTTTATTAACTGGCTTGGTAGGGGTATTTTTTGGCCGATTCAGAGAGGTTCACCAACTAGACTTAGTTGGATAATTTAATTACCTTTCCAGAAAGTCTAAGAAAACCTTAATTGGACTTCTGTAACAATAGATATTAATTTTAGAAGTTGACTGTCCACCGAGGGGACAGATTGACGTGTAGGATTTGGGATTGGGATCGAGTTAGGCGTTCTTGCAAGTTAGTGATTGTTGTATACTATGTTTTGGTCCGCCATGTCATCTTAGTGTGCGTTATAATAACTACTCGGTGGTGGACGGTCCGGGCGGCACCTTTCGCGTCCCTCACTCTCGCGGTTAAGGCAAGTATAATGATGGTTATAATATATATGGTTGAATGGCAATGTTTGATATATATTATGAGAATTTGTGTGTTCATGAATTGTGATGATGGCATAGTTGGTAATGTTCATGGTTGCTAGAGATTTGTGTTATGTGTTAATCATGGATGTTTGATAGTTGTGAAGTTGATGTTTATGAGCTTTTGTAGTATGAATAGAATATTCATATGCAATGTTATTCTTGGATGCATGTTTGTATTAATTTGAGAATTTATACATATGCATCATGTTGGCTTATTGAAGTCTTGGTCATGTGATGACCAAGCAACTCTTGAGGTCCCGTCATGTTGATGACGGGCTAAAGGTCCCCATGCTTGTAAAGCATGGGCTTTAATCCCCATACTTGCGGAGTATGGGCAATGGTCCCCGTGCGGATGGCACGAGCATGGAAATGTGCATCGACGGATGCACACTTTGCATTACCGTAAAATGCAAAAGGAAAGAGAAGGAAAAGGATCATTTTGAGCATATTGCATAGCATGTGTGTGTAAGGTGATTGATATGTGGTTTTGTAAAGTATAGTTGATAATTTACATGCTTGGTTGTTGTTGATGCCATTTATTATATTTGTTGAGTCTTGGACTCACCCCTTGTTGTTTGTTGTGTTTTAGGTACCTTTACAAGATCGAAATGCATGGGGGAAAGGAAGAATTAGACTTCTTGCACTTTTGCACGAACTACCCACCATAGAATGAAAGAAAAAATTAACTAGGAGATGAATGAACTATTTAAAGTACTTTTCTTGATTATTGCTTGCTTGGAGAAATCTGTAATAAATGAATAGTCATTTTGGATGCTTATGGTCTATTCATTAGATGTTTAGTTGCTATGGATGTCATAGTAATGAATAGCCAGTTTTGATTATATCTTGTTGATTATGCAATCTGGATTATCTTTATTTGTTATAACTGCCTGTTGGAACCTCCAGTATAGGTAACTATACAAAGGAGGTTCTGCCGAAATTTTGTAGGGTGCTTTAGTTTAATTACGTTTAATTATTTAATTTAGTAGCATTCTAGGCCTTAGTTGGGCTGGGGTGTTACAGCAAGCTAGTTGGGACCGAATGTTACCATATGCTGAATTCTCCTATAATAACAGCTATCAAGCAAGCCTCCAAATGTCTCCTTTTAAAGCTCTTTATGGAAGGAAGTGTATAACTCCTCTATACTGGACAGAGACCAGCGAAGGACAAGTCCTTGGACCAGATCTTTTGAAAGAAGCTGAAGACCAAGTGAAATCGATAAGTGAAAAGTTGAAGACTGCTCAAACAAGGCAGAAGAGCTATGCAGACAATAGGCGCCGAGATCTATCTTTTGCCCCTGGAGATCAAGTGTACCTCAAAGTGTCACCTCTCAAAGGAATGCAGCGGTTTAGAGTCAGTGGGAAGTTAGCTCCAAGGTTCATTGGACCTTTCCCCATCCTTGCCCGAAGGGGTGAAGTGGCCTACAAGATAGACCTCCCTCCTCAGCTTGCTAGAGTACATGATGTGTTTCATGTGTCACAATTGAAGAAGTGCTTGAGAGTGCCAGAGGATCAAATGCCGCTAGAAGCTGTGGACCTCCAAGAAGACCTCACTTACAAAGAACAACCAATCAAGATCTTGGACGTGTCAGAAAGAGTCACAAGGACCAAGACCATCAAGCTTTGCAAGGTGCAATGGAGCAACCACACTGAAGCAGAAGCTACTTGGGACCGTGAAGAGGACTGACGAGGATTAAAACCTCTATGTATTAACTTAAATACATAAAAAGACCATACGTCTTCATGGTCATAACCCTAAGGCTAACGACCTCCTTTGGTCGAAGGATTCCAGAGGTTACACGATGGGTACCTGGTGGGACTAGGTTGAGCCGTGGTGGTACTTCGAAATGCTATGAGCAGTACCATTAATCGTATGATGAATGGAACACGTGCTAAGCGTTCCATAACTTACGATGACATACAACACCCTGACGATAAACTACCTTGCGGTTAAATGTCTCACAAATACTTAACCGCAAGGCAGTTAGCACATTGTTAACTACCTTAAACCTCCGACCAGTTGTAACGTTTCATCAAGGACGTCTTTCCCAGGAGTAACTGCCGTCCCTTCGAGAGTTATTTAATGGTGAAGCGCAGAAGACGAGGGGAGAGAGACACACAACAGCGAACAACAGAAGGCAACACAGAAGCCAAAGCAGTAGTATTCAATACATTCAGTGTAATTGGAGATAGTCCCTAGTCAAGTCTTGTAAACCCAGTTCATATAAATAAAGAGCAGCCCCCATTCTCTTCCAGGTTACTCTACGTCATTTTCCTCCTTTTATTTTCATAAGATCGGCGATTCAATCGTCGACAAGGACCTCAAGAAGGAGTTTCCCCACCTATTCTCTAGCTAACCTGAATCTCGGGGTCGAGATTCCCTTAAGGGGTGAAGGTTTGTAACGTCCCGTTTATTCTAAAGTTCTCGCAGCTTCCAAAATCTCAAAAAGAACCATTTGGTTTAATTGCCTGTTCAAGCTTAACTTGGTATTTTGGAAGTTGGAGAGTTTAACTTGACCTAATTAAACCTGAACTAAGTCCCTTGTTGGTGTTCTCTGTTGGTAGGAGCTTCTTGTTGTTCTTTGGTGTTCTTTGGCCTGGTTATCCTCCTAAGCTTCTCTGTGTGCCTCCAGGTTTAACCTTCCTTCAAACCTCCTTTGTTGGTTTGAATCTCTTTGAGATTAAAACCTCCCTCTCTGTTTAAATCTCATCCTTTGTCTAGGCCTTCCCTTGCCTTGAACCTCCTACTGAGGAACAAGCTCGGGTTTGTGTTTCAAAACCCCTTTGGGTTCTCAAAGCCAAGTTTGGCCTTGTTTCCTTTCCTCTGGACCTCCCTCGAGGGTGGTTTAGCCCGGGTTGCGGTATTACCGCCATCCCTCTAGCGGTCGTACCGTCTGTTCGAGTTGCGACACTTAGCTTTGGTTTTACCTTCTCCGTTTTGGTGTTTCCGACCCCTAGTCGTACCGTTGTGGTAGTGTCAAAACTACTGCCTTTGTTAAATCCTCCTTCGAACCTTCTCAGACCTCCCTGTGTCCTTTTGGAGCTCCTTTGACCTCCCTCGCGCCTGTGCGGTGCCACCGTTTGCTTTGGCGGTACTGCCATTGTTCCTTCGGAACTACCGCCTTTGGTAAGACCTCCTCTGAGCCTTATGGACATCCCTTGTTTGTTGGACCTCTTCAGAGTCCAAAGGACCTCCCTTGACTCCTGAAGACCTCCTTTGTGCCCTTGCGGACCTACCGCTGTTGTTTTGTGGTCGTACCGCTAGGGTTTACCCTTCCTCGCCTCAGGACCGTTGATGTTTTTGGACTGCCTGATCTTAAAGGTGTGTTCGCTCGGTCCGAACGTTCCACCCCTTAAGAGCCACCCGATCTGTGTCGGACGGCTCTAATCCGTTGTGACCTTCGCACGGTCCGAACGGCCCCTTTGCTTGGCCCCATTCGATCTTGATCCAACGGCCCTAGCTTTTCCCTCGTATCCTTGTTTCCGCGGACCTCCCCTTTGCTTTGACCTAGGCCGTTGGGATCTCATTTGAGAGATCTACCCCTCAAGACCTCTTTGTGACCTTAGGACCTCTCTGTACTCCTTTGGACCTCTCTGTGTCCTTAGGACTTCCTCAGGTCGGACCTACCGTTCGCTTAGCCGGACCTACCACTCGAGCATGGTCTCAGTCACATAAAAACCCCTTGATCAGATCTGACCGTAGGACCTCCCTCTTGGAGATCTTACCGTCAGGACCTCCTTGCCCTTTGATCTGACCGTAGGACCTCCCTCTTGGAGATCTTACCATCAGGACCTCCCCCTTGCCATTTGATCTTAATCGTTTAGGATCTCCCTTCGAGAATCTAAGCCGTTGAGACCTCTCCTTGGTTTGTCTCGGTCGTTAAGGCCCTTCCCAGCTTGCGGTTGTACCACACCTTAAACCCGGAACTACCGTTATCCGGTAGTACCCCTTCTTGAACACGGTATTACCGTCATCGAAGATATCGTGTCCCGCTTTCGAACTTCTTCGAGTCTTTGGACCTCTTGTTCAGGACCTCCTCTTAGTATCCGTGGACCTCGTGTCCAAGACCTCCTAGTGCCTTTGGACCTCCTGACCACAGGACCTCCCCGTGGTCTTTTTGTAAAGACAACTGTGTGGTGAGGACCGCCTCTTTGACTGGTCGTGCACTTCTTGGACCGGCCCCGCTGGTCAGCCTCACCCACCTTTTATCATTTTTGCCACCTTGAAACTGTAATACCCCGAAAGTGCGAGAGCCAAATAACCGGGAGAGAATAATTAATCGGGAGAGATTATTTAATCAGGAGAGTATTTATTTGAGAAAATCGTGAATCAGAAAAAGAGGGGTTCTCCGTGATTTTCCGGCAACCTGGGCCACGGGCCACTTCGGAGACCCACCATGGGCTGGCCGCAAGGCCCATGAGGGTGGCCGGCCAAGGGAGGCGCCACTTCCTCCCTAACCCTAGCCGCCACCCCCTCCTCTTTTCCCTCCCCACTCCTTTGGCCGCCTCCCCAACACCTCCTCCCCGCGCACAGCCCTCCTCCCCTGTTGAAGCCCTCCCGCTGCCGGGGAAGAAGTCTCCTGTGGCTGCCAGCCAAGCGGAGGAAGGAGATCGATCGCCGGGAGGAAGTTTGGCCAAGAAGAAGAAGAAGAGGAAGGGGAAGAAAGGAGAAAGGAAGGGGAAGAGAGTTCACATGGTGTTCTTCGTGCCCAGCAATCGTTTCTTCAAGGGTAATCTCAATTCCCCTTTCGATTAGATGCGTATTTATTTAGTTTAGCAATGTCGGTTATTAGATTCAATTCTGTCCAGATTCTTGGACGTAGGTTTTCATGTCTGTAGAGGCAGTATCTGGGGATGACTTCTCTTAGAAAAAGTTGGGTCGTGTCCTTAGCTTTCCGTGGCCGCCAAGAACGCCCAAATCCGTTTAACGATTAGCGAGTTATGAATTTTCTAATGTCGCTGTCCTGATAATCTATCAACATTCTGACAGTCTGTAGAAATCCGAATTAATCTTTTAGTTAAAGACGAAATCAGAGGATTTCGTTATAATGAAAAAGATGGGTAATTTCCTCACCTTTCCAGAAAGCTAAAGAACGTAAGAATTGGACGTTCGTAGCAAAAGTTATGATAATTTTAGTGTTCTGTCCAGAGAACCCGACGTGAATATTGATGTTCTGTAGATTGGCTTGGTAGGGGTAGTAGATGGTAGAATCAGAAGGGCTCCCCAACTAAATTTATTTAGGTAATTTAATTATATTTCCAGAAAGTATTAGAACATCTTATTTGGACTCCTGAGCAGAAAGTTATGTATTTTAGAAATTGACTGTCCGCAGTGAACACCAAATCGATCGGTAGAAATTGGAAGATTGGAAACGCTTGGGAGTTTAGTGAGTTCTATTGTGTTCTTATTTATGCTTTTGGTCCAGTAAGTTTGTCTTAGTTGGGTTATCATTATGTTTAGGTGGGAGCGTGATCCAGGGCAGCACCCTCTTCGCGTCCACGGTCTCGCACAGTTGAGGCAAGTATTCGGGTTGTAGAATTATGATGTTTGTTTGCTGAGATTGATTGTGTTTTGTTCGTAATAGACATGCATGGATATTCATATGATGAGTTACAATATATCTAGGTAAATGCAATTTATGGTTAAAGCTTCTTGTGTATGATGTTAATGTTTACATGATATTATTTACATGTTGAGTTCATATATTTTGGAAGATGATGTCAATGTGCATATGCATGTCAAAGCATGTTTGAGTCTTGGTCACTTGGTGACCAAGTATGAATCTATTGAGGTCCCGTCATGTAAATGCGGGTTGAAATCCCCACATTCGCAGAATGTGGGCAATAATAAAGAGGTCTCCATCATGATGGTGATGGGCATAGGTCCCTATACTTGTGGAGTATAGGCTCTTGGTCCCTATGCGGGGTGCATAGGCAAGGGTATACATCGACGGTGTATACCTCGCATTCACGGTAAAATCTAAAAGAGGCAAAGTTTAAAGGTGCATTGCATGGACGCATTACATAAGCATGAAGTTATGATCCGTGAATTGTTTTATTTGGAATATGGATGCTATGACTGTGATTGTTTTTAGCTTTAACCTTGTTGATACTTGCTGAGTCTTTGGACTCACTCTTGCTTTGATATGTATTAGGTACAACTGGTAAGAACGGCATGCATGGGAGGTAGTAGATGTTGGATGCACTCACTACTACTCATCCTTAAGGCGACTACTATTTAGTCTTCATTCTAATAATTAGCAAACTGCTTGAGATCCGCGCATGATTGGTTAATTGTTTCAATTTATTTGTAATAAGGAGAGTAGCAAGTTTTGTTTATGATTATTGGATTATCATGCATGCCTGAATGAACCTGAATATTATGTTTAGTGTTAATTGCTATGATCAATTGATGGAACCTCGGTATAGCTAAATATACAAAGGAGGTTCTGCCGAAATCGGTAATTGATCTTAGATTAGTTTAGTTTTATTTAATTTTAGTAGCATTCTAGGCTCAACGTTGAGCTGGGGTGTTACAGTTGGTATCAGAGCGGGCTGTAGGTCCGTGGTATTTAAATTATTAATTTTGACACACTATGCACAATAGATGGGTTGGGTTATTGCATTGCATTACGCTTCCGTTATGTTGTATCGATAATTCCTGTTATGAAATGAGCTGATATATCTATATTATAATACTATGGTAATTATGTGTGGGGATAACCCATGTTGAGAGGTTGATCTCGTGGTTGTGGCCCTGGGCTGTACCAGGTCACACTACCGTTCGTGGTATGAGAATAGGAAAGTGGTTACCTCGGATATCTTAGTACAGGTGTTGATAGTGAGTATTTTTAGAAGAGTTGTTCTCTTCCTTGAATTTGAATCGGGTCAACTCTTGTCTAGTTGCAGTTGATGGGATTACTCTGAGAAAGGTTGATGTTTCCCTTGAATTTACATTTGGTTATACTGTTGACTCGCTGTTGGTTGTTGAATTCTCTTGGGTTAGTGGTTACATGCAGTTGGCGTGTTTTCATTGATTTAATTTGACCCTTAAAGCAATCATTGTTTTCCTAATCGTTGAGTTATTCTTGCGGCTGGTGAATTTGGTTGATTGTTAAGATTTACCTTTGTATTGGAGTTTTGTTTTTCTCATTGGAAAACTCGACCCATTTATGCGCTGGATGTTTTCGGATAATGGAAGTTGTCTTTTGCAAGTTCTTTAGTATGTGAAAGCTTTAACTCAATGTATCTTTTTTTTGAGTACTTTGAGTGTTGAAGTTGAATGGTCCTCTTTTATGAAAGGAGTTGTTAAACCCTTTAGCGATGTTTGTTGTGTTAAGTGAGGGGTTTTAAGCATAGAAGATAAATTAAAAATGTATGAGCTATCCGGTTGGGTCTGTAGTTTGGTGCGTAATCAATCTCAACCAAGATCTTTGGAAGTGAAGTGATAGATTTGATGTTGTCATGGAGTAGTTACATGATGAAGTTGTTTAATAGTGTGACCACTCATACTAGGAATCCAAGACTTACTAAAGAGGTGTGGTATATTGATGATTTGGTCTAACCATTAGGATTGTGGAATCCGATAGATTTATTTGGGTAATTCGGAGTAAAGTATCTCAATGGATTTGTTTACCCTTTAGTGATGATTATGTTAAGGATGTGTTTGAGCGATGACTTGGAGGATATTAGTCTAGTAATTTTCATAAGCTGGCTACTTAATGTTTATACTTGATTGCTAGATTGAAACATGTATATCAGATTGGATGGATGTTGAGGTAGTACCTTGTGAAACCCGGTGATTAAATGAGATGATGTTATTAAATCTGTAGTTAAACTCTGAGTATAAGTGGAATGTTGACTCGATGTTATAAATGGATATATGACTGTAAATAGCAGTAGGACTCTATTTTCTTACGTGATAAATTCAACTGTCAATTGATAATGATAATTGAAGTGGGTGTTGAGCAATGCTTATGGTTGAATGGATGAATGCATAAGTGGTCTCGGATAGTGTGCCTTGCGAAATTGTTATTGATAGCATGATTTTGATAAAAGAGGGTTGTTTCAACCTTGTGCTTTGTGTCTCCTTGGGAGAAGTTTACGATGGGATAGTAGGCTATGAGGATTCTCGTTAATAGTGTATTATCTCATTGTTAGGGTGATTGTCAGTAAGGGATTATGAAGATGATATTGAATGTTTTGTATAAAGGGATTGGGTCGCTCACCTGATATTGATTAAATGAAAATGCTTCTAGTTTCGCATTTGTGATCTTTCAGACCTCGTGTTAATGTGGTAATTGAAAGTGTTTTGAGCAAAGTGACATGCTGAGAGGTTTTATTAGTTCCTAAGTGGTTTATGTGTTGTGGTCTTGAAATCTCTTCTTGTTGGAGTTGGCATGGTGAAGTTGTAACCAACGGAAGTCGTTTTCTTTGCTAAAGGAAAGAGCGAAGTAGAAGTATTCGAGATTGAAGTCAAGTTTTGTAACTTGCAGTTTATCGGTTTTTGCCTAAACTTTCTGTTTTGCCAGCAAAGTTTCCGAATCCCAAAAGCAATGTTTTATGCTCGTTTGAGGTTTGATAATCTCTGCTTGTAGGACGTGTACCCTTATCTATGATCTCATCTTTGTTTTTCTGGGATCATTGCTATTTGATTAATTCTCTTGATCTGGTAACTACTGTAAGTAGTAACGTTTTCCGTTGTGCTGAAGTTTATTTCTATTTGCCTCTTCTTCTAAGAAAGGAGTTAACCGAACTGTATTGCAAAGTCTTTTCGGTTGTGTTTTGGCTACTGGATAGAGGTGGTCTAGTAGATGTTTTTGTGAACCTTTAGGTGTCAGGTTGTTGGAGAGGCATTGAGTAATAAATCGATTAATTGGAATAATCATTGGAGAGGATTTGATTTAATTAGAGTGCTTGACTGTGGAGCTAACAGATTTCGTTGTCGTTACTAGTAGGACCTATAGTAAGAGGTGGTCTAAGATTTTGTGTTCATTTTGACAGAACATTAGAATTAACAAGTATGGAAATCTCGAATAGTTTTTTTAGAGTATCGCATTTGGGTACTCGGTAAGATTGTGTAAAAGAAGTAGTAGTAGCAGTGTAGAGAAATCTATTGGTCGTGTTAATTAATGGGATAGCAGGGATTGTTGAGATATTGTCAACTATGACTCGGCCTCAGTAAGTAACCTTATGGGAGTTAGATTATCTCTAAGGATAACTTGGTCAAAAGTATATTTATTTATTGAAGTTAGTGATCGAGTATGTCTGAATCTTGATCAATCAGTTAAAGTATTGTGAATGGGTATATTGTGGTCGAGTAACCGCAATTGATTGGTGTGGATTAGAGAGGGTCTAAGATTGGTGTAATGAATCGCATTGGGCGATTACTTGATTGGTGAGGAATGACGACATTAATAACTAAGGTTATTGTTGAGCTGTGTGAAAGTTTTTATTTGTCATTGGATCTGAGGATTTCCTATTAAGTTTACCAGAAGATCAGTTTAGCAGTCTTAGAGGTTGAATCTGGGCTTTGCATTGTTATGCTAGCACCTTGGTTGCCCATGATTAGGGTCCGAGAGTTGTGGTGACCTTTGATAGAATCCTTTGGATGTAGAATACGAGAGTGTGTGTGATATGAATTTAGAGTTGATTATCCTTAAAGGATTGATGTGATGTGATTGTGGGTGAAATCTATATTGAGGTGTGTTGCGGATTATTTTTTTAAAGTAATCCCTTTGGTAGAGAAGTTGGCTGGAGTGTGATATTGTGGGTTGGAAGAGTCTCCCTGCATAAGTGTGGATTTTGTGTTCGGTTGAACATAGCTTTGAGATTCCCAATTTAAGAGAAATGGGTTAATGTGTTCGGCGATGAGTTGGAATCTTATGGTTTAAAAGAAAGTTAAATTCTTAAAGAAAAGATTGTAGAAAAAGGGCGTGATCTTGGATAGTGAGATATTCTCTTAGTACTTATTTGAGCTATGTGTTTGTGACGGATGTCAAATACAAATTGATTTGGTTCTTGTTGGTACATGTGGTTCTTTCCAGTTAAGAAAAAGAAAGAAAATGGTTAATCTGGTTATTCGAGTGATTTCGCTTTTGGCTTATGTGGCATTTATTTCTAAACCGCTCACTTGAAGAGTGGAAAAGTTTTCTGATAAATCCATTGATTTTGGATTGGGCTCTTCTAAGAGAAGACGGTTTAGAGTTGGTTGCATTATGACTCCTTTGTTTTCAGTTGAGAGTTCTTGGATAAGTGAGTTGAAGGCGAGTTCTTTGTCGCCCCTGTTAAAGGAGATCTTCTTTGCATAGGTAAAGTGATCGACTGAGAGTTGGAACGATAGTTCCGTGTGTGTGGTGCTGGTGGTGTGATTCTGTACCAAAAAGGAAGTTTAACCAAAGGTGTGTTGGATAGGTTACGATAGTTCTGAATTTGTAGATTGGCGTATCGCTAGGACCATCTCGAGTGCATCTTGTGAATCTGTGATGTTTTGTACATTCGAGTCTGAGTGATTACATGAGAGGTACGAAGCTTGAGTTTTTGCTAGAGCTGTTGGCCAGCAAGTAATACCTTATCTTTGAGTCTCGTGTGTTGAGAGTACCTATAAAGGTCGAGACTAGTGTTGAGGTGAAAGACGTTGGTACCCGTCAAGGTGATGTGATCCCCTAAGTCTGAGAGGGAAGCGACTTGTGAATTGGACTCTCGCATGCGCGAGTAGTATTCGGAATTGTTCACGGAAGGTACGTGGTAATGTTAGTAAACCTTAGCTACGATTAGTCTTTGGCGTAAGCGTGGTTAGAATTCGGGGTCGAATTCAGTTTAAGGGGGGTAGAATGTAATACCCCGAAAGTGCGAGAGGCAAATAACCGGGAGAGAATAATTAATCGGAGAGATTATTTAATCGGAGAGTATTTATTTGAGAAAATCGTGAATCAGAAAAGAGAGGGGTTCTCCGTGATTTTTCGGCAACAGGCCACGGCCACCGCCGGAGACCCACCATGGGGTGGCAGAAGGCCCATGAGGGTGGCCGGCCAAGGGAGGGGCGCCACTTCCTCCCTAACCCTAGCCGCCACCCTCCTCTTTTCCCCTCCTCACTTCCTTTGGCCGCCTCCCCAACACCTCCTCCCCTGCACAGCCCTCCTCCCTGTTGAAGCCCTCCCGCTGGGAAGAAGCCTCTGTGGTGCCGATAGCGGAGGAAGGAGATCGATCGCCGAGAGGAAGTTTGGCCAAGAAGAAGAAGAAGAGGAAGGGGAAGAGAGTTCACGTGGTGTTCTTCGTGCCCAGCAATCGGTTCTTCAAGGGTAATCTCAATTCCCCTTTCGATTAGATGCGTATTTATTTAGTTTAGCAATGTCGGTTATTAGATTCAATTCTGTCCAGATTCTTGGACGTAGGTTTTCATGTCTGTAGAGGCAGTATCTGGGGATGACTTCTCTTAGAAAAAGTTGGGTCGTGTCCTTAGCTTTCCGTGTCCGCCAAGAACGCCCAAATCCGTTTAACGATTAGCGAGTTATGAATTTTCTAATGTCGCTGTCCTGATAATCTGTCAACATTCTGACAGTCTGTAGAAATCCGAATTAATATTTTAGTTAAAGACGAAATCAGAGGATCTTGTTATAATGAAAAAGATTGGTAATTTCCTCACCTTTCCAGAAAGCTAAAGAACGTAAGAATTGGACGTTCGTAGCAAAAGTTATGATAATTTTAGTGTTCTGTCCAGAGAACCCGACGTGAATATTGATGTTCGTAGATTGGCTTGGTAGGGGTAGTAGATGGTAGAATCAGAAGGGCTCCCCAACTAAGTTTATTTATATAATTTAATTATATTTCCAGAAAGTATTAGAACATCTTATTTGGACTCCTGAGCAGAAAGTTATGTATTTTAGAAATTGACTGTCCGCATGAACACCAAATCGTCGGTAGAAATTGGAAGATTGGAAACGCTTGGGAGTTTAGTGAGTTCTATTGTGTTCTTATTTATACTTTTGGTCCAGTAAGTTTGTCTTAGTTGGGTTATCATTATGTTCGGTGGGAGCGTGATCGGGGGCACCCTCTTCAAGGCGTCCACCGGTCTCGCATTTGTTGAGGCAAGTATTCGGGTTGTCGAATTATGATGTTTGTTTGCTGAGATTGATTGTGTTTTGTTTGTAATAGACATGCATGGATATTCATATGATGAGTTACAATATATCTAGGTAAATGCAATTTATGGTTAAAGCTTCTTGTGTATGATGTTAATGTTTACATGATATTATTTACATCTTTGAGTTCATATATTTTGGAAGATGGTGTCAATGTGCATATGCATGTCAAAGCATGTTTGAGTCATGGTCACTTGATGACCAAGTATGAACTGTTGAGGTCCCCGTCATGTAAATGACGGGCTTGAGGTCCCCACATTCGCAGAATGTGGGCAATGAGTAAAGAGGTCCCCATCATGATGGTGATGGGCATAGGTCCCTATACTTGTGGAGTATAGGCTTTTGGTCCCTATGCTAGGGTGCATAGGCAAGGGTATACATCGATGGATGTATACCTCGCATTACCGGTAAAATGTGAAAAGAGGCAAAGTTTAAAGGTGCATTGCATGGACGCATTATATAAGCATGAAGTTATGATCCGTGAATTGTTTTATTTGGAATATGGATGCTATGGTGTGATTGTTTTTAGCTTTAACCTTGTTGATACTTCTTTGAGTCTTTGGACTCACCCTTGCTTTGATATGTATTAGGTACAACTGGCAAGAACGGCATGCATGGGAGGGAGTAGATGTTGGATGCACTCACTACTACTCATCCTTAAGGCGACTACTATTTAGTCTTCATTCTAATAATTAGCAAACTGCTTGAGATCCGCGCATGATTGGTTAATTGTTTCAATTTATTTGTAATAAGGAGAGTAGCAAGATTTGTTTATGATTATTGGATTATCATGCATGCCTGAATGAACCTGAATATTATGTTTAGTGTTAATTGCTATGATCAATTGATGGAACCTCGGTATAGCTAAATATACAAAGGAGGTTCTGCTGAAATCGGTAATTGATCTTAGATTAGTTTAGTTTTATTTAATTTTAGTAGCATTCCAGGCTCAACGTTGAGCTGGGGTGTTACAGAAACTTTGGGCGCATTTAATGCATGTCGGATCACATTAAATGCAGTCACTTCTAGGGTGCTTTGTTTATTTCTTTTTAGGACATGCCCTGTCCTTTCCCTGTCCAGGCCACCTCCGATCATTTACACGTTTTGGCAGACCCCTCTTTGTGCCCTTGCCAACCCTGGCCATAAATAGCCTGGGCAAGCCATCCCCTATCACCTTTGGCTCATTTCTAACTCTTTTGCCTGGGTTCCTCTGTGCTCAAGTCCTCCCCTAGAGCTCTTCAAGCTGATTTGTGCTGCCAGTTTATTGGCTTCTTTTGGTGGAAGTTTTGCTTTGGTTCTTTTGAGTCTTCGAGTTCTCTTGCCTAGGGCAGTTTTGCTTATTTCGGTTCTTTGCGATCGTGTAGATTCCGAGCTTGAGGAGTATCTGGACCTGGCGGTTTCAACCAAAGGACCAGTACTGCTTGACGAAGGCAAGTCATAGCCCTTGATCATGTTGAGCCTAGTCTTTTAAATATATTTTGTTTTACTTAATCTTGCATGGCTACTTTTATATGAAAATATTTGGGCAGTAGTTACTCTTCCCTACTTGATATTATGCCTCCTTTGGTCTTGTTGCTGGACATGTTGACATACTCCGTTTGGAGACTCTAGGTTGGGTATTTTAGTTGGCATCTTTTGGTATTGCCAACATGGGACCGTAAGTTATGCTTAGCCTTACTTTAGAACCGTGGGTTTCGAGAATCATACTTCATCAATTAATAATCTTGATTAATGATCTATGGAACTTGTGGTCGGTGCCACTGTTAAAGCAACTATGGCAGGATGCCGTATGTTGTGTTGACTGTGGTGTGAGGCCACTTTGTTTAAAAACTTGTGTGCCAAGGCTGGGTGGTTTTTTGGCAGAGGTAATCACCAAATTGGTTTGTCCTGGGCAAGATGGCAAGGAGTGAGAAGTGGGTGCTTTGCACATGGGTTGTGGAAGTCTTGCCTGAGCACAACTAAGGACTTAACTTTGTGTTCTATTGATCTGGGTCGATTAGTGCAACCACAAGATCACTCTATGGGGGTGGTCTAGGCCGAATAATTAGCAATGAGATGGCTTGGTGCTGTTGTGGTTGAGCGTGTTTTATCGCAACGGCGCAAGAGGGGGCATGAATCCGGTGGCATTTGCAACCCATCCGGAAGCAAAACCTTAGCGGACAGCTCTGAGCCAAATCGAAGCTTTGTAAAGGCCTTGTCACGCTCTCTAGACTACTCACCATCGGAAGTGAGCAAGGGTCTTTCCGGAGCCCGTCCCGCTAGAGAGATCGTGGATTGTGGGTAAAGTTGTACACCTCTGCAGAGTTTCAAATCTATTCGAATAGCCAAGTCCTTGGTCATGGACAATGCCTAATGAAAATGGTGCAAGGGGTAGCTTTTGAGAAAATTTGTGTTCCCTGGGCACTCCTGCGAGAGGTCGTGGCCTTGCCTTGAAAAGACCTTGGCCAGCTTTAGAGGGGTCATGGCTGGCTTGAGATGTGGTCCAGGGGATGGGATCGAGCTCTAGGGTTGATGCTCTAGAGAGGTCTTGAGAGAGGTCCTGGCTGTGTGTGCAACCAGACCTCCCCCAAGTGGTTTGGATGTGAGTTGGTGCTCACTCCCCTCTTTTCAAACAAAAGTATGTATTATTGTTTTAACTTGCTGCTTTTCAATCTATTATGTTATTTACTGTCAAACCTTGCTTTGTGCAACTAACCATACAGCTCCCCCATTGGTAAGCCATTGCATGAATATTAATTGCATAAGTGTTTCCCTGTGATTTGCTGAGTACATTCAAAGTACTCATGGCTTCAAGCCCTGTGTCAAAGCAGTGTATGAAGATGACCAAGTACAAGGAAGCTCAGACCTCTTTGAAGAGGATTTCTTTGATGATCCTGCTGCCTAGGACGTCCTCCACTCAACAGCCTGTGGGCTTGCCGGTAGGCATCTATGCGTTTTGGTGTTTCCAGCTGCCAAGGTTCTTTTGTTGCGGTTTGTAAGCCTAAGTGGTAAACCCTCTGTAAACAGCTTGGACCATAAGGTCTTGTTTAATACTTAGTTTAATTTGTCTACTTCATCTTTTGTCTTGACCTTGTGGTTATGGTTGTACCAAAGTGATTCTGTGCGAGCTAGCATCTGTATCTTGGGACTAGCTCGGCGTGCACAGGGCCAAGACCTCCAAGAGGACTTGTGATCTCCTGGGAGGTCCTGGCGGACCTCCTCTCAGACTTGCTGTGCGGTCCTTCCGGACCGCGGTACTACCGGACACTCTGGGCGGTCTTACCGAACCTCCCTGAGCTTCAGGCAGTGCTTGCTCGGCTTAGCCAGTGGTACTACCACTCCTTCGTGCGGTAGTACCGGTTGTAGTGAGGTACTATCGCTGCCCATGTCACGGCAATACTGGCTATAGTACTACCGTAGCTCTTCTTGCGGTAGCACCGGCTAAGGAAAAAATATTGTCCTCCTGGACTCCCCGCTTAAACTGAGAAGAGGTCCTCACACCGAAATGGGCGTGCGACACTGCGCGGCAGCCAAGGCAGTAGCGCGCAGGACATCGCTGGCATGTGGCGATCGGCGAGCGACGCACTACGGCCGAACAGAAAAACAAGGCAACGGCGGCTGGGGGGAGGTAGACTAGGGTTTTTGGTTAGCCCCTCTCCCCCTTACTAATGTGGGTGGCCGGGCTCCTCTTGGGCCATGGGCCAAAGGCCCACCACTATTCCACCTTTCCCACTAATTCAGATTGTTTTATTTTATTTTATTTTAATCATTAATTACTTATTTATAAAATGGGATATTACAGATACCAAAGGTCGTCGAAGAATGGCAACAAGAACTCCCATGCATTTACGTAATCAAGTAACGATGGCAACTCAAGGTACAGGAAGGGCGCAAAAGAACGGGGGCGCGATGGAGATCTCACTAGGACTTGTGCCAGGATGAGAGCACAACAGAGATGACTGTTGGTGAGAAGAAGGCGGCAGCGGGTTTCTGTCTTCAAAGGCAACGGAGTTTCGGTGACGCTCTAGCGAAATGAACACTACTACAGAAAAGGCCTTCATGCATCGTTCAAAAATGCCATCACGAGCGGTTTCGTGAGCCGCCTCGAGTTTATGGGTCAAGAATGCATGAGATCATCACGAGCGGTTTTGAATAAATCGCTCGTAATACATACTATCACAGCACGGTTTGTAGATGAAACCGCTGCGTGATAATGAAAAATCCTGAGCGGTTTGTAGATGAAACCGTGCGTGATACTCGACTACATGAGGCGGTGCGTAGATGAAACCGCTCGTGATAGTAGAAAATCACAGACGATGCGTAGATGAAACCATACGTGATAGTCCACTATTACGCAGCGGTTTCATCTATGCATCGCTCATGATTTTTTCTACTATCACGCAGCGGTTTCATCTACTGCATCGCTCGGTAATCGAGTATCACGCAGCGGTTTCATCTACAAACCGTCTGTGATATTCTTTTGCATTGCTAAATCTATTTCTATTTATTGGCTAGCCTCAGGAAATGCTAGCCATGCCCTCTGAAACAAGCACAACCAATTCGCATTCATTTCAGAAGCACATCAAAATTGCATTCATTTCAGAAACAAGCACATCCAATTCACAAATCAATTAACTAAAATTAACCATTAATGTACATTAATTTACACACATGTACCATTAAGTTCAATCTATCCCAATCAAGTTCAATCTACACTGTGGAAACTCCCATCTGGATTTATGACCTATCTGTTCAGGAATGACGCAAGGTGTGATCGAACTTTTATGAGCTCGCTCTGTTCCAACGCAGTTTCAGCGATGGTCGCAACTCCGTCGATAGGAAGATTAAATTAGTGCTTATATAAATTGGTAAGTATATATGAAATAATTGTTGCAAGATTGACAAACCCGAGGATCATTGGTGATCGCGAACCGATGAGTAGTTCCATGTTGTGGCAAACATAGTATCCTGACGCTTGCGACCGACGATCGCTAGTGGCACTGCAAAAATAGAATTGGTTAGTTCGAGAGGCATTACTACGAAGTGTTATATAGGATTAATGTGTACTAGCTAGCGAGTACCGGGAAAGTTAGATCGTGCTGCAACAACCTTCCCCTGCAATACCCTCCTGTAGCATTTAACACGTCGAACACCCTACGTGACTCCAAGAAGTTAGCCTTAGCCATTGCAAAGGAGGAAAGACTACAATAGAGTTTGTATGGAGGAAATGTGTTTACCTGTTGATTAAATTCCGGATAACTGTGAAGTTGTGATTGGACCTCTTTAGGGAATCTAGGTATATTACCCATTTTCGTTTTGGTATAATTACAATTAGAATCCAGTGGAAGCTACACAGGTATGTCAGCATGGTCATTAAACCTAAGTTCGTGTTTCTTATAAAGTACAAATCAACAAGTATAGCCAGTAGTGCAACACTTACTCCTGGATGTAGGGCAAAAGTATGTATTCCGTGTTGCGGCGAGCCCGGAAAAACTCTATAACGTAATCCTCAACGAATCTTGCATTCGGCTTGATGCTTTGCTCGGAGACCACGTGTGGGTCGAGGAAACCTACCAGTGATTTCCTTCTTCCGGCTTCATACATCATGTATCTATATACAAAAGCAAGGAGTTATATATAACATTTATCGGTATTACACGAACAGTGACCGTGATTGTACACACTTACAGTGTCCAACATCGTATGAGTGAGACATCGAGCTCGTCAAGGTTGAAGAGACAGAACAAGTCATTGAAGGTCACCGTGAAGACACAGTCTTGTTGCTCGTGGTTAAAATGATCCTTCTTGAACTTGACGGTGACACCCGGCGTCGCCGATCGGTGGCTTGTTGGGTGCTCCATGTACCATGTATGCAATGCCGCAAGCTGGTCCTAGGGTAGGGTGTCTAACCTCTCGACCAATGGCTCGCTTAGCACAATTTCGGGCCAGCGGCAAGAAGAAGGGGATATCAGGACAGGAGTCGACCGTCTTCGATTTGCCCTTGCTGCCTCGCTTTGTATAGGTCAACTTCACAAGAGTCAACTAAGCACGAGGTGTAGATGCAGGACATTCCTGTGAAGTTGACACCGGAGCAGGTAACTCTAGGCAGACGTCCACCTTGGGCCACTGGATGAATGTTCCAACGGCTTGCCCTAGAGTCATGACCTCATCGTTTGGGGGAATATGCAGCGGGACGGCCCCAAAATTGGCACAAACACCATCCACATTCACTTTTGCGAAACCAGGAGTAATTGTTGCACCGTGCACCAAAGCCCCAACCTGGGATGGATACACTTGGCCCCAAGCAAAGATCTAGGGCAACAGAGGCATATCTCACTTGGAGCTTGCACTTCATAGCCACCTGCATAACGATACAAAATTAGCTACTCCAATAGGCCTATCAATGGATCGAGTATTCCAGAGATAATAATTATTACCTGGATGTCATCGACGGGAAATCTGCCGTCACCTATTGGGGTAGGGTTAGGGTTGGACGCGCAGCTACTCGGAAGTTTGGGGGGCTGGCTAGCACAGTAGGGGCAGGGGCTTGCAACTGATTTGGGAGTTGCAATTCTCTAATTCTTTCCTCAAAGGTCTCCATCTGCCGTTGCTGGGCAGCTCTGATCTCACCTCTGATGGATTCAGTGATCTCATCTCTGATGGATTCAGTGAGCTCATCTCTGAGGGATTGATGAATCTCCTCTTGTAGCTTTGCATCGCGCTCAGCTTTGGCTCTCTTCCTACTCCGGTACGATCCGGAGTCCGCTTGGAACCATTTTTCCCATGTAACATAAACACCAGCGCCTCTCGTGCGACCCAGATGCTCATTGTTTCTTAGGGCCGTGGAGAGTATATCTTTCTCCCTGTCTGCCTGGAATGAGCCTTGGGAAGATTGTGCACTCAGCGTTACCTGCAATAGCCCGACATGTCATTTCACTTCCTACGAGGTTATGGAGTAATTACAAGCTAGGTAGTTCGATATCTTACCAGGCGTTGGGACACTTCCTGGTCTGCGGGATTTGGAAAGTAGACTTCCCCCGTAGGCCCAATACGTAACCTCCCAAATAACCACTATCGGGAGCGCACATCAATGATCTCGGGAAATGGCAGTGAGACATTTGAACAGCTTGCCTACTGGTCCTGATCCCTCCATATCGGGACTTTACCCGCATACCCAGTGGTGCCGAGTCTGTGGGGGTGCTTGTTTTTTGCCTAGAGAGCCGTGTGTGTCGCACTTTCACTCCTAAATTCATCTATCGTCTTCTTCGTCACAAACTCAGCCCAGGACTCTTCCAAGAATGGATACTTTTGGAAGGGCCTCAGATCCTTCTCCACGTAGTTCTTGACAAGCGTGCTCTTGAAGTTCTTCCACGCTTTGCACGCCTGTAGCAACGCGTGTCGTTGCACGAAGTCCAGGTGTTCTACCGGGATCTCGAACGATTTGAGAATATCCGTCAGCACAGCAGTTTTTAGTTGTTCGGGCACCACCTTCCACGAATCGTAGGTGACGCTGACCCGTTCCCGTGCAACTATTCCGACCGTTCTCCGGAATACGGACGCTGTTCGGCGAGGATTGATAGGGGTCCCAGACTGATCGACCTCCATGATGGCAAATCGGCCCCCGGGCCTTTTCGATATTCCTCTTCTTCTACCGCGGTTGGATATTATTCCAGAGGATGGTGCATCATCAGACACATGAGGCGGCGATGACGAAGAATGAGAGGAAGACATCTTCACAAGAAATAGAACATCATGTGAACAAATGAAATTAGCATAAAGCTAAGATTTAACATTTTGATATTGCTATCAGATGTAGAGTAAGCAGTATCAAAACAAATACCATATGAATAACTGACTAGAACAAATACAAATTCCTAAAACAAGTACAATTATCATGAGGGACCATGACAGATTATTGATAGAAATAGTTAGGGAAAGGGGTGTCGGGGTTGGCAACTCGGCATTGGTTACCTTTGGGCGTCGAGGAGAAGGACGAGCAATGAGCAAGATCTGAGGAAGAGGGCGGCGCGGCAAGGGGAGGCGCGGCCGGCTTGGGTGAGGGGAGGAGGCAATGGGCTCGGGCGAGGAGGCACGGGTCAGAGGAGGAGGCGCTTGGCGGGCTCGGGGGAGGGCCGGGCCGGGAGGAGGAGGCGGCGTCGACGAGATCGGGAGGAGTCACGCTGGCTCGAGGAGGTGACGTCGAGGGCAATGGCGATGGGCTCGGGAGGAGGAACGAGGAGTTGAGAAACTTAATCGCTTGAGTGGTGGCGCGGCAAACCCTAGAGTCGAATGTAAATAGGGATGGACATCACAGCGGTTCTAAATTAGAACCGCTCAGGATATAATATCCTGAGCGGTTCTAAAATAGAACCGCTCGTGATATATGATGTATCATGAGCGGTTCCAATTAACAACCGCTCAGGATATATTGTATCACGATGGTTTTTACCAACGAACTGCTCTCAGTGATATATAATCATAGACGGTTTGTAGCTCAAACCGCTGCGTGATATTATTTTGTATTGGTTAATCTAGATCTGTTTATGGGCTAGCCTCAAGAAATGCTAGCCATGCCCACTAAAACAAGCAGAAAAGACAACAAGTACATGTATATACATCCAATTCACATTCATTTGAGAAACAATCACATCCATTTCACAGTACAAATCAATTAATTAACTCAAATGAACTCAATTAATTAACTCAAATGAACTAAAATTAACCATTCATCATAACGTACATATATATACACACACTGTTCAATTAATCTTTAAAAATTAGCCCTTCATGATGATCGACGCGTATGTAGCTAGTTTCATCACGTTCTTCTTCCTCGACCCTTATGCCGTTTCCGAAAGGAGGCAACTCGTCAAATTGATTGTATTCTTTCTCATCCACTACATTCTCAACTCCGACAATCCTCCTTTTTCCATGAAAAACTACGTGGTGCTTCTTATTTGTCGGGTCAGTAATATAGAAGACTTGAACAACTTTGTTAGCCAGTACGAATGGTTCGTCTTTGTATCCGACACGTTCGAGGTCCACGGTAGTGATGCCGTACTTGTCGACCTTCACCTATGGGAGATGGACCCAACAGCACCAAAATAGGGGGATCTTGAAAAGCACGTAGTCGAGCTCCCATATCTCCGCTATTTGCCCATAGTAGGAGCTCCTCAGCCCATCGGTACTGAATGCATCTATGCGGACACCGCTGTTCTGGTTAGTACTTTTTATATCCTGAGCCTACATATAGAAGGTGTACCCATTTATGTCATATCCTCGCCATGTCACAACTGTAAATGTTGGCCCTTTTGCCAACTATGTCAGCATATCACTAGACGAGCTCCTAGCGAGTCGGTCCTTCAACCATTGGTTGAACCGTCTGTTGTGTTGTCTCGTGATCCAAATATCCAGCCGCACCGGATTACATTGCAAGCACGCCCCTTGTCTTTGGTCGATATCTGAGGACACTTCACCATGTGTTGCAAGACCGTGAAATGGGCTTGAGCATACGCATCCATATCTCGAGTGATTGCTTTCCTTCCGATGGTCCCGATACCCTCAAGCCTCCCCTCATGGTGAGATCGAGGCACACCTATCGGTTCAACCTAAGCCATGTAATCGATGCAGAACTCAATAACCTCTTTGGTTGCATAACCTTCGACGATCTTGCCCTCGCCGAGATCGATTCCGTACATAGGACTTGAGAATTCCATGAACCTCTCGAGCGGGTACATGCTACGAGGAACACGGGCCCGCACATCTTTATCTCCTCACAATATGAACAATGAAATGGACCATGATATCGAAAAACGACGGAGGAAAATACATCTCAAGATCACATAGAGTCGTCACCACCTCGTCCGCAGAGCATCTAGTCCCGGGATCAATGACCTTCGAGTAATTGTGTTAAAGAAATAACATGACCTCATGATTGTCTCTGACCTTGATCGATAAAATACTTCTAATTGCAACAGGAGCATTTGTGTCATCAACACATGACAATCATGAGACTTCATGCCAATTAACTTCAAATCTTCCATCGAAACAAGTTTCTTCATGTTGGCGGAGTAACCGGATGGAACTTTCACACCATGCAAGCACCGCGCAGTTCGGTTCTCGGCCTTGGACAGAGTGTAACAAGCGAGGAGGAAGATGCGTTCGTCCTTTATCGGTCTTTGTTGGTGCTAACTCAGTCCGATGTCCATATCAACCAAGTCAAGGCGTGCGTTGACACCATCCTTTGTTTTGTCACGAATGTTCAAGAAGAGACCAATCAAGCTGTCACATACATTTTTCTCTACGTGCATGACGTCGATGCAGTGGCGAACTTCTAGGTGCTCCCAATAAGGTAAGTCCCAAAATATTGATCTCTTCTTCCACATCTTCTTCTTACGGGTCCTCGATTTACATCCCTTTCCAAGCACAACATCTAAATCCTTAACTATATCATAGACCTCTTTTCCGCTTAAATGCCTTGGAGTTGAACTGTCCTCCTTCTCTCCGTCGAATTATTTTTTCATCCTGCGGTATGGGTGAGCCCTCCGAAGGAACCTACGATGACGCATGTACACGGTTTATGCGAGTGATTCACCACACACTCTCGGTATCATCTAAGCGGTGAGTATAGGCTTTGGCCCCTTTTGTACTCTGGCCCGACAAATTAGCAAGGGCAGGATAATCATTTATGGTGCAGAACAACAAGGAACGTAAAGTGAAGTTCTCTCGTTTGTACGCATCCCATACTGCACCCTTCAATCCATAGTATTTTAGATCTTCCATCAATGGTGCTAGGTACACATCAATATCATTCCCAGTTGCTTCGCCCTTGGATAAGTATCGACAACAAAATATACTTCCGCTTCATACACAACCAAGGAGGAAGGTTGTAGATACAGAGTGTCACGGGCCAAGTGCTATGTCATTGCTCATGTTACCGAAAGGATTCATTCCATCTCAGACTCAATCCAAACCTTATATTCCTCGATTCCGCACCAAAGTCGCAAACCTCCTATCGATGTTTCTCCTTTGGGTGGAATCGGCAAGGTGTCTTAGTCATCATTCTTACGCTCCTCTGAGTGCCAATACTGCTAGCTTTTGCATTCTTTGGGTTCGCAAAAAACCGCTTCAAACGGGGAATTACAGGAAGATACCACGCCACCTTAGCAGGAGGTCCTTTCTTCACCTCGATTCCCTTGTCGTCATCTGATTGATTCTTACGCTTGTATCGGGATGCGTTGCACACCAAACATACATGCATGTTTGTATACTCGTTACGGTAGAGGATACAGTCGTTCAAACATGCATGTATTCTTTCTACTTCCATTCCCAATGGACAAAGAACCTTCTTGGCTTTGTAGGTGGTTTTGGGCAACTCGTTTCCCTCTAGAAGCATGTCCGCTAAGAGACCTAACAGCCCCGTGAAACTATTGTCGGACCAACCGTTGCTTGCCTTCAATTTCAGCAGTTTAAGCACGGATGACAACCTTGTGTATTCCGGCTTGCAGCTTGGGAACAAAGGTTTCTCTGAGTCCTCCATCAAGCCTCGGAATTGAACATACTCCCTCTCATCACAGTTTCCTTCTACATTGTGAAGCATCTGATCTAGATTGTTATCGTGCAGCCTATCCGAATCGGAACCACAATCGACATCATCTGGTGGCATATCGTTGACTTCTTGTATAATATGCATATCGTTGACTTTCTGTGTAATATGCTCTTCACCGTGACTGGTCCAACATGTATAACCCTTTTTGAAACCCCTTCGAATCAAGTGTATTTCGATCTGCGCTCGGTTGTTAAACATCTTCAGATTCTCGCAGTCAATGCATGGACAGTACATATATTCTGCTCCCTTATTGAACATATCCTCCTCGGCAGCTCTTGTAAAAGCAGACATGCCATTAATGTACTCTTCACTCACACGGTTCTCAGTGTACATCCAGCTTCGGTCCATCACACGGTTCATATTGAAAACCTTGGAAATAAATAAAAGGGTGTCAATGAAGTCGGGGAAGGTTCAACGCGGCTAGTCGTCGATCGGTGAACAGAGGCAACGGCGGCAAGCTCCTCGATGACAATAGCTGAAATGGACCACACACGAGCGGGCTCAATGAGGTGAGGCGATACTCAAACCGGGCACGGAGTGGCGATGGACTCACCGGGCTTGGAGATCTGCCGCGGTTACCGTAGCGCCAGAGATGGAGATCAAGAAGACTCTGTTGGGGAGCTATGTACCGTCATGATGAGTTAATTATCACGGACGGTTTTCAACAAAAACCGTCTGTGATATGTAGTAATATCACAGACGGTTCATGTTTAAAACCGTCTGTGAAGTATCACAGACGGTTATGACAAAAAACCGTCTGTGATATGTAGTAATATCACAGACGGTTCATGTTTAAAACCGTCTGTGAAGTATCACAGACGGTTCTAACAAAAAACCGTCTGTGATATGTAGTAATATCACGAGCGGTTTTGGTCAAGACCGCCGTGATACTTCACGACGGTTTTAAACATGAACCGCTCGTGATATGACCTCTTCACGCAGCGATTTTTAGCGCGAAGATAACACGGCGGTCGGTAAACAAAACCGTTTGAGATTGTTTTTACGCAGCGGTTTCGATGAACCGTCTCGTGATCGGCGTCGAGATAGCATTTTGTAGTAGTGGAAGGGGACGGTGGAGTAGATCAGGGCGATGTGAACTTGGCGGTGGCGAGGACGAAGCTCGAGGTCTACTAGCGGTGGTGGAAGACGACAACAACGACGACGATCTTGAATCTCCGCTTCTAGTGACTTGGCGATGATTCCAAGGGCGACGGCTAGGGCTACGAATGCGGAGCGGCTTGGGGATGCGAAGACCAAGGGGGCAGTGAGGTTAAAAAGAAAGTGATGAGGAGTTTGAACTGAACGCTTTGGCAGAGTCGGAGACGAAAACGGAAACGGGAAGGATTATACTAACAGGTGGGTCCCAAACGACAACGACAGCAGGAGCGAGAGCGGACGCAGGAGCGACGTGTGGCAATGCGCACGAGCTGGGGCTGTGGAGCTGGGCCGGCGAGAAAGAAGAAATGGGTCAGTGCAAAAAGAAATCGGCCCAAAGGAATTTCCAAAAAGAGAAATGATTTCTGTATTGCAGAAAATGTTTTTTATTTTTATTTTTAAAGGCCTCAAAAGAACTCGAAATTTGGGATGTTATAGTTTATAACCGGTAGTTTGATGTACGTGATGACCACACGTTCAAATTGCTCTTCTATGAGTTCTCTGCTATAGTTATCCAGCACCACAAGGGTGCGTTTGGTTGGCGGAATCCTTTGAGGATTACCAGGAATCATCTAGTAATCCTATGAGATTATCTTGTTTGGTAAAACATTCAGGAATCTGAACTAGGAATCTGAGATTACCTTGGAAAACAGATTACCATCAATTCTAGGAATCTCTTTCCTGTAGAAAATGGTGTCTATCTTAGATTACCAAGGGAAAGTAATCTTTGTTATTACGTTTTTTATCATGTGCTTTTGATTCGTCATAGTCAAATGTTGAACTTTCAGAATTCAAAATCCAAATTATGATTTATTTTAACATTCAAATATCTAAATTATGGAATTTAAAAATCATTTTTTTTCAAAATATAAATTTCAAAACCAAAATATCAAAAAATTGAATCCTAAATTTTGGAACCTTAAATTCAGACGGTTTAAATTTCAAAATTCAAAATTTCAAGGTTGGGTTTCAAAAATATTTTTTTCTTTCTTTCAAATTTCGAATTCTAGATTTCAAATATTCAAATTCTGAGAATTAAATTTTATAAAGCTGAATTTTGAAAGTTTCAATTTTGAGTTTCAGAATTTCAAATCTCGAGAATCTAAACTCCAAAACTCAAATTTTAAAATTTAAATTTTAAAATCCAAAATTTGAACTTTTGAATCATAAAAATGAAATTTAAATGTTGGAATTTTAAATTGTAAAATTCAAAATTTATAGATGTTAACCTTCATGGTTTGAAATTATGATAAAGACTAATATGTAGTTTCCTTCAAATCAACCAAACGTTGAAATCTTATATTACAGGTAATGTGTTTGCTAGTAACCAGATTGAGGGGAATATGAGATTACATGTATCAAACGTACCAGATTACAGGGGAATTTTCCTCCAGCAGTCAGCATTGACTTGCCATGTGAAAAATAGGTTAATAAAAGTTTCCTCAACATCTGCTGACCGAGGATGCAATCATATGTTGAAATTATGTTATAATGCCTTCTTCTCAGCACATTCCTTGGCTATTCACCACCCATCATGTTAATGGCTATTCACCATCATTTGCATGTCATTTTCTTAATAAAAACTAAAATACCCTTGGGATTTAGGGTGTTCTCACTAATGAAAGAACAGTGTGGTGCTGGTAGACATAAAGTCTAACCGTATATAAGATAAGGGAGCACTTGGGACGCTCTTAATGGTGGTGGTATAAAGAGATGCACAAATTTCAAATGACAGATCGGAGAATAGCGCTTGGCTTAATAATGGCTATTTTCTGTTTTTGAAGGGAGCTTCATAGCCTCCGTTGGTTCCGTACTCCTGTTCTTGGAGTTTCTCACGTGCATGACTTGTGTAAGATGCTAGTCTGGAGTTCTCGTTCGTTTTCACTTTCCTCATTCGAGATCACATCCAATAGAAGCTCTCCGTGTTAGCGTCTCCGCGGCACATTCGTCCACCGTCGACTATTACCGAGGGTCCTGCCACCTCCGAATGCCACCACCATGGCCACCCATCGCCATCTTCTTCCCCCTTCCTCAGCTCTGTTGTCGGTTCTTGTGTGGTCTCGCTGGCGATTTCCCATTTTGAACTTACGATTTTTAGTGAAATTTGAACCTTTTCAGTTGAAATGGAAACCTTTTTGAATCAACTATAAGTTGGGACAACTTGGTGCTTATTAACTCAGTGCTAAGCAGTTTATCTATATTTATGTTTTCGTTTTCGTTTTTTGAGGTTCTCAAAAGACTAGATTTTTATCGATCTAGATTTTTCTGGCAGAGTGACAGTCATAAGCGTAAATATAAGCTTGCTAAGTGGAGTTTAGTGTGTTCTCCCAAAGAGCTTGGAGGTCTCGGTGTTCAGAACTTAGACACAAAAAATAAAAGCTTATTAGGGAAGTGGTTGTTTAAGTTGCTTAATGAAGAAAGCGTGTGGCAATCTTTGATAACAAAGAAATATTTGGGTGAGAAGAGTCTTTCGCAAGTGGTTAATAAACCTGAAACTTCTCATTTTTTGTCAAGGCTTATGAAAATTAACGATCAGTTTTTTTGCTATAGTTCATTCCAGGTTAAGAGCGGAATGTAAACTAGGTTTTGGGAAGATATTTGGATGGGAAATTCTTCGTTACAAAAACAATTTTCAATGCTTTACAATGTAGTTAGGAGAAAGGACGATTTAGTGGCAAATGTTTTGAGATCGAATCCCTTAATTATTTCTTTTCGAAGACCTCTTATTGGGACTAAGTTTCGTGCTTGGACTGAGTTACTGTTGAAAATTTCTAATGTACAATTAGGCATGCAAAAGGATGTTTTCAGATGGCATTTAAATAAGTCTGGTCTTTTTTCGGTGCAGTCTTTTTATGCGGCACTTATAGGCAACGTTCAAGCACCCATTAAGAATTGGTTTTGGTTTATTAAAATTCCTTTAAAAGTCAAAATATTCCTGTGGTATCTCAAAAGAGGGATTGTGTTAACTAAAGACAACCTGCTTAAAAGGAATTGGAGAGGAAGCACAAAGTGTTGTTTCTGTATTAAAGACGAAACAATTCAACATCTTTTCTTTGAGTGCCCCTTTGCACGTCTTGCATGGTGGGTTGTGCAATGTGCGTTTAATTTGGTTCCTCCAGTGAGCATGGCTAATAAGTTTGGGAATTGGTTAGATGGTATTCCTAAAGTGCTAAAGTCGCAACTCCTTGTGAGAGTTAGTGCCTTATGTTGGTCTATTTGGTTATGTCGAAATGATGTCGTTTTTTACAACAAGAATATAACTAATCCTTTGCAGGTTATCTTATTGAGTGGATATTTGCGAAATGCATGGGCAAACTTACAAATAAACAGACCAGAAGGAGTCCATATTGGAGGGAAGCCAAAGGTTGGAGTTTGTGGCTAAGCAACTCCTCAATTTTCATTGGTGGTGGCTTAGTCATAGGATTTGCAATAATTGAATTGAAGTTTCAATTGCCTTTTGGTTGGAAGGCTTCAAGCTGTTTTTTATTTCGTGATTTGTATGTTACTTTTGAATCTTAATAAAATGGCCTGTGTGCATCGTTAATACAGAGGCCGGGGGAGATTTTTCTCTTCCATTATCTAAAAAAAAGTTGGGACAACTAGGAATATGCCATTCCATAGAATACACTTCAACGATTTGTCGCTATAGAGAATGCAATTTAGGATTTGCCATTATATAGAGCGACACTTTAGAATTTGTCACTTTTTGACAATTTTGCCCTTAGCCCCTCTTCTTCCTCACCCTCTCTTTTTTTTCTTCTTGCTGTCTTGCCTCGGGCATAATGGATGAATTGGAGGTGGCCTCCATGATCAATTGGTTCGTGGCAGCGTCGACGAGGCGGATGAAGGGACAGAGGTCGAGAAAGTGCCGTAGCGTGAGGTAGGAGCAGCTCCAGGCATAGGCCCAATCACGTGTTGCATGACGTCATCGTGTTGTAGATCAATTTGTTTGTGGCGGCGTCGATGAGGCAGAGGTAGGGACATAGGTCGAGGAAGTGCCACAGCGTGAGGCAGGAGCAGCTCCTGGCATAGGCCCAATCACATGTTGCATGGTGTCGCTGTATTGTAGAAGTCCATTTTATGAAGTGATATATTCTCGATTATCCCTTGAAAGTTTTATTCGAATAGTTCGAAAGTTTTCAAAGAATTGAGTTGAAAGTTTTTTTTTTTTTTTTTTTGAAATCGAAGGAGAGAAGAATAGATCCCATTCCAAGGTAGTGGTTCTCTAATGGTTTAATCCGAAATAAAATTCTGTTTTACCAAAAAAGAAAAGGGAAAGATCAGGCTGCTTGTGAGGCTGTGATGACTGAGACTGTGAGCAGCAGGCGAGCGCAGCGACTGGAAGAAAAAAAAATCCGGAAACGTTAAACCCTCCCAGTCCCCTCCCGTCTTATCCCCGCTCCGCTCCACCTGCGCCCCACATACGACGACACACTTCTTCCCCAATTCCAGCGGCATCCCACCACCAATCTCTCACTCCCCGTTGCCAAACCCTTCGCCGCCTCGCCACCCTCCATTCCCTTCCCAACCGGCCGCGGCGGCGGCGGCTCTCCGATCCGACGGCTCTCCGCGCTCCACGCCGGCGTCCTGCTGGGCTGAACACCTCGTCGTGAAGAACACAACCTTCTAATGGCGCCGCAGCTGCAGGGCTACTACTGGGTCTCCTCCTGGCCCCGGCTCACGCAGCTGTCTCTCTTGCCCTGCTCCTCCCACGCCCAGCGCCGCAGAGTGCTGCGCCTCGCGCCGCCCCGCGGGCGCGCCGGCGCGGTCCGGGTTGTCGCCGACGCGGGCCCGGTGCTGGCCCTGGACCGCGGCGCCGAGGCGGTGGAGATCCAGTTCCCGAGGGAAGACGAGGAGGTGTTGAGGCATGAGGAGGAGGATGCAGTGGACGAGAGGGAAAGGTTGAGGCGGATGCGGATCTCGCAGGCGAACAAGGGGAACACGCCGTGGAACAAGGGCAGGAAGCACAGCCCAGGTATGCTTGTACTCTCGAGTTTAAGCCTACATTCCTCTTTCTTAGTTTCATGTATTTTTGGGGAAATGTTTGATTGAGGGTAGATGAGTCACTGGTAGGTGCAAACTGTGTGTTATCAACATGAGAACTCAACTTCCCTGACGGCCGAATTTAGCAGGAGTGCTGTCTCAGAAAAATTGAAAGAAATGAAATGATGAACATTCAAAATTGATACAGTAAAGGGAGAGATAGACTGGGAATCAAGTGGATTGCAGGGGGTGATAGGAAATGGCATATTGAGTTGAAGAAATGGTAATGACTTATTGAATTAAATTTCATGTGCAGAGACGCTGCAGCGGATTCGGGAGAGGACCAGGATTGCGATGCAGGACCCCAAGGTGAAGTCATGTAAGAATTAGTGTTGTTATTTATGTGGTGTCATGTCTTTACTGTTTTGCCTTGGTAATTGCATAATATTTGCTGAGCTAACTGCTTTGTAAATTTAGGACTGTAGATAATAACTTGAACAAATCTTACAGAAAAAATTGAAGAGTAATGTTACTACAAGCACATAGGATTAGCATATATTTGACTGATCGAATGTGCGGTCACAATTTCTTTTGGGAGAAAAACAAGGTCTCTACCTGTAAGTTTGCATCACCTGGTGAGATTACTGTGTCAAAATTTAGTTATTAATCTAGGCTACCGTGTTGTTGCCCAGGCAACCAAAACACTTTGTGTCTGGGGCTGTTATCGGCTTCTGGTTGAGCTCGAGTTGCTTCTACAACATGGTGGAGCAAATGGTTGGTGTGCGACTTGTTTGTAGCTGTTAGATTTATGATGCTAAACTAGGACAAAATTTGTCAGAACAGTGACTGGAATAGGTTATGTATTCTCGTTGTTTCTTAGCTTCTCAAATGGTTGGTTCTGCATTTCTGGCCCTGATTTCATATGTATGCAACCACAAAACTTAGATGTCTGTCATGTTTACAATTAAATATTGTGCTAACCAGATTTGATTTTGGATATGTTTGTAATTCATTAAATCATATACTAACTTACGCCGTCATCTGTTTTTGCCATCTATTGGTCATGTTTTGCAACCATGCTAGGTGACATGTTGCATATTATTATGAGTTAACTTATGGTGCTAGATTCAGGGCATCCAAATTATGTCCAGAACCCCATCATGATTTGAAGTCTACATCAAGATGTGGTGTGTTGGAACTTGTTGGCTCTTGTTGCCTTTCTGCAGATAAATTTAGACTTTTGGTAACATGAAAATATTAACGCATTGCAGCAATACTGGTATAGGGTGCAGTAATACGGATAGTGCTACACATGTTAGAAAATAAAATGTAAATATTGTTTACTGGCAAAATTACGCACAATGGTGTGGTAGCAGATAAAAATAGCCAAAAACTGACTACAGCCACAAAAAATGGTAACAATTGGTAGTCCAACCACAAAGGATCACAAATGATGAGTTCCCAGTGGTGGAGTGCGCGGTGCAAAGGCGTAAGGTCCTGGGTTCGATCGCCACCATGCTATCTATTTAATTACTTTATTTATTTGGCTCAGTAATACTCCCTCCGTTCACAATTACTTGACGCTCCTCAATTCAAATCAACGCTAGCCAACGTCATGTATATAAAATTGGAGGGAGTACCATTTTATGTGTATATGTACCATTTTATTCAAGTTTTTGTCGAAACCAGTTAATCCATGGTTTAGCTTGGCTAAAGAGTTTGATGTGCAGGTTAAGAAAAAGCTGATGAATCTGGGACATGCTCAGAGGTAGGTCACTACTTACTCATCAATCTTACGTAGTACATTTTTTGTAATGTGAAAATCACTAACTACTGTCGATCTGAAGAAGGTAATTTTTCCATTTTCTTATACAAAACTCATGGAATCACTATTCTTCGATAAGTATAACACCCTGGCCTAATTTGGCTCATGTTCTGCTTGCTATTTATGGGTTTAGGCCTACATGGCTTAATTTTAGATGTGTTTCTGTTAGAGTTGCATATGAATCTTTGGAACCATATCAACCGGGTTAACCCTTTTAGGCGAAGTAAGGATGGAAGCATACGTACTGTTGTAGGCTGGACATACTTGGGATGTTGCAATTAGTCCGTTCATTTGGATGCCATCTTTCCTGATAATTGATGAAATAAATTTTTTGTTACACCTGCGTGGACTTGTAGAACATAAATATATTACTATAAGATGTATGTGTGTGCCTTTGAAAATAATATTGTAGGACCTTGGTAGTTGGTACGTCTTGTCACTAATGTGATTTCTGGTCAGTCCCTTGTTGCATTCTAAAAGAAGACCGGTTAGCAATCTGAGCCTTTTGCTGATAATTGAATATTAATCAACATAGGAAATATGAGTATCAAAGCATTTTTCATCAATGCACTGTCTATATATTCTTAAATATCTTCTTAAGTGAGGGCCATGCCTGTTAAATTGAAACACTAGTATAAGTGCTATACATGGTGGTGTTAGTGTGTCATGAAAGCATGGGTAGACAGATGAAGTTGATGGCTTTGGGATAACACATGTTTGCTGGTTCTTCCAAGTGAGATATTTCTGGTGATGGGTATGGTTGAAATTGTTCTGGGGATGGGTATGGTTTTTGGATGCTCATTCACATGGATTTATTCTTGGTGGACCTGTTATTCTGGTGGGAAGTTAGGTCCTCGGACAGTCTCATAGATTTTGCTATTTGGTTGGCCTATGAACTCCTGGCCCTTGCAGTAGTAATGAACTTTGGCCTCTTTTTTACATCCCTGAGGATGCTCGGTAATGTATGATAAAATTATTTGAAATGGTCGTTTACTATTGGTGTTATGGGCATGGTTACTGTAGCACATGTGCTCCGTTCACCCGCAATTAATTTCCTTTGTTAGGGATTAGATTGATTTGGTTAGTATGGAAGCTTATCTTCAGTTAGTTTGTTTGTTAAATTTAGAGATTATTACTTAGAAGTCAAATCAAGTTATCCCTATAACAGGGATAGCATCGTATCCTCTTTAATCAAGCAAAGATGAATATACAAATTCCTAGTCCCTAAAGTCCAGCTGTGGCTGTTCCCTTGACCGGTTATTCTAGATCTATTCCTCCACATATCGTGCCTAACTTCACCTAGTGCCGTTCTACCTCAAGTCGTCATTGTCCGACCTCCCTTCGACGGATGTTTACCCAGACTTTTGTTGTGCTAGTTCGCAACAATTGGACTACCAAGAGAATGCATTATAAAATTGTTGAACTGCCATGCATCCATGGTCTGGTAAGGCGTTGGGGGGCGGGGGGTTCACGCCACGGCCTCGCCTTGCCTAGCCGCGTTGGGGAGGTGGAGGCGAGCTTGATGTGGCCGGCGTCCGGGAGGTGGAGGCGGGCTCGATGATGTGGCTAGCGGCGATGTGGATCCGGTGTCGGGGAGGTGGAGGCGAGCTCGATGTGGCTGGTGGTGAGGTGGATCTGGCCGGGCGAGCTTTGTGGGAGATGGGGAGAGGGGAGGTGGCGATTGAGATGTCAGAGATGAGCTCTGTCGGTGTTGGGCAGTTGGGGGCGTGCTGGGCTGGCATGATGGGCTGGGCCAGGACACCTTTTCTTTTACTTTGCTTCTCCTCTTTTCTTATTTTCTTTTTCTTCTGTGTGTGACGTGGGTATGGCCTATGGCGTCGCCTCAGCGTCCAAGGCTCGCCCAGGCATCTAGGTGGTGCCTTGGCGCCTCGCCTTGCCTTAGCGCCTTAGTAACTATGCATGCATCACAAATGCAGTATGTCCATTGCTTACACGACAACAATATTCTTGATAACACAAGGAACACCACAGCTGTTATGCTAAAGAAGAAATCCTGCACTACTACAGGACACAGTTTTCATACTTTTGTGATTAACCACTCCTATTATATCAGTCTGGACATGAGAAATGTTCCAAAAATCTTTTTTTTTGGCATCACATGTACCTTCCTAATTTCACAAATATACGGGACATCGTTTGGCACACAGAAAAAAGAGAAGGTTCAGGACATATATATTTTAGCAACAAGCTCTCCAGTTCAAAGCTGAAGCAGGGCACTTTGTTCTGCATCTCCTATGCAAACGTATAATGACTTGCATTAGTGAGATATCAAATAGCTCTTGTTGTTGCTCAAACAAGTGAATCGAGATTTTCAAAGGAATGACTTGAGTCACTCAAATCCTGATGTTCGGATCATATGTAACATTTCATAATTCGTTTATTCTGCCTAAAACGGGGTCAAGTGAGCTGGTTAAGGTCCTGGACCAACCATTCATAAAATAGGGTATTGACCGGTTTGATGTAATCCTGTTAAAACTAAGTCATGATATCATCAAAACCAAATAAAGGCCATGTACAGCAAAACTCACATCATATGTTTAAATCACCTCATTACAGACATGTCTATCTTAATGTTACAATGATTGTAACTTTTTATGGTGCACTCAAATGGTTATGTTTTTAGTTAGATGCAGAGTTCCAAAAATTAGAGTGGGGCTAGTTCTCGGACACCACCGGTTTGTCTGAAACCAGGTGGTTCCCAGAATTTACATGGAAAACCAGAAATCGGACAAAAATTGGTATTACTTGGAGAAAATCGGTGTAATCGGTGTTGAACACGATGACATTTCATATCCTTCTCCATATTGACTTGACCGGAAATTGGTGGGAACCAGTCGGTTCCGTCGGTTTTGTGATCCTTGGTTAGACGTATGTTCTTTCCATGGTCATGGGCTATATCAGTAGATCCCATACTCCTCGGAGGAACATTGAAGCGTGGTTTTAAAACCAGACCGAACTGGCGGTCTGATTGAAAAAATGGGGACAGGATCTTGGTCTTGTCTTGTTTGCATCTTGGATCATTTTGACTAAAGCCGGAGGAAAAATACTATTTCATTCCAAGTGTTGGCAGGGCTTTGGACACCCCACCTCTTGGCAACGAACCTGGCCATGTTGTTTTTATTTGCCCATAGTTGGCATCAGGGGCTACATTAACTCATTTTAGTTGGCAAATGCCACTACCAACCATTTATTTTTCAATTAAATTTATTGATAAACACTAAAATAATAATTTTACTGAAATGGCGGTTGGACTGGTGTACAGATGAACCTGTCACGTGACAGGTTTGTCAGAACAGGTATATTTGGTCACATGCTAACTGTATTTTCTGAGCATATTGTAGATCTCTCACTAAATAAATAAGAATCTGAGAGAGGCGATTTTACTGTATTTTATAATGGTCATAGGATGCATATGCTGCGCAGATTGCAATGTTCTCAATAATTCTTTATTTGAGTATATCTGTTTGCTCATTTGATGAGCCCAAAATTCGATGATCAGTTGTACATGATTCTCACGTTAAACATGCCTTCATTTTCTTTTCTGTAGTATTGTGGTTCCTTGCTTGCACAAGTGTACAATGTAACTTTTTCTTTGTCGTCCATGTCCACCTGTAGATGTGATGTGTTGCACGCAAGAACCCTAGGGTTCTAGCCGCCGACAGCAGGGGGAGAAGGGAGTAGAGGAGGTAGGGAAAAGATACTTCTTTATTTCTTTCTTGACTTCTAAGCAAAGCTCACCTCTCCTATAAATAGAGGTGTTTACAGATAAGAAAGGAGATCAAAAGGATCTTTTTCCAAACTAAATGCAATTAGAAGGATTGCTTTCCAAATAAGAAATAAGGAAGGTGAAGAAATGCGATATAAAGGATCGCCTTTCCAAATAACCGAAATCATCCTAATGAAGTCTCATGGACTTATCTTTATGCGATTACCTCTGTTGCCGCTGCCTGATGTGAGCGCCGCCAGTGGTAGGTCTGGCCCCACATAACATCTCCCCTCCTCATGAAGCAGCTCGCCCACAAGCTGGAAATCTGGATAAGCTGGAAATCTGGATAAGTTGTAAACCCGTCCAAAGGAAACCATGAAGGGCTGCTGAAGTACCCTACAACTGAACTAATACACGACGAACGCCACACCTAAGCTGGCTTTGAGAACGGCCGAGGAGCAGGAACCACACGACCAAGATGCATCTCGGGAAGAACCGATGGAACAGTTGGTGGCACGTCGTGGTATTTCTTCAAGAGGCCGACATGAAAGACGTTGTGGAGACGGGCACCCGGAGGCAAGGCAACTCGGTAGGCGACCGAGCTGATTTTCTCCGAGATCTTGTAAGGACCGTAATAACGTGGAGCGAGCTTGCCTTTGGTAGGGTTGCCGAGTGAAGAAGCATCGCGGTGGAGAAGGTGCAACCAAACCCATGAGTCGATGCCAAAGATTACCTCGCGGTGATCTTGGTTGTAGTATTGCTTTGCATGCTGCTGGACTTGTAAGAGGTGTTCCCAGGTGTCGCGAAGGAGCTTCACGGCCTGCACATGAGCATTGCTTGCCTCATACATGCGCAGGGAAGGGAGAACACGGCCATACACCACTTGGAATGGCATCGTCTTGAGAGCTGAATGGAAGGTGGTGTTGTAGCAATATTTGGGCTAGGGCAGCCAATTGAGCCATTGACGGGGACGATCTCCTGTGAGGCACCTCAAATACATAGTGATCACCTTGTTGACGGCCTCAGTTTGCCCATCAGACTACGGGTGGTACGTGGAGCTCATGTTGAGGCGGATGCTTGCCTAGCGGAACATCTCCTACCAAAAGTTGCTAGTAAAGATAGGATCCCGGTCACTCACGATGGAGGTCGGAATACCATGGAGCTTTACAAGGTTGTCGAAGAAGGCTCGGGTGCGCCAAGGGAATGAAATGCGCAGATTTGGAGAACCAGTCAATAACGGAGAGAATGATCGATTTCCCATGTATCTTGGGCAATCCCTCGATAAAGTCCATGGCGATGTCAGACCATGGCTGCAACGGAATGTCCAGTGGTTGTAGGAGGCCTACAGGGTGAAGATGCTCAATCTTGTTCTTTTGACAGATAAGACATGTACGCCCAAAGTCTTGGACGACGGTACGGGAACCCGGAATGTGGAAGTCGTGGCAGAAGCGATGAAGCATCTTTTGAACGCTCTTGTGAGCTAGACTGTGGGCGGCTTCCAAGATGGCCGGTAGAAACGGTGAAGACGGCCAAATGTAGACCCAACCAGCAAAGGTAATAAGACCATCCAACAGGCCCCACAGTGCGCCAAGCGAGTTGTTCGTGATTTTCGGCGTCTGTAGTCACATCATGATGAAGTTCGGCGAAGATGTCGAAGGCGGCGAAAGGCGAGAAGCTCATAGCCGCCATGCCGCCCGCCCGACAGGCATCGGCCTGATGTTGAGGCGGCAGCTAGAATTCCACTGAGAAATCAAAGCCAAAAAGCTTGCTAACCCAGTGGTGTTGCGGAATTTTGGACAACCACTGATCGAGCAACTACTTGAGGCTGTAGTGGTTGGTGTGAACCACAAATGGATAGCCCCAAAGATACGGTCACCAATGCTGGACTGCTTGGACTAGTCCAATCAGTTCGCGCTCATATGCGGCCAACTTGCCATGTCGCGGCGTGATGGGCTTGCTGAAGAAGGCTATGGGCCCGTTGCCTTGTTGGAGGACGACGCCGAAATCGGAGCCTGATGCATCACATTCCATGATGAACGCCTTGGAGAAATTTGGCATGTGCGACAAATCCGCGTTAATGGCGGCCTTAAGTGCTCGAAAAGCCGCCGCCTCCGTGACCAATGAATGCCTCCTTGAGTAGCTTGGTGAGGGGTGCCGCAATGGAGCCGAAGTAGCAGATGAACTTGCGGTAGTAACCCGCAAGGCTCAAGAATCCACGAAGCACCTTTGTCGCTCGAGGCGTTGGCCACTCGGAGATGGCCTGTACCTTGGCCGAATCCATGGCCACGCTAACCATGGAGATCACGTGCCCCAAGTAAGCCACCAAATGAGCACCAAAGACGGACTTGGAATTCTTTAAGAACAAATGGCGCTGCCAGAGAAGGAGAAATACCGCACGAACGTGGCGAAGATGATCCGACCAAGAGGAACTAAATCAAAATGTCGTCAAAGAAAACGAGGACGAACCATCGGAGAAACGGTAGGAGAATCTCATTCATCAAAGACTGGAACCCTAGGGTTCTAGCCGCCGGCAGTTGGGGGAGAGGGAGTAGAGAAGGAGGTAGAGAAAAGAGACTTCTTTATTTCTTTCTTGACTTCTCAGCAAAGCTCACCTCTCCTATAAATAGAGGTGTTTACAAATAATAGAGGATTGCTTTCCAAATAAGAGATAAGGAAGGTGAGGATCGCTTTCCAAACTAAATGCAATTTAAAGGATCGCCTTTCCAAATAACTGAAATTATCCTAATGAAGTCTCATGTACTTATCTTCATGCGGCTGCTTCTGTTGCCGCCGCCTAATTTGGGCGCCGCCGGTGGTAGGTCTGGCCCCACATAACATGATGGCTCTTGGGGACAGTTACTAGCTTATTTGTGCATCATATTGTTACAATGTCTTACAGCGTTATTGCTATAATTGTAATAAATTCTTTGTAATACTTGGTTTAATGATTCCTAGAACTACTTAACATCAAACTTAGTCGTAGATGCATCCCTAGTAATCGGTATTCCTTGTACTTAATACAGTGGGGAGACAAGAATAAAGATATCATTGGGAGTGAGGCGAGGTTGGAACTTGCGTCGACAGAAGTTAATGGTTCAGGATGGCTGCTTTGTGGAGTGGCGTGACATGATAGCAGATGCAGCTAGAAAGGGCTTTGCTGGTGGAGTTGCCCTCGAATGGAATTCATATAAAATCTTGACTGAGCAAATGCGGCAGCAATGGTTGGAGAATCTCCAGAAAAAAAGATCCATGCCTAGGCCAAGAGGTAATAGACGAGCACCAAAAACTCCTGAGCAGAGGAGGAAAATTGCAGAAGCCATTGCTGCAAAGTGGTTAGATCAAGTAAGAGCATATTCATTGCCTTCCTGAACCTTTTACATGTATTTCATTATTTCATTCCAATGTCGTCTGCATTTCTCTACATTTCATTCCATGTGCATTGGCAGTAGAAGTATCACGGTTTCTTCATATAGCATGAACATGTGAGAGGACTGTCTAATTTTTTGAGTGCCCTTTCTATTTTCTGGTAGGAATATCGTGAACGTGTTTGCAGTGGGATTGCTAGCTACCATGGAGCATCTGCTGGAGCTAGAATACCACGAAAGCCAAGATCTGCCACAGAACCAGGTGTAAAGAGAGAACCTATGAAAAAGAAACCTATTCAACCCAGAGCTGTCAGATTAGAGGACGCACATGGAACAACTGCAACAGTTAAGAGAAAGAAAAGTGCAACTCCTTACAAAGATCCAATGGCAGGTGAAAAACTAGAGATGATAACGAAGATTCGAGCACAAAGGACAGCACTGGAAATAGAAAAGATAGAAGCTATTAAAAGGGCCAGGTATGTCTGTTTATTCCACAATTCAAAATGGATAAATTGCATGAGACACATATGTACTTAGAAGTTTTGGCAAAGCATTTCTTGTGGCTTGAAATTTTGCCCCTGCACTCCTACATGCTCTTTTAACTGGACTTCTAACTAATTTTGAGTATGACAAGGCAATAGCCAATGAGAAACAAATACCCTGACAACTATAGCTAGTTGTCCTCTAGTACCTAAATGAATGTCCACTACTAAGGTTGGTTTCTCTTTGTTACCTCATCCAAGATTGTTAAATATTATGAAAAGTGACATGATCATAGGTGAATTACAGAGGCATGTAGTGCAGATAATCAATATTCTTGGGATAATCAGAACCACATATTTGTTAAATATTCTTGGGGAAACCAAAATTTCACATAGATGATTCTGAATCTCTGAAAACATGTAAGCTACCGAGAAGAAAGATTAAAATATATTGCTTTAGTGTACGATGCACTTTTACTTGATTTCACCTCGCTGTAATTACTTGATAATTGATACTATTCGCTAAGCCGAAAAATATGCATGCCATCTGTACGTGCAGGGATATTTTTTAACACCCGAATTTGACAATTGCTCAATTCTCTGTCATAAAAAAAATAACTTCTCTTTAAATTCTTTACCATTAGGTCACTGATTGCAGAAGCCGAGAAGGCTTCAAATGCTCTTGAAACAGTTGCGGCAACAAGCCCTTTTGCTCAAGCATCACTTATAGAAGCTAGAAAGCTTGTTACAGAGGCAAGAGTATCGCTTGAATGTGTTGATGATGATGAAGGGCCTGCAGAAAGTGCTTCTGACGATACATTAGAGGACTCAGCTGTATCAGAATTGCACAACTACGACTTGGAGAATCAAAACGACGTGATTAAGCAAGAGAATAAACCTGTAAATGGGACTAATTTTCCTCGAAGCAATGTTAATGGCATGGATTTATATTTTGATGTGTCTGCACTCAGTGAAACAGAACAACTTCGAGTATATCAGAGAATAGAAAATTCCATGGAAAGAGCTTTTCTGCTTCCTTCAGCTTCATCAACACTTCAAGATGTGAATGGAAATCTTGGCATAATAGATTTTCATGTCAGTCAAACAATGGTCAACGACTCAGCAAGTCATGACCAAATTGCAGCCGAAACAACAGAAAATTGTCCTGCAGGGACGCCGGAAGAAGATTCCTCACCTGCGAGGAAGTCTAAAATGAGGTGGATACGTGGAAGACTAGTTGAACTAGAAGAATAAACTAGGGTATTCGGAAACATGGTGTTTTGAATAGTAGTACTTGACTAAGCAGTTGAAGACATCCTTATCTGGCAATCGGGTATATTGCTTCCTTCAGTTTTGCTTCCATTTGTTTGCTGTTGCTATGCAAAAAATGGGAAATGCATTTTGCTTACAAGGAAGTACTAACTATAATCCAACTGTTGTGGAAAGGATGCCTATTCTCTTGTGAGGGGAGAGATTTGTAATTAGTAGTTGGGGACATTAGATCATTTCCCCTTATTTTACCCAGCTTTAGGAAAAATGTGTAATTCCAACATCATGATTCAGCGGATGTATCTATCTTGAATTAGAATATTCTGTAGCCTCTAACATGGCAGCTGATGCCTGATGTCCTCTAACATGGTAGCTGATGCCTGATGTCCTTAGTGCAATTTGATTAAGTCGAGGATACTTGGTAGTATCATACTAATACTACTGACCGTTGCGGTTCCCGATCCCACTTGTCCAGGGTATATGACAGGAACCAATTTCCACATGATCAACAAGAAAGTTTTCAGGGAATCAACATGAGAAGTTAATTATCCGAAGGAAAAACAGTGCTTTAATCTGAGTGCGCTTAACAATTAGAAGTTGCTGTCATTACATGGTATCATCTTGTAGAAAATTACAACCTACAGCCATACCAGATTTTAGTAACAAGGAATGCAAAAGGCTAAACCTTGACGCTTCAAGTCGACATGATATTCAAAAGTATTTCCGGTGGAGCTTTTACCTGAGTGCTGCACTGCTGCCCTTTTTTTTGCCAATGGATGGTGTTAAAGGTTACAACTTTATCTTTTTTTGCCAGGTTACAACTTTATCTTTTTTGGCCAATGGATGGTGTTAAAGGTTACAACTTTATCCTTCAATAAACAAACTAACCGAACTTTGTAGGTGGTGGTCTGTGATTCTATTATCTTTTCTGTGTCTATGGGTATTGGTTCTTGTAGCTTCTGATTGTATTTAATACACAGAACAAGGCCATAAAAAAAGTTTGTCAAAATTGCTACTTGCAACTTGCAACTGGAGCAGTGAGATAATCGGTTGGAGTGCCAAAATATTCATAATGCGGGTGTGGATTTTAATACCTCTTCATTGGAGTCCAGGTAAGATTGCCACTTTTATCATCAACAAATGGCTGGACAAAATTTTCCATCTATCTGTTTGAAATATGGGGTTGTGATCTTTTGTGTGTACCTAAAATTGCCACTTTTACTTTGAACAAATAGCTGAGCGTAGTTTTCCATCTGTTTCTTTTCATCAAGTTGTGAGTGTGCCTATTTGTCTAGACATAAATCTATCGTGTGCATGTGGTACACTAGTGGATGTTTTTTTTAACAAGGAATCGGGAACAAAATTAATACGTTCCAAAATTTTTCCCGATTCCTGCGGTATTAATTTTGCAAGATTTTCACAGAAAACAATTTTATTACCGTAGGAATCGGGAAGGGAAAAATTCTCGCGTTCCGAATGGTGCATCAGTGAACCTGCAAATGCAGGAAAGAACTGCACTGATGGTGCAAGTTTTGAATGCCTCGTTGTTGCCACAGAATGATCTCGTCAGACTATTGTTTTTCCTTCTGTAAATAACCAAAACTTTACATCTCTTTCGTTTAATAGTGTTGCTACTTTGCTACTGCCAGTGTATATGCTTTGTGCTTTCACGTTTATATATGTTGGATTTAGATTAGAACACCGTTCTAGGAATAGAAATCAATCCATGTCTGGTTGCTGTTTATCACTAAGGCGGTAACAACTCAAACAGCCCAAAAAGTTGAATTCAAATTTGAATTTAATTTTGAAAACCAGACAAAAACTGTGTCAAATGCAAAAAACTGGACAAAACATATATTTGAATATTTCAAACTGGAGTGGTTTGGAAATTCGTGGGAGCACCGAGGTCTACCGGAAGTAATCGGTGGGCCTTCGCATGTTTTTTTTTCGATTACAGCTTTAGAAGGTGGATGCACACGCACACACGGCAGCATGCATAATGCTATGATATTTACAACAATGCATATAAAAGACCCCAATGGTAATGAAAAATTCGCAACCGTACATTCTGGACTATATGGCGTAAGATGAAGACCCTGTTTGTTTCACCTTCGGCTTCGGCTTTTGACTTTGGTCCGAAAAAGCCGGAAGTCGAACCAAATGACAAGCTTTCCGAAGCGGCTTTCTTGGAAGCCGCTTTCTGCGTACACGTTAGAAAGCAAAAAGCCAAAAGCCGCCGCAAGGCAGCTTCCCACCACCCTCCTTTCACATTTGCCCATCGACTTGCGTGGTATTTACCTACTTTTGCCATTCGACAAAACCGGCCCCAACGCCACCCCCCTCACCCTGCCCGCACAGCCTCCCTGTTTGCTCGTCTCCCTGCTCCCACGCTCGCCCACATCCTCCTCCCCCGGCGCCCTCCACCCCAGCGGTCACCTCCTCCTCCCCAGCTCCCTCCTCCCCGACGGCCTCACCCGGATCTAGATCCAGATCTGGATCTTGCCTCCTTCGCGTCGCCCTCCTCCACCTCCCTCCTCCCCAGCGCACCTCCTCCCCCGATGCGGCGCCTCCTTCCCTGACTCTGTCCTTCTCCTCCCCCAAGTGGCGCCACCCTGCTCCCCTTCTCCTCCTCCTCCTCGGCGCCTTCCTCCCCAGTGGCAACTTCCTCCTCCCCAGCCACCTTCTCCTCCCCTCGCACCGCCCCTAACCATAGCCGTTGGGGTCACTAGCCAAATCCGGTGTCGCCGTTGGGCCGCCGCCTCTCGGTTGATGTCTCCGTCGCAACTCTGGCTGTGAGATGGCATGGTGCTCGTCACCGTAGCAACTCAGCCTGACTCCTAGCTCATTTCTTGACAACTAGTTACTCCAGAGCATTTTAGTTTATTTAGATATGTAGATACATGGTATGAACTCATGTCATAAGATGGTTCTGGTGCTTAGCATTGTGCTGCTTGTACAATCTCCATTTGCAAGCTTGTTTGTGTGTTGTCCATTGTGATGATCGAGATGGTAACTATCTACCTTCCAATTGCACACTGGAACAATTCATGCATTCAATTGCTAGTTGTCAATTGCTGGTTCCTTGCTGTCGTTCTTGCTGGCAGGTGACACACACATGACAATTAAGAGGAGTTGCATCAGGTTGAGGGTAGGATTTTTATCTATGAATCCATGAAAATATTGACTTGTGCTTGCTATTACTTGTTTGCTTGTCTGTGGAAATGTTGGCAGTGTATTTGTGCATGAACCGACGAACTAGTTCATCATTTCTTGAGTAGCTTTGTTAAACTCATTAATACCATTTTATTTGTCATAATGTCAAGTATATCCAGTAGACTCCATTTTGAAGCTATGTTTGCATTTCAGGGCATGCATGACAACTTGTTGTTGATAGTTACAAATCAAATTAATTGATTGATATTAGATCAGCTAATATGTCATCTTTGATTTACTGTATGATTGCTGCATACTTACATGGACCTTGATACCCCAACTCATGTAAATAAGAATAAATTCATCCTCAGTAGTTTGTCAGCATGCATGTGGGTGTTGTACTTTTAATGGTGCATACTTACATGGATCTTGATGTCCTAATCATAATTTTGAATTCTTTTCTATCAAATTGAGATATATGAATGTGATGAGTACTGTAACACCCTAGCCCAACACTGAGCCTAGAATGCCACTAAACCACCATTCCAACTAATATGCATCAACACACTATAAAATTTCAGCAACCAAAGCATTCATCTAAGCTTATTAAATTTCTAACATGTCCTAAAAGTAGTCCAGTGATAATGAATCAAATGGTTCTCATGGCAAATAATCATGTGTCTGAAGTATGAAACTATCCCATGTACACTAGTCTCTCTCAATCGTAGCGCCATCAATGATCACCTAAAAACAACAAAAGAGTAAGGGTGAGTCCACGACTCAGCAAATACATCAATATACAACGAACAATGATAAATCAATAGTATTCAATAATTTCATTATCATCACATATCCTTCTATTAATATTCTCATGCCATTCTCTTCTCTTTGTTTTCACACACATTCATATTATATTTCAATGCAACTATATTCTACATGTCCACATGCACTTCTTTTGTGTATACCGGTATACGTGAGTGAACGCTCGCGACAACGTTCACTCTCAAGCCCGTTCCTCCTCAAGGATCGGGGATCTCCTCCACTCCCGTGGAGTTGTGATCAATCATGATCACTTGCTCATATGTAAAGATGCTTATGAATGCATAATCTCATCATATTCAACAATATCCAACTTTTGTCATATCCAACATCATCACATAATCATAACCATTCCATTGCTAGCAATTAATTAAAAATAAAAGCACAACAATAATGGTAATGAACGATAAAGAAATACAGTGATCAATCATTGATCGCTGTCTACCATGCACTTGCCTTTACTAGTTGCTACGCGCGGTTTGGACAGAAGATGGCAACAAGCACGACGTCTTTCCTATAATAAATACTCAAATTTCAATACAAGCTATAACATCACAAGAACAACAATTAATTGACATCGCTCCTACACGTCCCCAAACACGACATCTCTCCTATAATAAACACTTAAATTTCAATACAAGCTATAACATCACAAGAACAACAATTAATTGACATTGCTCCTACACGTCCCCCAAATCTCCAACGCTTCCGTAATACCGAACAGTCACCCCTTGTTGTCCTAGTACTAAAAAGGACGTAACTTTTGACTCACAAGTCCGATCATAGCAAACCACCCCATTCTGGAATCTACACAAAATTCCCCATATTTTTGTAGATTACTATGACTTCTAATTAAATCATATAACCCCTCGTTTTTATTCCAGAAGACCGATCTGTCATCTTCTGGACAGCGAGCCTTACTAAATTCGTAACTTGAAAATTACTCGTCCGCTCGACATGATTAAATACTCTATGGAAAGATACTGAAATTATCTACAATTAACTAGTAGATGTCAATCCCAAAATTCTCTATTAAGATGTCCGAAATAATCGTACAACAGAACAGCAGACTAAACAGATCTATTAATCGACCCCTCGACTAGAAAATTATAAAACCCCTCTCTAATTAATCTCGATTAAAAAATCTAATTAAATATCTCTCTATCTACTGTTCAAGGCAGCATGCATACAAAGCATGTGGCCAAATTAGTTAACTACTAATTAGCACTATCAAAATCATCTCTCCTTTACTAATCCAATGGATGAAACGCATGCATCTTATTATCTAGTCACAATACTATTTCAGCCTAAGGCAATCTTTGCTAGTAGCACTCTTGCACGTGCATGCAAAGCCCATCAAATAATTCAACTACTAATGTCACCGTTGCATGAAAACAAAAGATTACACTACTAGTTAACGTCTAGCACTGGCAGCATGGCTCCAATTAATGAAACGCATGCAAACAAAGCAAATGCATGCATGGATGGATGGCTTCGGCGCGCTGGGCAGCAAATCCACACGGCAGCCCGTAGATGGCTATGGCTGAACCCTCGCGCACGCGGCCAGCGAGCAGCGGACGACCACGCGGCAGCAACCAGAGCTGGGACACGCGCACGCTGCAGGCACGCACTGGCCGTAGCCGTCGCTTCCCAGGCGAGCGTGCTAGCCGACAGCAGCGCTCGGCGTCCAGGCGTATCCGGTGAGACGAGCTCTGGCGGCGCACGGGATAAAAAAGGATGCGGCTAGGATTGTGTCGGATTCGGATTCGGATTCCGAGAATCCAAATGCTCTATAAAAACGCTGTACTATTTTTTAGATCGGTAGATAATATTTACATACATATTGCTGAATCAACCATACAAGTCGTGAACTAACACAAATATTACAACACAAAGTAACATAGACCTCACTGGGTCGAGTTTTATAAAAGGGACCGCGCAAGACCAACTTGATTACATTACAAGAAGATAACGAAGTCTACAGCGGAAGCAAAAGGAGAGGCAGGACTCATCTCACACAGGCAAGTGACTGGGGTGACCTGTGTACGGCAGATATTAACCAAGAGCTGGATAATATCGGTTGTACGCGAGTACCAACGAGTTTGCTTAGACTAGGCGATACCTAAACTACAGAACTATACTACTCCTCGTCGATTCCTTGTCCATCATCTTATGGGCCCTCGTAGAAAGCGTAGTCTCCTTCATCTTCATTATCTAAAGGGTTGGGGAGAGGAGCGAGAATGAGCAATACTACTGTGCTCGCGAGCCAACACACAATGCAATAGTATACATGCAAGACTTGACAAGAATGGCTCAGGTTCTTTTATTTGCGAAAGCAAGCTTTTCAAATATCATACTTACAAAGTCCTATCACTTAGCATTTTAACAAATTGCAGTTTAATAAAAAGAGTAATGTGCAATAATTATTAACAGTGGAGGTTCCATCCGTCGGAACTCTACACATGCATCTTTTTAATTGGAGCTGCCTCCAATGACCACACCCACTGAGCTCAAAGACTTAGGGGAAAAAAATCCAACACAGGGCTAGGTGAGCCCTTCCACCATTTTCATATCACCCACAAAGTTTTGAAATAGAACTAACTCAAGTTATGATTCCCATGTCCGCCTTTGACCGTAGGCACGGCTATTTAAACAGTTTAGACTCTGCAAAGGTTGCACACTTTACCCACAAGAGATAGTCATACCCGTTACCCCACATGATTCCGTAGCCATGTAGTTGGGCGACCGTCACAGTAACCTTTCAAACTACCTTGCCCTTTCCGTCATCTCACCCATATGGGGTTGCGCCCATATGTTGCACAGGATCATTGTAACCCGAGTGTTGGGTGTAGTTTTGGACTACCCACAATCACTGGCAACCTCACCCATTCAAGCTGGATGTACCTAAGCTTGTGCGTTCCATTTCTCCACCGTGTGAGACATATTCAAGGTTCAATAATTTTACTAAGCCAAGTTGCACTTTGCAGACTTGTGGTTGTACTTGTTTAACACGGGAGGTCGTGACAAGATTAAGTCCTTAGGGTTATCCGGGCGGTTCATTCCACAAACCAACCATCCTCGTGCTCCTCGAGCAACCAGCGTCTAACCATCCGCCCAGATAGAACTAGCAATTGGGGTTTTGAGGAGTAAACCAAATTATTTTCACACCTTTTAGTCAATGGACCACCAATAACTACCCAAATCATTTTATGTTTGAAGAAATGTTGATTGGGGTATTTAATACCCCGGTACTTAAGCAAGACTAGCATGTCGCTTAAGTACAACTAATAACTAGTATTGCTATATAGTTACTAGGGTGACAAGGATTAATGGATTCAAATTATCAAGGATGGCATATTAATTAATTAATCAACAAGTGGGTGTTTAACTACCTTAAGCTTTAACATACATTTGATAAAGAATTAAAGCATGCAATTTTTGCTAATTTAAATGAATATAATTTGCATAAAATGTAGGCTCAGTATGATCAAAGTATTGACTCGCCTTGGCTATAGGTAAGAGGATCTTGATATTCTCGTGCCTGATCAAGTTGGATATTCTCCTCGCCTTTGAATCCTAATCGGACGATCGCACCGGAAAAAGACACAAACAAGCAAAGAGAGCAAATAAATAATAAAGAACATCAAATGAACTCCAAAATAAACAAGACCTATGCCATTAGCAAGATCTTGAATTTACAAAATTTTAGAAACTAATTTCATAATTTTTGGAGTTACGACGAGGGAGAACGAAGCTTCCGAAGATTGGAATGGAATTAAGAGAGAGAGAGAGAAAGTAAAAAGGTCCACAGCATAGTGCTTGAACCGGGTCTACGCGCACAGGGGGCGCCGGTCCACGGGTACAGGAAAAGGGGGGGCACATGGCAGCCAAAGGGGAGGGAGGGTCAAGGCAATGACAGGTGGGCCTTCCCAACTCATCCCCAATTCCATTCCTCTCGGCACAGGGAAAAAGGGAGCAGAGGCGGTGCTCGGGCAGCCACAGGCGGTGGCGGTCTTGGCGGGTGTGGGCAGGCAGGCAGCATGGTGGGCGGAGCGGAGTCGCCAGAGGGCGTGGAGGCCACAAGCGGCGAGGCGGTGCGGAGAGGAGCGGGTCTGTGGCAATGAGCAAGGAGGCGTTAGCAGCCCACGGCTGCCACGCTGGCCACGCAAGCGGCGATGCAGGAGGAGGAAGGAAGACGACCACCAGTGCTTGGCGGCGAGGGGAGGCTAGCGGAATGACCCGGTTGGCCGGGGGGTGGCCGGATTAGCCCGGCGACGGTAGCCATGGGCGGAGGAGGATTAGGCACGGTGGCGGCACGTCTCGGCGACAGGGAGGGAGCAGGGAGGAGGGGAACGACATCCTTGCATCGCGAGGCTTCTCGTGATGCGGTCGGTCAGGCAAGGCACTCACCGGAGCGGTGGCGAGGCGGCGCGGCCAAAGGAGCTCAGGCGCGGCGGCTTCGGCTCTGGTGTTGCTCGGTGAAGAAGGAGAAGCAATGGAGGGGAAGGGGGAAGGAGGAAGTGGCCGGGGCCTTCTTATAGCCAAGCAAGGAGGAGTTGTTGCGGCTTGATGGAGCATGGGGAGGAGCAGAGAAAGCCGTGAAGCGGCGGGTCTGTGGGACGGGCGCCGCGGCGTCTTGCGACGCAGGCAGGTCGGGTGAGTGTGGGCAACGACTGGTGTGGGCGTGCGGCCCAGGCGATGGGATGAGGCGAAATGGACGTCATGACGCGTCGGCGACGGCTTTGGTCGCCCACTGCTGGCTTGAAGGCTGCCTGCTGCCTTGCACAACCTGGTCGGGAGTGGTGGGCGGTGACGATGTGCGTGAGTGGCGACAAGACAGGGCGAGGGAGCGTGTCTTGAGGCTGCGGCGCGTGACACGGGCGCTCTAGCGGCGGCGACGACTTGTGATGCGGTGCGGCAAGACGAGGAAGGCGAAGTGGCGTAGCGGCGGCCACCCACGGAAGGAGTGAGGCAGCTGCAGCTTTTGACCCGGGGGGTGGGGTAAAGAAGAAGATGACCTGGCGGCTCGAGCCAAAAGAAAGGGGAGGCTGGAGGTGGCTTGGGCCGGGCAGCTTGGGCTATGGGCCGGAAAAAGGAAGAGAGGGCCGGAGGGGAAATGGGCTCGGCCCAGGAGGAGAAATGGGCTGAGCTCGAAAGAGAAGGGAGGCCCAACTCAAAATGGCTCGGGGGTTCGAAAGAGATGAGAAACTCCACATTGCAAAATTGAATTTCAAATGTTACGGACATTACATTTGAAACACACACCGAAAAAGAAAGGAAGTTTTTAGAATTAGCTTGGTAATTTGAATTACGGCGAAGAACGAAAACCAGAACAGCAAGTACTATGCGCCGTCCGAAAACGGGCGTTACAAATCCTACCCACCTTAAATGGAATCTCGACCCCGAGATTTGAGCTGCTTCGAGAACAGGGATGGGTTGTCTTGCTTCAGTTGATCTTCGTGTTCCCAAGTGGCTTCTTTGGCTGAGTGGTGACCCCACTGGGCTTTGCAAAGGCAGAAGACTTGACGTCTTGTTCGCTTCTCGATGACATCGAGGATCTTGATCGGATGTTCTGGATAAGTCAGGTCCTGCTGAAGGGCGATGGCTTCAATAGGCGTCTGCTCTTCAGGTACTCGGAGACACTTCTTGAACTGGGAGACGTGAAACACGTTGTGAACTTCTGACAAATTTTTCGGTAGCTCTATCTGGTAGGCTACTTCTCCACGCTTGGCGGTGATCGGAAACGGTCCTATGTATCTTGGGGCGAGCTTGCCTTTTACTTTGAATCTTCGAGTTCCGCGAAGCAGTGATACCTTGAGATATACAACATCTCTCACTTCAAGAGTTAATTCCCTTCGACGGTTGTCGGCATAACTCTTTCGTCTTGATTGAGCAGCTTGAAGGCGATCCCTGATCAGTCGAACTTTCTCTTCAGCTTGCTTGAGAGTATCTGGTCCAAAGATATATCCTTCACCTGATTCCGACCAATGCAGAGGGGCTCTGCATTCCCTCCCATAAAGTGATTCAAACGGGGACATTTTCAGACTTGACTGATAACTGTTATTGTATGCAAACTTGGCATACGGCAGACACTTTTCCCAGTCTACGGTATATTCCAAGGCACAAGCTCGAAGCATGTGTTCTAGAATCTGATTTGTCCTTTCGGTCTGACCATCGGTTTGTGGATGATATGTTGTGCTGAAATCAAGGTGTGTTCCTAGGGCATCATTTAAACTAGCCCAGAAATGCGAGGTGAATTGAGACCCTCGATCTGAGACTGTCCTTTTGGGTACTCCGTGTAAACACACAATACAAGCTATGTATAGCTTGGCTAACTTGTCTCCCTTGTAGGTTGTCTTTACTGGGATGAAATGGGCTACTTTGGTCAGTCTATCAACTATAACCCATACTGAATCACATTCGGACTTGGTTCGGGGTAGACCGGTAATGGAATCCATTCCAATCTCTTCCCATTTCCACTGAGTGATTTGCAGGGGTTGAAGCAATCCTGCTGGCTTCTGATGTTCAGCTTTGATTCGCTGACATACATCACAACAGGCTATATACTCGGCGATATCTCTCTTCATTCGTAGCCACCAATACAAAATTTTCATGTCTTGATACATCTTGGTGCTGCCTGGGTGCAGAGTATACGCTGAGTTGTGGGCTTCTTTCAAAATCAAATCGTTGAGTTCCTTCTGGTGGGAAACAAAGAGACGTTTCCCATACCATAGGATTCCTTACTGATCTTCGATCATCTTGGGGGTTTTTCCTTTTGCTATGAGATGTTTGAATCTCTGGACTCTAGAGTGTCCTTGTTGAGCGGTCTTGATCTTCTCTTTTAAAGTTGGACGTGCTTCCATAGCATCTGCAGTGCCTTGTTCTATTAAACAAAGGTTGAGGGCTTCGAATTTCTTATAGAGCTCAGGTTGGTGCTCTTGAATCATAACATTATTGCACTAAGACTTGCGACTTAATGCATTGGCAACTACATTAGCCTTTCCGGGATGATAGTGAACATCCAAGTTGTAATCCTTTATTAATTCTAACCAACTTCTTTGTCGGAGGTTGAGATCTGATTGGGTGAAGATATACTTTGAGACTCTTGGGGTCCGTGCAGATATCACAAGGTTTTCCAATCAAATAACGCCGCCCGATTTTGAGGGCGTGTACTACTGCTGCTAACTCCAAGTCATGAGTTGGGTAATTGTCTTCATGAGGACGGAGTTGTCTGGATGCATAGGCTACAACTTTTTCTCCTTGCATAAACATGCAACCGAGACCTTGGTGTGATGCATCACAGTAGACTTCAAAGTTTTGATGAATGTCCGACAGGATCAATACTGGCACCGAAGTTAACTTCTTCTTCAATTCTTGGAAACTTTTCTCACAAGCATCTGTCCATTCATACTTCTTTTCTTTCTTGAGAAGATGGGTCATTGGTTTAGAAATCTTTGAGAATCCTTCTAGGAAGCGTCGGTAGTATCCGACCAAGCCGAGAGAACTACGAACTTCTGCTACTGATGTAGGCTGCTTTCTCCAACCTTCTTGACTAAAACCACGGCATTAATCACTTAATTCCTCAAGCATTTTTATCAATTACAGTCCTCCAGAATGTCTTTATATAAACCCAATATCTCCATTATGGAACATTCCAAAAGACTGCTTATAATCCAAAATTTCAAATTTAATCCGCCGAATTATTTTATCACCATCTAATCAACAGTTATTTAGTCCATCTCCAATATCAATAAGGCATCCTCCCATCATATATTCCAATATCCCACAATCAAATGTTTGTATAATCCAATATCCAGCAATTATACCTTTCTATAATTCGAGCAAGACATATCTCTATAATCCAACCAAAATTTCTGATAAATCCCAACTTCTTTGTTCAATCATGTTCAATTGAATCCAATGTTACCAACATAACCAATTAATTCCCTACTTCCTGATCCAATCCATTTTACCAAAATCAACATCATGAATTGGTAATCCTATAATCCAATCTTCAACAATCATGTAATTCTTTGATCAAAATCCCACCGTAATACATTTCTATAATCTAACATCCAACAATTATAGTTCTATAATCTAATCATGATTCAACTAACTCTCCCCAAGATTAATATCATGAACCCTAAGAAAATCCAATTTTCTTTGCATTCTGTTCTCTGCCTGTAATGCACACATATCTCCATTCCAGGTTGTCAACCAACATCATGATCAACTCAAGATTAGAGGAAGATCCAATTTCTCCTAATAATCAAATCAGTACTTCAGATTCCTATATCTTTCATGGTTGACCAAAACTTTCCTTTATGATCATTTTCTTTCTCAGAAATCTATATAATCCACCGATTTGCTATTCTTTAAACCTTTCATAAACAAGGTTTATTCACCATCGCATTCCAGTATTCACAAGAATTTAACAATTTGACAAAGCTTAAAATTCTCAATATAAGTCCCATTAATGATCTCCAAAAACCATCTTGCTTTATCTCCATACGCACCAGTTAAGCTCAACAAGATTAGCTTCCGTACGACTTTACTCATTTGAACACTTTCCCATAATCATTTCACAGGCGACAAGATGGGATGAGGGAAGCACGATAGGCTAGAAGGAAAAGCACACTAGGCAAGGGAGAACAAAGGAGGAAGATGGAAGCATCCTACTGGTGGGTTGTCTTGCCAACTTTATTGATGCCGATGCTCATAGCAACTTGGAAACTTCTCCTTTGCAACCCGGCTGCTTTGGTTAGTAACAGGCGTAGGGAGCAATCCTTGGGGCAGTGATCTTGTCCTTCATAGAGGAAGCACATAATTTTATACGTCGGGCATTCACCTGGCTGATGGTCCTTTTCACAGTTGGGGCAGTTTACAAGGCATTGGTCCGTCTAATGTCCTTTTTCTCCACAACGTGTGCAAGCTACTAGGTTCATAGGATAATCTTCTGATTGGTGATGTTCCTTGCAGCAGGGGCAGTAGGGAACTGCGCAAGTGTAGCAATAGTGAGGACATGATTGGGCGACGTGTCCTATCTTGCCACATTCAAGGCAAGCATTTGGCGGAGCTTCTAGGTCTGATAGAACTTCAGCAGGTACGGCTTGCCTCTTGCTGGGACTCTTGACGATTTCTTTGTTTTCAATGCTGAGGTTGGCGGCGATGACTTCTTTATAGGTTTTTCAAGATTCCATTGGGGACATTTGTTCACATGGTGTTCTAGGTTGCCGCAATAGAAACACTTGAGTTCCTCGCCTTGCTTCTTTTGGGGCATCCAATGGCGCAGTTCCCTTTTTCTCCACAACGGAAACAGTGGAGGTTAGTTGCGGGGTTGATCGTTGCAGATCGTCTGGCGGAACGGAGAGTGCGGAGACAATTTCCACTGGGGTGCGGAGTTGGAGTCGGAGCTCTGATTGAATGGTGAGCTGTCGAGAAAGGCTAACTCTCGAGGACAATTTGCCTTGTGGCCTTCTTGCCGCTAACTTTTATAATCGGCACCACCTTCTTGAAATTCAGCTTTGCTCCTTTGGTGCCATCTAAGGGAGCAACTCGGCTTAGAACGAGAGGAATTATATGAGGGTTTACAGGCCCTCTATAGAACACACAGAAGAACTTCAAACCAGCGAGGAAAAATAATACAATACAAAGCCGAGAGTGGCTGCATTATATTAAGGGGTTAGGTGTTACATGACTCTCGAACAAAGCTTATACGCTAAGCTAAGTCATGACACAGGATACAAACACATCGTCTACAAAAGAAGGAAACAAAAGTACTTGCAACCAAAAGATTGCTAAAGCAAGCACTGCTAGCTAACCTAGACTAACATGGTGACGAAGATCTCGTGCTCGAATTCTCCCTCCTGGAGAGGCTGAAAGTAGTGGAAGGGCGTCTCCACCATGAAATCCTCGTGCATCTAGACTAGGCGGTTGCAGGCGAAGCATGCTGCGTCTTGGACTGCTTCAGAACAGCTGCTCTGGGGTGTCGCGGGTCGGAAGATGTGAGCGTTGAACTCGCCCTCCCTAGCATAGAGGAAAACATCCATGGTCCATGACTCTTGATCCATGGTCTGGGTCTTTCGGCCTCTGAAGATAGGATGTCGGTTGTACCCCAGGTGCACCATGAGTTGGCAAAGAATGTCCACGTGCTCATCTCCGTCTACTTCATGAGAGCAGAAGTCCCAGGGGCCATCCTCGGAAGGGGTAGCCATCTACAATTTTTGGAAACAGGAGAAAAGATCAGATCTGAGTAAAAACTCAAGTGAAGTTAACGTAAGTAAAGAACAAAGAGTGATGAGGTGGAGCAATAAATACTCTATATTTTAACAAGTATTTTCTTAATTTTCGAAAATAGGACTCAAGTCCTTAGGGCTCACTAGTCTAGCTAAGGCTCCTATAGTCGTATGCTGTGATACCAGCTCTGTCGGACCCGGATTCCGAGAATCCAAATCCTCTGTGAAAACAATGTGTTATTCCCTGGATCGGTAGATAGCACTCACAGGCACATTGCTGAATCAACCATATAAGTCGTGAACTAACACAAATATTACAACACAAAGTAACATAGACCTCACTGGGTTGAGTTTTACAAAAGGGGCCGTGCAAGGTCAACTTGATTACATTACAAGAAGATAACGAAGTCTACAGCGGAAGCAAAAGGGGAGGCAGGGCTCATCTCACACAGGCAAGTGACTGGGGTGACCTGTGTACGACAGATATTAACCAAGAGCTGGATAATATCAGTTGTATGCGAGTACCAACGAGTCTACTTAGACTAGGCGAGACCCAAACTACAGAACTATACTACTCCTCGTCGATTCCTTGTCCATCATCTTCTCGGCCCTCGTAGAAAGCGTAGTCTCCTTCATCTTCATTATCTAAAGGGTTGGGGAGAGGAGCGAGAATGAGCACTACTACTACCGTGCTCGCGAGCCAACACACAATGCAATAGTATACATGCAAGACTTGACAAGAATGGCTCAGGTTCTTTTATTTGCGAAAGCAAGCTTTTCAAATATCATACTTACAAAGTCCTATCACTTAGCATTTTAACAAATTGCAGTTTAATAAAAAGAGTAATGTGCAATAATTATTAACAGTAGAGGTTCCATCCGTCGGAACTCTACACATGCATCTTTTTAATTGGAGTTGCCTCCAATGACCACACCCACTGAGCTCGAACACTCAGGGAAAAAAATCCAACACAAGGCTAGGTGAGCCCTTCCACCATTTTCATACCACCCACAAAGTTTTGAAATAGAACTAACTCAAGTTATGATTCCCATGTCCGCCTTTGATCGTAGGCACGACTGTTTAAACAGTTTAGACTCTGCAGAGGTTGCACACTTTACCCACAAGAGATAGTCATACCCGTTACCCCACATGATTCCGTAGTCATGTAGTTGGGCGACCATCACAGTAACCTTTCAAACTACCTTGCCCTTTCCGTCATCTCACCCATATGGGGTTGCGCCCATACGTTGCACGGGATCGTTGTAACCCGAGTGTTGGGTGTAGTTTTGGACTACCCATAATCACTGGCAACCTCACCCATTCAAGCTGGATGTACCCAAGCTTGTGCGTTCCATTTCTCCACCGTGTGAGACATATTCAGGGTTCAATAATTTTACTTAGCCAAGTTGCACTTTGCAGACTTGTGGTTGTACTTGTTTAACACGGGAGGTCGTGACAAGATTAAGTCTTTAGGATTATCTGGGCAGTTCATTCCACAAACCAACCATCCTCGTGCTCCCCGAGCACCCACCGCCTTACCATCCGTCCAGATAGAACTACCAATTGCGGTTTTGAGGAGTAAACCAAATTATTTTCACACCTTTTAGTCAATGGACCACCAATGACTACCCAAATCATTTTATATTTGAAGAAATGTTGATTAGGGTATTTAATACCCCGGTACTTAAGCAAGACTAGCATGTCGCTTAAGAACAACTAATAACTGTTATTACCATATAGTTACTAGGGTGACAAGGATTAATGGATTCAAATTATCAAGGATGACATATTAATTAATTAATCAACAAGTGGGTGTTTAACTACCTTAAGCTTTAACATACATTTGATAAAGAATTAAAGCATGCAATTTTTGCTAATTTAAATGAATATAATTTGCATAAAATGTAGGCTCAATATGATCAAAGTATTGACTTGCCTTGGCTATAGGTAAGAGGATCTTGATATTCTCGTGCTTGATCAAGTTGGAGATTCTCCTCGCCTTCGAATCCTAATCGGACGATCGCACCGGAAAAAGACACAAACAAGCAAAGAGAGCAAATAAATAATAAAGAACATCAAATGAACTCCAAAATAAACAAGACCTATGCCATTAGCAAGATCTTGAATTTACAAAATTTTAGAAACTAATTTCATAATTTTTGGAGTTACGACGAGGGAGAACGGAGCTTCCGAAGATTGGAATGGAATTAAGAGAGAGAGAGAGAGAGAAAGTAAAAAGGTCCAGATCATAGTGCTTGAGGCAGGTCTCACAGCGCCTGACAGGGCGCCGTCCCTGCACAGAGAAGGGGGGGCACATGGCAGCCAAAGGGGAGGGAGGGTCAAGGCAATGACAGGTGGGCCTTCCCAACTCATCCCCAATTCCATTCCTCTCGGCACAGGGAAAAAGGGAGCAGAGGCGGCGCTCGAGCAGCCCTGGGCGGTGGCAGTGCAGTGGGTGGGCGGGGCAGGCTGGCAGATGGCGTCTGTGGCAGCGACAAAACGAAGCGAGGGAGCAGAGTCTTGAGCTCTGGCGTGCGACACGGGAGCTCCAGGGCGGCGAGGCGGCGACGACGTGGTCTGGCAAGACGAGGGAAAGAAAGAAGCAAGAAGCGGTGGCGTCATACAGGAAGGAGTGAGGCACTGCTGACTTTGACCGGGGGAGGTAAAGAAGAAGACGACCTGGCGGCTTGGGCCAAAAGAAAGGGGAGGCTGGAGGTGGCTTGGGCCGGGCAGCTTGGGCCATGGGCCGGAAAAAGGAAGAGAAGGCCGGAGGAGGAAATGGGCTCGGCCGGGGAGGAAAAATAAATTTGAGCGAAGAAAGAAGGAGGCCCAACTCAAAATGGCCCGGGGGTTTGAAAGAGATGAGAAACTCCACATTGCGAAATTGAATTTTAAATGTTACGGACATTACATTTGAAACACACACCGAAAAAGAAAGGATGTTTTCAGAATTAGCTTGGTAATTTGAATTACGACGAAGAACGAAAACCAGAACAGCAAGTACTATGCGCCGTCCGAAAACAGGCGTTACAGATTGGTTTTCTTTCTAGGTTTTATATTCCCTAATCCCCACGTCCTCTTTTTAAACGGCAGACTCAACTTCTCTCTAAAAACTCCAAAAATAATCCCTTTTTACGTATCCCCTTTCGTCTAATTATGCACAGGCCCTGTGAGCACCCGGATTTGTTAAGCTCATAATACTTAGTCATCCAATTGACCCTAGTATTATCAGCCAAATAAACCCAGTCTCGAGAGATGTATACTCCCCAGAATGCAGTATACATACCTTACAACAAAAGAATGTATCAATTCCATACAACACATAGTACATAAGCAACAAACCAGAAGTTAATATTAATAAGGAATAGGTTATTACAAAAGAGGGGCCTTCTGGCCAAATAACAACAAGTACTACTAAGATAACAATGAAGCAAAAGTGCCATAAAGATGGCTATAACACAAAGCCAATCGGTGTGCCTTAACCCTAGGCATCCGACCGACCGCCAAGCTAGTCGTCGAAGAAGGCGCAACACATAGCACAAAAGTGAGGCTCTTGGAGCTCACCTCCTTCCTCTGTAACAAAAGCCACAAAAATGCCACAACCACGGGCAGATGAGTACATAAAGTACTTCGCAAGACTTACGTGTAAGATAACAGGCCTATAACATATGCTACATGCAAGCTTTATGTAAGTGGAGGTTGTATGTCTCATTTAGAATAAAGCAACATTATTTGCAATAAGGTAATACAGTTAAAGGCAAGTTATCAAATCTGTTTTTAACATTCAAATACCAAGTTTAACAACGATAATAACAATAAGTGGATGACAACAACCATCCTGGAAGTGACTAACCCAATAGTCACCACAACAATAGCATGAACTCCCCGTTCATACCAACCACGTCAAGTTTTAATTAAAGGTTGTAGTCTAATTCTTACGAAATAACCAAGCGTGTCCATAACCTAGGGCGAGGCTATTGAATAGTTTTATCCTGCGAGGGTGTACCAATGTACCCACACGTCGGACCGCCTTTCCTTTAAGCACACTACCTTTGGTATGCGCAAGACGGCTAAGTCCTCTGAGACATTTCCAATGGGCGATGCTAATTTTGACCAAGACAACCCACGGGATAAGGACCCAATGGATAGCCTAACCGGTGCGCCTTTGCTCCATTCCCACACCACACACACACATATTTTATCTTTAAAACACACCAACCGAGTGACCCCAATTAGCACCGCCCAAAGTACTTAGTCAAGAGGTCCCATATCCCCTCGTGTGGTTAGCACGCATAATTGCTTGGATCAATGGCGCAAGAATTAGGTCCTTGTTGACTCGGGCATACCACCACATCCAAAAACCACACCATCCATCCAATATGCCCAAGTCTAAATCAATCTTTTATTTTCAGTTTTGATTTTACAAATTAATCAAAGCACAAGTCTTTGGACATATAGGAGTAATAATCGGTTTTGAGTGATCAAGACCATCGACTAAGCCGATGATCGCCCATTACTACCGATAACTAAGCATGGCTAAGCAATGTTAACGTAAACTACTAAGTGATAAGAGCTCATCCAACGAGCTCAAACCACAACAAATAACCTAGGCTCATGGGTAGTAGAGGATAAACAATTCCTCTGATTATGCAACTATAGGATTGCTAGCGATATTTTAACACAAAGTAGCATGCATACATATAAGTGAAACAAAATATTAAGCTTTAAAGTAATGGGACAATGATGGAAATGATCAAACTGCTTGCCTTGCTGTTGCTGGTCAAGTTGTAGCTGAGGGTCACTCTCGGGATTACCACAAATGTCGAAACCTAACGGAAAAGCGATAAAGAATCGATAAGAACAACGAAAAACCAAAAAGACTCAACAGCGAACTTCTCCGAATGCTATGAAAATTTTACAGCGGCAAGACAATGATTTATCATGAATTTAGCAACAAGAACCAATTGATTTGGATTCTTAATGCAAAAGATATGATGAAATCAATTCTGCTCAGCCTATTTAATTAGAAATATGTTACTATTCATCACAAAATTTTCTAGAATAGTAGTGAAGCTGAAATTTTTAAGGTAGAATAAGCACCTCATAAGATGAACAGCCTAAATGGATTCATCCCAATTGGAGCTATAATGCACCTTCTATTAATTTTTGAAACAGGAATTTGAACAAAATTATAATGCATGATTATTCTTTCTGAAAATAGTAACATGTTCAAAACTATTTTTCATAGTGAGTTCATTAATAGAGAAACCGACAAAGTTGGATTCACTCAAAAATAATCTCAGAGCATTAGTTATGTATTTTACAAGTTAAGCATCAATTTGAGTGTACATTTAAAGCTAGTTTTGAAACCTATTTGCAAACCCATGTTCGGAGCTGAACTGGGCTCATAACCATTTTTTGATTGGAGCCAGGTCAAGCCAGAACCAACAAAATTTGAATGACCTCCTTTGGATTTAAAACGAAAAAGATATGAAATTCTAAAGTTATATCTTATTTGACTTATAATTAAGACTTCACAGAATTTCTAAAACCCACAAAGACATGGGAGGACATAAGCGGCTCAGATCAGCGCGGGAGGTCCTCAGCGGTTGAGATCTTCCAAGGAAGATCTAAACTATCAAGATCTCCCGAGGAAGATCTACATCGTCGAGACCTCACGGGGAGGTCTGGGCCGGTCCAGATGTTCCCAGGGAGGACTTTGATGGTCCAGATCGTCGAGGAGGACCTTGACGGTCAAGATCTACCCGGGAGGTCATGAGCGGTTGAGATGACCTAGGGGAGGTCCTAAGGGGAGGTCCTAACGTCACAGACCTCTAGGGAGGTCTGGATGGCCACGATCGCAAGGGGAGGTCTTGGACGCTCCAGATCTCCTTGGAGGAGGTCATGGACGTCCCAGAGCTCGCGATCACGTGCTCGGACATGGAATAAATGCGCGCGAGACACAAAGAGGTCCGCGCGGGAGGTCTTAAATGCGCAACAGAGGGCGGATTAAAGACATTTAAGACACGCTAATGATTATAATGATTTGAGCAATGATAAACGCATTAACGCGGTGGATCTTTGTCCTAAAAACGACAACAACGCCGCCGATCTTGTCCGACAAAGACCCGAGCTCAAAGATGTGGTCATCGCCGGCGATACAGACCTCGCCGGCGACACCCAATGGTACCGTTGGGTCCGCAATAACCATGCGCGCAATGGACCTCCTCTCAACGGCGGCGACGGCCTTGAGCAGCATGCGAGCCGAGAGGACAACGAAGGCAAGCACGGCCAAAATCCGAAATGCAAAATGAAGCTCATGCGACATTCAAGCGTGTGCTCAAACAAAAGCTCCATGACATACATGCGGGTGCGACAACTAAGGGACTAACGGGAGGAGTACAGGAGGTCCCGAGGTCTTTGAGGAGGTCGAGAAGGAAGGACCGGTCTTGGGGAGGAAAGGTGCTCCACGGCCAAAGCTTGACTCAAGCTCCACTTTGTCCACCTCTGAAAATGCCCAAACTAATCAAGTTAGGACTTGCTCCCGAGGGAAAGGCACAAAAGAAGCTCGAGAAAAGGAGGAGAAACTCGGGGACCCTTGTCCACCGAGGAGCTTCAAGCTCCGGCAATGGCGGCCAAGGAGAGCTTTGGTGGTTTAGAGCTCACAAGCAGGGGGTGCAAGCAAGGGATAATGGTGTGCAAAGGAAGCCAAAGAAGCAGATGGGGAGGTTTTATACTTAGGGCACGGTGGTTGTGAACCACGGGTTAAGCTCATGGTGAGCTTGGCCCATGGGTCGATCTAGGGCTTGGACAAGATGTAAAGTTGACATGGTGACAGGCTAGGCGGTGGAGAGCGGAAAGTCGACTGCATTTAATGCGGTCGACAAAGAGTTGTTAAAGGTACACAGATCTGGCGTGCATTAACTCACTGCTCAGAAGCACGCATGCGTGACCGAGGAAGGAGAAGAACAGGGGAGGTCCTTATGACCGTTGGATAAGCCTACGGGGAGGTCCTAGCCATCGGATCCTATTTTTGAACCGTTACACTTAAAGGACGGGGAGGAGGTCCCAGCCACACGATTTGGAAAGGGAGGTCGTAGCCCTCCGATTTCCAAAACGCAGATCATAAAGGATAAAGGGTTAGGAGGTCCTAGCCTTTGGATTTACATCCAAGGGCTCGGACACGAGGAGGACATAGCGCATGTGACTTAGAGAAAAGCGGGGAGGTCATGGCCTTTGGATTTAAATCAAGGCGCACAACCAAAGGGAGGTCTTAGCGGCTGCTTGGCCCTAAGAGGTTATGGCCATCGATCAAGATCTAGTGGCGATGAGAGGCGAGGAGGTCATGGTGTGAGATTTATATCTAACGGCCACGACCTCACGATGGGGAGGTTTGGTGCGCTAGATTTTGAGGGAGGTCGTGGGCGTTGGATCGATCCAGCGGCCACGATCTCAACAAAGTGGGAGGACCTCGCAGAGAAGGTTTGCAGAGGAGGTCGTGGCCTTAGGATTGAATCCAACGGCCACGACCTCAAGTGAGTACAAAATGGAGGTCAAGGTGGTTTGAGCTCGCGGGAGGTCAGGCCATGGATTTTGATCCCGGCCAAGACGATGAGGCGGGAGGTCTGGCGGTATTGACCGCGGAGGAGGTCGTGGCGGTTGGAGGTTAATCCAGCGGCTACGACTGATCAAGGTGGATAGGAGGTCTGACGCTAAGGGAGGCGGTTGGGTTGGACACGCTTTGCAAAGCGGTTCAAGCCCAAGTCAAACCAGTTTATTTAGATTAATAAACAAATTTGAGACAAAAGAGGATTTATTTGAGATAGCAAATGAACTCCAAATTTGATGAAATTTTAACTGGAGCTTGCTGACAATGAGATTAACCTTGCATAAAATTTCCAGAGGTTATTATGTAATGCATTTTTCTCAGGAAATTCATGAAGGTTGTTCAAGGATTTGTTTTACCTCCAAAATTTATCAAACAAGTTTTACAACTTGTGATATTTTTCAGAGGGTCCCACATCAGTTTTAGGACCAAGGAAAATATTTTCCAAATGTTTGGCACAAGATTTAAGATAATTGGAAAAGGAGTTTGACTTTTGGTCAACAAGAGCTTTGTGTTTTGGATTACACAACTCTTGGACAAGAATTACATGAGAGATTAGGGGTTTTCAAGATGTGAGAAAAAGTTTTAATTTCTACACATATAATTATACTTGAACAAACCCTGTTTATCTGATTGGGATGTTACAAAATCTCCCCCTTACAAAAATCTCGTCCCGAGATTTGGCTCACTCAGAAAGAAAGATGGATGGTCCGCACACGCAGGCGATCTTCTCTTTCCCAAGTAGCCTCATCCTCGAATGGTTCGACCTTTGAACTTTAAGGAACTTGATGGTCTTATTCCTTGTCCTTCGTTCGGACTCATCGAGTATGCGAGCAGTGGTGCTCGCGATAGGTCAAATCTTCACGGACATCGAGAGTTTCCAACGAGCTTCCTCGGTTGGAACACGGAGGCACTTCTTAAGTGGGACACATGGAACACATCATGTACTCCCTCAAGTGCAGGTGGCAATTCCAACTTATAGGCAACAGCTCCTTCTTCTCGATAACGGTAGGGACCGACATATCGAGAGCCAACTTGCCCTTGACGCCAAAGCGTTGATGGCCCTTCAAAGGAGAGACTTTGAGATAAACAAAGTCATTAGGCTCAAAACGCAACTCACGTCGACGGCGATCCGCATAGCTCTTTTGCTGGATTGAGTGCATGCGCAAGCGCTCACGAAATAATTTGGACCTAGCGCTCGGCCTCATTGATTGAGTCGGGCCAAGAGAGGTCTTTCACGGTCTCTGACCAGTTCAGCGAGGTCCTACACTTTCTCCCGTATAAGGCCTCGAAAGGTGCCATCCGAGACCGGCCTTTGAAAAGTCGTTGTTATAAGAAAACTTCGCGAATGGCAAGCATTTCTCCCAATGCTTCCCATAGAAAGAACACAGCACGAAGCATATCTTCCAAAACTGGTTGACCCTCTCGGTCGACCATCGGTTTGGGGTGAAATGCCGTGCTAAAGGTAAACGGGTTCCCATAGCCTTTTGCGTGCTATGCGAAGTGAGAAGTGAGCAGAGAAGCACGATCGAGCGATCGTCTTGATTACACCGTGCAAAATTACGATCACGGAATATGTAGAGATCCTTTGGAAAACCTACAAGAAGGTTATTTTTGATGATGAGAGCTTGTTCTTGATTCGATGGTTGGTGGTGCATGGCCGTTGTTAGTTGGTGGAATGATTTGTTTGGTTAATTCGGAACAACATGCAGTTAATTCGAGCGATTTATTTGGTTAATTCCAAGAGCAACAGGATCTCACCGCTAACTAGCTTGACGGAGTCATCCCTCCTCATGACTAGCTATCTTAAAGGACTAAGGTCGTTCTTAGTTGGTGGAGCAATTTGTCAGTTACTCCACTAACAAACGAAACCTTGGTCGGTTAACTAGCTATCTGAGTCATCCTCATGACTAGTTATCTTAAAGGATTATGGCCGTTTAGGCCACGAAGGTTCGAGCAACAACGGTATGTGATGCCTTTAAAATGTAAAGGGGCGGAAATGTGCCACTTTAGTCAAGCGATCGATGCAACCCAGATGGCATCATTTTTCTTAGGGGTTCGGGGTAGACTAGTAGACCTTTTGAAACGGGGTGGTGCCGAGCACCGGATAAAAGAGTGAAATCGGGATCACCAACAATGATAAAAGATGGAGATACAAGGAAATGAGGTGCTCTGAATCGAATAAAATAATATCCGGGCAAGAGTTAGCGAAGCGTACCTAACACGACGTCGAGTGCCTCGAGCTTTCTCGGTGAGATGGAGTCATTGGATTACAAACGATCTTTTCTTCGCTTCAAAGGGCAATTGTTGGCGTAATGCCCTTATAGTTGCGAAGAAACAAGTGATCGACAAATGGATTGCTATGCTTCACAGGGCAATTATTAGCCTAATGGCCCTTGAGATTGCGGAAGAAACAAGTGACACCGGCGACCTTCTTTGGAGTCACCACGAGTCCTCTCTTGACACTGCGGCGATCCTCGACTTTCTCTTTACTCGCCCATAGCAACAACGGGATTTTCACCACAAGTTGAAAGTCGGGAAGGCATGGATCGGTAATTTGTCCATAACTCCTCAGACAAATCACCCAAGAACTTCTCTGATTTGGAGGCATTGGCGATTGCAATGCTTGCAGATGACCGAAGAAACAGTCGCTGTAGTTCCAATGACTTGGCAATCACCAGGTTCAAGCTACACTCCTTGGGATAGTGATCGCTTCCCTCGCAGAGGAAACAAGTAACTTTGGCAGTTGGACAATCTCCGGGTAAGTGGTCTTTGTCACAGTTTGGACAGGATGTGGTACACCGGTTGCTGTAGTGTCCTTCCTCACCACAACGCCGACACACCTTGACTCTTCCTAGTTCGCAATCTTGGTGAAATGCCCTCTTCACCACAGCCAAGGCAAAAGGAGGCGATCGCGCCAGAACAATAGGGCCACAATCCAAACACTTGCGAGCGGAGTAAACACAAGTCTTATGCGGATAGTTGGAGCTAGGGAGAATTTCGTCGACCAACTTGTCGACCTAGTCCGCTCATTGGGACTGTTCGGACATCCTGCTACGAAGAGATGGGTTAACACGAAACCCAAGGACTAGAAGTTGAAGAAAGCGAAAAGGGATGCCAACGACTAGGGGAACGGAACATCACCCTAACCGAAGGCCAAAACAGCGAGTAAATCAACTTTAGAAGCTTCTAAAAGACTCTAAAAACAGCCAAGAAACACCAAAAGCAAGGCTCAACTTCTCAACTCAACTAACCCGTATTGAATGAACGAGTAATTGATCGAGAAGATTAAAAATTAGATTGTAAGATGAGATCTAAAACTATTAGAGGGCAAGGTTAATGCAGCGAAACAAGTGTTAGATACTTAGCTAACTAGTATCACATCTTACCCTTTTATTCCCACAAATTTTTGTTGATTTAACCTCTCATTTTCTACCCTATTTAGAACCTTTGAGCTTGCTGTCCGGAAATTGACGCTTGCTGTCCAGATTTTGCATCAAGCTTCCAATCGAAATTGGCCATTCGAAGCTTCAAAACCTTGTAGATGGGCAGCTAACACTTCAATTTGCCAAACTCATTGATTCCCCAAAACCCCATTAATCGATAACAACTATTTTGTAGAAGGAAGAGAGGAAAACAACTTTTAAAACTTAAATTAGAGTGAGATGAGAAGAAAGCTAAGATAGATGAGGAGTAAAATCGAGAATTTTCTTAAGCTTTCAAAACTCATTTGATACTTTGAAATTAGGTTTTCAAAATATCCTAAAACGACCAAGCTTGGGTTACTACGGTCGGGATGGCTCGATACCAACTTTTGTGAGCACCGGATTTGTTAAGCTCATAATACTTAGTCATCCAATTGACCTAGTATTATCAACCAAATAAACCAGTCTCGAGAGATGTATACTCCCGAATCGCAGTATACATACCTCACAACAAAAGAATGTATCAATTCCATACAACACATAGTACATAAGCAACAAACCGAAGTTAATATTAATAAGGAATAGGTTATTACAAAGAGGGCCTTCGGCCAAATAACAACAAGTACTACTAAGATAACAATGAAGCAAAAGTGCCATAAAGATGGCTATAACACAAAGCCAATCGGTGTGCCTTAACCCTAGGCATCGTGGGACCGCCAAGCTAGTCGTCGAAGAAGCCGCAACACATAGCACATAAGTGAGGCTCTTGGAGCTCACCTCCTTCCTCTGCAACAAAAGCCACAAAATGCCACAACCACGGGCAGATGAGTACATAAAGTACTCCGCAAGACTTACGTGTAAGATAATAGGCCTATAACATATGCTACATGCAAGCTTTATGTAAGTGGAGGTTGTATGTCTCATTTAGCATAAAGCAACATTATTTGCAATAAGATAATACAGTTAAAGGCAAGTTATCAAATCTGTTTTTAACATTCAAATACCAAGTTTAACAACGATAATAACAATAAGTAGATGAAAACAACCATCCTGGAAGTGACTAACCCAATAGTCACCACAACAATAGCATGAACTCCCCGTTCATACCAACCACGTCAAGTTTTAATTAAAGGTTGTAGTCTAATTCTTACGGGAAATAACCAAGCGTGTCCATAACCTAGGACGAGGCTATTCGAATAGTTTTATCCTGCGCAGGGTGTACCAATGTACCCACACGTCGGACCACCTTTCCTTTAAGCACACTACCTTTGGTATCTTAAGACGGCTAAGTCCTCTGAGACATTTCCAATGGGCGATGCTAATTTTGACCCGCACAACCCACGGGATAAGGACCCAATGGACTGACCTAACCGGTGCGCCTTTGCTCCATTCCCACACACCACACACACATTTTATCTTTAAAACACACCAACCGAAGCGACCCCAATTAGCACCGCCTAAAGTACTTAGTCAAGAGAGGTCCCATATCCCCTCGTGTGGTTAGCACGCATAATTGCTTGGATCAATGGCGCAAGAATTCGGTCCTTGTTGACTCGGGCATACCACCACATCCAAAAACCACACCATCCATCCAATATGCCCAAGTCTAAATCAATCTTTTATTTTCAGTTTTTGATTTTACAAATTAATCAAAACACAAGTCTTTGGACATATAGGAGTAATAATCGATTTTGAGTGATCAAGACCATCGACTAAGCCGATGATCGCCCATTACTACCGATAACTAAGCATGGCTAAGCAATGTTAACGTAAACTACTAAGTGATAAGAGCTCATCCAATGAGCTCAAACCACAACAAATAACCTAGGCTCATGGGTAGTAGAGGATAAACAATTCCTCTGATTATGCAACTATAGGATTGCTAGCGATATTTTAACACAAAGTAGCATGCATACATATAAGTGAAACAAAATATTAAGCTTTAAAGTAATGGGACAATGATGGAAATGATCAAACTGCTTGCCTTGCTGTTGCTGGTCAAGTTGTGGCTGAGGTCACTCTCGGGATTACCACAAATGTCGAAACCTAACGGAAGCGATAAAGAATCGATAAGAACAACGAAAAACCAAAAAGACTCAACAGCGAACTTCTCCGAATGCTATGAAAATTTTACAGCAGCAAGACAATGATTTATCATGAATTTAGCAACAAGAACCAATTGATTTGGATTCTTAATGCAAAAGATATGATGAAATCAATTCTGCTTTCGACCTATTTAATTAGAAATATGTTACTATTCATCATAAAATTTTCTAGAATAGTAGTGAAGCTGAAATTTTAAGGTAGCATAAGCACCTCATAAGATGAACAGCCTAAATGGATTCATCCCAATTGGAGCTATAATGCACCTTCTATTAATTTTTGAAACAGAATTTGAACAAAATTATAATGCATGATTATTCTTTCTGAAAATAGTAACATGTTCAAAACTATTTTTCATAGTGAGTTCATTAATAGAGGAAACCGACAAAGTTGGATTCACTCAAAAATAATCTCAGAGCATTAGTTATGTATTTTACAAGTTAAGCATCAATTTGAGTGTACATTTAAAGCTAGTTTTGAAACCTATTTGCAAACCCATGTTCGGAGCTGAACTGGGCTCATAACTATTTTTTATTGGAGCCCAGGTCAAGCCAGAACCAACAAAATTTGAATGACATCCTTTGGATTTAAAACGAAAAAGATATGAAATTCTAAAGTTATATCTTATTTGACTTATAATTAAGACTTCACAGAATTTCTAAAACCCACAAAGACATGGGAGGACATAAGCGGCTCAGATCAGCGCGGGAGGTCCTCAGCGGTTGAGATCTTCCAAAGGAAGATCTAAACTATCAAGATCTCCCGAGGAAGATCTACATCGTCGAGACCTCACGGGGAGGTCTGGGCCGGTCCAGATGTTCCCAGGGAGGACTTTGATGGTCCAGATCGTCAGGAGGACCTTGGCGGTCAAGATCTACCCGGGAGGTCATGAGCAGTGAGATGACCTAGGGAGGTCCTAACGTCCTGCAGACCTCGGGGAGGTGCGGATGGCCACGATCGCAAGGGAGGTCTTGGGCGCTCGAGATCTCCTTGGAGGAGGTCATGGGCGTCCCAGAGCTCGCGATCACGTGCTCGGACATGGAATAAATGCGCGCGAGACACAAAGAGGTCCGCGCGGGAGGTCTTAAATGCGCAACTGAGGGCGGATTAAAGACATTTAAGACACGCTAATGATTATAATGATTTGAGCAATGATGAGCGATTGCGGTGGATCTTTGTCCTAAAACGACAACGGCGCCGCCGATCTTGTCCGACAAAGACCCGAGCTCAAAGATGTGGTCATCGCCGGCGTCTGAGACCTCGCCGGCGACACCCAATGGTACCGTTGGGTCCGCATAATAACCATGCGCGCAATGGACCTCCTCTCACGGCGGCGGCGGCCTTGAGCGCCGCGAGCCGAGAGGACAACGAAGGCAAGCACGGCCAAAATCCGAAATGCAAAATGAAGCTCATGCGACATTCAAGCGTGTGCTCAAACAAAAGCTCCATGAGAACATACATGCGGGTGCCGACAACTAAGGGACTAACGGGAGGAGTACTGGAGGTCCCGAGTCGAGGAGGTCGAGGAAGGAAGGACCGGTCTTGGGGAGGAAAGGTGCTCCACGGCCAAAGCTTCAGCTCCAAGCTCCACTTTGTCCACCTCTGAAAATGCCCAAACTAATCAAGTTAGGACTTGCTCCCAGAGGGAAAGGCACAAAAGAAGCTCAGAGAAAAGGAGGAGAAACTCCAGGGACCCTTGTCCACCGAGGAGCTTCAAGCTCCAGCAATGGCGGCCAAGGAGAGCTTTGGTGGTTTAGAGCTCACAAGCACAGGGGTGCAAGCAAGGGGATAATGGTGTGCAAAGGAAGCCAAAGAAACAGTGGGGGAGGTTTTATACTTAGGGCACAGGAGGTTGTGAACCACGGGTTAAGCTCATGGTGAGCTTGGCCCATGGGTCGGTCTAGGGCTTGGACAAGATGTAAAGTTGACATGGTGACAGGCTAAGCGGTGGAGGCGGAAAGTCGACTGCATTTAATGCGGTCAAGACAAAGAGTTGTTAAAGGTACACAGTCTGGCGTGCATTAACTCCTTTGCTTTCGAAACGCATGCGTGACCGAGGAAGGAGAAGAAACGGGGAGGTCCTTATGACCGTTGGATAAGCCTACGGGGAGGTCCTAACCATCGGATCCTATTTTTGAACCGTTACGCTTAAGGGCGGGAGGAGGTCCCAGCCACACGATTTGGAAAGGGAGGTCGTAGCCTCCGATTTCCAAAAGCAGATCTTAAAGGATAAAGGGTTAGGAGGTCCTAGCCTTTGGATTTACATCCAAGGGCTCGGACACTGAGGAGGACATAGCTGCGTGTGACTTAGAGAAAAGCGGGGAGGTCATGGCCTTTGGATTTAAATCAAGGCGCACAACCAAAGGGAGGTCTTAGCTGCTTGTGCAAGCATTAAGAGGTTATGGCCATCGGATCAAGATCTAGTGGCGATGAGAGGTGAGGAGGTCATGGCCGTGAGATTTATATCTAACGGCCACGACCTCACGATGGGGAGGTTTGGTGCGCTAGATTTTGAGGGAGGTCGTGGGTGTTGGATCGATCCAGACTCGACCTCAACAAAGTGGGAGGACCTCGCAGAGAAGGTTTGCAGAGGAGGTCGTGGCCTTAGGATTGAATCCAACAGCTCGACCTCAAGTGAGTACAAAATGGAGGTCAAGGTGGTTTGAGCTCGCGGGAGGTCGAGGCCATGGATTTTGATCCGGCCAAGACGATGAGGCGGGAGGTCTGGCGGTATTGACATGAAGAGGTCGTGGCGGTTGGATGTTAATCCAGCGGCACGACCTAATCAAGGTGGATAGGAGGTCGCGCGCTAAGGGAGGCGGTTGGGTTGGACACCTTTGCAAAGCGGTTCAAGCCCAAGTCAAACCAGTTTATTTAGATTAATAAACAATTTGAGACAAAAGAGGATTTATTTGAGATAGCAAATGAACTCCAAATTTGATGAAATTTTAACTGGAGCTTGCTGACAATGAGATTAACCTTGCATAAAATTTCCAGAGGTTATTATGCAATGCATTTTTCTCAGGAAATTCATGAAGGTTGTTCAAGGATTTGTTTTACCTCCAAAATTTATCAAACAAGTTTTACAACTTGTGATATTTTTCAGAGGGTCCCACATCAGTTTTAGGACCAAGGAAAATATTTTCCAAATGTTTGGCACAAGATTTAAGATAATTGGTAAAGGAGTTTGACTTTTGGTCAACAAGAGCTTTGTGTTTTTGGATTACACAACTCTTGGACAAGAATTACATGAGAGATTAGGGGTTTTCAAGATGTGAGAAAAAGTTTTAATTTCTACACATATAATTATACTTGAACAAACCCTGTTTATACAGTTGGGATGTTACAGGCCCTCAAGGGGTTATTTTCAGAAAAACCCTACTAATCCATTTCGTTCTCTCTCTAAAGCGTTTTGGGGTATTACAAGTACTAGTACTGAACTGCTGATCATCTTAATGTAGCATTCCTTCGGTATCAGTTTGAATCTGCTTGGTTTACTTTCAGTATTTAGTATTTAGTTTGATATTGTTTACTAGATGTTAACAACAAAGGAATGATAATGTTGCCTAACGATGCCGATCCCAAGCCCGAAAAAAGTGGAGGGGGCAGTAAAACTTGCTTAGAAGTAGTTTACAATGACTATGAAGTAACTCTAGATGCCTCAATATCTATAGAAATTTATTCGATTACTCTTATTATAATTATATCCTTTAATGCATGTTCGTGTTACATATACAGCTAAATTGATACAAATTGTCCATAATTACCTGCACTGATTGTTATGGCAATGTTCAATGTTTGTGTCTATGTAAAAATTGTCCATAATTGTCTTCAGATGAATTTCAGAATAATGATTATAGTGGTTAAATTTTTTAGTGGTCATGCTATTAAAAGTGTTGCTACTCATATATGCCATGTAATTGCTGACTGATTGAGCATTATCAAAATTTAAACTCTACTGGTATGGATTTATTTTTAATAATTATTTATTGTAATATTTATTCATTGTAATAATTATTTTAGTTGTATTCACTATTCACTGTAATAATTGTGTGTAATAATTACTTATTGTAATAATTATTTATGTAATAATTATTTGTTGTAATAATTATCGTTAAATACACTAATTGTGGTTTATTGCATTGTTTACGATATATTGTCATTAATCATGGTCAATATTGGTAGTTGTCGTTTATTGCGGTAGTTCTCGTCAATTGCGATAGTTCTCGTCAATTGCGTTAGTCATCGTTAATAGTGGTCAATTGTCGTTAAATGTCGTTAAATGTTGTCAAATATCGTTAAATGTTGTTAATTGCGTTAAACAGCATTAAATAAGCTATTACTGTTCTCAGGGGCATTTCAAATATTTTTCATCTCGGAAGCTGCAGCCAGCCTACCTAAAAGCCAAACAGCCAAACAACAAATCAGAAAAACCCAGCTGTTCAGCCCGCAGCCAGAAAGCCCTGCAACATAGTCGTAAGCCGCTTTTCAGAAAAGATTGATGTTACAGTTTGCTGGGTCTGTTTGGAACACATGATTTCAAAATGAGTTTTACAGAAAACGGTCCGATTTCCACGTAAATCGGGGAAAATGTCTATTTGTCCAAGCGCACGCTGAAATTATGAAATTTAGCGAGTGTTAAGACTTCAATGGCATGGCTATAAGTTATAGTTAGTGGGTCCTTCTGTGTGCATGTAGAATAACACTGAAGAGCACTATAGAAATGGAAAGACTGCCCATCCCAACAAGAAGTTGTTTTGTGGCGGCAGCGCTTACATACACTTCGAAATTATGATGCAATGGCACACTTTATTTTTAATTCTCACTCTCTTTGGTTTGTGGTGACAACATTGTTTCGTCATGTTACGGATGATGACGTGACTAAAGAGGTCAGAATTAGAAATGAAATACGCCGATGGTTAACTTTATACACTTCGAAATTATGATGCAATGGCACACTTTATTTTTAATTCTCACCCTCTTTGGTTTGTGGTGACAGCATTGTTTTGTCATGTTACGGATGATGACGTGACTAAAGAGGTCAGAATTAGAAATAAAATACGCCGATGGTTAACTTTAAAATAAAATTTATAAAAGGGGTAAATAATAAAAAAGTTCGTCGGTGGGTAACTTTAAGATGGCTGCACTTGGTAATTGTTCCCACCTTCTATAAATATAATGCAAACATATATATATATGAATCTCAGTCCCGATGGACAATTGTTAAGGTATTTCCTAAAAAACGGAAATTATTTAATTGACAATTATACAGAAATAAAGAATCAAGTGATAATGAATCACACTCGCTTCTAAATTGGTGCAGCTAACATTTGTCGTAAGAAAGGCCAAATTCCCTACACCACCGAGTATACGATGCGTATAAAAGGGAGATCGAGTAGTACGGGACCACAAAGCCCATGTACAGATTCACTCCTGCTCTGAATTTTCACGTGAATGTGTGCGATAGCACTACCAGCTTGTCCCTCCACATAGCTTGGACCTTGCTGAGTTGAGAATCAGTGGAGGTCGATACACCGAGATGGATATCAACGTGGACACGGCGGAGACGAAGGAGGCGGCGACCGCAACGTGGTGGAAGGCGCCGGCGGCGATGGTGCTAGTGCAGCTGTTCAACACGGGGATGACTCTGCTGTCCAAGGTGGTCATCCGCGAAGGCATGTTCATCCTCGCCCTCCTCGCCTACCGCAGCGTCTTCGGCGCCGCCTTCATCCTTCCGTTCGCGCACTTCTATGAGAGGTGTGTGTTTACCATAATATAATATACTATGTCTGTAAATTTAGACCATTTTTTTTGTTTCTTACATGTCGATAATATTTGGAAAAGACCAAGGACAGGTTTGTTTTGTAGTTAAGGGGTGGGTCAGAAATTTAGCTAGCCGTAAATAGCTAGAGATTAGCTAGAGTTAGTTTAACCATTTTAATCCTTTTAGCAGTGTGATAAAAATTAGATAAACTACAAAGACCACAATTGACTCGCCTGAATTCTCTCTACATATTCGTGGCCCTGCTAACCCAACTAATCAAAACTAACTTGGTTTGCTGTTGAACGCAAAAATTGTTTTAATCTAATCTAGTTAGTATTAGGTAACTTTTTATAGATATATATATAAACTAGGATTGGCTAACCTAGTTAAGCCAAAGAAGATAGTGCGCAGAGGCTCCTATACCATCTCAAATGAAAAAGAAATTAGCTGTTCAAAGCATCATGGAATGAACGAATTGGTTGTAAATTTTGTGTGCAGGGGAAAGTGGAGGGAGATAGATTGGCGCGCCTCCGGATGGATCTTCTTCAATGCATTCATCGGGTATGTACATGTATTAAGTGGTAACATATCCTATGCAATCACCTTTTATATAGTGCACTCATGCATTCGCTTTTAGTATAGACACCAAATATAGATAAAAATTTCCAAAAAATATATCTACATTTACTTCTCAATTTACTGTACCCATGTATGAAATTTCAAGCTCATATTCATTCTATGTTAGCAGTTACAAAAATAAGAAAAAATATGTCAAATGATGAATCAAATGGAAAAGGAAAAAGAAAAAAAAACAAACGATACGATTCATAACAAAATTATGTTTTGTTTTTTGTTTCTTCAGACACATTTAGAATTTGAAGTTGAAATTTTAAAGGGTGCTAGAACATACCATAGACTAGAGCGTATATATATATATATATATATATATATATATATATATATATATATATATATATATATATATATTTGAAAATTTTCATATTGATTACGTATCGAAATCGTAAGTTAATTGCATGATGCACATAAAGAGTGAATGCACTTGATATACCAATTCAGTTATTGTGGATGTGCAAAACCTGGTCGTGTCGTGTTGTTATATGGGAACACACGATATTTTATATATAGAGTTAGTAACACTGGGAACTGTGGTGCCACGCGTACATATGAACAAATTGTTTTGTAAAACTTAAACAATATGCACGAGATCTCTGAATCAGAATCACTAAATGCATTCATATGTAACACCCCGACTCACCACCTAGGTCCGGAATGCTAACATCATACATAACATAATACAAATTCTGCGCAGCTAAGTTAACAATTAAACATATTACAACAAAAGATGGGTTATCTGAGGAGAAAGTGTGGCATTAGAAACTACATGTGGCGTGGATGATCTATTCTCCCTTCCCGAAGCGTGTCACTTGCAACGATCACCTAAACAAAACATTAATAAGCAAGGGTGAGTCCGACGACTCAGCAAGCACATAATAGAGACGATAAACACTACCAAAACAACAAAACCATAAGCATGTCATTATTTCCACCACTAGCTTTCCATTAGTGCAACACATCATTATTCTACATACTCAAAAGATCAATGCATTGTCCATACATGCGTATGCACCATCATGCTCATGCTCATATGCATCTTATTAGCTGATACCGGTATCGCGGAGTGTTCACCCGTCGATGAAACACTCTTCCCCCATCTTTGTTAGGATGGGGTCCTTACATTGTCGGACTTATCCAGTCCCTACAGATGTAAGACTTTATCTAGAAACACCGGACTAGTCATGTAACTTTCTCACCGACCTCACCGGATTAGTTACATGATTTTCTCACCGACACAGCTCATGCATTCTGCCATGATGCAAATGCACATATCCATTGTCATTAACATCATCATTGTCATCATTAACAAGGTAGTTTCATTGCTCACCTTGTCCAATCATCACGGCCATCAACATGAAACCATTATCATGTAAACCTCATCATTTAACATTACCAAGTCAGCATTCTCATGTAAACACTCCCACGCAAGCATCATCACATGAGTATTATCATGTAAGCGTCCTCATGTAAACATTACCATGTAGGCATCATCACATAAACATTATCACATAAGCATCACATAAACGTTACCGTGTAAGCATCATTACCTAAACGTTACTGTGTATCATTATCTAAACATTACCACGTAAGCATCATTACCTCGTAAGCATCATCATATACACATTACCATATCAGCATCATCATAGAAACATTATCATATCACACAATCATCACATATTTCGCAGCACTAACATGCTATCGCTCTACAATGCACTTGCCTGTTAACCAAGCGGATGAGCAGTAGCGGATGACGCCGTTCCCGAACCTCCACCTGAACAGGCATTCAACCAGACTCAAAACATTTCGCAATACATGCACACACACACGAGCGGCATTAATCCTATGCGCAAAGGCGACACGATTAAACCCCTCTCACCGAGCATTATACCACTAATCCCGGCGCCAACAATATTAACATGATTAGGTTTTGCTTCTACTAACCTTGCAAATAAAATTTTATACGCGCGCCCAAATTCTTTCCTTTCCTTTCCTTTCTTTCCGCCTTTCTCTTCTTTCTTTTCTCCTCCTTTTCTTTGCTATCCCGGCCGACACTCCTAGGTAGCCTCCTCATTCTATTTCTTCCCCCCCAATACTCCTGGTGTCCCTCTATGGCGTCTCCTCCAGCCGAAGCTCCCTAGGGCGACCCCCCCTATGGCCGCCGGCCTTGCTCCGGCTCCCTACGCTGCCACCGTCGCCGCCTTGCGCTCGCACCCAGCGCCTCTCGCTCGGCCTCGGTGGCCACGCCCTCAGCTCGGTTCCCCTACGCCGCTCGGCCGGCCCGCCACCTTCGGCTCCTCCCTACGCCGACGCCTCCCCTCCAGCTCTCCCGCTCCACCAAAGCTGCCACCGCCGCCTCGCCGGAGCCGCCTCCTATGCGCACCGCGCCCAACGCCCGGCTCTTGCTGGTGCTGGATCAACGCCGCCTCTCTCTCTCTGGCGCCCTCTCCCTCACGGTGCCACCTCCTCCCCTACGGCACCGCCTCCGGCCACCAGCACTCGGGCCGGCGCCGCCTCTTGCTCGCCTCGCCGCCCTGCTCGGGCCGCTCCACCGGGCCCGCTTCCCGCAGGCACCGCTTCCGCTCCTCTCCCACGCCCGGTCATGGTTGCGCCCGGCTCGGCCTCCGGCCGCCGTGCGCCTCCCCTATGCGCTGCCGTTGCCCAAGCTCCACCCCCAGGTATCCTTCTCTTACTCCTCCCTTCCCTTGTTCTTCTTCTACCGCACGGCTGCTTGTGGGTGTCTGGGGAGATGAAGTTGGGATGGGCTGTGGGGTGCTGGTTTAGGGAAGAAATGGAATGGGAGGGGGTGTTGGCCTACGGGCTTGTTCTTATCTCCTCCCCTCTCTCTCTACCTCTGTCTCTCTCTACCCCTCTCTCTCTCTATCTCCTACTGTGGGGAGGTAAATTGGTAAACATTATTCTTACTGATCACTGTTACTTATTTTGCAATTTTTTTACTGGTATTACATCATATATTAACCGCATAAAGAAAGAAAAATTACAAGTGCACTTTGAAAAGTTACCGCACCGTCAAATGGATCCTCAGTTGTGTTTAAACTCTTGCAACTGGGTAAGATATTGGCTTGTGGTTTCTGCGGGTGGACAGGCATATGTCAGAATGGGTGAGAATTTTTGAAATCATATGAACATAAAACCCGAGGTTATGTGTCCCACAGCCATAAATTCTCCAAACATGGTAGTTTTATGAAATTTACTTACTCATAGTAAAAATGAAAATACTATTGTTTACTGTATGTAGTGCTACAGCTATATATATGACTGCTGGAAGTATGTTCATGCAAATTATTAGGTATTTAGCAAAAGGTTAGCAATACCCCTGCTAAACGCAATCTGTTGCAAAATAGTTTTTCAGCGAGATATGTGTAGAGTTGCCAACAGAATGGCAACGAAGGAGACATACAGAGCCACTTTCGAACTTTTATTTTGCTGATTACACAGCCAATTTGATGAAAAATAGTTGAGCACGGAGACTAACTCAAAATACCAACTTTGGAGTACGGCGATCGATAGGCAATTTTTTTTACAAGAAATATACATGAATAGCCATGCATCGAGCTCATAATTCGTTGAGGCGCTCCTCACACATCTACAGTCATGCAGGTACGCGGTGCCACTGAGCCTATACTGCTATGGCCTCCGGGATACTACGCCATCCTACGCTATCATCTTTCTGAATATAATTCCTTTGGTCACCTTTATTCTCTCCCTCATTCTAAGGTATAGCATTTCTTTGTCTTTCACATTCTAATTCAGATGTAGTTACTCTGAAAAAATCAATACACTTTGTGTTTCAAAAATCAATACACTTTGTGTTTCACAATCTAACCCCAAGGCACACATTTGTTGCCAAAGAAAGAAAGAAATGTTTGTATTATCTCGCATTTCATCGACACATGCATGTGTGCTGATGTATTAGAATGGAGACATTGCAAATTGGGAGCAAGGCAGGATCACTGAAGATCGCAGGTGTTCTGCTCTCTGTTGGAGGCACAATGCTCATTAGCCTCTACAAGGGCAGGGCAGTGCATTTGTGGAATTCCATCCAGCAGCACCACAAGGAGGCACGAGTGGAGGTCGCAAGCAATCAGCTACGAGGGACAATCTTCTTGGCAGGCAGTAGCTTGACATTTGCTTGCTGGTACCTTATTCAAGTAATTCCTTGTTGCATACCTATTATTTGTTGCCTTACTCTGTGCAGTCCAGGTCTCTAAACATTGTTATGCCATTTAGGTGCCAAAAGTTGAAAGTAATCTGGGTATGCTCTGATGGAAACTATGTAGTAGAGATTAATTTTCAGGTTTACAAACATAATAAGTGACAAATTGACATGTAAGTGGCACAATTGCACTTATGCATGCATTGCCAAGTCATTTTTCGTATTTCAGAATACCAATTTTTGCGTTCTATATTTGTCTGATGGTTAATTAGTGATTAATCACCAAACATTTTCTGACCTGTTATCGCAGTCAAAGGTTCTCGAAGTGTATCCATACAAATATTGGTCATCCATGGCGACATGCTTGATTGGAGGATTTCAGACAGCACTTCTTGGTATAATATTGAGAAGAGACAAGGACGTTTGGAAGCTAGGGTGGGATCTACAGCTTGTGACAATTGTGTACTCTGTAAGTCGTCGGATCTTACAAACATAAGTAAAACTAAAGCTACAATTTGAGGTGCATTTTTTTTTTGAAGCTATAAAACTCGAGCTACGATATCGTTACAAATTAAGCCTTCAATTTGCTACAGAATATTGTGCTTCCACCTTTTGTGGTTGAATAGAATTTTGAAGCCACAGGATTGAAGAAATTGATAAACCAGGAGCTAATACTACTTACGAACATTAAGGAAACAAATTTGCACAAAATGCAATGTGACATTGATGTTCATTTTTTCTGCCCTCGCCGTACGAGAGCTTTCATTAATCATTTCAATTCGGAGAGATTCAATCGCTGCGGAGGAAAGAGCAAAGAAAGCTGGGACTGTCAAGCCAACTAGTAGGTTCACTTTGCGCACAACCAAACTCGGCACAAGCATGGCAGGCCCGTACGGCGAGTGTGTGCAGCATGATTAACATCACATGGTTTCTCACTAATTAAGGGGCTAATTTTTAGCATAACCTTGATTATTAGTTGGTTCATCCTGGTATTAGGTAAAAGTTGTCTCCTCAGGTTTCTCTTTCTCCCTGTATTTTCTTTTGTTATTGCATAAACACGGCTACTACTTTCTCCTGGTTATCGTAAACAAAATTACTTCTTCCCTACTTAATTCTCATTCTGATTTTGGTGTCACTTATTGTGAATTTAAGGTCTCAAGCACATAATTTTTTTTTCTCAAACTTGTGTTGTTGTCTTATACTCTTAATCTTTGTGCATCACTGTCATTGAACTTTGATGTTACGTCACTTATTCGCCATAATGGACCATTTGTGTTGCGTCAAGGCTGCTGGGACCATACATGCACGGTTGCGCCTAGCCGTTGTTATTAAAATTTTAATACTACTCCACTTATTATTGCAATTCTTCTTGTATTTGTGCATATAAGTGGTGTTTTATTTTTCGACCATGTTTCCTAGAAATTAACTTTGATAATAATGTTGGTGAGGTCACGTCCACAGTTTTAATGCTGAACATGCTACTTTAATAGTAATATTGACAATACTGATGTATATGTTCATCTTACCTATATACAGTGTCTGACGATAATTTTTAGCATTGGCCCCTAAAATGTCATGTACCGCCCTTAGCATGAGCTACAGTATTAGTTTCCCCCGAGCAAACAAAATATTGAAATCAGTAAAAGACATAGCAAGCTCCCGGGCTTCAAAGGTTTACAAGTTGCTGGCATTCCATCTCGAGTAATTCCAATTGTTGTGCAGGGGGCGCTTGCAACGGCAGCAAGGTATAGCCTGAATTCGTGGGCAGTGGCCGAGCGAGGCCCGGCGTATCCTCCAATGTTCAGCCCATTAGCGTTGGTATTCACTGCTGTGTTGGACTCGATCTTCATAGGGGACGACATTACAGTAGGAAGGTCAGTTGCTTTCTCCTCATGATGTCTCTTTGGCAAAGTGGATTTAGTTAGTGAGGCGGGAGACATATGAGAGTTTTTTTTTATCTAACCGTTTTTAATTAATTTTTATTAATAACCGCTCGTCCAACTTATTTTCATATCTGATTCTTTTGTCATGCCAATACTCATAGCGTGACCAAACAATACTATTCGTAGAGTGCCTCTTGTTTAGCCAAGTAGGAAAAACTCAGTACTCCAGAAATCACAAAAAATATTAATGGAAGCATTACATGTAGTTTATGCATACTTTGCAAATATTTGGATGCAAAGTCATCCACAGTTTGCATCTGCATGTTGGAGGCGTATTGTTTTTTTCCCATGATTTTTGGAATGATACTACATAAAGCATATTTGGTAAAAGCGGATGGCTATTCAGAGTGACTGAAATCATTTTTCTCAGGCTGTGGCCATGGACGAAGATCTAACCACTCTAATCACCCACTCATTTATTATGTAAATACCCTTAAGAGAAAGGTTGAAAATAAAATATTATTCTAACATAGAAAAAATAAATTTGGCGAACCCCTACAAAATAAAAAGACAAAATAATATCTGACACGTACAAAACTACAGTAAACCTAGGTGAGCTCCTGGAAATACAAAATCAAATATAACTAAATTTTGCAGTAAAGCTTTGCGAAAATTACATATTACTTAGCACTACAATTTTAGACTTAGAACTAAATTTCAGGATACTTAAAATTAATAAAACTGTTGGTAAAATGGGGCACATGACCCCGCTCAACAAAACATTTTCCTTAGCAAAACAGCACAGCCCTATATTATATCTAACAAAATATCTCTTTATGTCGTTAATTCACATGCTAATTAAGATAGAGTGTGATTAATTTATGGCCACATGCAACAATTGATTGTTCAGTTGTTCTTTTATTCTAAATGCGCAGTCTTCTCGGCACAACAATGGTGATTGCTGGGCTCTACCTTTTCCTCTGGGCTAAAGCAAAAGAAGTACCTGGGAAATAAACATAACAGATGCTACCTTCTTGTAACTACAAAACAGTCAAAATTTATATATGTCAACAATATTGTAACTACGCGAATTTATTTCTGGAGATACAAAAGAAAGTACGCAACCATGCATGCCAACGAAATATATAAGGGAAGTGCGCATGGAAAAATACAATGAGAGATGTGCATGCGCTAGAAAACAAGATGGATGGGTCGGGTCACCGTCGTCCTCCTCCCTACTCGCCGCCTCTGCGCCGTACGGGAGCTCGCCGCCACCACTGAGTTCCGTGCAAGCAACGGCAAGGAACCGAGCCATCGCGCCGCCTCCTCCGAGCTGACGCTGCCGCGATCTGCACCGGCCTGCCACGGTCGAGAATGCCGCCGCCGCCGTCGTCATCTCCGGCATGTGCCGCCGCCTCCACGTCGATCTGAGCTGCTGCCATTCGTGTGCGCTGCCTCGATCAGGTCTCCACCTTGTCACTGCCTCCGAGCCACCGCACCCTAACCGCCAGCTCTCCACAACCGGCCTCGCTGTGGTGCTAGGGCTTGGGAGCCGTAGTACCGTGCCGCGCCAGCCATGTGGGCCTTGCCACCCAACAGGGGAGGTCCACTGACTATCCTCCAAATATCCTCAGGAGGTTCCCCTCCTTTAGAAAATTTGCGTTTAGGATCTCCAAAGTTTCTTTATTATTATTATTTATTCATTTTGGCTTTACATTGTTTTTTCAACTGTTTTAAATTCATGGAAGTTGTTCGTGTGCTTAGAAAATTTGCAGAAGATTATGAAAAATTGATGAAAATTCATAGATTAATATTTACTACTCATGTAAGTGTTCTACTGCTATCTCGCATTCTGGTCTATCTGCTACAAGATGAAGTTTGATATTACCATATCGGGAAGTTAGACATCGGCCCTATTTCCGCACTAATGTATCATCTTACATTTTCTCATTGGTGCTACAAACAACACACGTGGGAGTTAAGCCAATCCGATTGTGTTGTATTTCCTCGAATTCGGAACTACAACGACTGGGGCAAAGAACCAAAATCCCAAAAGAGCTTTCCACGAGGATTTGGGCAGCCTCGCAACAGGATCGCATCACATGTTACCAAAGCTAGTTGCTGCTGCCTGCTGCCTTTGCAAGATCGATCTGATCAGGTTAGGTCCGTACTTGCTGAGATAGATAGATAGAGGTCGCATCCATGCCTACCCATTGGCCATACGGAGATGAGATCGATCGATGTGTGTGCGCCTATCCAATGGAACAGTCCGGTCCTTTCCCAGAAGGTAAGAGGATCAGAGCATGAGTTGATGGTAGATGCATCGCGGCTAATGGAGGCTTCCTGAAGCCACCGGTGTGGTTGAAAGCTCATCTCGCGCACCGCCGGCAGCTTGGACCGCCGTCTCCCGGAGAATCACGCCGGGGGCACGCCGGGTTGGGCTGGGAACGTGGAAGAAGAAAGAAAAAAATTCTCATAATAGGCCAATCAAATTAACGTTGAAATGAAAGATCTTTTTTGGAATAGCAGATGTCTGAAAGATTTGGCTAAAATCACTATATTTGTGAAGTGGTTAAGGAGTAGCATTTAGATTTTGCTGCCATTCTTGAAACTGGTAAAAAAGACTTTTCTGTGTCTAGTCTTAATCATCTTTGTGGTGGATGCGAGTTTTTTTGGCATTTTTCTCCACCATAAGGACAGTCTTAGGGGTATCCTTTTAGGGGTGGACCCTTGGGTATATGGTATTGGTTCTATTGATGCTGGTGGTTTCTATGTCAAGTTTCATGTCATGATTAATAATTTGGACTTAAGGGAAATTGATTTATATGGTAGACAATATACTTAGGCCAATTCGTTAGCTAATTCAACTTTAAAAAAATTGAATAGAGTTTTAATGAGTACAGACTAGGAACAAAATTTTCCAATGGTTACCGTCAATGCTCTTGAAAGATCTTTGTCTAATCATACACCTTTGCTTTTAAATACAAGAGTGGCTTCATATCGAGGAAATCAACCTTTATTTAAATTTGAATTAGGCTGATTGTCTAGGGAAAGATTTAGGGAAATGGTGGCTAATGTGTGGAAAAATAAAAAATAGAGGTCATTCTGCTTTACAAATTTGGCAAAATAAGGTTAGAACTTTTAGACAATATCTTCGCGGTTGGGCTAAAAATTGCAGCGAGACTTATAAAAAGGAAAAGAAATGTCTTAACTCACTAATTGATGAGATAGATAAAAAAAAAAGTGTTTGTGGGCTTGACTGATGAAGAGCGTAATTGTAAAAAATATGCTAATCAGAGATTGGCACATCTGTTAAGAGAAGAAGATATTAAATGGTACCAAAGGTCCAAAGCGAAATTTATTTTGGAGGGTGATAGAAATACAAGATTTTATCACTTGATTGCGAATGGTAAACATAGAAAACAAAGAATTATTCAGTTCGAACAAGAGGAGGGGATAATTCATGGGGATGTACAATTAAAGAAGTATATCACCAATTATTATAAAGGGTTGTTTTGTCCATCCGAAGTCAATCATTTACCCATGATTGATGCCTTTAGGGAAGATATACCTCAAGTTTCGGATACTGAAAACAATACTATTATAGAACCGTTCACGGAGGAGGTGAAAGAGGCGATCTTTCAAATGGAACATAACAAAGCACCTAGGCTGAATGGCTTCCTAGCTGAGTTCTATCAGGTGTTTTGGGAAGTAATTAAAAATGACATGATGGCCATGTTTCATGAGTTTCATAGTTGCTCTTTGCCACTTTTTAGTTTGAATTTTGGGATCATTATACTACTTCCCAAAAATACGGATGCTAAACAAATAAAACATTATAGACTTATTTGTCTACTAAATGTTAGTTTTAAAGTGTTTGCTTAAGTGGCTACTAATATAATTATTGGTGTAGCTAATAAGGTTCTTAGATCATCCCAATCGGCGTTTATGCAGAGGAGATTTATTCTTGATGGTATAGTCATCCTACATGAAACCATCCATAAGCTACATAAACAAAAATTGAATGGAATAGTTTTCAAGGTAAATTTTGAGAAAGCTTGCGATAAAGTAAAATGACCGTTTTTACTTCAAACCTTGAGGATGAAAGGTTTTTCACCTAAGTGGTGTGCCTGGGTGGAACGTTTCGTTAAGTGAGGGAGTGTTGAAATAAAATTCAATGAGGATCTTGGGTCTTTTTTTCAAACTCAAAAGGGTCTTAGGCAAGATAATCCTATGTCCCCAATTCCTTTTAATCTTGTTGTGCACGTACTTGCCATTTTTATTTCAAGAGTTAAAGAAGAAGGTTTTTTATCGGGAGTAATTCCTCACTTAACTGATGATAGGTTGTCAATATTACAATATGCTGATGATACTATACTCTTCTTGAATAATGATTTAGAACAAGCAAAAAATCTCAAACTTATTCTTTGTGTCTTTGAACAATTATCAGGTTTAAAGATTAATTTTCACAAGAGCAAGATTTTTTTTTTGTTTCAGTAAGGCCAAAGAAGTTGAACAACAATATACTCAATTATCTGGTTGTGAAGTGAGTGTCTTTCCTTTCAGGTACTTAGGTATTCCAATTCACTGTAGAAAATTATGGAATTGTGATTGGAAAGGGGTTGAGGATAGAGTCGAAAAGAAACTTAGCAGTTGCAAAGGAAAAAATATATCTATTGGTGGACGAGTACTTCTTATTAACTCAGTGCTCAGCAGTCTGCCAATGTTTATGTTATATTTTTTTGAGGTTCCTGGAGAGGTTCTCAAAAGACTAGATTTTTGTCAGTCTAGATTTTTACTAGCAGAGTGACAGTCATAAACAAAAATATAGACTTGCTAAATGGAGTGTATTGTGCACACCTAAAAATTTGGGTGGTTTAGGCATTCAAAACTTAGACTTAAAAACAAAGGTCTACTAGGGAAATGGTTGTTTAAGCTGCTTAATGAAGAAGGGGTATGGCAATCTTTGCTAACAAGGAAATATATGGGTGAGAAGAGTCTTTTACAGGTGGTTAACAAACCTGGGACTTCCTAGTTTTGGTCGGGTCTAATGAAAATTAAAGATTAATTTATTCGCTTTGGTTCATTCCAGGTTAAAAACGGAATGCAAACCAGGTTTTGAGAAGATATTAGGTTAGGTGAGTCTCCACTGAAAAGTCAATATCCTACTTTTTATAATGTAATGAGGAGAAAGAATGAAACAGTGACAATGATTCTGGGATCGAATTCTTTACATATTACTTTTCGAAGACCTATTATTAGGCCTAAGTTACATGCTTGGAATGAGTTAATTTTGGGAATATCGAATTTGCAGTTGAACTCTCAACAAGATGTTTTTAGGTGGAATTTAAATAAGTCTGGACTTTTCTCGATACACTCTTTCTATGTGGCACTAATTGGAAATAATCGAGCTCCCATTAGGGATTTCTTTTGGTGAATTAAAATTCCATTAAAAGTGAAAATTTTTCTTTGGTATCTCAAGAGAGGGGTTTTATTAACTAAAGATAACCTGTTTAAAAGAAATTAGAGGGGAAACAAAAGTGTTGTTTTTTGTATTAAAGAGGAAACAATTCAGCATCTATTTATTGACTGCCCCTTTGCACGTCTTGCATGGTTGGTTGTTCAATATGCGTTTAATTTATCTCCTCCTGTGAGTATAGCAAACATGTTTGAGAATTAGTTAGTTGGTATTCCAAAAACTTTAAAGTCACAACTCCTAGTGGAAGCTAGTGCCTTATGCTGGTCTATTTGGCCATGTCGGAATGGAGTTGTTTTTGACAAAAAAACAATTATCACTAATCCCTTGCAGGTTCTCTTCTTGAGTGGACACTGGCTGTGTACTTGGGCAAATCTGTAAAAATCAGCCTAAAAGGAGGCTATGTTGGCTCTGATCGCTAGGTTGGAGTTTGTAGTAAAGCAAATTTTAAACTTCCATGGGTGGCGGTTTAGTCATAGGATTAGTAATAATTGAGTTTAATTGTCAGTCGTCCTTCGGTTGTAAAGCTTCAAGCCACTGTTAACTATTTTTGGTACTTTTGACACTTTAAATATTTAAATAAAATAGGCTGCGTGCACCTTGGATACAGAGGCCGTAAGACTTTTTGCTCTTTCATTATCTAAAAAAAGTAATTATGCATGTAAGTTTGGATGGCTTGCTTCCTCAATATCTCAATCAACCATCAACCATTACTTTTGTTTGCAGCAATTCGTGCTTGAGTTTCTAGGACGGGATTGTTTTGTGGCCAACAGAACTAACGCTGAGCCACCCAAAACTTACACCCCTTTCTATTCTCAACAAGCTCAGAATAGTAGTTGATAAGTGATAACAGACTTTAGCACAATATTGTTCTTGTGGTCGGTGTTCACTGCAATATAGAATGACACACTAGGTGCATTGTTTACTATTGGCGTGTTTCTTCTTTGAGCTCACTAGTAGTATTGGGACAATATGTCTACAAACATTTTTTTTTGTCTCCAGTCAGAAATAAGTTTTTTTTTGTGAGCTGGACAGAAATAAGTATTGGTATAGTTACAGTTGTGTTCATTTGATGGCACCATGTCCACGACCAATTGTTGTTTGTCTGCCAACTGGAGTAAGATTTTCTCCGCTGGTTAATGGTCTGAACACAACATAGTTCTGGTGGATGCCAATATGTGACACCATACCTGCTTGATAAACTCGTATTAAACCCTGCTTGGGATCTTGGACGCTCAACATAATTAACTTCTTTTATAATAGTAAAGATAAAGATATTGAGCTAACTCCCATTCAATTTTCTGCCATTTCAGGTAGCTATTGACTCCGGATTATGAATAGTCTTGCATGTACTGTTGGAACCAAATAAACAATAACATATTTATCATGGTTAATTGATAAGTATAACTCATTCTCTATTTCTTGCACATCTTTGGAACACTAGAGCTAAATACTTGGCACACCATAAAAAAAATGTATTGCTGGATGCTAGGCTAAATGGATTGCTGGATAACCTGATAAACTTCTACAGGTTTATGTTCGAGAAAGTTATGCACACAAGCTTTACAGATGAAACATTTTTTTGAGAATCTTTGCAGGATTTTCATTTCATTTTATGTTAAAATTGTAGTGGTTCATATCTTAAATTGCTTAAGCTCTCCGTGTTTCCTTTTGCGAGTTGGTCGCTCTTTCTTTCTTTATTGCGTCTTTGGAGAATCTTCTTCCGCTTCGATATACACGCTCAAGCTCCTTATTTACGGAATTTTGGAATGACAAAATTTTAATTGTGCATTTGACTTGCTGTGATTGCTAAACAATAATTAGTGAATCTTCAACTTGTTATTATTAGTTAGTAATAAGTGTATTATGCAACTTGTGTTTGGGGTACTCAGAATAAAAGACGTTTACATTGTTTCAGGACTCTTCTCTCTGACTGTTTTGAACTGTTTGGTCCATAGGATCCTAATATTATATACAAAGAATACATATGCAAACATGATTTGGTTGATTGCGGTAATCATTGTCAAATGCGATTAATTGCGTTAATTGTGGTAATCATCGTCAAATACGATCAATTACGCTAAATGCGGTAGTCGTCGTCAAATACGATTAATTGCGCTAATTATGGTAGTCGTCATTAATTATCGTTAAATGTCGTCAATTGCGGTAGATGTTGTCAATTGTGTTAGTCATCAATTGTGTTGATCGCCGTTAATTGTAGTCAATTATCGTTAAATGTTTTTAATTGCGTTAAACGACATCAAACAAGCCATTATTGTCCTCAAGGGTATTTTAGACATTTTTCATCTTGGAAATTACAGCTAGCCTACCTAAAAGTCAGACAGCCAAACATCAAATCTCTTCAGCCTAGCCGTTCAGCCGCCGTTTTTCAAAAAAGTCACAATAATTCCAAACAGACCCTAATGCATTGAGATATAAAAGCTTCTCGTTGAAACAAGGAGCAGTTTTCTGGCGTCCGTGCTCACGTGTTACCTGGTAGCGTGAAGGGCTGCAAGGCTTTCTACTTTTTGGGTCTCTGCACACTCATGAATTGGCACCATGTGAAACTACTCGAGAATGACTATATAGGGAAGGTTAAGTAAGCACACAACTATGCCGCTTTTGCGTCTCCGATCGGCAACACCTTTCTCAGTTCTCACGTTGCTAATTGTGGTATATGTAACGGTTTAGAACTTTCGATTGTATTATAATGCAACTGGTGAATAGTATACTGTCTAATAATGCAATTGCTGACACACACGTGTGTTGGGCGCGCCACATGCAGAGCACGCACCCATGGTCACCAGCTAGTAGACGTTTTATTAGATTTTGGCCAGTGCACTTATATTAAAGCTTACAGCCCACTGCTACCAGTCTAAATCTAGGAAAATCTTAGCAGGCAATCCACACCAATAACCGACAACTACAAGTTTTTCAATTTTTCTGGATAGTTTTTTCTGAATGGCGGACCTTAATTGTACCCTTCACTATATTTCTCAGATAGCCGACATACGGTGTTTCTAGTGTAATTGAATCTTTGGCAACAGTGAGAACAATACAACAGCAACGAAATTGCCGACAAATTAACAGCCAGTATGATGATGGATACTTGAAAAATTATAATAGAAAGGCTATCACCGTCGGCAATATACTAATGACTGTCATGAAAAGTTAGAAACCTTGTAGTGCACGGACCCGGGGTTAGTGAGAATCAAACTTCGGCTTTCTGTTAGAGAGCTAAGGTTGCACACTATGATGTCAAGAAGGTGGACTGGCGACAGGTAGTAAACATGTTCTCTGTCGTTACTCTAAATGGCGATAGGTAAATACTTTTGTAAAAAAAAAATCTAACTGGCGACAGACATCTACTTTTGTAATTTTTTTCCGACTATTTAGTTTTGTAATTATCTTTAAAAATAATATTATAAAAAAAATCGGTTTTTCAACCTGCTCATCTCAACGTGCGACGCATTGGACGGTTCGTTGTGTGCATGTGCCACGAGCCCACAACGTTAACGCGTTTCCATTAGAAAATATGTATCTGAAGGTATTAGAATCTTCCCATCGTACGCTCTGATACAACCTCGGTGAACACCTTGTGTAATAATTGTAATCAACGCATGCAACAAAATACAGAATAACAGTGAAAAAATGCCGAGATAATTTTTTAAAAAATAAGCATATCATCTTCTCATTGAAAGAAGAATAAATACCATGAGTATATAACTTAGCTATGTGCTAACACAATATCTGAAATCCCAAACAAAAAGATTACAACCTTACGCCATTTCAAAATTTGAAAATAATAGTGGAAATATTTTAAAATTGCTCGTGCAATAATATAATTAAATGTTCGCAACAACTACTGCAACAAAAAAAAATAACCATGCTCATCTAATCCGAAAAAACGAGAATTCAGCAACAAATCGTTCATTCATGCGTCCCGCTGTCTTTGACCGTTGCACCAACTTCGTCTAATCGGAGGCCCCAATGGTGCAACAAAAAATCACAACGAGCACGACGGTTACTAAATCATGCAACAAAAATCCATCTTGCTAGCTACAACAACGCATGGCACAATGAAGCAACAAACCACATCTCTTGTTGCAACCAAAAAAAAATGTTCAGGGCATCAAATCACACAATCCACTGGCAACAAATCACACAATCCACTACAACAAATATAACTCAATACAACTTTTCGAGAGGTCGGATTGCAACAAAATAAAATACTTTGCGCAACAAGTTAAGAAACGCTTGTAGCAATCTAACTCTGCACGAAGGTGAGGTAAGCTAGGCACAACCACCTCCTCGCCGTGCCGTCCTCTGCTCACCTCCCATGGAACCACATCCTCGGGTCTCGGTACAACCAAATTCTACAAAATCCCAGCTGCTCGTCAGATTTGGAGACCTTCACACGAGCTCCAGCTGTGGGTGGACAGACTCCATCGAGCTCTCACTACTGCAGAAAAGGTCACCACATACTGTTCAAAAACGTCATCACAGACAGTTTCGTGAGCTGTCTAAGTTTATGGGTTAGTAATGACATGAGGTCATCACAGATGGTTTTCGAACTGTCTGTGATGCAAACTATCATATACGGTTATTAACTCAGAACTGTACAGATGGTTTGTAGATAAAACCGTCTATGATAGCTGATGTGTCACAAACGATTTTTCCTAAGGAATCGTCTGTGATATTCTTTTGTATTGCTAAATCTATTTCTGTTTATTGGATAGCCTCAGAAAATGCTAACCATGCCCTCTGAAACAAGCAGAAACACAACAAGTATATACATCCAATTCGCATTCATTTCAGAAACAAGCACATCTATTTCATAAATCAATTAATTCAAATGAACTAAAATTAACCATTCATGAACAAATACACACATGTACCATTCAGTTCAATCCTATCCCAGTCAAGTTCAATCTACATTATGGAACTCCCCTTTTCGGTTTATGACCTCACACAACAAGAAGGATGCAAACTGTCCTCGAATGTGTTCGAGCTCGACCTATTCCAACGCACTTGTAGCGATGATCGCAACCTGTCGCTAGGAAGATTAAAGTCGTGCATATATAAATTGATAAATATGAAATAATTATTGCAAGATTGACAAACCTAAGGATCATTGGTCATCGTGGAACCGAAAAGTTGTTGCATGTTGTGGCAAATATAGTATCCACAGGTGTTGCTCGGCAACTGCTGGTGGCACTTCAAAAATAGAATTGGTTAGTTCGAGAGGTATTACTACAAGTGTTATATAGAATTAATGTGTACTAGCGAATACCGAGAAATTTAGATCATGTCGCAGGATCCCTCCCTTGGATCTCCCTCCAGTAGCAAAGTACACAGTGAACGATCTATGTGATTCCAAAAATTTAGCCTTAGCCACGGCGAACAATCTATGGAGGAAATGTGTTTACCCGTCGATTAATTGTCGGACAACTGTGAAGTTGTTTTCGGCCCTCTTTAGGGAATCTAGGTATATTACCTTGTTCCATTTTGGTATAATTACAATTAGAATCCAGTGGAACCTACATAGGTATGTCGCTATGGTCATTAAACCTAAGTTCGTGTTGCTTATAAAGTAGAAATCAACAAGTATAACCACTAGTGCAGCACTTACCCCTGGTTGTAGGGCAAAAGTATAAAATCCTTGTTACGGTGAGCCAGCAATGACGTTGTCATGTAAGTCTCGACGAAGGATGCATCCTCTTGGATGCTTTGGATGGAGACCAAGTGTGGGTCGAGGGCTACTGGTGATTTCCTTGTTTCGGCTTCAAAAATCATGTATCTATCTATCTACACACACACACACACAAGTAAGGAGTTATATATAACATTTATCGGTATTACACTAATGTTGACCGTGATTGTACACACTTACAGTGTCCAGCATCGCATGAGTGAGGTGTCGAGGTTGAAGAGTAAGAACAAGTCCTCGAAGGTCGCCGTGAAGACACAGTCTTGAACCTCGTGGTGAAGATGATGCGGCCCGAACTTAATGTTGACACCCGAGCGTTGTTGTCCATCCGTCTTGTTGCCCTGTTCCATGTACCATGCATGCAATCTCGTGCAAGCCATTCCTAGGGTTTCGAGGTGCTCTACCGTCTCGACCAACGGCTCGCCTTGCACAAATTTCTGGGCCAACAGTAAGAAGGGGATATCATCGAGCTTCTTCAATTTGCCCTTGCCGTCTCGCTTTTTAGAGGACAACTTCATGGGAGTTGACCGGGCACGAGGTGTAGATGCATCTGATGTACCGGGCCCTTGCCACAATGGTGTAGGTAACTCTGGTGCAGGTAGCTCCGGTGCAAGTAACTCTGGTGCAGGTACCTCCCGTGGACTTGGCACCGTTGCAGGACTTTCCCGTGAAGTTGACATAGCGCAGGTAGCTCTAGAAAGATGTCCCTCTTGGGCCACTGGATGAATGTTCCAATGGCTTGCTCTACAGTCATGACCTCATTGTTTCGAGGGCATCTATAGCGGGACGACCTCGAAATTGGCATGAACACCGTCCACATTCACTTTTGCGACGGAGGCACATCTCACTTGGAGTTTGCACTTCGTAGCTACCTACATAACGATACAAAATTTGCTACTTTAACAGGCTTATCAATGGATCGAGCATTCGAGAGATAATAATTATTACCAAGATGTCATTGATAGGAAATCTGTTGTCGCTTTCTGAGATAGGTTTGGATGCACAGCTACTCCTACGGTTGGGGGGCTGGCTAGCACAGTAGCAGCGGAGGCTTGCAACTGATTTCCTTAGGCCTTTCCTCAATGATCTCTATATGTTGTCGCATCTTATCTCTAACGGTATCAGTGATCTCATCTCTGACAGCATATGTGATCTCTTCTATAAGGGATTCATGAATCTCCTCTCGTAGCCATGCATCGCACTCAGCTTTAGCTCTTTTCCTATTCTGGTACGCTTTGGGTCCTCTGAGAATGCTTGTTTTCACGAAACATAAAGACCGATGCCTCTTGTGCGACCCGGGTGCTCCTTGTTTGCTAGGGCCACAGAGAGTATCTCTCTCTCCCTAACTGCTTGGAATGAGCATTGGAAAGATTGTGCATTTAGTGCTTCCTACAATAGCCCAATATGTTATTTCACTTCCAATGAAGTTATGAAGTAATTATAAACTAGGTAGTTTGATATCTTACTAGGCGCTAGGACACTTCTTCGTCTACAGGGTTTGGAAAGGAGATGGCCCCTGAAGATATGGTAGATGACCTCGCTTTTATCCAGTTTCGGACGCACTCATTAGGGATCCCGACAAATGGTAGGGAGACCTCCCACGGGATTGTTTGCTCATCCTGCATCCTCTATTGCGGGATTTTACCCGCATACCCAGCAGTGCCGAGTCTGTGGGGGTATGTGTTTTTTTGCCTGGAGGGCCCTGTGCGCCATACTTTCACTCCTAAAATTATTTGTCGTCTTCTTCGCCATAAAGTCTTGTCAGTTTTCTTCCACGAACGGATACTTCTAGAAGGGTGTCAGATCCTTCTCCATGTATTACTTGATAAGTGTGCTCTTGAAGTTCTTCCACGCTTTACACGCCGCTAGCAACACGTGTCGTCGCACAGAGGCCTGGTGTTCTTTCGGGATCTCAAACAATTGGAAAATTTCCATCACCAGCACACCTTTCTGAGCTTCGGTCGACTCCTTTCACGAATCGTAGGTGATCTTAACCCGTTCCCATGCAACTATTTCGATCATTCTCTGGAATGCGGATGCTGCTCGACGAGGATTGAGAGGGGTCCCAGATGTATCGACATCCGTGATAGTAAAACGGCTCTCAGGCCTTTTCAATATTCCTCTTCTATCACACTTGGATTTTGTAGAGGACGGCGCATCAGATGCATGAGGCGATGATGATAGAGAATGAGCAGACGACATCTTCACAATAAATAGAAGTTCTGACACGCATGAACATATTATCATAAGATTCTCTATGTGTATGGGTATACACACCAATTAATAAATAATTGGGATATAATTGGGATATGTACGGAAGAAATTAGGAAGTGAGTATCACAACATTTCAATTTAATTACCCATCCTCCCCAATTAGAGCTCAAGTTCAAACCTGATTATCAAATCAATTTCAGTACAAGACTATTATCATCACAGAGCATTCATCTCAAGCTCACCACATCACATTGCAATATATTCCAGTAACAGTATCAAAACAAATACAATATAAATTGCTGACTAGAACATACAAATGCAATGGAGTAATTAAATTGAAATGTTGTGATACTCACGAAGCAGATGACAATCAAAGCCACTGAGCTATCTGAGCAATGTAGATATTCAGCATGGATTCATTTTTAAAGGTGATTTTAGATCTGGGCTGACACAATCAACCTGATTTCCATCCCTGCTAAGCACATTTTTTTTGTTAAGTTTTGTCCAAAATTCCTAAAACAAGTAATTACCAGCATAATTACATGAGTCCATGAGGACCATGACAGCATCACGATATGACATATTATTGATAGCAAGAGTGAGGGAAAGGGGCATTGGGGTCGACAACTCAGCATTGGTTACCTTTGGGCGTCGAGGAAAAGGACGAGCAGGGAGCACCGGAGCAGCAGGGCGGCGTTGAAGGGGAGGTGTATCAGGCTCGAGGGAGGAGGAGGCGACGTGCGCTCAGGGAAGGGGAGGAGGCGGGCTCTAGGAGGAGACGCACCGGGCTCAGGGGAGGAGGGGCTCTGGGTTTGGGGAGGGAGTGGCTTGTGCTCGGCGAGGAGGCAGCGGGCTCGGGGGAGGAGGCGCGCTGGGCTCGAGGAGGAGGCGACGTCAAGGATGGCAGCGAAGGGATCGGGAGAGGAGGGATGTTAGAGAAACTTAATCGTTTGAGTGGGGGCGCGGGTAAACCCTAGAGTCCGAATATAAATAGGGTTGGACATCATAAACGGTTCTAAAGTCGAATCATCTGTGATAAATACACATCACAGACGGTTCCAATAAATATCCGTCTGTGATAACTTATATATCACAGACGGTTTGTGGATGAAATCGTCTGTGATAGCTGATATTTCACAGACGATCTGTCCTAAGGAACCATCTGTGAAAGCTGATGTATCACAGACTGTTATATTTTATAACCGTCTGTGATACATATCACGGATGGTTTGTTCAACTAAACTGCCTGTGATAGTTCCTTCTATAGCTAAAAAATATTCTGTTTTTTGGCTAGCCTCAGGAGTTAATATGTATGACTTGTTTTTCACAAAGGTTTCTCCAAGCCCTCCATCAAGTCCCGGAATTTAACATACTCTCTCTCATCACAGTTCCCTTCTGCATCGCGAAGCATCTGATCTAAATTATCATCGTGCAGTCTATTCGAATCAGAACCACAATCGACATCATCCGGTGAAATATCATTGACTTCGTCGGCGATGTCGTTATTACTACATTCCTGTATAATCTGCTCTTCACCGTGAGTGGTCCAACGTGTATACTCTTTTTGAAACCCCTTTAATCTTCTCTCTACATCAAGCTAGATCTAAATCATCTTTAATTCTCCTTTTACCAAGCTAGATCTATAATATAATGCAATTAGGAACAAATGACTAACCATAGATAGTCAAGAACAAATGGATCTACAATCATTCTTCCTTTAAAAGAGTGAACTAATAGAGAGAAGGTGTTTGGATTAGGACAGTGAGCTAATAAGAAAAATTCCTTTAAAAGAATGTAAGAATAGAGAAGGTGTTTGGATTAGGACAATGAGCTAATACAATGCTAGATGTAAATAATCTTCCCATCTCCTCCACGGTCTCCTTTCACCAAATGGCCTCAAAGCCTTACCTCCTCAAAGCAGCAGCCTACTTGACAACATATCTGGAATTTAAGACAGATCTGTGAGGGTCAGGATTGCAATAAGTGAAATTATCACAGACGGTTTTTAATACAAACCGTCTATGATGAGTTAATTATCACAGACGGTTTTAAGAAAAAACCGTCTGTGATATTTAGTAGTATCACAGACGGTTCTTGTTCAGAACTGCAAGAACCGTCTGTGATATTTCACAGACGGTTTTCAACATAAACCGTCTGTAATATTATCTCTTCACAGACAGTTTTTAGCGCAGCCAGTAACACAGACGGTCGCTAAACAAAAACCATTTGTGATTGTATTTAATACTGATTATTTTTGTCAACTATCTGTGAAGAGACGTCTAATATTAGTTTTTTTATAGCAGTGTCTAGCGACGGCAACCTTGGACCGAAGGTCGGCTGCAGAGCTTAGGATGCTAGTACAGAGAAGGGCCAAATAAGGGATGGATCTCACCGGAAACAAATTCTATGGGGGATAGCCCCCGTGAGGCCCCTCCCCACAGCCGTTGGATGCACTACAATATTTATCTGGCGATCGGATTGCTGTGGAGAGAGGCCTCACAGGGGTCTCACCGGTAGAATTTATTTCCAATCTCATCGGTGGTGGAGTTGGCTCGGAAACAAGTGATCTAGCTTTCAAATTCATGCACCAAAACACGTGTCCTAGTTCTGGCCAAGTCCCCTGCACCACCGAGTATGACTGTATGACGCTTATAAAAGGAGCATCGAGCTGCGCGACACCACGGAGCCCAAGTACAGATGAACCCACTCATTCTCTCAACTTTCAAGTGCATGCATGTTAACACTGCGCACTAGCTTGTCCTTCCAAACGTACAGCTTGGGCCCCTTAATTGGAGAGTTGGGAGTCAGCCCTGAGATCGAGCGATTGAGATGGACATTACCGTCGACACAGCGGAGACGAAGGCGGCGGGGTGGAAGGCACCGGCGTCGATGGTTCTGGTGCAGCTGTTCATGGCGGGGATGATTTTGCTGTCCAAGGTGTCCATCGGCGGCGGCATGTTCATCTTCGCCCTCCTCGCCTACCGCAGCGCCTTGGGCGCCGCATTCATCCTCCCCTTGGCGCTCATGTTTGAGAGGTGCGTTTATCATCTATTCCTCATCCGTAGGTTGGTAATTTACTAATTTCGTACGTTCAAAAAACAGTTGCGTTTTATCGCTTACAGAACGTTAGACACGGAGATCGGCTACCTAGGAGACCGTGAACATGACTTGTTCAAAGCGTCATGGAAGGAACGGTATGACGAATTTTAGTTGGTTGTTTTTTCTTTAATTTTTGTTTTTGTGTGTAGGGGAAAGTGGAGGGACATGGACTGGCGCGTCTCCGGATGGATGTTCTTCAATGCATTCATTGGGTATGTGAACAAATTTTATGATACCGGTGCTACGTGATACCGGGCTAATTCACGAGTTTATATAACATCCCGGAGTTTGGTTGAAGGTTTTACGTGCGTCTAGATCCGATGCCACACGTGTGTTATATTTTTTTTCCTTGGGTGTGTGCATTTGTTCAAATTCAGTTATTTTGCGCATGCAAATATTATTATAGTATCATCGATCTTAGTACCGTTTTGATACTAGTTAAAACTCTTGCTGCCTATCTGGTGGCCAGTTCAGCGGTTCGGTTCAGTGGATTTTTCGGGGTTTGATCCCTGGGATACGATGATTGTTGATTACTAAAGATAATTATGTCAACCAATTCAAGAAGAAAAAAAAAAACTTCTACAGTATTACAACGAAGTAGATTTGACGCTGCCTAACAAGCCAAAATTGCTACAATACACTGTACTTGGTTGGCATTTGCTCTAACACACCGTGAAATGATCATCTCATTGCCTAAACACCCTACAAATTGTCCTTATTTTCTGGCGGGCAATTTTCACTACCTAATCAAACTATATAAAGTTGTGTTGATTTGTTGGTGAACAGTGTTGTGTCTATTAGCCAATGAACACAGTTTTACAGTGTGTTCGAGCAGTGACACAATTTTGCAGTGGCCGCTGGCAAAATACCAAGCAAGTGAAGTGTCTTGCAGCAATTTTGTCTTACATTTAGGACAACTTCATTTCTTAGAACTTAGAAGATTGGATAAAAATAAGTTAAGTAAAAAGCATATTGCAAATTGGTAGTATTCTTTATTCCCCTTTAACAACTTTTTATTATACCTTAATAGTACTTAAATCACACCAAAAGTCCTGATCAAGGATAAAAATATCGGCGGTTACCGACTGTGAAATATTGGTCTGAAAAGTTTTGTATGCAATTTTTTCTTTGTACATTTTGTATGCAGTTGGTAGTGCTTTAATTTGTGCGTTACTAAATAAAGGTACGTAACCTAAGGTAGCGTGTCTGTTACAAACATGTAATTGTGCAATTATATTATTCTTGTTTGCGAGGACATATTATTCTGTCAGTAGTTTTTTTTTTGTCGCAACTTGGCGAGCTAATTGTTGCACTGTTTACTCAGCACTCAATGAAGTGCACAAATATAGTAGGAAATTTACGTGAAACAATATAATTCCTCGTTTTCAGCAGCACTGCACCGTATAAAAAACATAGGAGATTGGTATTGCATCGCACTGCGCACCTCTAGTCCTTTGACTTCCGTATGGAGGCATCAAACACCATTCATTCGTTTCTCGAAATGTTTGTTCGCGACCATGCACAGTCGAACAACTTACTAAGAATGCCTCCTAGAGGTGGGAGACGGGCCGGGCTATTTCGTGCCCGTCCGAGACCCGGCAAGCTCGGCACGGCCTAAACACAGTCTAAGCACGCCACGTGGCGGGCCGGGCTGGCACGGCACGGTCGACGGGCTGGGCTAGGCTTGGGAAGCCGGCACGATGGGCGGCACGGCACGGCCCGGTGTGGCGTGCCGTGCTCGCTCGGCTTGGCACGGCCAAGACGACCCGGCACGCCAAAGACGCTGTTGGCGTGGCGACGCTCACCTCCTGCCGCCCGCCGCTCCGCCTCCCAAGGAGGTAAGAAAAAAAGCGAAGGGGGGGAGAAGAGAGCCGCAGGAAGCGCCGCGGGCGGTGAGGCGCTCCGCCCGCACGACCAACGCTCCGCCTTCCGCCTCGGCTCCCGCCCGCTCGGCCTCCTCCGCCGTGCCTCGCCGCGCTGCTCGGCCTCCTCCGCGCCTCCTCGCCCTCGCCTCTTCCGCCGCGCCTCCTCGCCCTCCGCCTCCCGCGCCTCTCGGCCTCCTCGCGCGCCTCCACCCTGGCTCGGCCTCCTCCACGCGCCTCGCCCGCGCCACTCGGCCTCCTCCGTCGTGCCTCCTCGCCCTCCCGCCGCGCGGCTCTGTGTGTTGCCTCGGAGGGGGAGGCGATGGGGAGGGAGGCACTCGGAGCCTCGGAGCCAGGGGGAGGCGATGGGGGAGGGAGCGCCAGGCCGGGAGCGGCGGGAGGCGATGACGTCGATGAGAAATGGGTGTGGAGGCAGATGGGTAAGGGTTGGCCGGTTGGGGGGGGGAAGGAAGTGGCCGACAGCGTGGGGAACGGGAACCGATGTCATCAAAGCTGGCCTGGGGAGAGAGAGAGAGAGAAAGAGAGAGAGAGAGAGAGGAGAAATTGAGAGAATCTAGCAGGTGAGGAAAGAGGCCCTTTACTTTTCTCTGGGTGAGTGACAGGCAAATTGAGAGAAAGGACAGGGACTCTTTACTTTCTTTCAAATTGAGAGAGACAGGCAGAGAGACAACGGACGAGTGACCGGGTAATTAGCAACGTTCGCAATGTACGGGTGATTAGTGAGTCATGTCTTTTTCCAATCACGAGCACGAGAGACAACGGGCAACAAGCACTACAACGGGCAAATTGTGACCGCGAGAGACACGACATGACATAAAATCCGATGTGACAAGCGCAGTGCACAGAGAAGCAACTAGGGGTGTTAATGGGTTGGGTTGAAATGGGTTGAACGGGTCGGGTTTTAATTCGGGTTGGGTTTGGATGGGTTGAAATGGGTTGTTGTAGTTAACGGGTTGGGTTGGGTTGGGTTTGTAGTAGAAACGGGTTGGATTGGGTTGGGGTGGGTTCAAAAATTTTGGGTTGAAATGGGTTCAACCCGTGGGTTTGATGGATGGGTTGGTTTTGGGTGGAGTTTTGGATGACACCTGATCGATTGTTTGGCAGAAACTGTTCTGTGGCCACGGGAGGAAGGCTTGTAGACACCGGGAATCGCTGTCAGTGACAAGTCTGCTTTTTCACGTGGCGCCAGGCCCACCGACAGCCGATCTTGCTTTTCATCGGGAATCATTGTCGAAGACTTTCTTTCTTCTTGCCGTCCATGGCTCTCTCGCAACCTTGTCTATTAGCGGCTCCAAGTCGTTCAAAGACCGCGACCGAGTCACTTTCGAACGAGCCTTGCGCGCCGTGGCGGGGCTCGACGTCGACGCCGCCGGCTCCTCCTTCACCGACGAAGCTTCGCCGCCGCGTCCTCGTCCCGAGCTTCTCCTTCACTCCTTGATGCGCCACGGCGAAGACCAACCAAGCGTCACAAACATTGCACAATTTTGCATTCGTGCGCAGCGTAAGGCGGTTCTGGCGACTTGGTCTAGCTACCTCGACAAGGAGGGCGTCCTTGTTGCGGCGAGGGCGTCGTGGTCGGCGCGGAGCGCGTCGAAGGAGTGGCGGAGGGCGGTGTAGTCGCGCTCGGCTTGTTCTCCGTCTCGGCTCCGCTCGGCAAAGACGCACTGCTCGCGCTTCCACCGCCGCTTCTTCTCCCCCGTGCCTTGCTGGAGGAAGGAGAAGAGTGATGGCCGATGGGCTTGTGCATCCGTACGAGGGAAATGGTGGAAATGGGTGGAAACTTGGGTTGAAAACGGGTTGAAAATGGGTTGAACCCATATTGAGAGAATTGGGTTGGGTTGGGTTGGGTTGAAATTGTATGTGGGTTGGGTTGGGTTGGGTTTTGAAAGTGGAGTGGTGGGCTGGTTTGGGTTGGGTTTTAACCCATTAACACCCCTAGAAGCAACGGCTCTCTGGTTTCTTCTCTCGGGTGTCTATAAAACGAAGCTCATTTCTCATTGATTCATCCATTCTCATCTCACCTTATTTCTTCATCATTCATTACTCTTCTCATTTCTTCAATAGCCATCTGCTCTCTCCATTTATTCACCATCCATCCATTATGCTGCCAAGGAGTCGGAGCACCAAGGAGCTCCCGAGCGGTATGCTACTGGGAGTCGAACACGAAAATGACAAAGAGGCGACTTAGTGTAAGCTCTCGCCGTTGCTCCCTAGTCCTCCTCGGCTCCGACTCCGTTGATGCTCGCTAGCTCTCGCCAAGCATGGGAGACTACGGCATGGGTAACAAATCATATGGGCGATGCGGAGGGCTACGAGGAGTACCAGGCGGTCCGGAGCCAATGGGGACTCGAGTTCTCCCGCGTCCTGAGACGGCAACATTGGCGGTGCGGACGAAGGGCTTAATTGTGGAAGCACATGACTGGAGCCCAAATCCATGATGACCAAACGGTAGATATCGCAATATGTAATTATTGCCAAGCTAAATTATCTGCTCGTACAGCTGCAGGGACAGGACACTTGAACTGGTACTACAAGGCATGCTTGCGCAAGATCGGGACACAGAGCCGAGGGGGAGGAGTACAAACGCAGCTAAACTTCGAGGCCGATGGCTCTGTAAGTACTTGGGTATACAACCCACTTTTTTCCCGTGAGGAAATAGCTAGATATATTGTTGCGGAAGATCAACCGATTAGGATGGGTGAAAGCCGCGCATTCGAAAAAATGATCCAACGCTGCTTTTGCCCACAGTACCAACATGTTAGTAGGAGAACCATTACATCCGATATTTTACGGCTGTACCATAAGGAACTAGCAGAGCTAAAAGAACAATTCCTACAAGTTCAGTTCTCTTTTGCTATAACTTTAGACATTTGGACATCATCACACCAGAGAAGTGCCTACCTTAGTGTTGTAGCCCATTATTTAGACGACAATTACAAACTAAACAAGAGAGTCATAGGGTTTAAGCCAATTAACGAATCGCACACGGAGAGGCTATTGCTGAGCGTATACTATACGTACTTGATGATTTTAAGATAGATAATAAGATTGCTTCTATCACTCTTGATAACGCATCAACGAACACGACTGCTACGAACATCCTCACCCCAAGATTGCAGACGTATATTGGTGGTTATGTTCTCCACCAGAGATGCGTATGCCATATCTTGAACCTTGTTGTTCAAGACGGTATGCAAGCGATTAGCGGATATTTGAACAGTATCCGCGACGCCATTCGCTACCTCACAAATTCCCCACAAGTGGTAGCCAGGTTCGCGGAATACTGCACAGCCAATGGGAAGGAACCAAGAAAATTCGGTCTTGACATGAAGGTGAGGTGGAACTCAACCTACATCATGTTAAAGAAGTTACAAGGGTACGAACATGTTATATCTGTTTTTGTCAATGCTAACTCTCAAAACAATGAATTGATAGTTACCAATTCAGATTGGCAGATTGCTGGTCATTTTCGACAGTTTTTACAACCTTTTTATAGAGCAACAAAAATGTTATCTGGTGTTTATTACCCTACCTCTTGCTTAGTTATAGAATATATTTGGTTAATTGCAGACAAGATTGCCAAATCTAGGGAGGATTCCATTTTAGGTCATGCTGTTGCACTAATAGAGGAAAAGTTTATTAAATATTTTAGTTCTATTTCACATGTGTATTGTTTTGCTATTATTTTCGATCCTACGAAAAAGTTGCCAGGTTTGCAGATGGGTATAGAGGGAATAGGTGAATGCCTTGGTCTTGATTACTCGGAAGCTTTTGCACATGTCAAAGAGGAGCTTTTTCGTGTTTTCCGCATGTATCATGACAAGTTCGGTAGCAGCGTGAGATCAGAGACCGCACAGCAGACGCAACAAGAAAAGAAAAGCTTGACATCCCACTTGTGGAAGAAGCTAAAGGGCAAGTCCAGTTCTTCGTCCTCTCAGTCTCAGGTAGCCCCCTCGTGGAATTCTGTCTCAGAGCTAAACCATTACCTGGAGCATGATTTTGCAAACATCGATCCTGATCTTTCCAGTGGAAAGATAGACTTGCTCGAGTGGTGGAAGAACAACAAGCGGATATTTCCTGTGCTATCACATTTCGCACGGGATGTTCTGTTGGTGCCGGTGTCCAGTGTATGTTTAGAAGCAACGTTCAGCATGGCAGGGAGAATAATTGAAGAAAGAAGATCATCCCTCACACCTAAGATGGTGGAGGCAATCGCATGCGCCAAGGATTGGGAATTGGCTAAAGAGCGCAACAAAGATCAATCGGAGGATCTTGAGATCGTAGGCGTCGTCGACCTCGACGCATGAACGATCTCGACATTGATGAGTAGTTAATATGTACACATGTTGTTACTGTACTCTTTTCCTTACTCGGGGAACCCCACTCTGGGGCGTAAGGTTTTTAACGAGGCAGTAACATTGTATCTGTAAAATATCAAGAAAATTTCACTTTTTCCCCGAAATATTTTCGTGCCGATGTTTGTACACAATTAATTCAATTTTAACTAGGTTTTTAATGAGGCGGGCACGACCGCGCGAGAGGAATGAAGATGGCGGTCGCCGCCGCCATCGCCACCTCTGCCTCCGCCGCCAATAGTTACTTAGGGCTGGGCTTAGGCTAGCACGGCACGACCCTAGCACGACGGGTTTTGGACCGTGTCTGGGCCTGACCGAATACGAGGTGGGCCGACACGGTACGGCACGGCGAGATGACTGGGCCGAGCCGGCACGGCACGAATCGGCCCGAAGCACGGTGGGCCCGGGCCGTGCCGACACGGCACGGCCCAATTCCCACCTCTAATGCCTCCCTACCTGCCAAGAATGCAAAACCACGTGTAATGCATGTATATTCACTATCTTAACCCTAAAAAAATACTTCAAGATGTGGCAAGACATATTCCATTATTAGATGGGACGGTGGTTTGAATTTTAAAAGTCCGTATCAATCTTGAGGCATATTTGACGGTGATGATAGTACATGTATTCGCATATATATGTGGAAAACCCATGGGTCTGTTTAGTTTGTTACCAATGTGAACCAAACCAAATTTCGATAACGCTAACGAAAATTAGCTATCGTTTGGTTTGCTACCAATATTTAGTAATGTCAACAAAAATTACGCCAACAAAATTTAATGTCAGATGCGGACAATCCGATGGTAAGAAAATCGCTCATCAAAATTTTAGTAACACCAAAATTTGGTTTGACTGCAATCCAAATAACGTTCATTTTTGCCAAATTTTTACTTTGCTCAAGTTTTAGCTATGCCAAATTTTGGCTTCATTCATTAGGGACATGCAACCACCGCTATTCCGTCACTAAACCGCACCTGTATTTTCCCAAAAATGTTTTGAATATAGGATAAAAGAGGCTACCTACTCTCAACATTAAAATGCATCTCCGAACTTGTAAATATAACAAGTCATATGAAGATGTACACACAACTTCGTTGGAAGGATCTCCGTAAACTTCAGTTTCATGCTTCACCAGCTAATGAGCTTATGATCAGTCCAGCCAACGTACTATAGTCCGGCCGCCGTATTATAGTGATTAGTAATAGGGTAAAAATGATTTTTTTTTCCAGGTCAGCTATATGTTATGTATGTAGACTAGAGTTGTCTGCAGTTGAGAACTGCAATGAAAGAGAGATAGTCACTTAGCTAGTAATTACCTGATTAGATTGCCAATTTGGTGAAACATAGTAGAGCATATGGTCTAGATCAAATCACCAACTCAGAGTACGGTGATCGTTAATCAAAAGAAATGAATTTTGTATGATTGACCATCAAATTCATAATTTGTAGAGCTGCGATCTGATGCGTCATTATACGCAGGTACGCGGTGCCGATGAGCCTGTACTACTATGGCCTCCAGGACACGACGCCATCCTATGCCGTCATCTTTCTTAATATAATTCCTCTGGTCACCTTCCTTCTCTCCCTCATTTTCAGGTACAGAATTTCTTTCATTTTCAATTAACTGGAATATTGTACTTCGGATTTTACAGGCCAGGTTCAAAATTAACTGTTCCATAACATGCAAAAACATAGGTGTAAACTCTATTGTTTTTTATTAGCCTAACTAGATTTCATCTCATCGAGAACATTAGAATGGAGACATTGCAAATTAGGAGCACGGCTGGATCTCTGAAGATAGTCGGTGTTGTGCTCTCTGTTGGAGGCACGATGCTCATCAGCCTTTACAAGGGCAAGACGCTGCATCTCTGGAATTCGATCCTGCAGCACAAGGAAGAACAGACGGAGGTTGCAAGCAATCAGCTACGAGGGACGATCTTCTTAGTGGGCAGCAGCTTCACCTTTGCTTGCTGGTACCTAATTCAGGTAATCATTCATACCCATCCTTGTCTAAGTTTATATGTAAAAAACAGAGTAAATTTCTAACATGTTGTTGCAGTCAAAGGTTCTCAAAGTGTATCCATACAAATGTTGGTCGTCCATGGCGACATGCTTGGTTGGAGGGTTTCAGACAGCACTAGTTGGAATAATATTGAGAAGAGACAAGGATGCTTGGAAGCTTGGATGGGATCTCAACCTGGCGACCATTGCGTACTCGGTGAGTCATCAGATTTTGCAAACACCCTAAAAAATCAAACTACAATTTGAGACGCATTTGAAGCTATAAAACACAAACTTCGATATGGTTACGAATCAGGACCTCAATTTTCTTTAAAAGTTGTGCTATCCACTCTTTCTTTGGGTTCATTGAAATTTAAATTGAATCTTCTGACAAACCTAGATGATTTTTTTCTTGAAAAACCCGTGAGCATCGATGAAATTTGCAGAAAATGCGATGTGCTCAATTTTTCATGATGTGTTACATGAAACCATTTGGGTGCAGGGGGCACTTGCAACGGCAGGGAAATATTGCCTGAACTCATGGGCCGTAGCTAAGAGAGGCCCAGCATATCCTCCAATGTTCAGCCCTCTATCGGTGGTATTCACTATTGTGTTGGACTCCATCTTCATAGGGGACGATATTACAGTAGGAAGGTCTGTTGCTTCGGCTTCTTCTCCAAGTGCTATCTTTCAGATTTGGAATAATTAAGAATTTGATGGCCATATATCCAACAATTGATTGAATTTCTATTCTTTCTTCTGAATGTGCAGTCTCCTCGGCACAACAACGGTCATTGCTGGGCTCTACATTTTCCTCTGGGCAAAATCAAAAGAAGTACCTGAGAAATAAATATATTAGATTGTGCCAGATTTCTTGTAACTACAAAACAATATAGAATTTATACTTGTACTAGTCATGTGCCCGTGCGTTGCAACGAAAACTCATACTTTACCGAAATTTTAGTACACAATGCATACTATTCCCTCAAATATGCAATCATCAAATTTTCAAAGTACCGGGGGAGAAAGTTTTAGAACAGAGTCGACGATAACATACTGAGGGGTTGTTTGGTTCGTAGCCCAAATAAACTTAGCCAAAAATTTAGTATAATCAAAACCTGAGCAAAGCCAAATATTGACAAAAAGAACTTTGTTTGGATTGTGACTAACCGTTATGGTGAACGATTTTCTCGCCATTGGATTGCTCACGTGTAACATTGGATTTCATTGGTATTACACAATTTTGATAGCAAACCCAACAATCAATTTTTGTTAGCATTACCAATATTTAGTTTGATTTGCAAGGGTATCAAACCAAAGAGTCCCTCAACCAGCTCGTCAAAACATAATAAATATGGCGAATCAATTGTTAGTCCTTTCAGCATTTAGTTATGTGTCCGTTCGTTGCAACAGATAAAACAAATCATACATGAGACTTTGTCGCGGACTAAAATTGTAACCTCAATTGATTATCTAAACATGTGACTCAAAAAGAAGGTAACAAATAGCTCATTTCCAAAAATACATCGATGGATCATATCGATGGGTGTACAAGTTGCCACCGTCGCACCACATCACCGCTTTGCTTCTTCCAAGCTAGCCGATCTTGATTTGGGTATCAGATCTGACATTAAAGAGGAAAAAAGGCAGCAAGAATTAATCGGTGAAAGAAATCGGTTGATGATTTCCTGGAGAGGAGATAGTGGATGGTGGTGGTGGTTATCAAAACCAATCGCAGATCTGAGGATGGAGGATGAAAAATACCGAAGGCTACAATTTTGCACATGTTCAGGTCCAAAAGCGCAAATAGTAGAAAAGATTCTCCGTGAGAACAAGCATTATATAGCCAATATAGCCAAACGCGAGGTCTGCTTGGCCGAGGATGGCGGAGGTCACCACCTCTTCTTGGGACCAACGCAGCAGCCCTTGATCATGATGTAGTCGCCCTTCACCACACCATAGTGGGGAAGCCACCCATCGTGGTGATGTCCTTCTCGGTCCTATAAGGGCGGTAGCGCCATATACAACAGGATCATAAGAACAAGATGGGCGAGTCATGTTGATTGTTGGGTCCTCATTGACAATGACTTTCAAAGGTTTGTTTAGATAAGCACTGTCGAACTCGGTCTGCAAAGCATGAGACTCTGTCCAAACTTGCCGATCTTGTAAACTTTCTTGTTCATCTGACTCATTTTGCTCATTTTGCTAACTACCAGCTGAAGAAGTGGGGTTGGATGCATCATCTTGCACGCCACTCTGTTGCTTGTTTTCTGACTCGGGGTGATCTGGTATGTATGATCTATATAATAGTTGTTGTGATGTTATTTGTTTGCAAATCTTATAGTAGGCTAACTTTTTTTACTTTTCAACAATCCCTATAGATATTCTGACAGTAAAACTAGATTTTGACTTAAATTTAGCATATTCGAAAATTGGTTAGAAAATTGAGTTGTGATGCCCTTATAGGGATATCAACAAAACTATCAATAGTTTCATATCTAAAACGTTTGATGGAAACTTATGGTGAAGAAAGAAAGGAGACCACAAAAGTGCTGTTTGCGAGATAAATCCTATTTGTTTTAGTGTTGCTCGGGTGAGGTATTTATTGTGGTCAATATTGTGCGAGTAAGACTTCGAAAAAAATAAGCCATTTAATTTCCTAATGATATCGATAAGGACAATACCTTTTTGAAAGCAACATGGACGTTGACACCGATGATTTTGAAGACACTAATGCCTTTGAAGTATTTTTTTTCAAGCTTGGATATTTTTGTTTACGAACTTGTTAGCTTCTCCTTTACATGAAGTTTATCCACGGGAGAAAGGCCGTGACATCTTTGAAAGGCTCTTGATAGATTCTCGACCGGGCCATTAACAACGGCAATTGGTTGTGGCTCTCCTGTTCATCCTTCTTTACCGTGTCAAGAATGAAACAGTCCTTCAGTACTACTTATGAACTATATTTTCTTGATCTAATAGTTTCTTTACCTTTGTTCAATGTCCTTCAAAACAGTACCACCGAATTTACTCCCTATCTCCTTGAGAAGAAGTATGATCCTAACGGAGACTACATCGGGCATTTCATCCCAGTCTTTGAAAGGTACCCATCAACAACATTTCAAAGACAAGAAAGCGGCTCCTTTGTGATTTCGAACTAATCCCATTTTTGTATTTTAGACATGCCCAAGGAGTGCATCTATGAGCCTTGGACTGCACCCTTAGCATCCGTAAGAAAGCCAAGTGCATTGTTGGCAAAGACTACCCAAAACCGGTAAAAAGAAACTATATTTTCAGGTATAAAAGACATTACTAATAAAGTGGTTGGACCTTGAGTAAACATCTTGTCGGTTGTTTCAGTGGTTGATCATGAGACTGCAAGCAAAGAATGTAGGAAGAGGATGGGAGAAGCTTACACGTCGAGTCGCCCCTGGATGCTGCTCACAAGTTCATGCAGAGGTAAGGGCAATATCTCTGAATTATATTATTTAACTCCACATACAGTGACACCAAGTTATCTTTAACTTTACTATCTTTTGGATGCAGCTTCCACCTTGGACTTGTTTTTTAAAAAGTATGCTAATGTGATGTTGTAGATTTCAGAGAAGTGGTAGTGCCTTCTCTCTTATTCATTTGTTTCGGTTCCTTCTACCGGACCTATGTTACTAAAACCATCTTCTTCATACGTCCTTATTTCTAGAATGCCTCAAAACTACCCATAGCTTTATGAGTGAAAGCACTTGTGCTTGAATATTTATCTATTACAGTAGAATCAACAAGGACTACCAAAGAATGACACCAGGGGCTAAAAAGCAGCATTGCAAGACTTCTTACAAGAACTTTACCTTTTTAAAGTGTGCTTAATCTTTTTAGATGATATTGTATGCATAGCTGTAGGCCTACAACAGATAATGTTTATGTTGAATGCTATTTTAAAGGGGCAATTCACTATATGTCACAGAATAACTTCGGATCTTTATAATATGTCACTGGTGTCTCACTGACACACAATGAGTGGTATAGTGTGAATCATGTAGTTATTCAGTGGCATATTCTGAATTTTCTCTATTTTAAAAGAAGCTATCCATTTGCATGTACTGGTTCTTCTATTCGAACAAATGCTACATCCCTACCATGTTCAGCTTGCAGATCTTGTCAATTCCCTTCCAAAAAAGTTAGTGGTCCTGGTTACACATCATCATCATGATCATGTTGATGGTATGGTTACAAATGTTTTCTTCAGTGCTTCTTTAACTCTTTTCATGTTCTTACCTATTGAAAATTAAGACCATAACTGTGAGTGTGTAATGAAGTTGGAAACGTGTAATCATGTTATAGTGCCTTTTGTGGGTTAATTGCTATCACGCCTATTTGTCCATCATAAACTGACTGCACTGGGTTGAACACTGTAGGTCTTTTGGTTGTTCAGAGATGCAATTCTGATGTTGTTCTTTTAACACACAAAAACACAATGAAGTGCATAGGGAAAGGTAATGATCTCAATCTTTTTATTTAGCAATATTGTAAAAGTAATCATTCTCTTGTCCAAAACATATTCATCTTCCCTTGTTTAAGTATCGAAAGCAGTTCAGGAATAAGGTGCTTGAATAATTGAATTGGTATCGAGCAAATGAAAACTATAATATCTATGCTGAAGCTTGCCATACAACATGTCCCTCATAGTTTTATGAGTTGTTGACGCTTGGAGCACAATGATCTTTCAATTTTTGTCGCTAAGGTTTGTGGTTAATGCATTTCCTTAACTTGTTGCCTTCCAAATTGAATGCAGAAGTAATAGGTGATATTTGTTTATTTCGTAATAGGTGATGCTCGACAGGAATTGTATTTGGTTCTCTCAGGTAAGTAACAATACACCAAGATTTAGTTCTTCTTTCATTGAGCAGGTTTGCTCTTTTGGTTAAGTACCAATGCAAAGAGCAGATTGCTGCAGTATCAAAAGCTTAGTTTTGTGCAGAGCAACATATGGCATGCAATTTCTTCTATGCAAGGTCCAGTAGCCAAAAGATTGAGGCTTGGTTGGCCAGAAGTTGAATTGGTGGAAAATTACAGGTCCCATGGTGCAAGGATCACTTGTATGAGGTAACAGTAAAACAAATAACCACTGTTCAGGTAGGGACCAATTGGTTTTATTTTGTTCGATTCCGTGCCGGCGATTTCGTGAACGGGTTTACCCCGTGCCATACGAATTTTGTTATGTTGAGATGTACGAAATTTGAAAGTGACAAGCAACAAATGTTTCTGGTTCACAATTGCCACTTTAAATGATACATATATACATGTACCGAACAATACTCGTAATTTCACATGCATAATATAAAAACAACAACTCTGTTTAGCATTTGAGGCCCCTTAGCATTTTTGTTTTTTATGTACTGCATTTAATTCGACCTCATGAATCAGATTGTAGTTTAAACAAAAGTTGTATAAGCTTGATGGAGCTTGTTTGAATGATGTTTGAATTGCGTCGAGTGTTGCATTTATTGTAATGACGCATAGTGATGATTTTGGTGATTACTGTTAATTGGCGACCTCCTATGGATGGTTGTTCCACATGCTTGGCTTTGTTAAGTTTTAAATAATACTTTAGGATTTCAGTTGTTTTTTAGGAATCTTGTTGTGCAATGCAAATTGTACCTACTTTCTCTTGGTTTGTTGTCAAACATATGGTGCTATTTGGGTGTGCTCTGGCCCAATGCAAAGTCGGCATATTTTCCTTTTGCCCTTTCATATAGGCATATTATCAATTCAGCAAAATACATGGTTGTTTTAATTCTTCATTTGTTTGTTGTCATTTCTTTGCCAAAAGTATCACAATCTTCTTTATGTTTTGTAGTGTTTTGGTTGCTTTTACATTATTGATTTCACTGAGTGCCTATATGCATGCATATTTCAATGATTTCTTTGTAAGAACTTGATTAATACAGAAGTTCTTACTTTTTTTTTTCAATTTGCCATTTCCAGAGTTTGGGCGTAGAGAAAGACAGCCTGGATATCATCCAGCATGACTGGGCTTTACCAAAGATGAAGCATAATGCTAAGGATGTGTTGAGGAAACTATTGAAGAAATGACATGTTTTTACAAAGTAGTGAGGTCCTCTGATCACTTCATTCTTAGTTACAAAATTGGACAAGTTTTTACAAAGTAGTGTGCTCCTTGTATCACATCATTGTTTAGTAATCTACAGTACCAGCAAATCGGACATTTATGTTGTTTTATAGTGTTGTGTTGAATTATTTTATATTGGAATTACAGATATTGAGGAAGCATACCATCGTTGAAAATGTTACAAATTGATCTTTGTAAGTTGTACAAGCACTTGACTATATTTTAGCTTTAAGTTTTGAAAATTGTATCATCGCGATCCTATACTTTCAGTTTTGAAATTTTGTTGTGATGCATGTCTTTGGTCAGGTGTAAAGGAATTCTTTTACCTAGACTCCTAGATGCATGTTCATTTAAAAAAAATGAAATTCTTTTGTAAGGATAGCATGAGATGTCATGTAAATGTTGTTTTCCCAAATTGAATTTGTTCAGTGCTCTGTTTCAGATTGCTTATCTGTCTAGCTACAAGGTTGAATAACAGATTTTCTTTGGGAATTGTTTGTGATTGAGATAATCTTTCCGGTAATTCTATCTAATATGCATGTGCATGTCTAAGGTGATGCTCGTATGTATCACTATCTTGTAATTGCTTGATTCACTTTTCGTGTTAAAGGAGAATATTATTTCTGTAAGTTTTGGGGTTCCGTTGCAACGCACGGGCATTCTACTAGTGTCATCAAGAAATCACCCCTTTCTCTCATCCAGAGATGACAAATGCAGAAATAAGAAATAAGCATAGAAAAGAGCATGCATGAAATGCAATAGAGTGGCTTTATTTTATTTATTTTTTTTCAATTTTTAGTACAAGAAGTATTGGAGATTACCCAAAAGAACAAGCTGGCATTTCTACTGTTACTCAATACACATCAAGCCTGAAAGCGCTAGCAAGATTATGCTAAGACATATATATCAAAGCTAAGCTAGAAGGTTCAAGATAAAGCGGTGAATTGTAACAATTTAACCAAAGCTTAAAAAATAGCAAGTTCATCAACAGAGATCCTAAAGTGATAATGGCTATGTCAGAATGTCAATGTGAGATCAAGAAGCTAACAATGACCATCCTAGAGATAAAAAAAATCCTAAATTGAATCATTTTGCTCACAATACCTCAATCACCTAATTTTTGTATAACAGTTTTTATTTGCAATGAATATTGATGTTGATTAAAAGTCTATCTTAGTGAAGAAGATATAGGCATATCATAAGTATCATATAGTAACCATATAGGCATAATTTTTGTATAACATATAGTAACCATATAGGCATATCATAAGTATTCACAATCAATTCATATCAGCAAGGCTCAAAGCGACATAACAAAAATGTAAATGCAATGCTTGACCCATCCCCATCTTACTGTGCACAGTGTATCAATTTAATATTTCAACTACCATGGACCTAAAGCCCGCTCTGATACCAACTGTAACACTCTGGCTATTCGGAAGCCAAAATGTTACCTAAAGAATCTAACATACAACCATAATGCGGAAGAATTTAAACAATATCTCATCTAATGACATAAAGAGATCAACATTTAATAGAACAAAGGCAGGAATATAATCTGAATCCAAATAATTATATCAAAGGAGTGATCAAGGATCACAAGAAGCACTTAATCAACCATAACATAGAGAAAAATATCATCCACCATCTAACTTTATTTATTACAGTTCATCAATTAACGAATGAAAGACAGAAATCAAATCATATTATTGAAACTTGAATATGGTGAAGTGAATGAATAGTGCATCTCGACTCCCTCCCAATGATGTCATCATCAACGATCACCTAAAATAAATAAACAAAGGCAAGAATGAGTCCGAGACTCAGCAAGTACAAAGAATAATTGGACATACAATAAATATGAACAAGACAACAACATTAAAGTATATGAACATAGCACCGAAAGAACATATGAATGAATGGAATGGATGGATTGAATATAATGAATAGACTGCACTCCTGCTTATACCGGTATAGCTAGTGGCACACCCGTCGGTGTTCACTTAGGCCCACATTTAACAAAATGTGGGGATCCAAAGCTCGTATGAAGAATGTTTCATACGGGAGTCCAAATCTGCCCACATTGGAATGGTGGGTCTTACGTGCCCATACTGGAATTGATGGGTCTTTAAAATCCACTCCTGTGGATAAAACATGAACAATGGATGCATGGAATGAACTATGAGTAATGAAAGACATCATCTCTAAACATGGAATTACGAATATGAAAGGAACATGAACATTTAATCTTCTCATGGATCATATAAAAACACAGTGCGAACATCAAGCATTCAGCATTCACTAGCCTTAAGCATATTAAAGTACTTGCCTCAACCGTGAGACAGAAGACAAAAGGTGGAACGCCCTAGCACCGGGGTTCACCTCCACCTCAGTGTTAGTCACAGCCGAATCACCACCATCTTTCCCCTTATGCATAAGCAAGTAGCAACCCACGCCACCACCATCAAACATGTGCATCAACCAAGCAATAAGCATCATCATTGAACTATACTACTATGCTATGCTCATAATACATTGAGTATTCTACCATATAGATATAACGGAGTTCCTATAATTCTTAAGCAAATTACTGAAATGGTGGGTTGTTAACATGAGCATATGGCATGCTACAATAAATAGCAACAATGACTCATGGGAGATAGAACTCAATTCAGCCCAAAAAGCATCTTTTTAGTTCAAATATCGGCAACTGTTATAGTGTTATGTACATGTTCTCCAAGTACCCCAAAAACTATGGATTAATCGTTTATGATGACACTACTGCGGTGAACATAAACAGTCAATAACATGCTTTGGTCTGTAATGAACTTAACAGTACATGGAAAGAAAGAGAGCGGGATCATGAACCTAAACTAGACGCTAAGGATGATCGACATAACTAACTGAAATTCACAAGTATTAACAGGAATGTATAATCCCTACATCCATGACCAATCACAACAAATGTATCTTCAATCCCTTCCTAAGTTATTGTTTCATTTAACTTGTCTGACTGCATCAACCTATCAAAGGCAAGCATACAAAAGATCATATATGCCATGAACTTAAGTCTTACCTAACAATCTAATATGGGACAGCAACCAGGACGTGGCCTTCAAGGGTAGCTTGTGCAATACACCAACAGACCACAAACAATCATCTCCAAGCAGCCACCTCCATCTACAGTCAATCACCATGGCATTCAAGCATGAGAATCAGCTTAATATTGTAGGGGCACTTCACCGAACAATACCTGTGCTATGCCACATGGGCATTTCATCAAACACCAACAGGGCACTCCCTTGTGGGCATTTCATCAAACACCAATAGGGCAAGGTTGCTGCAGCGAGATGTGGTCGGCGGGGAGGAAGGAGTAACCGGAGTTGGGGAGGCCAGCAACAGTGGCGGAGGCGGTCAGTGAGGCTGTAACACCCTAGCCCAACACAGAGCCTAGGATGCTACCAACTACTCTACTGACTCAACTAGTTTCAACATCTTAATAAATATTCGACCAAACATTCAATCATGAGTAACAACAAACTGATAGTCAACGCTATCATAGTCTATAAATTCTCGATAAAAGTAAATCACTTACCAATGGAGCATAGATCGACTTAAGAAGTCTTCTCTTTAACAACTAAGTTAATGAAGTCCAACAATACTAAGCTCAAGTAGATAATGACCAAAAAGCTACATCTAAAGCATCAATGATCAGCATATCTACAAGGATGATAGAATAATCCAAACAACCATTCTAATCCATCAACTAGAAATTAAATGAACTCAATCAACAAATGAATAAGAACATAAACGGATCATCCTTGATCACAGTCAAAGCATCCACCACGAAGGATGATCACAAAACTGAATCTAAAGTAATTATCAAGAATATGAATTATGGATAATTGGACTAGTTCATTCATTGTGGTTTGTGTTTATGTGTCGTGTACCATGTCAACCCCTTCCCATGCATGTCGCCGTCACGATAGGTACCTAGAAAGCACAACACAACAAGAGTGAGTCCACGACTCAGCAAAGTGCAGTAGTAAATCAAACATAGCATCATAAGTAGTCAAAGGGAAAAACGATCCCATTATGAACAACATTATATACCACAATCCATCTCTTATGATAGCATCATAAGTAGTCCAGGGGAATAAACAATCCCATCGTGAGCAACATTATATACCACAATCCATCTCTTATGATAGCATCATAAGTAGTCCAAGGGAATAAACAATCCCATCGTGAGCAACATTATATACCACAATGCATCTCTTATGATAGCATCATAAGTAGTCCAAGGGATTAAGCAATCCCATCGTGAACAACATTATATACCACAATCCATCTCTTATGATAGCATCATAAGTAGACCAAGGGATTAAACAATCCCATCGGGAACAACACATTATATGCTAAACAAACAAATCCATATCTTATGCAGGAATGCAATGAACATGTCATGAATGCATCTCTTCACTTCTTAGCAATTACCAGTAATGCCGAGTAATGTATCCGTTAATACATTCTCAAGGCCTGTGCCCTCTAGGCACAGGGATCCAATGCCCACACTCCATGAGTGTGGGGACCCAAGCCCGTCCAATGCAGGACGGGGATCCAATACATACTCAAAGCCTGTGCCCTCTAGGCACAGGGATCCAATGCCCACACTCCATGAGTGTGGGGACCCAAGCCCGTCCAATGCATGACGGGGATCTAAGTCCGTCCCATGCATGACGGGGACCTCAGAAGAACAAACCCTTGGCTACCACGTAGACCAAGGTACAGATATGTATGTCATGATACAATTTGAACTCACAATATCAACACATCATGAAAAATGTAAATGCTCATCAACATTATCAAGCAGTAAGCCTCATCATTAAACTATGGCATTCATGCTCATCGACATTACCAAGCAGCAAGCCTCATCATTAAACTATGGCATTCATGCTCATCGACATTACCAAGCAGCAAGCCTCATCATTAAATCATGGCATTCATCAATTATGAAATAAAGCAACTCATTATTACTAAAGATTGAAATCACAATATCAACTCGTCATGAACAGGTAATGTTCATCAATGTTATCAAACATGAAGCTTCATCATTAACCATGGCAATTAACAAGTATGAAATACAACAATTCAATGTTACTCATTGCACTTGCCTCAACCGTGAGACAGAAGACAAAAAGGTGGAACGCTCTAGCATTGGGCTCCACCACCACCTGGTAACCAAGAATGATACTAGGCATCAACCAAACATGCTTAACAAGATAATACTCACAGCACTCTACAACATCCCCATAACCCAAGTCAAACACTTGATCTACTCAAGCTAGACAACATGCTAAACAGAAATCTATTCGGGACAGCAGTATTAAAACATTCATATCTTTTGCTCTGAGACTCAAAAATAGGGTGATCTCAGATCCTATGGAAAGGTAACGAAACCCTCCACGATAGTCTAGTTGGCTGGAACCTCCAATTCGGCCAACAACTTAGGCTAGCATTCAACTGAAAGTCTGATCTATAATCTGTCTAACAAAATTGGACAGCAGTAAGGAAACAATCATATCTTTTGATTGGCTTAACCAAAAACCAATATTCTTGTCATTTTGGAAATATAAGAACATAAGCTTCAAAAGTTCAGTTGACATGATACCCAGATTTTGTATTTAACAAAAAGTGCCACACGAGTCAAATTTACTGTCGGAAACCGACGAACAATCTGGACAGTCAAATTGAAACGTGCATAACTTTTGTTCTACAAATCCAAAAAGGGTGTTATTTAACAATCTGGAAAGCTAAGATCATAAGCTTCAAAAGTCTAGTTGGCATGATATCCATATTTTGCCTTTAACAAAAAGTGGCACACGGGTCTAATTTACTGCTATGCAATGACAGGTTCCTGGACAGTAGCAACGAAAAAGACCATAACTTTTAAAACGTAAATCGGATTTGAGTGAACTTTGCGTCTACGGAAAGCTAAGAACGGATCCCACATAACTCTAGGAGGTGGGATCCCCAGATTCGGACTCTAAACGCCAGAAACCAGTCGCACAAAATCTGGACAGAAACTGCTCAGTTCGCAGCAGGGATTTGATCTACTAAACAAAGCCAAAATCTGAATCTAAATCAATAAAAACTGAGAGGGAATCACTCAAGACCCTAGAATACCTGCAGATCCTTCTCCTCCTCCTTCTCCCCTCTTCTCTACCTCTTCCTCCCTTCCCTCCCTTCCCCTTTCTTCCTCTTGTGGCTGGCTAGCTGCAGGAGCTCCCCAAGGTGGCAACAATGGAGGGCTGACCTTGAGGGAGGGAATGGAGGTGCCCAAGGAGGGAGTGAGAAGGAGGGGCTGCTAAGGAAGGGAAAGCAGGAGGATTCGCCAACAAGGGGCTGGTGGTGCTTATGGGGAGGAAAGGGGAAGGGGTGGATTAGCTAGGGTTTGAGGAGGAGAGGTGGTGCATGGGTGGGCCCAACTTGGGCGCCCCCCTTCTCGCCCAACAGGCCAGCCTCCAGCTGCTTAAGCTTTGCCGAGGCCCATGTTCCAAAGATTTTCTCCAAAACTAAAATTCCGATTAAACTCCCTGTCTAACCTATATTGCACTCTATATTGAATAAATTTCTCTTCCGAATAATATATACTCTCTATTTGATATACGGAGTATTACATTCTACCCCCTTTAACAGAATTCGACCCCGAATTCTAACCGTAAAAAATAAATAAATGAAAGAACAAACTAGATGTGGCGTACCCGCGCATGGCCCGAGACGGTCAAAGCGATAGGCCAACTTCCTAATTCCTGCAATTGTCGAAAGTGAATCAATGTACCTGGGCCAACTACCCCTTAGGTACAAAAACACACAACATGCTCAAAAATCGAACTCTTCATCTCACAAGGAGCACCTCCTTTAATCAAGAATACACAACAAAACTCGTTCTTAAACAACTGCTTTACAGAGAATCCAACTGAAAATAAGGAGCTCTCATCGTAGCCACGAAATGCCAACTCCCCACCAAAAGGGTCAAACCCATAATCGAAGATTCATCACGAACACTTTTCCACTTTCCAATTAGGTAGTTTATAAATAAACACCACGTACGCCAAAAGAGAAGTCGATCGAATGTCCAAATCAAACACTTCTTTTATTTTCCTGAACCGGAAAGAACCATCATGCCAACATAAAGCCAACTCAAGTTGTAAATGACCTCTGACATAAACACACAACTCAAACAATAATCAAGAGAACTCTTCACTACCCGAGGAAACATTATTTTCCTCAGTTTCTTTTTTAGGAATAAGATTCCTCTCAAACCTTGGAAGTCGTATTCATCACATACTATACGAGTTCAAATCTCTTGAATTAGCATCCTCAAAGCTATGCTCAATCCAAACAACATCTTTCACACCTTTGTATAGAGGCTCTATTGACCCCACCGAAACACCACTCTTTATACTGACCAAACTAATTTGACGGATGTCACCCAATGCATCTCAAAATAGATCTCACGCAATTACATCACCTCAAACCTTTAAGAATAAACAACTCAGAATCCTCAGTACACACGCTCATGTACCACATCAGAAGGGTTCTATCAATGATCATTCCTCTGCTCAAAATATGCCATTGTTCTATTTTCTCTACACACAATCATTGGGCGACCAAAGTTCTAGCATAAAAATGTAAAGCCCAAACCTAACCTCCAAGACCTCTGTAACGAACTTCTCTTATAATAGATAGGAAAATCATTGGATTAAATCTCTAATATTCCCACAATTCCAACATCCTCACTCAACAACCTCATCATGGAAAACATTTTCCTAACCAAATTACTTCTACAAAGATTATTACTCTCAGAGGGTTACTCAGTAAGACCGAGTCATTCTTGACATTAACTCAACCTTTCCTACTATCCCATTAATTGCCACAACGATTAAATCACTTTGTAATTCAAATCTCATTAAATCTCATCATCACGAATCACAGACACAACCTCGCATTAACCACCCAATCGTGACACTCTATAACTTGATCAAGATTTCCATACTTTCGATGATCCCAACATTTCAACATAACTAAGGTTCTGGGACTACGCTTTACCATAGGTCCTACTTGGTTGCAACACCAATCATTTGCACTTCAGCGACAATCATACCATTTGAATCAAATTTTCTCCAAGAGATACCGATCAAGACCAATTCATCTTCTGCTACTCCTTCAATAATTTGGTAGCAAAACCTCACCCCTACAAATACTTGACCACCGCCAAGCAGTTGCCAAATTACGCTTTGTAAAACTTTACAACACAAGTAGGCAGAGGCGACGCCATGGCCCAGGCGACGGCGGCGGGCCAGCAATCGGAGGCGGTGGCGCGGGGAGCCGGGGGCGCTGTGAGGAGGAGGCGACCTCCTGGAACCGAGAGCACCATGGGAGAGAGATGATAGAATGGGGATTGAGAGGGATGGAGGGCCAGGGGCGGCGGCCAAAAGCTGGAGCTGCTGGAGGGGCGGCGCCATCAACTGGATGGGCGGTGCCATGAGGAGGTGGGAAGACGACGACCAGGCAAAACATGCTGGGGGGCGGCGACTATGTGAAGGAAAGGGGAGGAAAAAAGTTTCGGCTAGGGTTTCACCTCTATTGGTTTATGGGCCACAGAGACCCAACCCGGCCCACTACCTCATCTCCTCACCAAAACTCTTCTTTTTTACTTACATTCTATTTCTTGTTTAACTATTTACTCCAACAGGGTATTACAGTTAGCTCCAAAGATCCTACCAACTCTAGAAATCCCAAAGACAAGCTCACTAGCTAAATCAAGCACACGACAAGTATTTTTCTTAAACCTAGTCTCATAGCCATCATTAAGAAGCTACGAGATAGAAAGTAGTTGTACCCTAGCTTATCCACAAGGGCGACGCCCTTCAGGATGAACTTGTTATTCACCCTGATCGATCTCGTTTCTTCAATCTGCCCTTGTGTATCATCTCCAAAGGTGATGACGTCATCACCCATTGATCGCATGAAGGAGGTAAACCATCTTGAGTCTCCGGTTATGTAGCGTGAACAGCCGGAGTCGACGAACCACGTGTTCTTCCCCCTTTCGCGGCGATCCTAAAAATCAAGGCTAAAAAGATCGATATGTCTCAATACTAGGGTTAGTTAAACATGACTTTGAAACCGAGCACTGAGACACACGTCTGCGAAAAGTATGTAAAGCAGAATTGCTGGCCTTGATCCTACTTGGGGTTCTATCATGAGTAATGGTTACAAGAGCATGAGATGAATTCTGTCTAGGACCATGTGAAACAAATCCTAGTCCAGTTTTCTTCTTTTCTTGATGACCATGCCTCATGAAGGCTCTAGGTTGATGAGATGAAAGTTTATCAAGATTTTTCCTAGCATTTTTCAACCTACGCCAACAGAACTCAAGCAAATACCCATCCTTCTTGCAATAGGTGCAATGGTATTTGGTACCACTAGGAGAATCACCTTTTGGCTCAAAAGATGGTTGGGCAAAACCTGCATATTTGAAAAGTGTTTTTGCATGTTGGGTTTTGAATTCAACTAAGTCATTTTCCAAGCTTGAGTGATATTTGGCTTGAACTTGTCTTGGGCAAAGTTGTATCTGAACCCTTGCTTCTTTTAAAGAGTTTTGGACTTGTTAAGAATCATGTTTAACTGTTTCTTACCCTTAGAGAATTTTTCTAATGTGTTGTTGAGGTAAGCATTTTCTTTTTCAAGGTCAAGACATGATTCACAAGTTTTAGCCTTAATGGCTCTAGCATGCTTCTCCTTATGAATAGCAGCTTCAACCTTAAGGGCTTCACATGAAGCACAAGGAGCAGAATTAATTTTTTGTTAAGCTTGGCATACTTAGCTCTAACTGCTTTTAATATGCCTTTTACTTCATGTTCACGTTCTAAGCAGAAAGAGCAAGTGCTAGACTCAGCCTTATCAAAAGTGACCAACTTGCTAGATTCTAAACATTTTTCACATGGAGTAGATTTAACTTCAATTAACTCAGTCTTAGCATTTTCTAGTTGGTGAAGGAAACATCATGAGCATTTTGTAATTTAGCAAGTTTAGAGTGTAAAGCGTGGCAGGATGAACATTCATCAGCATCAAGGTTCGTAGCATTTGCGAATTCTAGTATCAGATTATCAATTTATGATTCTAAGTCCTTATTCCTAGCCATGGTGAACTCTAACACCTTATCATGGCTAAGTAGTTACTCATAAATGATATCGCATCTAGCAGAGAGAAATCCATAGGATGGAGGTACCTCATCGATGTCATCGACGTCAACGGAGTCAGCCATGAAGCACATGCCGGTGAAGTCATTTGCCTTCTCTTTCTTTTTCTCTTGAGGGAGCTCCTCCTTCTTGTCCTCGTCGCTCCCGGAGTTCACATCGCTCATGGATTGCTCTCCAAAAGCGGCAAGAACCCGATGAGCGACCTACATGAGCTTGACAGTATCAAACTTGGACTTGTTCCCTTGAGGTTTTCTCCAAGCTACCTTCCATTCAAGGTTTTCTCCAAGCTATCTTCCCCTCCTTGTGGTTGCTCTTCCCTTTCCGCTTGGGGCAGTTCGCCCGGATGTGGTAGAGCTCTCCACACTCATAGCATGTCACAGAGCCGCCTCTCTTCTTATTTCTCACAATGCTATAGGCTCGTGTGAATTTTTTTGGCTAAGAGGGCTAACTCGGGCTCAGGAATACTCTAAAGTTCCTCTTTATGGATTGCAGATAAACAAGCTAAGTGAAAATTCAGAGAAAAATTCAGAAGAGCCATTAGAGGTTCTCTTGAGAGGGTTAGCGACCAAAGTCATGTTCTCCTTTTTAGGATGACCAATTCTCTTGATCTCATGGGTCTTGAGCTTGCTATAGAGCAACTCTAAAGTGAGATCAGAGAGATTGACATTCTCCTCAATGGCAGTAGCCTTCATCTCCCACTCCTTGGTGTTGATTGCAGCAAAGAGATGGGTAGCATTCTCAGACTGAGAATACTCGATGTCGACATCTCTCAACTTATTGAGCACCTTGTTAAAGCGAGTGAATACATCATCGATGCTCTCTCTAGGACGCATCTCGAACTTATTGTATTCTCGCTTGAAGACAGTTTGGTGTACTTTTTTGATTTGGGATGTGTAGGACCGGAAGGGCGACTAGAGGGGGGTGAATAGGAGCTCGCCTAATTTTTCACCTTATTCAGATTCAACACCAGGTTCACTTCAATAGCTATGGGAGCTATGAAGATCAATATACAAGTACAGCAGAAGACTTGTGTTGAATCCAAACAAAAATCCCCAAAGTAAAGAACAAAAAGGGCTCAAGTTTCTTCGGGCGGGCAGACCGGCGTTCATTGAGCGGTCAGACCGAGGTGCAGTCTCACCGGCGGCAAAGGAGCGGTCTGACTGGACCTGATGATGAACAGGAAAAACAGCTCGGGATCCAAAACGAAAATCGATCAAACTTTTGATCTACACGGCCAAACTTAACCAAACTTGGAACACACATTCCCAAGGATATCTGGAACCTATTCCAAGTGACGATCGAGTAGATCCATGTCAAAGTTTTGACATTTTTCTATTTTACCGAAAGAGGGTTCAAAACCGAGCAAAAACAAAAAACTTGATCCAAAACTTGCTCGTGGGAGATTGATGATCAAGATGATCCTAGATGTCTTCCCACATGTCACAGTAAGGTAGATGGGGGCAAGAAACCACTAGAAACCCATTGGATCAAAGAAACACCCAAAATCTCCAAATAAGAAGTAAGAACACAAGAGGACTCATCTTTGAATAATCATCCATAGATTGATTCGCGATTGTTGCTGGTTACGGCCACTCCCTCAAGGAGGACAAGAACTCAATCCATATGCACTAAAATCAAATTAACTCTCTAAAACCCTAAACCTCTCCTTTCCTCTTTTAAGTCCTAAGACAAACTAGAGTTTTGCAAATGAAGTGCTTGGAGGCTATTTGACAGCACCCCCTCCTATTTATAGTAAGACTTAGCTTCTAGAAGATTTAACCCTAACGGGCTCCCGTTAAGGCCCAACACAAACGGGACACACGCACACATCTCGAAGCGCCGTTTTCATCTTCTCTTGACCTAAACCGTTTCTCTACGCACCATATTGTGCCAGGGTTTAGCCTAAGGTCACAGAGGCGGTATTTGGTGAAATTACCAAGATACCCCTTCTTGATCTTTCTCTAAAGACCAAGTCCAATCTTGGTGAAGCACTCACCTGCTTCGCCACGTGTAGATTGATCAACGGCTCTCATCGTGTCGGTAAGTCTCTCCCGTCTGGCTCCTGCCGAAACCACCATGACACTAGCACCGACCCCTGCGCCGCTTGATCCAACCCGTTGCACCGAACTGTCCGTTCGTTCATCCTTGTCCATTCTGCGCCATGCTTGAGTCTCCTGACCTCACCCAGCATCCTCGATCGTTTTGGACCTCATCTCTCCTAGCTTAGTCCCGATCATCCTCGCCGTTGACCGTCGTTGACCTGCAAGCCACCTGCACAGCAATAGACCAAGAAATTATCTTCGGGAACTAGTTCTTCACAACTGACCCACGTTAGCCAAAACATGCAATATGCAACACATATGCAATGAAATTCATGAACTTGACCTAACGAACACACATCACGCCACACTGACGAGCGAAACAAGTCAAAACCGGTCAGACCACCACCCTTGGCCGGTCTGACCGCCCACTGGTCTCTAACCGCCAACAAAAGGCCGGTCTGACCGCCCACTTGGGACTTAGCCAATTTTTCAACCTAGAAACCCGAACCTTCTCTGGAAATTTCAATCGAATAGAACTTTTTACTAGAAGCTCCAAAAATTATGAGACCAAGTGCAGAAGAACCCTCTCACTTACCTACACCTTCTATTTTTGGCTCAGCACAAAAATCCAAAGTCACCTTAATGGCCGGTTTGACCGCTCAGGGGTAGCCGGTCAGACCGCCACATTAGCCGGTCTGACCGCTACCAAGGCCGGTTAGACCATCAGCCACTAAACTGAAAAACAAATCAAGCAAGGCAAGGCGGTCCGATCGCCAAAGTGGCGGTCAGACCGCCAAATGACTGACAAATTTTGAAACTTTGTTTAAAACGCATGATTTAACAAACCACAAAAGCCATTGCCAATTGTATCATCATCCTAAGATCACGCACATATTCCCATGATATCCACAATCTCCCCCTTGATGAACACATTGGCAATTTCTCAAAAATGCAAAGTTTGAGGTTTGGAAAGTAAAAAACTTGACGTTTTCGCACAAAGGCACAACTTGGTCTAAATGCAAGAGAAAGCAAGGGAAATGACCAAGCTGGCTTTAGAATAGCACAGCCAAGTGAGATACAGCAAAAGAAAGCACAAAAGCTTCAATTTCTAGAGAAGTGACAAAAATCTCACTAAAGGTCCATATGAAAGAACAATTGTAAAACATAACCTTTGATCATTGTGAGGTTGCAAGAATTGCAAATAAAATTCAGAAATGACAATAAGATCACAAAAATACATATGAGATGCTTCCCCTTACTATGATCATCAATTTTTGTGAAAATTCATTTCTCCCTATTTGTCTATTTTTACCATTTCTCCCCCTTTGACAATGGATTCATCAAGGTACATAGAGAAAGATAGAGCATGAATGACATGGAATGGCTGCAATTTATTCAATTTTTTAGCAAAGGGAGCAATGAGAAATATCCAAGAGGAGTGTATAAGTATTACACCAAGCCATATTATGTGAAGAAGCTTCGTTCTATCATGGCAAAATATGTACAGCAAAGCTAAGGCCAAACGAGCAATAATCTGAGATCAAATGAAATTTTAGCATGACAAGGTGCTCAAGATCATAGTTTAGCTACAGGTATCCAAAAATGAGTCAAGCCATGTCTATAAGCAAAATTGAGCCCAGAAACTAGAAAATGAGTCAATTTTGAGCGCTATGAGTTCAGTAAAGAATCAATTTGTTCAAGCATTTGGAATTTAGCACATTGAGCATTTTGCTGAAATTTTTTGGTTTTATCTTAGTAAAGCTAGTCTTGGATTAGGAGCCATCCACAACTGCCTCCTAAGCTTCAACCAATTGACAATTTGTTTTCTTTAGCATTGTGCTAGATCTCAAGCCTTGCTGTGACCATCCCAAGCAATAAGCTTAAGAGAGTGGTCTAGGTCATTCAAAACTCCTCTTGAGTTCATGCTTAGTGCAATGGCAAGCCGTCTCATGAGAAAGAATTGGTGAGATCAATTTTTTCGCACAGAAAAACTCATTTTTCATTTGCTTGACTTAAGAACTATCATAGCTCAATTTAAAACTCAAAGTAAGTTCAAGATTCAATTTAGCCTATATGATATCGCGTGAATCATGAGAAGATCACTGTGGCAAAACTAGTCACAAGATCCAACAAGTCATGTTTTGATTCAATTTTCTCACAGATAATAAAGCTAGCATGGCAAAAGCTAAGCTATATATGAAAAACCATAAAAGAAATCTAGCAAACTAGCACAAGATATGGCAGAGTATAAGGTATGAAACCATGTCATACAAGGATAATAATCAAAGCTCCACAAGATTATATTACAATGCAAGTTGCTGAATTTTAAAATGCATTATGTTACAATGAATGCAAAAAGAGCAAACTCCCCCTCAAAATAGGCCAAGAGGACTAATAACCCCTAACTCTCCCCGCAAAGAAGCAAAACGAGAGGAATCAAGAGCCTTAGTGAAAATATCCGTAACCTGCTGCTCAGACTCTGCAAAGTGAAGCACAACATCACCCTTCTCTACATGGTCTCTAAGGAAATGATATCTAATATCAATATGCTTGGTCTTAGAGTGTTGTACTGGGTTTTTGGCAATGTTAATGGCAGAAGTGTTGTCACAGAAAAGATGAACACTACCCAGAGATAACCCATAATCCCGTAGAGTAGACAAGATCCAAAGAACCTGAGAGCAACTACTGGCTGCAGCTACATACTCGGCCTTGGCAGTGGACTGTGCAACAAAGGACTGTTTCCTAGATGACCAAGAGATAAGAGATGTGCCTAAGAAATGACAAGTGCCAGAAGTACTCTTCCTATCCACTCTACAACCCACAAAATCAGCATCAAAAAAGGCCCGAATGGAGAGAGCAGAATCATAAGAATACCAAAGCCCAAAGTCAAGAGTGTCCTAGAGGTACCTGAAAATGCGACGCACTGCTTGACGATGAGAGGCACGAGGGGAAGCCTAAAATCGAGCGCACAGACACACAGCAAACTGTATGTCTGGCTTCGACGCCATGAGGTAGAGAAGAGAGCTAATCATGCTGCGGTACTCCTTCTGGTCCACAGGCTCTCCATCCTCATCAAGGTCCAACACGGTGGATGTAGCAATGGGATTAGACATTGGCCTACCGCTTCCCATATCGAAGCGCCGAAGAAGGTCCTTTGTGTACTTGCTTTGATGAATGAAGGTGCCTTCTTTCAGTTGCTTGACTTGAAAACCAAGGAAGAAGGTTAATTCACCCATCATGCTCATCTCGAACTCCCTGCTTATAGAATCTAAAAATCTGGACACCAAAGTATGAGAAGAATCATCAAATATAATGTCATCCACATAAATCTGAACCAACAAAAAATCACTGCCATGCCTGAGAGTGAACAAGGTTTTATCAACCATTCCCATTTTGAAATCATTTTTAAGCAAGAAACTCTTAAGCCTATCATACCAAGCTCTAGGGGCTTGCTTCAATCCATACAAGGCTTTGGAGAGCTTAAACACATGGTTTGGGAATTTGGGATTTTCAAAACCAGGGGTTGCTTGACAAAGACCTCTTCTTCTATGAAACCATTAAGAAAAGCACTCTTGACATCCATTTGAAAAAGCTTAAAGCCCTTAGATGCCGCGAATGCTAGCAAAATGCGAATAGCTTCTAATCTAGCTACAGGAGCAAATGTCTCCTCAAAGTCTAAGCCTTCTACCTGGGAATAACCTTGAGCTACAAGCCTAGCCTTATTGCGAACTACCAACCCATCCTCACTTTACTTAGTTTTGAAAACCCATTTTGTTCCAATTACATTATGATTAGGTGGAGGTTCAACTAAGCTCCAGACTTTGTTTCTTTCAAAATTTTCTAGCTCTTCATGTGTGGCATTGACCCAAGAGGAATCAGATAAAGCATGGGTGATATCGCGGGGTTCAAAAGACGCGACAAAAGTAGAATGTGCATGAGAATCTGGAGAGATAAACCTAGAGCGAGTGACTCGCTCATGAAGATCCCCAATCATCTGCTCAGATGGATGCTGTCGCTGAATGTGAAGAGGAGGTCTTGGTGCAGAAGTGACCTCTACCTCATGAGCTATGGAGGTAGGAGCAGAGCCACTCACATCGTCGGTGAAGGTAGGAGGAGGCTGCTTAGCTAAAACTGGAGAAGTAGAAGCAGGCTCTCCAACCATCTCAAAAGTGACTGGAGGATGAATTGGGTCCTCATCCTCAGAGTCGTCATCGACAAAGATACTCTCAGAAACCTGTGAACCTGCATCATCGGGTCTAGTACCAGGACTAGCATCATCAAAAGTGACTTCGCAAGTCTCAACAATTTTGTTAGTATCCAAATTAAATACACGATAACCACGAGAATGAGCAGGATATCCAAGAAATATGCCATCAGAACATCTTGATTCAAATTTATCTAGGTTGCCATGTTTAAGAATGAAGCATTTGCAACCAAAAATCTTGAAATGAGAGACTTTAGGCCTATGACCAAATCTAAGCTCAAAAGAAGTCTTGCCAATCACGGATCTCAAGAAAACCCTATTTGACACATAACAAGCAGTAGCGATCGCCTCAGCCCAAAACCTCCGAGGTGTACTATGCTCATCTAGCATGGTCTTGGCCATCTCTACAAGGGTCCTGTTCTTCCTCTCTACAACACCATTCTGCTGGGGACCTCTAGGTGAAGAGAACTGGTGCTCAAGTCCCTTATCAGTGCAAAAAGTGGCAAAGGAAGACTTCTTGAATTATGTCCCATTGTCACTCCTAATGGCTCTCAAGGCTCCAAGAAGATCAACACCTAGTCTAAGGACCGATTCTCTAAAATAGCCAAAAGCCTCATCCTTAGAAACCAGAAAATAAATCCATGAATATCTGGAGAAATCATCCACTATCACAAGCACATACCATTTCCCACCTGCAGACTGAACTCTAGAAGGGCCAACAGTGTCTAAGCGCAAGAGCTGACCTGGTTCATCAGTCATCACTAAAGTAAGAGGTGGATGAGAAGCAAAAACCATCTTACTATGTCTACAGGGAGTGCACACTAGGTCTCTAACAGGCTTAAGTCTAGGCAAACCTCTAATCAAGTCCTTGCTACTGATCCTGGTCAAATGGTCAAAACCTATGTGTCCTAGTCTACGATGCCACAAAACTACATCATGAGAATTAGAAGCCACAAGACATCTAGGACTGGAAGCAGAAGAGACACTGAAATCAGCACAAAACATCCTCTCATACTTAGAGATCCCAAAAACATGCTCACCCGAGGAGTCTAGAGCTCTACACTCACCACTCTTGAACCTCACTTCCAAACCCTCATCAAGAAGCTGAGAAATAGATAGCAAATTATACCTTAGCTTACTTACTAAAGCGACGTCCTTAAGCATGAACTTGTTGTTGACGCGTACTGTGTCCTTAGCTGTCACAGTCCCAGTAGAAGCATCCCCAAATGTAATCAATTCATTGCCGGATGCACGTGTGAGGGAGGAGAACCATCTAGAATCTCCAGTCATGTGTCGAGAACACCCGGAGTCAACAAGCCATATGTTCTCCTTCCTCGCACGACAGACCTACAGAGCACGAACAGGAAACATCTATGCCTTAGTACTGGGGTTAGTAATAAAAGACTTGGGAATCCAGTACTAAGTCATACGATGCTTAGGCAAAGCAGTAGAAGTAGTAATAAAATGGTTAGGAGAAAAATCATAAGAATGCACACGTGAAACACCTAGACCTCTCCGAATCGATCTACCAAAAGATCGGTACTCCCCCTGTCTAGATGCTACCCGCGGTCTCTCCTCACGATATCCTAACCCAAAATGCTGCCTAGAGCCACCAAAAGTGTGAGGACCCCCGGGTTATTTCCATAAGACCGAGACTAAGCATGGTCTTAAGGACATAACTCTAGGGCCTCAAGTAAATGGATTCCAACTTAACTCAATCTTAGTGAAAGGCTTAACTACAAACTAGAGCCCCGACGATCATGCACGCTGCTCCTCTACGAGCACTACATGATTGTCGGTTCTCCAACAAGTCAAGCACTACACTTAGTGAGTTAAATAGGAAGCCACGAACAGAGAGTATGCAATCATATTGGCTCCCAAGATCAGCGACCAATATGCTCATACTCTCATACAACGTTGATCACATCCATACAACAACATACATAGATGGTTCAAAAGACATACAACATAATAGTTAAAGTCTACATCTATTACAAACAGCCGACCGGCCAAATTCAAAGAAGAGTATTAAGTAGCAGCGGAAGCAAGTAAATAAACCAAAATATCCAGCATGGTATGCCCCATAACCCATCGGCAACCGACTGGGAGTTAAATGATAGCATTACTCATTAGCGTCGCCAAAATCGGCGCTAACAAGCTCAACGGGCTCATACACTTCCTCACCTGAAATTGTAGCAACCGGGTTGAGTACAAAGGTACTCGCAAGTCTTACACAAATAAAAATTAGTTATGCTAGAGGTTGTTCCAAAGGATGGCTCATATTGGCTTAGTTTTGCAAAAGAGACGCAACAATTTACAACCTACACATACTAGTTTTTCAAGTGCCATTTCAAAATCAGATTTGAAGTAGAAGTAAAGCATGTGAATAAGTAGTAAATTGAATAACAAATGAACCATACAAATGACAAAGTGGTTGTCCACTTTGATACAACAACAAACATGAACATCCCATTCATGACGATACCAAGTTATAACCACAATTTTAATTCCAAGTCTAACAATAAGCAGCCACAAACTCAAGCGGTCGTCCATAACCGCGGACACGGCTATTCGAATAGATTTATACCCTGCAGGGGTGTACTACTTTACCCACACGACTTGATTAGCCCGTAAGCCTCCAGATGCCTCCGAATATAGCATACTTCCTATGGTATGCCGGCTGGGTAAACCAAGACTTAGTATTTTTCAGCAAGTTTATATCATTGAGTTGACTCGCCCATACGTGACGTAATCCCGTTTAAGTGTAGGATACCCACCTACACTAAACGGGCATGTAAGTTGTGCCGGAAATACCGACCCAATTAATAAAGCTTAAATAGGGCTCACTCTCACTATAAAGAATTGCAATCGGTACCCTTATGGAAGGTACATGCGATGGAACACATATACGCCCTCACACCACCAGTCATCAACTCGACAATACCAACCCCTTACTTAACCAAGCAGTGCCCATACACTGCGTGTGATAGCACGAGTTTTGCTTGAACCGTAGGTACCCAAAGTTCGGTCCTTAACTGTCCAGACAAGTCTACCACTTTCCCAAGTCTCGTGCACAAAGTCACCATCACTAACCAACACTTGTCCAGACCAAGAGCTCATTTAAAATGATAAAATTAGACTCATAAAACAGATACGAAGATCTGAAACAAAAGTATATAATGAAAGTGGTGTTTATCCCATAATTGTCGGGTTATTCCCGACAATCAACTACCGGTTCTAGACTTGCATGGCTAAGCAAACCCGAACAATATATTTCAACCATTCTAACTTAAGCATGTGGTACTGGAATAATTCAAGTATAACATCAATGAATTAGGAGATAACTAATCTACACATCACAAAAATAGCGACATTAACAAAATAGCATGCAAGCAATTATCATTGCACTAACTTAACAAAACTGGGATCAAATATAGTGCAAAAGAAAGTTTAAATGATGCTTGCCTTTCAGGGAGTTCACTTGCTCACTCTCGGTTATGTACTCGCTTACTTCCGGTAACTCGGAATCTAAGGAAAGACGATATCGAAAAAACATCGAGAAAAGCCGAAAAATTCAAAGTGCTCAAAAATACATGAATTTTCTACAGTAGCTAGATGATTATTTTATACGAATTTAGGTGAAATAATTATTCTATTTGGACTTAGTATGTGAGAGTTATAGCAATTTGAAAATCAGTTTTTCAGAAAATGCTGAAAACAGTGCTTTTGGTTACTGTTCACCCGAAAATAATCATTTCGCAAAAATTTGCAGAGTAGTGGTGAGGATGAGGATTGTATGGATGGATAGGGAATATTAATATAAGACCAAAATAACTTGGTTCATCCTATTTGGAGTTTTTATGAAATAGTTATGAATTTTTAAAGTTAAAAGCATTTTTAGTTCAAAAATAAAACAACTTTGGATCACTTTCCAAAAACTATATTCTCTGTGGCAGAGATATATTTCAAATATATTTAAAATTAAAATACATTTAAAAATAAAATTATCAAACTTGGTTTCACTTGATTTAGAGTTGGTTTGCACTAGTTATGAATTTTTGAAGTTAAATAAATTTGCAGTGCACAAATAATTGTGTTCCGAATTTTTCCAAATTATTTAATAATTTTTGCACACATACTAACCTAGCCTTTGTCATGACAAGTGGGGCCTATGTATATTCTTTTCTATTCCATTTAATTCCTAAAGTAAAACATCTACCGGTAAATCTAATATTCTCAATATCATTGACTTAACCAATTCTTCGGTGTTGAATCCCATCACATGCATAACCCTCTCTGATCATATTCTCATATCTTGATCTAAATCCCATACTAACCTTCACTAAGGCATAATCAAGGTAGTCAATCCAACTAATAATTCCCGGACTCATAAACTTCTATCTACACAATCCATCTATTAGTTATATGAAATCCACCAAGTGATAAGCATATGACCATGACTAAATCTATCAATTTCTATTTACTAGACTAATTAAGTTAATACTAAATATTTAACTCTACTAGCTTCACCTTGGCAAGACAATCGTATACACCAAAATTTCCACCGATCGAGATTTATTTGACTTACCGACACCTATTGAGCTTTACAATTTAATAGCACATCCAACATTTAATAGTTCACTAATAAATCAACTTATATCCATTTCATCGGACTAGTCGTGTACGACATCTACTAATCCAATCACATATGCGCCTCTATGATCGACTAATAATCATTTAGCTACTAATCCAATAGAGGCAAAATTCCATCGACTCAGCACATAGGACTTATCTATTAATTACGTGACAATCCGAATATTTATCCGCAATCAAATAATCAATTCTGCTATCTCCCGAATTCTAGCACATAACATTCGCACAACTATTACTTAAGACATCTGACCAATTTGCTCACGATTAAATAAATCATTCGATTCAACATCCATATCTCATTAAATATCATCACAAGCCATTCATCAAGTAATAAATCATAAAAATCCTTATGCGTCCTATCTCCTAAAATTACTAATCCAACAAGAGGAAAAATTTCCAATTAATGTATTATGCAAAGACCACCACTAACATCCATGCAACTTCAAAATAATATCATCCGATCAAATAATCCAACCATAAATTCAATCTAGCATCTATTAAACAATAACACATGCATTTCACCACAATAATCTAATTCGCATCCACCAATATATCGATACATAATCACGCCTACGCACAAATAAGACATAACCGGAGAATTAAACCGGTTTTAAGTTACCAAATCATTTTTATAATTAAACATGTATAAATAGATGATATGCACATGACTAAGAAGCAACATGCACGACTAATATCGTAGCACGGTCACAAAAATAACATTAAAGATTTTACCCTGGCACTAGACGTGCATATCGTCGCTGGACGACGTCTTCTCGGCTCCGCATCCACATCCACCGTAGTCGTCCCCGTCCCGCTCCGCATCGGTGCCGCCACATCAAGCCGTCTCAACTCGCTCAGGTCGCCGTGCCGCTGCATGCATGCATGGGCTCGGCCTCGCCGCCGCCAGTCTCGCCTTCGGCCACTGGACTGCATGCCGCGGCTCCGCCACTACAGCGCCTTGCCACTGGCCGCGTCTCCTCGCCTCGCCCACCTTTGCCTCGGTGTCGCACCACGCCGAGCTCCATTGTGCCCCACCATGCCGAGCTGCCACTCAGCCACCTCCGGGCTGCGCCGCCATGATCTTGTGCTGCGCTGTCGCGCCCTCGCTTGGGCTGCTGGTGCGCTGGCCGCTCCTGTCCACCGGCCACCTTGCTGAGGCAGCGTCGTGTCTCGCCAAGCCGCTGGGCACTCGCCTAGGCGATGCATGCGACGCCAGTTCGGCCTCGAGGCCGCGCCATGCTCCACTGGGCCGCGTGCCCACACCTGCTGCCTTGCCACTACGGCTGCTCCCGGCCTCACCTTTGTCTGGCTGCATCGGCTGTTGCCGCAGCAAGCTCCGCTCTCTCCTGCCTGGGTTGCTGCTCGAGCTGCTGGCCGAGCTGGTCGCCCTACCTCCGCTGCTGCTACTCCTTGTTAGCTACTACTGCTGCAACCCTCAGCCGGCCATGGACAGCTCCTGAGCTTCTTCCTCTTCCAAAACGTCCAAGACTTGATGCATGTAGATGAGGTTTGGATGGATGGAAAGCTTAGGGGATGGTGATTGTGATGGCATAGCATGCATTAAGGGATTTGTGGTTCTTGGAAAAGATTGAGAGGAGAGAAGGTGAGAGCTTGAGCTTTTGAGTGAGAAAGAATGGAGAATGCTGCTGTTCGGTTTGGGGAAGAAGCTGGCGTGAGGAGGCTGTGAGTGGAAATGAGTGACTTGGGCAGTGGGGTGGGATGGTGCTGCAAAAGAAAGAGAAATGGCAGAAGGAGAAAGTGAGTTCGGATGGAAAAAAATGAACTGGCAGGGCGTGCCCACAACTAACTAGCTAGCTCATGCATGTAAGTATATACCACTAGGACCCTGCTGCCAGTCTCTCTCTGTCTATGAAAAGCAGCATGCTTTCATGTATAAATGTGTGCAACTAGCAGCTACTAGAAGTACATAGCCGAGTAGTTGTTTAGGAGCAGTAGCAGTGGGGTGGGGTTGTTCGGCTGGAATAAAAATTCGGATGAATAGTGTTCGGTTTGGGAAAAAAAACAAATAGCAGCAGGCAGTTCGGTAATTTTTAGACATAGTTGTCTAGCTCCAAAAATCACGAAATTTTTATGGAAGGTTCCTGACATAATGTTGGTGCTCAGGTAAAATTTTCAGGAATTTATTCATAGTCTGATGCTCTCTAAAAATCTTTGAAGTTCCTGTTTTCTCGGAAGAAGAATAGCAGTACAATTCTTCCTCTTTTCTCCGGCTCGCTCCAACGACCTTGCATGCACGAACTAACCGCCAAATTGGAAAGCTCTCGAGACGATGATCACAACGGTATAACATGCATTGTCGAATTCTTGATTTTTGGTGGTGATCGCGAAGAGAGAAGTTGGGGAAAAGAATCGGCATGCAGGCGTTTCATCTGCTACTTCTTTTCATCTGTTTTCGAATTCGCTCAAACTGCCATGCATGCGAAAACAAATTACAGAAATAAGTTGGTCGTGCGATGATGATCGCGGTGGTATAACATGCATGGCTTGGTTTTGAGTTTTTGGATGAGATTTGAAGGAAAGAAGCGAAAGGAGTTAGCGAGGAAGGAAAAAGGGAGATGATCGGAAAAGATGGAACACGCAGGCGTTTAGCATGCGGTCGGTCGAGTCGGAAAATAAAACGACGATACTAATGCATGCATCATGATATGATTTTTTTAAAATGCATGTGAAAATAAGAGATCAATACAATTAATTTTAATTTTAACAATATATATATATATATATATATATATATATATATATATAACATAGTATTTCAAACAATTCGGTTTAATAAAATGCAACCTTTTAATTAATTCAATTTGATTTTTAAAGCAACATTTTGATTAAACACTGGAAAAATTTTAAAACATAGTCAAAAATTTAATATATGACCAAATTAAATATTAACATCCCGATTCTGAAAATCGGGGTGTTACAAAAAGAGTCAAAGAAGTCATCTACGAACCTAGACCTATGTCTAGCAGGAAAGACAGACTGCTTGGCTCTAGAGACTGTCACAGATGAGGGAACTCCTCTAATGGTCCTCAAGGTACTCATCCTCTCCTTCCTCTCAATCTTGGCTCTATGGAAGTAGAACTCAACGATGTGGCTATCCTTCTTGTAGAAGGTGCAATAGTACTTGACCTTTTGAGGGGTCTAATCTGATGAAGTAGAAGCGCATGTCTTGCTTGAAGGGGTTTGGGCAAAACCTGCAGATCTAAAGACTACCTCAAATGGCACAGAAGATTCTACCTCAAATATACCACTCTCAACAGCTCTCACAATCTTAGGTGGATGGTTCTTGGAATGCTCTAGGGAATTAAATCCTAGGCCACTTTTCTTCACACTCACCTTAGATTGGTCGAGGATCATGTTGAGGTTCTTCTTCCCACTAGAAAATCTCTCAAGGGTCTTTTTGAGGTAATCATTTTCTTTGGCTAGGTCCTTACAGGTGACACACATATTTGACTTGATTGTCCTAGCAAGCTTTTCTTTAACAAGAGCTACCTTAACCCTTAAAGCTTCACAAGACACATAAGAAGCATTCTTAATCCTACTCACTTGCTCTTTGAATTTGACTCTAAACGCCTCTTGTATCTCATCTAAATTTGTCCCAACTTTAGTACAAAAAGCACAAGAGGCATAATCAATAACTTTCTTGGATGCAGTTATGGACATGGATTGTTCAATTTTAGCTTTCTCCTCTAGAGTCTTGTTTAGAGCTTCATTCTCCATTGTGAGTTTAAGGCAATTCTCACATGATGCAGATTTAGAATGAAGAACCATTTCTTTCATGTTAATCTTATTATTCTCACGATGAGAGCAAGTGTGACTAGCATCAAATATTAGCAATTCTTTTGTAGCGCTATCCAATTTTAATTCAAGTAAAGCACAATTTGAGTAAGGTAAAGGAATAGCATCTACATCAGTCACATCTAGAGCAACATCATCCATGCACACAGGACTAGACTTGAGAGATTCTAGTTCATTAAGAGCATCTTTAAGTTGATTCGCAACAGAGGAATGAACAGATTTCAGATTGGTCAATTCATTATGCAAGCTAGAGCAAGAATCACAAATATCAACAGGATTAATGGATTTGAGCCTAACAACTTCTAGGTTCAAGTTATCAATCATGGTGTCCTGTCTCTTAATCATTTTAGCTTGCTTCTTCAGTTTTTGTTCAGCAACGACCAAAGCACGTTTCACATTATTGAGTGAGGGACATACCTCATCGGGATCGCTGAAAGGGTTGTCGACGTCGTGCAGGTCCTTGGCCATGAAGCACATGCTGGTGAAGTCCTGGGCCTTCTTCTTGCCATGGGAATCATCGTCGTCGTCCTCCGTCCCCGAGTCCACATCGCTCATATCAACATTCTCTAAATCGGCAAGGACCCGGTTGACGAACTTCCTGCAGTTGGGCTTCTTGGCATTCGTATCCCGAGCTTGAGGATGCCTCTGAGAGTCCTTCTCCTCCTTGCCCTTCAGCTTGGGGCATTTAGCCCGAATATGGTTTGGCTCACCACACTCAAAGCAGGTAACAGGGCCACCTCTCCTTCTACTCCTCACCTTGTTGTAAACTCTCGAGAATTTTGTGGATAGGAGTGCTAAATCATCCTCAGGTAGCTTCTCTAGCTGCTCATCACTCAAAGAGTGTAAAGCAGACAATGAAAACCCAGATGAGCCAAAATCCAAAGAATCAGAAGAACTACCCTTAAATGGGTCAGCCACTAAAGCCATCGACTTTGTCTTAGGGAGACGTGAGATGAAGTCAATCTCATGCGTCTTCAACCTTGTAAAGCTTATCCATGGTAATCTCACTCATGACAGTATTGTCATTGATGGAAGTGGTTTTCATCCCCCAGACCTTCACATCAAGAGTACCCAAGAGCTGATGTGCATTTTCAGACTCAGTAAATACAAGATCCACAACACGCAAGTCATGAAGGATTTTGGAAAACCTTCCCCACAACTCATCCAAAGATTCACCAGGCCTTTGTTCGATTTTTGAGTATTCTTTCTTGAGTTGATTCTGTCTCACTTCCTTGATTGCAGTAGAGCCCTCATGGTAATCACAGAGGGTCTTCCAGATCTCATGAGCAGACCTCAAATGAGCGACACGCTCAAACTCAGATCGACTAAGCCCTTGAATCAAGAAGTTTCGAGCCTTGCTATTTGCCTCCACATCTGGAGTGATCACATTGTCATTGGCTGGCACAACATAAGGATTTTTGACCTTAAGCCAAATTGCGTGCCCTTAAGCCTCGATGTAGGCATGCATGCGAGCCTTCCAGTAAGCAAAATCGACTCCATCAAACACCGGTGGTTTGGTTGAATACTTGTCAGTCGCCATTGCTCCAAAGACCGATTAAGATCTATGAGAAGAGCTAACCGGGCTCTGATACCACTTGTAGGACCGGAAGGGCGACTAGAGGGGGGTGAATAGGAGCTCGCCTAATTTTTTACCTTGTTCAGATTCAACACCAGGTTCACTTCAATAGCTATGGGAGCTATGAAGATCAACATACAAGTACAGCAGAAGACTTGTGTTGAATCCAAACCAAAATCCCCAAAGTAAAGAACAAAAAGGGCTCAAGTTTCTTCGGGCGGTCAGACTAGCGTTCATTGAGCGGTCAGACCGAGGTGCGGTCTAACCGGCGGCAAAGGAGCGGTCTGATCAGACCTGACGATGAACAGGAAAAACAGCTCGGGATTCAAAACGAAAATCGATCAAACTTTTGATCTACACAGCCAAACTTAACCAAACTTGGAACACACCTTCCCAAGGATATCTGGAACCTATTCCAAGTAACGATTGAGTAGATCCATGTCAAAGTTTTGACCTTTTTCCATTTTACCGAAAGAGGGTTCAAAACCGAGCAAAAAACGAAAAACTTGATCCAAAACTTGCTCGTGGGAGATTGATGGTCAACATGATCCTAGATGTCTTCCCACATGTTACAGCAAGGTAGATGGGGGCAAGAAACCACTAGAAACCCATTGGATCAAAGAAACACCCAAAATCACCAAATAAGAAGCAAAAACACAAGAAGACTCATCTTTGAATAATCATCCATAGATTGATTCACGATTGTTGCTGGTTACAGCCATTCCCTCAAGGAGGACAAGAACTCAATCCATGAGCACTCAAATCAAATCAACTCTCTAAAGCCCTAAACCTCTCCTTTCCTCTTTTAAGCCCTAAGACAAACTAGGGTTTTGCAAATGAAGTGCTTGGAAGCTGTTTGACAGCACCCCCTCCTATTTATAGTGAGGCTTAGCTTCTAGAAGAGTTAACCCTAATGGGCTCCCGTTAAGGCCCAACACAAACGGGACACACGCACGCATCTTGAAGCGTTGTTTTCATCTTCTCTTGACCTAAACCGCTTCTCTATGTACCGTCTTGCGCCACGGTTTAGCCCAAGGTCACAGAGGTGGTATTTGCTGAAAGTACCAAAATACCCCTTCTTGATCTTTCTCCAAAGACCAAGTCCAATCTTGGTGAAGCACTCGCCTGCTTCGCCACGTGTAGATTGACAACGGCTCTCATCGTGTTGGCAAGTCTCTCCCGTCTGGCTCCCGCCGAAACTACCATGGTACTTGCACCGACCCCCGCGTCGCTTGATCCAACCCGTCGCACCGAACTGTCTGTTCATTCATCCTTGTCCATTCTGCGCCATGCTTGAGTCTCCTGACCTCACCTAGCATCCTCGATCGTTCTGGACCTCAGCTCTCCTAGCTTAGTCCCGATCATCCTCGCCGTTGACCGTCGTTGATCTGCAAGCCACCTACACACCAACAGACCAAGAAATTGTCTTCAGGAATAAGTTCTTCACAACTTGACCCACGTTAGCCAAAACATGCAATATGCAACACATATGCAATGAAATTCATGAACTTGACATAACGAACACGCATCGCGCCACACTGACGAGCGAAACAAATCAAAACTGGTCAAACCGCCACCCTTGGCCGGTCTGACCACCCACTTGGGACTTAGCCAATTTTTCAACGTGGAAACCCGAACCTTCTCTGGAAATTTCAATCGACTAGAACTTTTTACTGGAAGCTCCAAAAATTATGAGATCAAGTGCTGAAGAACCCGCTCACTTACCTACACCTTCTATTTTTGGCTTAGCACAAATATCCAAAGTCACCTTAATGGCCGGTCTGACCGCTCAGGGGTAGCCGGTCAGACCGTCAGCCACCAAACTTGAAAAAACAAACCGAGGCAAGGCCGGTCTGACCGCCAAAGTGGCTAGTCGGACCGCCAGTGACCTGACAGCCTTTGAAACTTTGCCAAAAACGCATGATTTGGACCAAGAAAACTCTTTTAAATCTCAAAAAATCCTATAAAATAATAACCTTATTAATTTTATTTTGGTAACATACTTTGGGATGTTACAGTCATTTGCATATAGTTAACCATCCAGCCTGATCAATGTTAGCGTGAACTAAGTTTTATGTATGTGATGAAGTGTAAATGCACGACGACTTGTGACTTTGTGAGTTAGGACTTATCAGCTAAATATGGTAAACTATGTGTTATGTTTGTGTTGAACTAGTTAATACAGCTTGCTAATGCCAATATTATGTGCGGTTACTAAAAATATGAACAATTCATGAATGTTTGCATCAAATAAACTAGTTATATGTTTTCGTTAATTTCTGACATAAAATTTAAGGGGTTTTCATGTTCCAAAAAATATCCACGACCGTATTTGTTTCGATTCGCATTCACTCTGTATTCGTATTTGATATTATTCATATCCATATTCGTATCCGGGGTATTCATATTCGTATCCAGATCCGAGAAAAAAAATATGAAAACAAATATGGCAGAGCCATTATCCGTCCGTATCTGATCTGTTTTCACCCCATTCCTGTCTACCAATCCCAGCATACAAGAGATTCTTTGCCTTGTGTTTATTAGCCAAGAGGGCTGCTGAAGCCTACGTAGCAACCTCGGGCAAGACAAGCGGGGCTCTAACAACCTCCCATACATTTTGACCTTTGCTCTAAAGGTAGACACGCATGCGATTCTTCCAATAGGCATAGTCGAGCTCATCAAAGACATACAACTTGGTGGAGTACTTCAATCGCCAAGTTTAGTGACTGGTTAAGATCAAGAGTAAACTAACCGGGCTCTGATACCACATGTTGGACCAAAACAGCGACTAGAGGGGGGAGGGTGAATAGGAGCACGATTTCTTTTTCACCTCGATCAGATTCAACACGTTTTTACTCCAATAGCTATGAGAGCTATGAAGATCAATGTACAAGCATAGCAGAAGACTTGTATTGAATCCAATCGAAACCCTGAAGCAAAACAACCAAAAACACCAAAAACTCAATTCACAATGAGTTGGGCGGTCAGACCTCTCAACATAGGCGGTTAGACCTTTAGCCTAGCGGTCTAACCTCTCCAAGGGGTGGTCTGATCTCCAGCCCGATGAACAGTAAAATTATCACGAACTCAAAATCACAAATCAGCTCAACTTTTGATTCAGTGATCCTAATCCCCTTAAATTTCAACCATAGCTCATTAAGAAGGTTAGGGACCTATTTCAATCGACGATCAGGAAGATCAAAGTCAAGATTCCACAAATTTGAACGATGAGGGAAGGAGGGCACAAGAACCGAGCAAAATCGAAGATTGATCCCAAAACTTGCTTATGGATAGAAGATGATCAAGATAATCCTAGATACATTCCCACATGTCATAACAAGCAAGATCACAGCCAGAAACCAAAGGATCAACGAAAACCCAAAGATCACAAAAGAGAGAGTAAAAACAAGCATAGATTAATCTTGAGGAAATCTTGCTTGGATTGATTTGAGATTAGTGTTGGTTTATAGCCACTCCAGTATGGAGGACAAAAGCTTAACACCTGAGCACACAATCAATCCAACTCTCAAAGAACCCTAGCTCCTCTACTTTCATCTTCTAACCCTTAAACATAAATTAGGGTTTCTAGGCTACAAGGGTTGGGAGGTGCACAACCAGCACCCTCCCTTTTTATAGTAGAGGCTAGCTTCTAGAAAGACATCCCTAATGGGCACCCGATAAGTGATGAGGACATGACCCCTCTGGACACAATCATATTTGCTATGCTTGCTATTCCAATTACAAGAGCTCGTATGCTTCAATTAAATTATCAGGTGAGCTCGTTTTTAGAAGTGCATTTATATTATATGAACTATATAATATTACCTAATAAATATGTTGTGATTTTCAGGAATAAAAGACAGAGAGTGGTTGATTTGTAAGAGTTCGAGCTGGACCTATTTTGGAATCCAATCCGGCCTCCGGAGACAACACCGACTTCAAACGTGCATAACTTTCACATACGGAGTCCGTTGGAGGTCCACGAGTACTTGATGGAAAGCTTATCTCGTCATCTTTGCAACGGATTTAGCCTCACCTCCAAATTCTTTCCGTGCACATTGGAATCATGAAAACAATCTGGCATTGGGACAGCCCAACAGACCCGTAGTAAAAAGACCATAACTTTTGCAAACGGAGTCTGATTCGGGTGTTCTTGGTCTTGTTGGAAAGCTTATTTTGAGACCTTTCCAATAGATCTAGTCTCACCTTTAAATTCATTACGAGCTCACCGTAATCATTAAAAGAAGGTGCTATGTCACCTATTTGAGCCAAATTGGGTCTTGTAATGCTTGGGCCGAAGGGGAGGCACCACCCTAAGCGGTCCATACTGTTCACGAGCAATATTCACTTGTGAACAGTATCATGAATAGTACCATCCCCTATTTTTTTAGCTATGTGTGGCTTTCCCTCCCATATTTAAGGAGGCTGCACCCCTCTAGTTTTTATTGGATTTTGTTTATGTTTAGTTTGCCTTCGTTGCAACTTGTATCTTCTGCGTGTGTTAACTAGACCACCCAGTCAAGATTTTTATTCAGAATCTCCACTTAAATCAAATATTTCAATCATAGTTGCAATTTCAGATTGTTGTTTATCTCGTTCTTGCGTGCTTCTTCGGTGTATTCATGAATTGATCTTGGTGATCAGGCCATCCAGGTATTTATGCACAGTTGATAACGACTTGTTGAGTAGTTCAGCGATTGCGTGGTTTCGGGCCTTGTGAGTTCGTAGCCAGGATCGTGAGAGTTGAGCGACTACTACTGAATTTATCTTCTCATCGAAAGATCGGGCCAAATCAGGACCTCCGTGGTTCATCAAGTAGTATTAGAGCTATAGTTTATCGGTGAGAGTTTCTAGTATTCTAGTAGTAGATTCGTTTTTCATACCTAGAGTCTAGAAAATTGCCCAAATTTTTTTTTGCATCTATCATCCATACCGAGCCTCTTTGAGCCAATGCATTTTTTCTTTTCGGTTTATGTTCGTTGAATCATTGGTTGCATCGTTGTGTCTAGTTGCTGATCTTTAGTACTAGTTATTGTCTAGATTGCTTCTCGTATTTTTCTTTCGCGTCGCTTGATCGTTCTTAGTTTTTGCAACTAAAACAGAAAATTCGTGGGTTAAAACTCCTCTAATCCGCACCAAAAACAGAAATTTCATGCTGTTGTTAATCCGAAAAAAAACTCGAGAGGATTACTGTGATCTTTTGGAAGAGTTGATGTTATTTGCGACTTGCAAAAAATGCTAGGGCTGGCCAGATAGTAGAAGGAGAGAGAGGCAACTGCAAGAACAAAAGTCGTAGTAGAAAAAAAAGAAAGAACAAAAGGAAAGAAAAGAAAAGGCGTATCAAACTTTTGCCAAAACTAGTGAAAATTGGTAGAGCCCTTCTACATATATCCACAAGCTTTCATAAAAAATTTCAGCAACTTTCGCCAACGGAATCAAAAGATATTGCAGTTTCAAGATTGAACCCGAGTCGGTTTTGAGTTCGAGTAGGATTCCGTTTCCGAGACACCTTCAGTAAAACGAGCATAACTTTTGCATACGGTGTCCGTTTCGGGCGTTCTTGTACTCATTGGAAAGCTAGCGACGAGGCGCATCCTTTGCACCTAAGCAACTAGTTGCCCTCCAGGGTCCCCAAAATCGGCTATATTCGGCTCCGAATTCGCGTCGCAAGTTTTCGGTTTCTGTTTTTGCTGATTCTTTCAATCTTCCCTTCGGAATTTGGGGTTCACCTCAATTGCAAAGTTGTAGATCTCATCGAAACCTTTCAAAAGAGTACATATAAGCCATATAAAACTTTGCTCTTTCATCGTTTGAGACTAACTGTTGTTTCTGCTTAAACTAGAGGGTTGTTTACGTTGCACGTTATTTCGTTTTTGTGCTCTACATCGCGTGAATAATCTTGTGCCCCTACAAAGAAGTTTGAGTAGATTGGTTAGTATCTCTCCTACTACTTGTTGTGAGGTTTTCTATTGTTTACATCAAGTCACATTTATCTTTGCGTGTGCGTACATACATTTCTCTTAGTAGGGCTTTGATTAGCTAACTTTGATTAGGTTAGGATCAGCAACATTGACTAGTACTTTGAACGATTTTTCAACTTGCATTAACTGATTTGATTATTACTGATCCTTGCTATCATATTGAAGCCTTCTGAGCTCCACTTCCTACTAACTCGGCAGGTTCTGTTTCTTGCAATCGTTGGGCTAATCATAAGTGAGAGTATCACGAACAAGCCACCGATTGTACCACTTCCTTACTGCATTGGTAAGAACTTGGTAAGGCATTGTGAGATAGTGACTTGATTTGGGCCTCCACATCCTAGTAGTTGATAGGAACATATACTTGTGGTTTGTTTCCTTGGTTTTCTACTAACTATAACAGGTTCACGGGATGATTTCCAGCTAGATCCACGTCTTCTTCGAGCCATTGAACGGGAGCGCAAGAAAGTACGCGAGGAAAATGCATGCTTGAGACAAGATCGTCCACCACGGGAGGTATATGATCGTGATTGTACTTCTGGTAAAACTAAGCTCACTGTGCCATCATTTGTTAGTAAATTTGATCCTGATGCCTATGTTGACTAGGAGATAGCTTTAGACAAAGAATTTGAATATTATGAATAGTCTGATAGGCAAAAGATTAGAGCTACCACTAGTGTTTTTGTTGAGGATGCCATACTTTGGTGGAAGTACTTACGTTGATACAGAAGAGTGCCTCAAACTTGGCATGCATTAAAGAAACTTTTGAGAGATGAATTTGTTCCTAAATATCATGTTGATTATTTGCTAGCTAAATTGCAACATTTAAAACAAGGTAGTAGAACTGTACGGGAATACTATCATGAATTGAAAACCCGTTTGTTGCATTGTGGCTTAGAGGAACATGCTGAAGCTACAGAGAATAGATTCTTAAGTGGGCTTAATCAACCAATTTAGGACCTTCTTATTCACAAAGAATATAATTCTCTCTCTCATTTGTTTATACTTGCCTGTAAGGTTGAAAGTCAGATTAACGAGAAATTGAGAATGCTTGATGTTAGGAAACATGAGAACAAACATGTGTTTGTGTCTTTTTCTATAACTAACAACTTGCAGGGAGTTGAGAACCATGCCGAAGAGGAGAATGAGCTGATTGAACCACCGATTCCATTGGTTGAGAAGAAAGATGAGGAGATGGATGCACCTACATCATCTGAGGAGATCCAAAAAGGTAAAGATCATGGTGCTATCATTACTCAATGTAAGTATGCTTGTGAAGAACTACAATTATCCACTGTTTATGCTATTTTAGAGTAAAAATTAGTGAAAAAGAATGCTCATATGCACATGTTTCAAGTAGAGAGTTCATACTGCATTGATTTGAGTGTTGAGAATGAGTTGTGTGCTAATTTCTTGCATAAATCTTTGACACAACTAGAAATTAAACTTGATTCTCCTGTTTTAATTCCAAGTCCATGTGCTGAAATAAATGCTTTTGAATCTGTCAATGTGCAATTGATCCATGCTAGCGATGAGCTGAATGAGATTTCTTTTTCGAATACTTTTGCATCACATGAGGTGAAGGAACCTAGTGCTGACAAGGTAGATATTAATTTCCTAGCTACAAAATCTGATATTATTAAGAATTTGCATGAATCTTGTGATAATTTGATTGATTTGCCTACTGAATTGAGTGCACCTTTTGATAAAATTATTGATTTACCTATTGACTTGAGTGCACCATGTGATAAAATAATTAAATTGCCTATTGTTTTGAGTGTTTCATGTGACGATCTAATCACATATAAAGATCATGTGGAATTAGTTAGACATAAAGAAGTTTTGACTAGAATTTCTCCTGTTGATTCTTTATGTTATATTATGTTGGATTCACCTATGAAATTGTCATATGCTATGGAGAAAGTTTCTGAAATCGCATGTTCGAAATCCTTGTTTAGTGCCTACACCCCTGGATATAAGTTTAATTTGATTGGAGATTATGGTGTAGATAATCAGTTTCTTGTATATCGAATATGCATAACGTGTGATCACATGGATGAATTGAAGCTTGTTGTTTTGGACAATAATTCTTGTATACCGAATCTTGTTCATTATGAGAGGAAAATAAAATTTAGTGATCATCTAGTGCATATGTGTTCATCTCTTATTGCATCATCTAGTATTGACAATCTGAATAATGATGTTGAAGTATGGAAGAACTTACAAATCTTTTCACCCTTGCTAGATGAATTTGCTAACACTCAATTGAAATATGATTATATAGATGAACTTTGTTTGATTCCAAAGGTTGTAGATTTGCCCATATGTGCTACCACTGCAAGATTACAACTTCAGAAATTTGAATTGCACAAATGCTTCTCTTACATTTGCAAAACTAGTTGCAATAATTGTTATGTGAGAAATTTTGTTTTGCTCATTAACATATATGATTATTCTTGAGCTAATAATACAATGAGCTTTTATGATCGTTGCTATTTTATAACATTAATTGTGCAACAACGAAGAACCGTTAAAACGGATGACATATATATATATATATACCATAGATACACCTTGGCTTCTTTGTTACCCTATTTTCAGCTTATCAAAAGACGATGACAGCTTTGTTTTCAAGAAGGGGAGGATGATGAGGACATGACTTCTCTGGATACAATCATATCTGCTATGCTTGCTATTCCAATTACAAGAGCTCGTATGCTTCAATTAAATTATCAGGTGAGCTCGTTTTTAGGAGTGCATTTATATTATATGAACTATATGATATTGCCTAATAAATATGTTGTGATTTTCAGGAATAAAAGACAGAGAGTGGTTGATTTATAAGAGTTCGAGCTGGACCTATTTTGGAATCCAATCCGGCCTCTGGAGACAACACCGACTTCAAACGTGCATAACTTTCACATACGGAGTCCGTTGGAGGTCCACGAGTACTTGATGGAAAGCTTATCTCGTCATCTTTCCAACGGATTTAGCCTCACCTCCAAATTCTTTCCGTGCACATCGAAATCGCGAAAACAATCTGGCATTGGGACAGCCCAACAAACCCGTAGTAAAAAGGCCATAACTTTTGCAAACGGAGTCCGGTTCGGGTGTTCTTGGTCTTGTTGGAAAGCTTATTCCGAAATATTTCCAATGGATCTATCCTCACCTTCAAATTCATTACAAATGTACCGTAATCATTAAAAGAATGTGCTGCGTCACTTGTTTGGGCCAAATTGGGCCTTGTAATGCTTGGGCCGAAGGGAAGGCGCCACCCTAAGCGGCCCGTACTGTTCAAAAGTACTATTCATACATGAACAGTGCCGTAAATAGTACCACCCCCTATTTTCTTAGCTATGTGCGGCTTTCCCTTCCCTATTTAAGGAGGCCGCACCCCTCTAGTTTTCCTTGGATTTTGTTTATGTTTAGTTTGCCTTCGTTACATCTTGTATCTTCTGCGTGTGTCGACTAGACCACCTAGTCAATATCCTTATTTGGAATCCCAACTTAAATCAAATATTTCAATCCTATTTGCAATTTCAGATTGCTATTTATCTCGTTTTTGTGTGCTTCTTCGGTGTATGTAGGAATTGATCTTCGTGATCAGGTCATCCGGGTATTTGTGCACAGTTGATAACGACTTGTTGAGCAGTTCAGCGATTGTGTGGTTTCGGGCCTTGCGAGTTCGTAGCCAGGATCGTGAGAGTTGAGTGACTACTACCGAATTTATCCTCTCATCAAAAGATCAGGCCAAATCAGGACCTCCGTGGTTCATCAATAAGCCCACACACAAAATAGGTTTCACTCACGCATGTTTTTCAAAGCGTCGTCTTCATCTTCTCTTGACCTAAACCACTTCTCCTTGCGCCGTCTTGCATCGCGGTTTAGCCAAAAGCCATCAAGGTGGTATTTTAGTGAAGTTACCAACATACCCCTCTCGATCCTTTTCCAAAGACCGAGTCCAATCTTCATGAAGCAATCTCATGTTTCGCTACGTGTAGGTTGATCAATGACTCTTTTCATATCGGCAAGTCTCTCCCATCCAGCTCCCACCGAAACCACTATGGCACTTGCACCAGCCCCGTGCCGCTTGATGCAACCTGTCACACCGAACTTTTCGTTCGGTCATCCTTGTCCATTTTGCACCATGCTTGAGTCTTCTGACTTCACTCGGCATCCTCGATCGCTCTGAACCTTAGCTCTCCAAGCCTAGTCCCTATCATCCTCGCCGTTGACCTCCAAGCCTCCTGCACAACAATAGACCAAGAAATCGATTCCAAGAACAAGTTCTTTGCAACTTGACCCACGTTAGTCAAAACATGCATAATGCAATATATATGCATCGAAACCCATGAACTTGACCTAACTTACAACCATCGCCGCTAAGGTGGCCAGCGAAACAGGGCAAAACCGGTCAGACAACCATCCATGGCCGGTCTGACCACTCTCTGACCGGTCTGAACACCACGCAAGGGGACTTAGCCAAATTTCCTCACTGAAAATCCGAAACCTCTCTGGAAATTTCAAACGGATAGAAATTTTGACTCGAAGCTCTAAAAATTACGAGACCAAGTGGAGAAGAATCCCCTCTCTTGCCTACACTCTCTATTTTTGGCCCGACCTAAAATTCAACACCACCTTTTTGGCCGGTCAGACTGCCGCTTCCTGACCGATTTGACTGCCAGCCTCTTGGCCAAAGCCCTGGCCGGTCTGACTGCCAGAGGTGGCTGGTCAGACCACCACAAAGGCCGGTCTGACCGCTGCCCTGGCCGGTCTGAGCGCCTACTGCCTGACAGAACTTGAATTTCACCGAAAACTAGTGTTTCGACAAACCTTCAATGCCATTGCCAATTGTATCATCATCTTAAAATCGCGAGCATATCCCCATGATATCCACAACATGTGTGCCCATGCAAATCAAATTAAGATAAAACACTTCGAGGTAAGTCATTGTGTTAGTATAGCAGCAAGGTGATTGTAGGAACTGTTTTTTAAGGCTAGGTGGTTGTAGGATTTAACAAAAGGCAGACAGATGATTCCCAGTCTTCTCCCTGATAAAATGATAATCTGTAAGCGAAAATTAACTTAATGTCAATACCGTTTTAGCATTATTTGATATAACATAGAGTGAAAGAACAACAACAACGAAACTCTGCCTCGATCAATTGCTTACTATTTAATTTTTTATTCACACCTCTACGGTTTAGCTCTTAGGACATGCACAATGGTATAGACAGCTGCTGTCTATAACAACAATCCATGTCACTAGTAGACAGCTCATACAATGGTATAGACGGTTGATGTCTTTTTAGTTGTCTTTATAAAATACACAATCTTTTAATGCTTTTCTTGTTTCTTATGCTATAGTCGACTATAGGATTGTAGACAGCATCTTTCTCTCTCTTCATTCTCTTTCATCCACGTTAACAAAATCCTACGTGACAATGGTTATAGACGGCTGACATAAGTCTATTGTACATTCTCTTAGTGCTCCTTGATCAGAGAGCCATCATTTCCCATGTATGTCCCCCTCACCTTTGCCATGCACCTACACAGACCAAACAGTAAGCCATACGTTGCAAATGTGGTTTGACATATTCAATTCATACTCGAATCAGAAAATATTCAGAATTGTATTTGAATTTGTTTCTTCAAAATATGGGTGCAAATGTAATATTCGATTTGTATTAGATCTACTTCCACCCCTAGCTGAAACTAAGGATAATATAGTGGATTGATCTTCAAGTTAAGGGAATTAAGTAGCATTTTTCTGACCTCCGTTTCATTGATAGTTAATTAGTGATTAATTACCTAACACTTTCCATGTGGTTTCGTAGTCAAAGGTTCTCAAAGTGTACCCATGTACTTCAGTGCACTACTTTTGACTAACACATGTACGTGGAGTGCTACTTTGATACGTGGCGATGAACATGTACGCACTCCACTTGGAGCACTGAAGTCAAGCAGTATTCCGGTAACTACACTGTCCTGACGGCAAAAGGATATGATCTGAAGCCATGAACACCCTTGTAAGTTGGAGCTTTAGGGAAAACTAGATAGGGAGATGATTAAAGACCACAGAAGAGAGGAGAGCGCCAGGCGCAGATTTCTATAATACTTCTCCATCCGTATTTTGCCTTGAACTTAAAGGGATCTGGAGTCTCCATGTTCCTTAGCACTAGATTTGGATTCTCTAGCTCAACAGCTAAGCAATGAGCTACTAAAACACAAAAAAGCCAGTAAAAAGCACCAGAAGTTTTCCATTCACCATTGTTCGAGATAATATCCCATGTATGTATTGTTTGACTTGGTAAAACTTATAAAATTGAAACATATTTGGAGCACAGGAATTCTGCCAGAAAATAATACAATTCACATAGAAATCCTGCAAAATTCTGACATTCAAAATGGGGCTTATATCATTCGTTCAGGAAAGCATTATGAACTATTCTGAAAATCAAGTCTCCACCTGAGATGCTCTCCTCAAAACTTCATCTTGATCTTAGGTAGATGATTAATTATTTGATATTATCTTTTTTTTCTCTTTAAGAGAGCAGAGGATCCACTCAAATAGACACTTTTACATTTTGTACTCCACTGTGGCAACACACAAAGTCGAGCATTTCTACTTAACCAAGTATTTAAAAATTTAATAACAGAGCATACATTTTAAATTCCCCTGACATAAATGTCTGTTTAACAATAATCCAGTTATCTTTTACATCCACAACATCAGAGGACTAGTTCATCAGAAATTACATGACATACATCCTTACATATTACAGTGATACACATATTAATCAAGTGATCTGAATTTTTTTCATGAACTTATTTTGAATACGATCAATACACCAGAAAATTGAAGTTCTCCATTGCTTAAAGAAAAGTAGTGATCCAAACCATAACCAAAATCCAAAGACAACTCCAGCAATTATCGAGTAGTATACATACACGGCTTCAAATTGTTTTTCATGTTCTATTCTTCTATCCAATGTTTGTGTAGTGCCTGAACCATTGGGGCATGCTATGCTCAATGGAAAGCCACAAAGCCCAAAGTTATTGCTGTAAATTGAAGAGTCGGCTAATGTTTGGAGTTGATTACCAGTCGGTATCTCACCTGAGAGGTGATTGTTAGAGAGATTTAGTGAACTAAGAGATACCAGTTTCGAGATGCTTGAAGGAATAGGACCACATAATTCATTCCATGAGAAATCAAGGGATTCTAGAATTTCCAAATTGCCGATGTTTTTTGGTATACTGCCTGATAGATGGTTTCTGGACAGATTTAGGAACCGGAGGCCTTCAAGATTTGTTAGCTCAGTAGGGATCTCACCAGTGAGAGAATTGCTTGATAAGTCGATACCTGTCATAAGTGCAATCGTCCCTTGAAATTCATAACTCTTCTTCTTCCAGTTCACATCAATTCGGTCAGCATACGAGAAATCGGCATCTAGATGTAAAATCTGATGGCGGAGTCTTGATCTCATGTTGAATTCTGTTTGTGGTTGCATCATGGATGTTAAATTGGCAAGCACACCTTGCATTGGACCAGCAAAATTGTTGGTAGCCAGGTCCAACAGTTGGAGATGTGAGAGGTGTGATAGCTGCAAGGGAATTCTGCCACTAAACAAGTTCGATCGCAGTCGGAGAATCCTTAGCAAAGGAAAGCTTGCCTGTATCCATGAAGGAATTAGGCCAGAAAAGTAATTGTCACCAAGATCTAGGACAATTAGCATATTACAGTTCTGCAGTACAGATGGAAACCCTCCTGTGAAGTTGTTATTTTCCAGATGCAATGATTCCAACGATAAATTAGAAGTTGGCGAGATCGGGACAGTCCCGGATAGAGCATTGCTTGACAAATCTATCAACAGTAGATCCTGCAAGTCCCACAAGCAGCTAGGGAGCTCACCAGACAGTTGGTTGCTAGATAGGTCTAAGATTTCGAGTGAACTCATTTGGCAAAATGTCAGAGGGAAGCCTCCCAAGAAATTGTTGTTGTAAAAGTCAGCAGCGAGCAATTTCGTACTGCCAATGTCTGGGATGGTTCCGGTGAACTTGTTGTTGCTCAAGGAAAGATAGCACAGATCTTTGAGCAATGAAAAGGTTGCAGGTAGCTTACCCTCCAACTGGTTGTTGTTGAGGTCAAGGTCTTGTAGTGCTGACATACTACCAACTTCAGGAGGCACCATGCCAGTGAGGTTGTTGAAGGACAAAACCATTATCACAAGTTGACTCAGGTTTCCAACCGAAGGGGGAATTGGTCCAGAGAGCGAATTCTGTCCCAAATGCAGCATCTGCAAGCTCGCCAAGCTGCCAATCTCCGCAGGGATAACACCGGTGAGATTGTTGCTGAAAAGAGACATAAACCTCAGCTTCTTGGCGTGGCCAATCGCCAACGGGATGTTTCCGGTGAACGAGTTATAGTGTAGATAGAACAGAGTTATTTCTGACCAACTTGTGAACACGTCAGGCGGAATAATACCTGAGAACTTATTTCTTGACAAGTACAACTCCCTCATCTTACTCATCCCCGCATACAGCGACGGCAATCCGCCGGAGAGGTTGTTCCTGGACAGGTCCAAGAAGTAGAGTCTTGTCAGGTTTCCCAGCTCCGGTGGAAGCGTAGAAACCAGCTGTGCAGCTTTCAGGTCTAGCCGCTCCAGCATCTGGAGCTGACCGAGAGACGCTGGGATCGAACCGCCGAGCCAGTTGTTGCGTAGCGTAAGAACTCGCAAGCCAGGTAGCGTCCCGAGCGCTTCCGGGATCCCGCCGGTGAGGTTGTTGTCGGCCAAGTCAAGCGAGATGAGAGAGGTCAAGAGGGAGATGTTGGTGGGGATGGCACCCGCGAGGTGGTTGCTGCTGAGGTTGAGGCTGGTGAGGAATGGGAACGCACCAAATTCCAAGCCGAGCGTGCCGACGAGCCCGGTACCGGGAAGGGTGAGCCCGGTGACACGGCCGGTGGCGTCGCAGATTACGCCGGTCCAAGAACTGCAGGTGGAGCTGGCCGGTGACCATGAGGATAGCGGAGAACTGTTGGCGTCGGACAACAGCAAAGTGGATTTCCATGTGAGAAGCGCTTTGGCTTCAGCTTCGGTTTGTGGAGAAATGGAGCTGCATGTGCACATCTGTAGCTGGAAAAAGAAGATAAAGAGGAGAGAAATTTTGGTGCTTGTTGTCCTGGATTCCATGAGATCCTCTGCAATTTGGGCAGAATCTGAGCAACTCGAAGAGGAACGTGTTCCTTTCTCCCTCTGCCTCCCTGCATCCTCTGTTTTCCACAGAAGAAGTTTCTCACAAGTAGAGACGTGGAGTCGTCCCTCACGTCACATTTTGTGGAATCACATGCACTGGATGCCCACGCAGCATCTTTCTCCGGTACTCACTGTGCTCACACGCCGTGCGTACTTGTACCTTCGGTTCAAAATGGTGTATATATGTATCTAACTTTCGTCGAAATTTAGTTCTCAGTAGTCGTCGTACAAAGATTGATTAAATAAAAATGACAAAGGTTGATCCGGCGTATAAAACACTTTACAATATGGTATTTTGTAACTTCTCGTAACGTGATGACAAATTAGCCGTATTATCATATATATATATATATATATATATATATATATATATATATATATATATATATATATCGAATTATGTAAAATTGAAAAGACATACTTTTAACCGTAGGTAACATTTCTCATAGAGTAAAAATACACGATAGGTCCTTAAAATTGTTGCAAATGGTCAAGTTTTTTTTTTTATAATGGAAGAGGATACTCTCTCCCGGCCTCTGCATCAAAGATGCACACAGCCAAATTTATTAAAAAATTTAAGGTACCATAGTAACGAAACCGTTAATACTGGCATAAGCCTTACAAGCAAATATTGACTGAAATTTATACTCAATCATTACAAATTCTTTGACTCAACCGCCACCCATGAGCATATAAAATTTGCTTCGCCATAACCTCCAGACGGATGCTTCCATCCAGTATGGATTCCTTCTGGTCTGGTTTCTGCAGGTTTGCCCAAGCCCTCAACCAGTGCCCGGTCGAAAGGATAACCTGTAATGGATTAGTAACAATCTTTTTATTAAAAACGGCATCATTCCGGCATAACCAGATAGACCAACATAAGACACTAGCTCCCACCAAGAGTTGTGATTTTAAAATAGTTGGAATTCCATCTAACCAATTTCCGAACATGTTTGCTATGCTCATAGGGGGAGATAGATTAAACGCTGTGACAACCCACCAAGTGAGACGCAAAAGTGCAATCAATAAAAAGATCTGAATTGTTTCCTCTTTATCTGAAACAACAACCGCTTGCTTCCCTTCCAATTTCTTTTAAGCAAATTATCTTTAGTTAAGACCACCCCTCTTTTGAGATACCAAAGGAAAATTTGTACTTTTAAAGGAATTTTGATTAGCCAAAATAAATTCCTAATATGGACTTGATAATTGTTAATTAGAGCCCCATAGAAAGATTTGACCGTAAACAGGCCAGATTTATTTAAATTCCATCTAAAGGTATCCTTTTGAGAGCTTAACTGTAAATTAGTAATTCTCAAAACTAGGTCATTCCAAGCATATAACTTGGGCCCAATAATAGGTCTACGGAAAGAAATATTTAAAGGTGTCGATCTCGTAATAGTTGCCACAGTATCCTCCTTTCGCCTTACCACATTATAAAGAATATGGTACTGTCTTTTCAATGGAGAATCACCTAACCAAGTATCTTCCCAAAACCTAGTTTGCCTTCCATTTTGAACCTGGAAAGACCCAAACCAAAGAAATTGATCTCTAATTTTCATAAGCCCCGACCAAAAATGAGAAGTCCCAGCCTTATTAACCACTTGCGAAAGACTTTTGTCTCCCAAATACTTCCTCTTTAGCAACGATTGCCAAACACCTTCTTCATTTAGCAGTTTAAATAGCCATTTCCCAAGAAGGCTTTTATTTTTTGCGTCTAAGTTTGGAACACCAAGACCGCCATGCTCTTTGGGTGAACAAACTACACTCCATTTAACAAGTCTGTATTTACGTTTATGGTTGTCACTCTGCCAGAAGAATCTAGAACGATAAAAATCTAGTCGTTTGAGGACTTGTCTAGGCACTTGAAAAAAAGAGAACATAAACATAGGTAGACTGCTTAGTACCGAGTTAATAAGTACTAAACGTCCCCCCACAGACATATTTTTTCCTTTCCAACTACTAAGTTTTTTCTCAATTCTATCCTCTACCCCTTTCCAATCACTATTCCTTAACTTTTTAAAGTGGATAGGAATGCCCAAGTACCTGAAAGGAAAAGCACCCACTTCACATCCAAATAACTGCGTAAACTGTGGTTCAGCAGCTTTGGCAGAACCAAAACAAAAAATCTCACTCTTATGAAAATTAATCTTTAAACCCGATAAATGTTCAAAGACACAAAGAATAAGTTTCGGATTTTTGGCTTGTTCCAAATCATTATTCAAAAAGAGGATCGTGTCGTCAGCATACTGTAAAATTGATAAACCACCCTCAATCAAGTGATGAACTATGACTGTTAAAAGACCTGCTTCTTTAGCTCGAGAAATAAAAATGGCAAGCATGTCTCCTACAATGTTAAAAAGAATAGGAGACATAGGATCACCTTGCCTAAGACCTTTCTGAGTTTGGAAAAAGGAACCAAGATCATCATTAACTTTTATTCCAACACTCCCTCCTTAACAATACTTTCCACCCAGGAGCACCACTTAGCAGAGAAACCTTTCATTCTTAAAGTTTGAATTAAAAACGGCCATTTAACCTTGTCATAAGCTTTCTCAAAGTCTATCTTGAAAACTATTCCGTCTAAATTCTTTTTATGTAATTCATGAATTGTTTCGTGCAGAATGACAACTCCATCAAGAATAAACCTCCCCTGCATAAAAGCCAACTGGGAAGGTCTAACCACCTTTTGAGCTACCCCCATAAGCCTATTAGTAACAACTTTAGTAAAAATTTTAAAACTAACATTTAAAAGACAAATCGGTCTGTACTATTGAATTTGTGTGGCGCCTGCTTTTTTGGGAAGCAATGTAATGGTCCCAAAATTCAAGCTATAAAGATGAAGCGAACACTTATGAAAATACTGGAACATAGCTAACAAGTCATATTTAATGATATCCCAAAACACCTGATAGAACTCGGCAGGAAAGCCGTCAGGCCCAGGTGCTTTGTTATGGTCCATTTGAAATATTGCTTCCTTCACCTCTTTTTCAGAAAACGATTCTGTAAGGTAATTATTTTCCACCTCAGAAACTTGAGGTATGTCATTCACAGCAGTATCAACCATAGAAACATGATTATTTTCGGAAGGTCCAAACAAAACTTTATAATAATTAGTGATATACATTTTTAATTGTACATCACCTCGAATTATTCCTTCCTCCTGTTCGAGCTGGAAAATTCTTTGACGTCTATGCTTCCCATTCGCAAGCAAATGATAATAGCGCATATTTCTATCCCCCTCTAAAAGAAATTTCGCTTTGGACCTCTGATACCATTTAATTTCTTCTTCTCTCAGTAAATGAGCTAAACGCTCATTAGCAACCCTTTTAAGGTTAAGATCATGATCAGATAACCTCACAATCTCAGCTTTTTTATCAAGCTCTTCAATTAGTAAATTAAGCTCTGTTTTTTCTTTTTTATACGTCCCACTGATATTTTTAGCCCAACCACGAAGAAAACTTCTGAGAGATCTAACCTTACACTGCCAAATTTGTAAGGCGGAATGACAACTAGTATCTTTTTTCCACACATCGGCCACCAACTCCCTGAACCCCTCCCTACACAGCCAACCTAATTCAAACTTAAATAACGGTTGACCTCCTCTAAAAGAAGCCGCTTTCGTATTTAAAAGCAAGGGTGTATGATCAGATAAAGATCTTTCAAGGGCATTTACTGTGACCAAAGGAAATTTTGACTCCCAGTCTATACTCATTAAGACTCTGTCTAGCTTTTCAAAGGTTGGATTAGCTAAAGAGTTGGCCCAAGTAAACTGTCTTCCTGATAAAGTTGTTTCTCTTAACTCCAAGTTATTAATCACAGCATTAAACAAGAAAGGCCATCTATACTCAAAATTATCATTTTTTTTTCATAAGAATGTCTGATGATATTAAAATCACCCCCAATTAAAATAGGAAGCGATTCTTTCCTACAAGCATGAACAAGTTCAGCAAGGAACTTTTCTTTGAAATGGGTTTGAGCTACACCTTAAACAGCCACGAGAACCCATTGGAAATCATCCTCTTTGTTTTTAAGATGAAACTTAACGTAAAAATCACCAACATCAATCGAGCCAATATCGAAAACCTGTGTATCCACCCCAAAAGGATACCCCCTGAACGACCTTGAGGGGGAGAAAAATGCCACAAAAAATGGTTCCCACCACAGAGATGGTTAAGACAAGTCGCAGAAAAATCCTTTTTACCAGTTTCTAAAATGGCCACAAAATCTAAATGATGTTCCTTAACCAAATCACAGATATAACGATGTTTAGCCAAGTCTCCCAGACCTCTGCTATTCCAAAAAATACCTTTTATTTTAACTTTAATTTAAAAGGTCTATTGTGGAAATTCTTCTTTTTCAACTTCTTTTTATAAGTCACTAAAGTAAAACTAGAATGGTCATCCTCCAAATTACCATCTATGTCTTCTGCTTCTACAATTTCTTTATTTTTTAGTCTTCAAGTAGGCCATCAAATTCATGAATAGTGCACTTCGGGTACCTAAACCTGTTAAGTGGTTCAACCAAGGTCCAACACACGTTTGCTAGAGTCATTTGCTCATGTGGCGTTGAGATGAATTCCAGCGTGAACCTATGCTCACCTAAGAAGAGGAATCACTACTACAGAAAAGGTCTTTATAGACGGTTCAAAAACGTCATCACATACAGTTTCGTGAGTCATCTGAGTTTATAGGTCAATAATGACATGAAGTCATCACAGACGGTTTTCAGACCGTCTGTGATGCATACTATCATAGACAGTTATTAACTCGTAACAAATGCTGTGACGATTGATTATCATAGGCGGTTTGTAGGCGAAAGCGATGCTGTGAGTGATGTATCACAGATGGTTCCTTAGGACAAACCGTCTGTGATATTCTTTTGTATTGCTAAATCTATTTCTATTTATTTGCTAGCCTCAGGAAATGCTAACCATTCCGTTTGAAACGAGCTGAAACACAACAAGTACATTTTTACATCCAATTCACATTCATTTCAGAAACAAGTATATCCATTTCACAAATCAATTAACTCAAATTAACCATTCATGTATATTTACACACATGTACCATTAAGTTTAATCTTATCCCAATCAAGCTCAATCTACATTGTGGAACGTCCTATCTGGATTTATGACCTTACGGTTCAAGAATGACGCAAACTATCCTTGAATGCTTATGAGCTGGCCCTGTTCCAACGCAGTTGTATTGATGCTTGCAACCTTTCGCTAGGAAGATTAAATTCGTGCGTGTAAATTGATAAATATGAAATAATTATTGCAAGAATGACAAATTTGAGGATCATTGGTCATCGCGGAACCAACGAGTAGTTCCATGTTGTGGCAAACATAGTATCCACAGAGGTTGCAGGCCAGCGGCTACTGGTGGCACTGCAAAAATAGAATTGGTTAGATCGAGAGGCATTACTACGAAGTGTTATTTAGGATTAATGTGTACTAGCGAATATTGGGAATTTTAGATCATGTCGCAAGGTCCCTCCCTTGCATTTCCCAACAGAAGCATAGTACACGACGAACGAACTACGTGATTCCAAAAAGTTAGCCTTAGCCATTGCAAAGAAAGGAAAGACTATAATAGAGTTATCTATAGAGAAAATGTGTTTACCTGTCGATTAATTGTCGGATAATTGTGAAGTCATATTTAGAACTCTGTAGGAAATCAAGGTATATTACCTTGTTCCGTTTTGGTACAATTACAATTAGAATGCAATGGAAGCTACACAGGTATGTCGCCATGGTCATTAAACCTAAGTTCGTGTTTCTTATAAAGTACAAATCAACAAGTATAGCTACTAGTGCAGCACTTACTCCTGGTTGTAGGGCAAAAGTATGAATTCCTTGTCACGGTGAGCCAACAATGAGTCCGTTATGTAATCCTCGACGAATTTTGCATTCTCCTTGATGTTTTGCAAGGGGACTAAGTGTGGGTTGAGGAAACCTATGTCGGACCTGAATTCCGAGAATCCAAATCCTCTGTGCAATACTGTGCTATTCCCTGGATCAGTAGATAGCAATCATAGACGTATTGCTGAATCATTTCATACATGGTGTAAAACCATACTATTCATTGATTAACACATCAGAGTTTATATAGACCGCACCGGATCAAGTTTTACAATAAGGGCCGAACAGGCCAAATGATTACATTGCAAAAGCGGAAGCGATAATGGAAGCAAAAGGGTGAGAGCACATCTCTCCACAGGCAAGCGACTGGGGAAACCCGTGTGCGTCCGATATTATCCAAAGACTTGGATAATATAGGATGCACGCAAGCACCGACGGAGTCAACTAGACTGGGGCGAGACTAGAACAGCTAAAGACTAAACTACGCTTCATCATCTTTTGGGCCTTCAACTTCTAGATCCTCGTAGTACGCGTTGTAATACCCCGAATATCGATTAGAAAGAAGATTAATCGGGTGAGGGAATTAATTGAAAATTCAAGGATTTGGGGGGAATTTTGGAACCTGGGCCTCTGACCCAGGCTAGAACAGCCTAGTGGCCGGCCATGTGTAGGCCAAGAAGGGGGGAGGTGCCCCAAGGCCCAAGCCCATGCCGCCCCACCCCCTTAACCCTAGGCCAAACTCTTTCCCCTCCCCAAGCTGCCACTCCTCCTCCCCAAGCCGCCACCCCTCCTACCCATTGGCACCGTCCCTGCTGCTCCTGGTGCCGCCCCCCTGCCATTGGTGCTGCTCCTCCCTGCCCCTTGGTGCTGCATCCCCGCTACGAGTCTTCGCAAAGGAGAGGTGAAGGGAGACGAGGGGAGAAAGGAGGACAAGAAGGGTCTTCTTCGTGGGGAATCAATCATCGTCTTCCTACGAGTCTTCAAGGGTAACAAAGTACTTTCTTCATTGGTTGATGGTTATTAGATGCAAATTCGATTAGCTGGATTAGATCGAAATGCTGCCGTTAGATTTTCAGATCTGTCCAAATTGTTGTGTGGCCAATTTCGGATTCTTAGAGGTCGAATTAGAGATTTCCATCTCCTATAGATATATAGGTATTGTTCTTAGCTTTCTGTAGCCACCAAGAACACTTAATTCTAACGTACAGATCAAAAGTTATGGTATGATCTTTCCTGCTGTCCTGAATTCCTGATAAGAATGAACTGTCAAGTTTTCTTTTAATATATTATTAATATAATGGAAGATTCAGGGTTTCCACCCAACTAGGTTGTTGTAGCAATTTTTATAAACTTTCCAGAATATTAAAGAACGCCCTAATCGGAGTTGTAGATCAAAAGTTATGATCTGTTCTTTACTACTATCTTTTTTGTCTAAACAGAATCTGTCTTATACTTCATCTACCTGTTAGCATATTTTGCCGAATTGGGAGATCTCGCCAATTAGACTTGTGTAGATATTTTCATTATGTTTCCTCAGGATCTGAGCTCACCTTGTTTCGAGTCTCAGATCAATAGATGTGATTTATTTAGTACTGCTGTTCAGTTTGATGTCCTGCTAGTTAGTCGTTTTAATAGAGTAGATCAACTTTGTGAGCCTTGGGCTTAGGATGCTACGATTAAGCGTTTCGATTGATGTCCGGATCACGTGGTTCCTTATACACGTATTTAACTTGTGTAGGAGGGGAAATTTCGAGTGTAGCGCCATCCGTCTTGCCACAAAACGCTTCGCAGAGCGGAAGGCAAGTACTTTAATATTCTTAAGGCTAATTGAATGCTAAATGCTTGATGTTCGCATTGTGTCTTTCTATGATCCATGAGAAAATTCAATGGTTATGTTCCTTTCATATTCGATTATTCCACATTTAGAGATGATGTCTTTCATTATTCATATTTCATTCCATGCATCCATTGTTCATATTTCATCCACGGAAGCGGATTATAAAGACCCATCAATTCCAGTATGGGCACGTAAGACCCACCATTCCAATGTGGGCAGATTTGGACACCCGTATGAAACGTTCTTCATACAGGATTTGGATCCCCATATTTTGTTAAATGCGGGCCTAAGTGAACACCGACGGGTGTGTCACTAGCTATACCGGTATAAGCATGAGTGCAGTCCATTCATTACATTCAATCCATCAATTCTATTCATTTATATGTTCTTTTGGTGCTATGTTCATATTCTTTAATGATGTTGTCTTGTTCATATTTATTGTATGTCCAATTATTCTTTGTACTTGCTGAGTCTCGGACTCATTCTTGCCTTTGTTGTTTATTTTAGGTGATCATTGATGATGTCATTATTGGGAGGGAGTAGACACGCACTATTCATTCACTTCACCATATTCAAGTTTCAATAATATAATTTGGTTTCTGTCTTTAATTCGTTAAGTGATGAACTGTAATAAATAAAGTTAGATGGTGGATGATATCTTTCTCTATGTTATAGTTGATTAAGTATTGCTTGTGATCGTTGATCACTCCTTTGTTATAATTATTTGGTTTCATATCATATTCCTGCCTTGTTCTATTAATGTTGATCTCTTTATGTCATTAGATGAGATATTATTTAAATTCTTCCGCATTATGGTTGTATGTTAGATTCTTTAGGTAACATTTTGGCTTCCGAATAGCCAGGGTGTTACAATTGGTATCAGAGCGGGCTTTAGGTCTGTGGTAATTGAATATTAAATTGACACACTATGCACAGTAGGTGGGGTTTGGGTAATCCATTGCATCCGAATTTCTTGTGGTATGTTTCATCATGTTGAACTGTTCATGAAATGCGTTTGTACTATCTTTCTTGTTGTTAACCTCTTATCTGCTTTGATTTTCTATATCTATGAATTTATCCTATGATTACTATGAGATGATCTTATATTCATAATTGATTATATTGGTTATGCATATTGGAAACAGACGTTGAGATGTTGAGATCGTGGTTGTTGTCCTGCGTTTTGCCAGGCTACACCACTGTTCGTGGTATGAAAATAGAGAAGTACTTACCCCCGTTCCATAGTTATGTGTTGAGCATGAGTTCTTTGATGAAGTTGTTGTCTTTCTCGAGCTTGTATCTAGTTTCCTAGTTGTAGTTTCTTGCAGTTGATGAATTTCTTTTGAATGGTGGTTATAATGAAGTGGGCAAGCTCCATTGGGTCTCTAATCGTTCTTTGAAACAAATATTGTTCTTCTGACTATTGTGATATTTCTGCTTCATATGAACGTAGTTAAATTGCAAAATTGATCTTTTCACGGAAGTTCTGTTTTACCCTCTGTTGGAAAATGTAACTCATTGGTTCGCTTGGTATTTGTGCAGTGGAATATTTCTTTTACAAGTTCTTTATTATGTGGGACGTTGATCTTGCGTTGATCTTGCGTATTTCTTTTGGATTAATTTGAGAGTTGAAGTTTAATGCCTCTCTTAAGAGAAATAGTATGTTAAAACCCTTCAGTGTTGTATTGTCATACTTATCTAAGAGGTTTTAATTAAAAGAATTATTTGGTATGGTAGGAGTTATCAGGTTGGGTTATTATCTTGGTGCAAACCAATGACTTTTAGTTAATGTTTTCAAAAGTGAAGTTAATTTTGTCTTGGTAAATAATAACCTTAAATATGTCTTCTATTTGGATACCTGAAGATTTTTGTACAAATGCTAGATTCACCTGATCTTGCTATGCTAAATTGTTGTTATATGTATGAAGAAATGGATGAGGGTGGTTGTATTGACTTACAAAATCTTGTCTTATAAATATTCCATTGTTGAAGTTTAAAGATATTTCATTCTAATTTCTGAACAAAGGTAGGACTATGAATGCTTACATGATTAGATAATCTTCGGTTGTTAGTATTAATGGTTAGAGTGAGCTTGTTAAAAAGAGGTTTGTTACAGCTTGGTGGCTTTCGCACTAGGTTTCTTTTCTAGAATAAGTTGTTATTACAATCCCATTTGATGCTGGAGATTTCTATTACACGATTTGTCACGTTTCTTTTAGAATATTTATTGATGTGATAGTAAGGTAAATTGATTGTTACTAGGAATGTATATTATTGATCTTAATAAAATGTTTAGTAATGTGAGGTTAAAGTTGATTCTTGTATAGAGAAAGAAATTTGATTGCCTTTCGTGATATTTCTTAAATGATCAAATTTCAAGTTTTGTGTTCATGATCTTTTGGGGGTTCGAGCTTTATGTGGTAAACGAAGTTTGTCGAGTAAAGCGACATGTTGCAAAGTTATAATGGTTCTTCAGTGATGCAAGTGCTTCGATCTTGAATGCTTGTTTGTTCTTATCTGTTAAGGTCTGATATTCTCTTCTTGTGAGGCCTATGCTTTCAACTGTGGACTCCACTTATGTTCTATGAGTTCATTGCCTTTTCCCTTGGTCCTGTATTCATTGCGAGTGGTAAATGATTTTCTAGTTGGTGAAAATCGTTTCATTTGCCTCTTCTTTTGAGAAAGAATCAACCCATCCTTTTCACATGGGTCTTTCGAAGTGTTTTCTAATTGTTGTTGTGGGATTGATGTTAATACTTGTAGTAATTTGATCGCCTATCATGATATCTCTTAAATGAGAATACTTCAAGTTTAGTTTTCGTGATATTTTAGAGCTCATGAATATTCTGGTACTAAAATTATTTTAAATAAAATGGTGTATGGGAATGTCCTATTGCTTCTTAAGAGTTTCGTGTGATTTACTCTTAAAGAAATGTTTCGAGTTTTGTGGCTTAGATCATTTGGATCTCATGTTTCATGAGTAGTTGAACTGTTCCAAGCAAATTTGGCGTGTTGAAGAATTTTATTGGTTCTTAAGTAGTTCTATGGGTTAGACTAAAGAACTTATCTTGTTCGTTGTGGCAAAGTGTTGTTAGTTCAAGGACTAATTTCAGAGTTAAAGGAAAGAGTGCAGTAGAAGTATTTGAGAATTTGAGTCAAGTTTTGTAACTCGTGGTTATTTGAATCATGCCTAAACTTTCTGCTTTTTCCACTCAAGAGATGTTGAGTTTCAATCGTAATGTCATTTTCTTATTGGTTGTTACTCGTTAATTCCTTTTTGAGGGATGTGTGCCCTCAGCTGTGAACTCAACTTTCATTTGTCCAAGATCCTCGTTATCAGATTAATTCTTTTGGGTTTCGTGCTCGCTGTGAGGAGCAACGGTTTACTGTGTGACGATACTTGTCTTTATTCGCCTCTTTCTTTTGAGAAAGGATCAACAGTTTGTGTTGTAAAGTTTTACAAAGCGTAAATTGGCAACTGTTTGGTGGTGGTTAAGAATTTGTAGTGGTGATATTTTGCTACCAAGCTATTGAAGGAGTAGTAGAAGATGAATTGGTTTTGACCTGTACCTCTTGGAGGAAATTTGATTCCAATGGAATGTGTGGCGTTGAAGTAAAACTGAATAGTGGTACGACTAAGTAGAACCTATGGTATAGTAAAATTCCAGAACCTGAGTTCATGTTGAAATATTGGGGATTATTGAAGGTATGGAAACCTTGATCAATTCTTTTAGAGTAACGCAATTGGAAAGTATTGCGAGATTGTGTGGGTGATTTCTGATGATGTCAATGAGTGAGTATGTTAGAATTGTGGGCATGTTCGAGATTTAATCTAATGATTTCTCTATCTGTTATAAGAGAAGTTCGTTGTAGAGGTCTTGGAGGTTAAATTTGGGCTTTGCATTTTTAGGCTAGACCTTTGGTCGCCCAATGATTTTGTGTAGAGAAATTAGATAATGATGTTTCCTGAGCAGTGGAATGATCATTGATAAGAATCCTTCTGATGTAGTACATGAGCGTGTGTACTGAGGATTTTGAGTTGTTGTTCTTAAAAGTTAGAGATGATGTGATTGCGTGGGATCCATTTTGTGGTGTTTTGGGTGCCTTCTATCAAATTAATTTTGTCAGTAGAAGGAGTTGTCTAGAGTGTTCGATGGGATGAATAGAGCCTCTCCACAAAGGTGTGGACGATGTATTTTGGTTGGAGCACAATTTGAAGATGTTAATTTAAGAGGTTTGATCTCGTGTGGTATGCGATGAATTCGAATTCCAATGTTTGAGAGAAAATTTTATTCCTAAAAGAGAAAACTGAGAAAAATGATATTTTCTCGGGTAGTGAAGCATTTTCTTGATTCTCATTTGAGTTTTGTGTTGTTGACTAATGTCTTCTGCAATTTGAGTTGGCGCTATGTTGGCATGTGTGATTCTTTCCAGTTCAAACGGAATAAAAGAAATAGTTGATTTAGGGATCCGAGTTATTTCCCATTTGGCTTTCGTTCTGTTTGTTCGCAAATTGCCTAATTAGGAATTGGAATGGTTTTTGTGATGAATCGTCAATTTTGGATTTGACCCTTTTGGTGGAGAGTTAGCATTGCGTGGAAGCGATGAGAACTCTTTATTTTCAGTTGGATTCTCTTTGTAAAACTATTGCTTAAGAGTGAGTTTGGTTGTACATTCTTGAGGAAATGTGGTGCTCCTTGTTAGATGAAGAGTTCGATTTTGAGCTTGTTGTGTGCTGTCGTACCAAAGGGGAGGTTAGCCCAGGTACATTGGTTCATTTTTGACAGTTGCAGAAATTGGGAAGTTGGCGTATCACTTTGACTGTCTCAGATCCATACGCGACGTACGCAACGTCTGGTATGTTCTGGTGCTAAGTGAGTAGCTGAGCAATTCAAACCTTGGGATTTCGTTAAAGATGTTGACCATTGAGTAGGGTCTTATCTTCGATTCGCTTCTGATGAGTGTACTTGGAAATGCTGGGTGGAGTGTTAGGACAGATGTCGTTTTATGTCTTTGTGTTGTGGTCTCGCTAGTCCAAGAGAGAAGCCACTTGGGAGTTGGAGTTTCGTATGTGCGAGCGTTATCCGGAGTTGTTCACTTTAGGTACGTGGTTACCGTTGATATTTCTCAGTTGTGGTTGTTCTTTCGCGTAGTGTTGTGTGAGGATTCGGGGTCGAATCCTGTTTAAGGGGGGTAGAATGTAATACCCCGAATATCGATTAGAAAGAAGATTAATCGGGTGAGGGAATTAATTGAAAATTGAAGGACTTTAGGGGAATTTTGGAACCTGGGCCTCTGACCCAGGCTAGAACAGCCTAGTGGCCAGCCATGTGTGGGCCAAGAAGGGGGGAGGTGCCCCAAGGCCCAAGCCCATGCCGCCCCACCACCTTAACCCTAAACCAAACTCTTTCCCCTCCCAAAGCCGCCACTCCTCCTCCCCAAGCCGCCACCCCTCCTGCACCTTGGCGCCATCCCTGCTGCTCCTGGTGTCGGCCCCCTGCCATTAGAGCTGCCCCTCCCTGCCCCTTGGTGCTGCATCCCCGCTGCCGGTCTTCGCAAAGGAGAGGTGAAGGGAGACGAGGGGAGAAAGGAGGACAAGAAGGGTCTTCTTCGTGGGGAATCAATCATCGTCTTCCTACGAGTCTTCAAGGGTAACGAAGTGCTTTCTTCGTTGGTTGATGATTATTAGATGCAAATTCGATTAGCTGGATTGGATCGAAATGCTGTCGTTAGATTTTCAGATCTGTCCAGATTGTTGCGTGGCCAATTTCGGATTCTTAGAGGCCGAATTGGAGGTTTCCATATCCTAGAGATATATAGGTATTGTTCTTAGCTTTCCGTAGCCGCCAAGAACACTTAATTCCGACGTACGGATCAAAAGTTATGGTATCATCTTTCCTGTTGTCCTGAATTCCTGACGAGAATGAACTGTCAAGTTTTTTTTAAAAAAATATGATTAATATAATGGAAGATTCAGGGTTTCCACCCAACTAGGTTGTTGTAGAAATTTTTATAACCTTTCTAGAATGTTAAAGAACGCCCTAATCGGAGTTGTATATCAAAAGTTGTGATCTGCTCTTTACTGCTGTCTTTTTCGTCTAGACAGAATCTGTCTTATACTTTCATCTACCTGTTAGCATATTCTTTTGGCCGAATTGGGAGATCTCGCCAACTAGACTTGTGTAGATATTTTCATTATGTTTCCTCAGGATCTAAGCTCACCTCATTTCGAGTCTCAGATCAATAAATGTGATTTATTTAGTACTACTGTTCAGTTTGATGTCCTGTTAGTTAGTTGGTTTAATAGAGTAGATCGACTTTGTGAGCCTTAGGCTTAAGATGCTACGATTAAGTGTTTCGATTGATGTCCGGATCACGTGGTTCCTTATACATGTATTTAACTTATGTAGGAGGGGGAATTTCAAGTGTAGCGCCATCCGTCTTGCCTCAAAACGCTTCGCAGAGCCGAAGGCAAGTACTTTAATATTCTTAAGGCTAACTGAATGCTAAATGTTTGATGTTCGCACTGTGTCTTTCTATGATCCATGAGAAAATTCAATGGTTATGTTCCTTTCATATTCGATTATTCCACGTTTAGAGATGATGTCTTTCATTATTCATATTTCATTTCATGCATCCATTGTTCATGTTTCATCCACGGGAGTGGATTATAAAGACCCATCAATTCCAGTATGGGCACGTAAGACCCACCATTCCAATATGAGCAGATTTGGACACTCGTATGAAACGTTCTTCATACGAGATTTGGATCCCCGTATTTTGTTAAATACGGGCCTAAGTGAACACCGACGGGTGTGTCACTAGCTATACCGGTATAAGCATGAGTGTAGTCCATTCATTACATTCAATCCATCCATTCCATTCATTTATATGTTCTTTCGGTGCTATGTTCATATTCTTTAATGATGTTGTCTTGTTCATATTTATTGTATGTCCAATTATTCTTTGTACTTGCTGAGTCTCGGACTTATTCTTGCCTTTGTTGTTTATTTTATGTGATCATTGATGATGTCATTATTGGGAGAGAGTAGACACGCACTATTCATTCACTTCACCATATTCAAGTTTCAATAATATGATTTGGTTTCTGTCTTTAATTCGTTAAGTGATGAACTGTAATAAATAAAGTTAGATGGTGGATGATATCTTTCTCTATGTTATGGTTGATTAAGTACTGCTTGTGATCCTTGATCACTCCTTTGTTATAATTATTTAGTTTCAGATTATATTCCTGTCTTGTTCTATTAATGTTGATCTTTTTATGTTATTAGATGAGATATTATTTAAATTCATCCGCATTATGGTTGTATGTTAGATTCTTTAGGTAACATTTTGGCTTCCGAATAGCCAGGGTGTTACGCTTGTAGTCTTCAGGATTTCCTGCTTCTAAAGGTTTTGGGGGAAAGAGCGAGAATGAACACAACTTCTGTACTTACGAGCCAATACACACAATGCAATAATATACATGCAAGGCTTAACAAGGATAGCTCGGGTTCTTTTATTTACTAAAGCAATATTTTTAATTATCATAATTACAAATTCTTATCACTTAGCATTTTAACCAAATTATATTTTATTAAAGAGAGTAATTGTGCAATAATTGTAACAGCAGAGGCTACCTTCACCTTATACTTATTTGATTGGAGCTACCTCCATTTATTTACACCACTGAGTTCGAAAACCCAGAAAAATCCAATCTCAGGATTAGGTGAGCCCACCATATTTTCATTCCACCCACGAAGGTTTTTGAAATAGAACTAACTCTAGTTAAGTTTTTATGTCCGTCTTTGACCGTAGGCGCGGCTGTTTAAACAGTTTAGACTCTGCAGAGGTTGTACACTGTACTCACAAGAGACAATCATACTCGTTACCCTACATGATTCCTTAGTCATGTAGTTGAGCGACCGTCATAGTAACCTTTCAAAGTATCTCGTCTCTTCCGTCATCTCACCTATATAGGCTGCGCTTACGATGAATCCATAAGTTGTCGGGTTTCCAGCTCACGGAAGCGTAGAAACCATTTGGTTGACTTTCAGTTTAGCCGCCCAAACATCTCGAGTCGACCGAGAGACGCTGGGATCGAACCGCCGAGCGAGTTGTTGCGTAGCACAAGAACTCGCAAGCCAGGTAGCGTCCCGACCGCTTCCAGGATCCCGCCGGTGAGGTTGTTGTCGGCCAAATCAAGCGAGATGAGAGAGGTCAAGAGGGAGATGTTGGTGGGGATGGCACCCGCGAGGTGGTTCTTCTTGAGGTTGAGGGTGGTGAGGAATGGGAACGCACCAAATTCAAAGGCGCCGAAGGCGTCCGACGAGCGAGACGGGAAAGGTGAGCCCGGTGACACGGCGATGGCGTCGCAGACACGCCGGTCCAAGAACTGCAGTGGAGCTGGCGGTGACCATGAGGAGAGCGAGGCTGCTGGCGTCGGACAACGGCGAAGTGGATTTCCATGTGAAGCGCTTTGGCTTCAGCCGGTTTGTGGAGAAATGGAGCTGCATGTGCACATCTCAGAGCTGGAAAAAGAAGATAAAGAGGAGAGAAATTTTGGTGCTTGTTGTCTGGATTTAGATCCTCTGCAATTCGATCGACATCGAGAAATCGGCATCTAGATGTAAAATCGTGGCGAGTCGATCTCATGTTGAATTCGATTGTGGTTGCATCATGGATGTTAAATTGGCAAGCATACCTTGCATTGGACCAGCAAAATTCTTGCTAGCCAGTCCAACTGTTGGAGATGTGAGAGGTGTGATAGCTGCAAGGAATTACGCCACTAAACAAGTTCGATCGCGATCGGAGAATCCTTAGCAAAGGAAAGCTTGCTGTATCCATGAAGGAATTAGGCGGAAAAGTAATTGTCACCAAGATCTAGGACAATTAGCATATTACGATTCTGCGAAGATGATGGAAACCCTCTGTGAAGTTGTTATTTTCGGATGCAATGATTCCAACGATAAATTAGAAGTTGGCGAGATCGGGACGATCCGGATGGAGCATTGCTTGACAAATCTATCAACAAGAGATCCCGCAAGTCCCACAAGCAGCTAGGAGCTCACCGACAGCTTGGTTGCTAGATAGGTCCAAGATTTCGAGTGAACTCATTTGGCAAAATGTCGAGGGAAGCCTCCCAAGAAATTGTTGTTGTAAAAGTTAGCGGCGAGCAATTTCGATCGCCAATGTCCAGGATGGTTCCGGTGAACTTGTTGTTGCTCAAGGAAAGATAGCACAGATCTTTGAGCAATGAAAAGGTTGCGTGTAGCTTACCCTCCAAGCGGTTGTTGTTGAGGTCAAGGTCTTGTAGTCTTGACATACTACCAACTTCGGGAGGCACCATGCCGTGAGGTTGTTGAAGGACAAAACCATTATCACAAGTTGACTCGGGTTTCCAACCGAGGGGAATTGGTCCGAGAGCGAATTACATCCCAAATGCAACATCTGCAAGCTCGCTAAGCTACCAATCTCCGCAGGATAACACCGTGAGATTGTTCTTTGAAAAGAGACATAAAACTCGGCTTCTTGGCGTGGCTAATCGCCAACGGATGTTTCCGTGAGCGAGTTATAGTGTAGATAGAACGAGTTATTTCGACCAACTTGTGAACACGTCAAAGGAATAATACCGAGAACTTATTTCTTGACAAGTACAACTCCTCATCTTACTCATCCTCAAGATCTGGCGACGGCAATCCACGGAGAGGTTGTTCTGGACAGTCCAAGAAGTAGAGTCTTGTCGGGTTTCCAGCTCCGGTGGAAGCGTAGAAACCGGTGTCTGACTTCAGTCTAGCCGCTCAAAGATCTGGAGTCGACCGAGAGACGCTGGGATCGAACCGCCGAGCGAGTTGTTGCGTAGCGAAGAACTTCGCAAGCCGTAGCGTCGAACGCTTCCGGATCCCGCCGTGAGGTTGTTGTCGGCCAAGTCAAGCGAGATGAGAGGTCAAGAGGGAGATGTTGGTGGGGATGGCACCCGCGAGGTGGTTGCTGCTGAGGTTGAGGCTGGTGAGGAATGGCAATGCACCAAATTCCAAGGCGCCGAGCGTGCCGACGAGCCCGGTACCGGGAAGCGTGAGCCTGGTGACACGGCCGGTGGCGTCGCAGATTACGCCGGTCCAAGAACTGCAGGTGGAGCTGGCCGGTGACCATGAGGAGAGCGGAGAACTGTTGGCGTCTGACAACGGCGAAGTTGATTTCCATGTGAAGCGCTTTGGCTTCAGCTTCGGTTGGGAATAGTCAAGTAGGCCTTCAAATTCATGAATAGTACACTTTGGATACTTAAACTTGTTAAGTGGTTCAACTAAGGTCCAACACACGTCTGGCTGGGGTCATTTGCTCATGTGGCGTTGAGATGGATTCCAGTGTGAACCTATGCTCACCTAAGAAGAGGAATGTTTCCGCAGACCGCATAATAGCTGCTCATGTTTCCGCAGATGTGACGGTGGAATTTGCATAATAGCCCCCTAATGTTTCTGCAGATCGCATAACAAAATCAGACCGAAATTTAAAAGTCAAATACGATACAAAAGAATCAGCGCCCAATCAACCGAATTCAAGAAAACCAAATCGAATAGTACCTTGTGATTCAGACACTTGAAGAAATTGTGGTTTGAGTTTTCTTTGGTGCCCGAAGTGAACCTCACAACCTCCCTCCAATAGCAGTAGGGGCAAAGGACTAGCGGAAGCGGTCGTCTCCCACTTCTCCGAGATGAGCCCGTCGAGTTGGATGCGCCAACCATGACTCGTATGAAGAAGTGCAAGAAGACCAAATGAAAGATGGAGTGGGGAGAAGGATTTAGGGGGAAATACAATTGGGTGGGATTAAATGGCTCACCTACCAACTACAAAAAAAAACACATCTCAGCTAGACCTTTATGCAAAAATGGCCACTCCCAGCCACGTTGGACAAGATCATCATGCCAACTCAGCAATTCTATCTGTTCTGATCAAATTCGGACTTTGGGTGAACCATGTAACAAGTTTAGAGACTCGGGATGTACCATTCATGAGTTTAGTGATCTACTTGACTGCTCGGGACAAGTTTAAGGACCTACTGCTACTAGCACAATTTCTTAGCATCCTACGTCATTTATCATATACATATTTGGTAGCCAAATTTTGCCTAACTTGCGGTGACACCACAAAAAGTGTGGCTAGTCATACTTTGCACCACTTTGCCACAACTAAGCTTTTGGACATGGGCACACGACATGATTCTTTTCTTTCACTTCAGGGTGTTTGGTGGTAACTTGTTTGGCAGCAAAGTAAAGAAATATCACTTGAAATTGTGTGGCTAGATATTACAACATATTATATTTGGTATACAACTCTAATACTTATTAAAAAATATAGTTGTGTCTATTCCACAACTGTAACAATTGTAATATTCATATTTGATTAATCTGTCCAGTGTAATCTTGCCCCACCAAAATGAATGGTCTGAATCCTTCACTTTTTTTTTTCTCTTGATTAATTAATTATAGAATTTCCGATTTTTTACATACTAATATACAATTAGCATATGCCTGTACCAGGTACACTTTTGTTACAATCTCACGTGCAAGAACAAGAACACCAACAAAATTTTATAAAACTCAAAAAATGTGGAAGTACACTGGAAATTGAAGTCATGGTTGCGGGTTGGATCTTCGGCAGATAGGGTTTTGATCTTCCAAAACAATAGGCAAGCCTTATTCCAAAGCAATAGGCAACCCATCACAGGATATGATTCAGCATCAGGTCTCTACACATATACATGTACGCGTGCACACATATTGCAGTGTAGATCCACCTAATAGAAATTAATCCAACTGATGTTTCATATTTGAAACGTAAATTATTTGAGTCTCTTCGAAATGTGCATATTACCTACATTAATTCTCGATGGAAAGCGCCTTCAGCGGTCCTGGCCACGTCGCCTCCAAATTGCGCCCCGTCCGATCGCCGGCCTGGATCGCGCTAGCGCTTGGTGCGCGCGGCCGTTGCTCGCGCATTCCGCGCGTCCGGTGGGCCCCCCTACGCGCGCGCTTTTCCTACGTAGCCGCGCCACGCTCTCGCTCGTGCGCGCCCGTCCCGTGGGCATAGCAATCCGCGCGCGTCCGTCCCATGGGCCGCATCCGGCGTAGCAGCGCGTGCGTTCCCGCGCAGGTGAACTTCTAGTAGGTATTAATTAGCCATGAGAGCAAAGCGTACGGTCCATGTTAGGTTGGTGTATTGTAAAATTTCCCGCGACTTTAACAACTAAATTACATTGCAATATATTTGGCAAACCTAAAGGAATATTATAATAAGAAAGTATTTCAGATTTGCTATTTTTAAGTCGTCTGTAATTTTCTTAAGTTTAAATCAATTATTGTGACCATTGGATTTGTGCAGAGATTGATGTGTCATATAATTGGATATTGATCTAATGGATAAAAAATGTGACTTATGCTTAAAAAAATTTTAGTCACCTTATAAATAGACAGTCCCAAAGTATTTTACGTGGAAAACTAGCCGTGCCAGAGCCAGGAATTTATATAAGGTGGGATGAATCTCGAACATTATACGAATACAAGGGTATCATCAAACATATTACGACAAAAGTGTGTACTTGCCCACAGCAACAACAAAGGAGCTTGCAAAGCATGTCCCAAACCATGCTCTTCCAGAAATTGGCCTCCATGGTGGATAAATCTGGATCTGAGTCTGACCCCTCATGTGAATCGGAACGGATCGGAAGTTGCATGTAATTCACACATGCTAAGACAGTTTAGCACTAAAGTTTTTAATAGATTTCGCATTTGATAATTTGTGATAGCCAAGCAATCTTTCGATATATATCATTATTATCCCTTTGCCCATTTTGGACCAAGATGGTAAGGCCTTCGATACCTGTACTTACACTAGTCTATCTAAAACTATGTTGAACACTAATCCATTGTGGTCTGAGTCCGGTTAGGATGCCTGGCTCAAATCCCGGCAAGGGAAGTTTGTAAGTTTTTCCTCTGTTTTTTTTTTTTTTTTGGTTTCGGTTAAGTCAACATGTGGCATCCAGCATCTTCTAGCTGGAACTGATTTGTGGACACTCTGAGTCTTGTGAGGATAAACAACAAACTTAGACATTCCAAAGAGTATGTTCCGCCCTGCACTTGCACAACTGAACAAGGCAAGAGGCGAAGGTGCCATACAATTTCGAAATTCTAATGTTTTTTTTAAAAAAGGCCATGCCCAATTTTTATAGAAAACCAAATATAAGGATTCATATAGATCATTTCTGATCTACGCACTAGGGTTACCAGCTTACATCAATGTACTAATAGAAAGTAACCTCCAAAGAAAAACATCGATTGGTCAACATGCAAGCTAGCTAATACATCCAAAAAGCTATTATAAGTAACTTCTAAAGAGAACCGACAAACTGAAGCACCAAGCAAGCTAACTATTACATCCAAAAGAGCAATCCACAATAGCCAAATAAACGACTTCACCAGAGAATACTCCAGGTAGCATTTTCTAGATTGACTTGGGGCCTCCAATGCAATATAGGATCAACCTTCTTGTAAGGTGCAGAAAATTTTCATCCAGTCTTCCATCCGATTAATCACCTTGTCCATTTTCCCTCTATCCTCTTCTTTGATCAAAATTCGCCACTTCTATAAGCAAGATAGAGATTTGAATATAGCTTCAAATGGATGTTTTGGCAAGATCTTCTCAATTGCCATTCGGTTTCTGATTTTTCAGAGAGTCCACGCCACAACTGCAAACTAAATAAGCAAACGTATTAATCGTTAGCACCCCCGCATCTAACCAGGAACGATGGAACTCATCTATAGAAACCGGGATCTTCTCCCACATCAAGGCGCCCACACGAAATTGGTCAGAACACAATTGAAAAAGATATTATCAGTATCTTCTCTCACCCCACAAAGACAACAATTATCGCTTCCTTTTCAAATTTTTTTTGAGCTGAGATGTTTGTGGATATCATGGGGATATGCTCATGATCTTATGATGATGTTACAATTGGCAATGATATTTTTGGTTTGTCGATTCACGTGTTTTCGTCAAAGGTTGAAAGGCTGTCAGGCCAAGTGCGGTCAGACCGGCGTTCAAGGCGCGGTTAGACCGGCTGGCGGTCAGACCGGCGTTCAAGGCGCGGTCAGACCGGTCTGCGGTCAGACTGGCCATTGAATGGCGGTCTGACCGATTTTGTGCTGTTCATCGGCCAATTGTGGCGATGATTTTTGGGATAGGTCAAGTTCATGGGCTTCAGTGTATATGTGTTGCATAATGCATGTTTTCACTAACGTGGGTCAAGTTGTGAAGAACTTGTTCCCGGAATCGATTTCTTTGTCTATTGTTGTGCAGGACGCTTGAAGGTCAATGACGGTCAACGGCGAGGATGATCGGGACTAAGCTTGGAGAGCTGAGGTTCAGAACGATCGAGGATGCCGGGTGAGGTCAATGGATTCAAGCATAGCGCAAATTAGACAAAGGTGACCGAATGGGCAGTTCGGTGCGATAAGTTAGATCAAGCGGCGCAGGGGTCGGTGCAAGTGCCATGGTGGTTTCGGCGGGAGCCGAACAGGATAGACTTGCCGACATGATGAGAGCCGTTGATCAACCTACACGTGGCGAAGCAGGCGCTTGCTTCACCAAGATTAGACTCGTCTTCAGAGAAGGATCGAGAAGGGGTATTTTGATAATTTCACCAAAATACCACCTTGGTAACCTTTGGCTAAACCACGGTGCGAGACGACGCATGGAGAAGTAGTTTAGATCAAGAGGAGTTGAAGACGGCGTTTTAAAATGCGTGTGTGTGTGACCCGTTTGTGTGTAGACTTAACGGGAGCCCATTAGGGTTTACTCTTCTAGAAGCTAGGCCTCCACTATAAATAGGGGTGGCTGCTGTCCAGTACTCTTGAGGACTTCATTTGGAAAACCCTAGTTTTATTTTAGGGACTTAGAGAGGAAAGGAGAGGCTTAAGGTTTTAGAGAGATGAGTTGATTGTGTGCTCACAGATTGAGCTCTTGTCCTCCTGGATGGAGTGGCTGTAAACCCTCTCAATCTCAAATCAATCCATGCATGATTTCTCTAAGATGAGTCCCTTTGTGTTCTTTCTCTCTATTTTGATGATTTTGAGTCATTATTTGATCCGCGAGTTTTCTATTGATTTCTTGCCATGATCTAGCTTGATGTGACATGTGGGAACACATCTAGAATCATCTTGATCATCAATCAACCACGAGCAAGTCTTTAGATCATATTTCGATTTTGACTCGGTTTTTTAGCACCCTCCGTTCAAACTGAAAAAGATAGGAACTTTGGCATGGATCTTCACGATCCTTGATTGGAATAGGTTCCTAATATCTTAGAGAAGGTGTGTCTCAAGTTTGGTGGAGTTTGGTCGTGTAGATCTAAAGTTAGATCGATTTGAGTTTGAGCCAGTCGTCTGTTACATTCATCATGCAATGGTCGATCGCATCTCGGTCAGTCCGTGCCTAAGCCGTCGGTCAGACTGCACCTCGGTCAGACCGCGCCATATACTTCGGTTAGACCGCGCCTAAGGGTTTTGAGCTCCAGTTTTGGTCTTTTGCTTGGGGTTTTGAATTGAGCTCAATACAAGTCTTCTGCTGTACTTGTATATTGATCTTCATAGCTTCCATAACTAATGGAGTGATATTGGTGTTGAATTCAATTAAAGTGAAAAAGTGAGCGTGCTCCTATTCACCCCCTCTAGGTGCCTTTCTAGTCCTACAATTGGTATCAGAGCCTGGTTAGCTCTTCTCAGAGATCATAACCGGTCTTAGGAGCCATGTCGTCTGACAAGTATTCAACCAAACCATCTGTGTTTGATGGAGTCGATTTTGCTTACTGGAAGGCTCGCATGCATGCCTACATCGAGGCTCAAGGGCACATAATTTGGCTTAAGGTCAAAAATCCTTATGTTGTGCCAGCTAATGACAATGTGATCACTCCAGATGTGGAGGCAAATAGCAAAGCTCGAAACTTCTTGATTCAAGGGCTTAGTCGATCTGAGTTTGAGCGTGTCTCTCATTTGAGGTATGCTCATGAGATCTGAAAGACCCTCTGTGATTATCACGAGGGCTCTACTGCGATCAAGAAAGTGAGACAGAACCAACTCAAGAAAGAATACTCAAAGATCGAACAAAGGCCTGGCGAATCTTTGGATGAATTGTGGGGAAGATTCTCAAAAATCCTTCATGACTTACGTGCTGTGGATCTTGTGTTCATTGAATCTGAAGATGCACGTCAGCTCTTGGGTGCTCTTGATGTGAAAATCTGGGGGATGAAAATCACTTCCATCAATGACAACACTGTCATGAATGAGCTTACCATGGATAAGCTCTACTCGAGGTTGAAGACGCATGAGATTGACTTCATCTCGCGTCTCCTTAAGACAGAGTCGATGGCTTTAGTGGTTGACCCATCTAAGGGTAGTTCTTCTGATACTTTGGATTTTTGTTCATCTGGGTTTTCATTGTCCGGTTTACACTCTTTGAGCGATGAGCAGCTAGAGAAGCTACCTGAGGATGACTTAGCCCTCCTATCCACAAAATTCACGAGAGCCTACAACAAAGTGAGGAGTAGAAGGAGAGGTGGCCCTGTTACCTGCTTTGAGTGTAGTGAGCCAAACCACATTTGGGCTAAATGCCCCAAGCTGAAGGGTAAAGAGGAGAAGGACTTTCGGAGGCGTCCTCAAGCTCGGGATACGAAAGCCAAGAAGCCCAACTGTAGGAAGTTCGTCAACCGGGTCCTTGCCGCTCTAGAGAATGTTGATATGAGCAATATGGACTCGGGGATGGAGGACGACGATGATGATTCCCATGGCAAGAAGAAGGCCCATGACTTTGTAAGACATTGACAATAAGGAAGACTTAGTCTTGGTGTTTTAAGTTGCATACATTGTCTCTGGAACTTGTTTGTGCTCTTCAACTGACTTGCATTTGAGTTCTGTCAGTTTCTGCTGAAAATCAGTTTTTGTCAGGATTATCGGTAGTACCGGCTTTGTTTGTGCGGAACTATCGGATGGCGGTATGACCGCGGGTGTGCAGCGGTAGTACCGCAAGTCACTGAGTCTGAACGGTGTTTTGCTCGAACCGTTAGATCTTGATCTGACGGCTAATATTGAAGTGAACGTTCAGACCGTCCGAACTGCTCAAAGACTATGAGCCGTTGGATTGAAATCTAATGGATGAAATCAAGTGGGCCATTCGGACTTGCTACAGTGTTTTCTAAATCGGACGGTTGTGAAGCGTGGTCTGATCGGCCGTGTCATCTGGAGCGTCCACGTGGCAAAAAGGGTTTCGTTATGAAGTTTTTGAGCTTTTTCGTGTTGCGGTAATACCGGCGTTGTTTTCACGGAACTACCGCTTTGCGGTAGTACCGCGAGTAGTTTACGGTAGTACCGCAAGTCATTTTCTCTGGTGCGTTTTGCTTAGTTCATTAGATCTTGATCTAACGGCTGATATTGAGATGAACGTTCGGACCGTCCGAACGTCTCAAGGAATGTGAGCCCTTGATCTAAAATCCAACGGCTGATATTGTTGTGAATGTTCGGACTTTGAACAGTAAATCCAACGGCTGTGAAGCACGGTCCGATCGACATCGCATCTGGGCCGTTCGCGTGCTTTAAGGTTCGTAACACGTTTTGCCATACATTCATACCGCAAGATGAACGCGGTAGTACCGCGTTGGCCGGTAGTATCGTGGGTTTGCCGACGGTAGTACCGTGCTTGTTATTCAAGAGAGACCGGTTACGACAGTAATCGTTAAGTCAAAATCGGTAGTACCGCTTGTTGTGAAGCGAAGACGATCGCAGATTCGATAATACCGCAGTTTGAACGGCAGTAGTACCGCACAAAGGTATGACCGCAATGTTGCGGTATGGAAATTCCAGAGAGCATATTTTTGGAAGATCTTGAGATTTCTCAATGAGCGGTAGTTCCGCAGTGTCTTGAGCGGTACGACCGCATGTGCGGTAGTACCGGACGTATAATGGCGGTAGTACCGATTGTACTCTGGAAAGTTGCCGCTTTGGGGTTTTGACTTAGGGTTTGTTAAATTCGTGAGTCTTGCAGGTTGCATGATAGTGTTTATGGGTGTGTGTGAGCTAATGGATGGTCAAGTTGGAGAATTTGTGCCAAGATTTGGTTTCTTTGGTCTTTGCATGTGCAGGTTGAGCGTGAAGGCAACTATTGTCGTGACGAGGAGGACTCGGACTAGGATTGAGGAGATCTGAGGTCTTGGTGGTCGTGGATGTTGCGAGATGTTTGAGCTTCTACCGAGCACGTGGAGATCAAGGGGTGCGCTACCTGGAAGCTACGGGATGGAGTCCCGGAGGCTTGCGGCGTGGTTGTTTTGGAAGGGTGATGATTTGGAAGGAATTCCAAACCGGACGTTTTGAGATAGAGTCCGTGTCGATGTCGTGTTGGACATGGATAGAACTCTAGGGTATAAATAGAGGAGGGTTAGGAGCTAACCGTGAGTCGTGTGAATCTGTTAAGATAGTTTTGGCCGTAGCTTTTCTTTGTTCGGTTGTGTTCTTGTTTTTACTCTGCTTTTGGTGAAACTTTGAGAGGTCTTCCGAGGAAGATTGTGAGGGTGCTTGAAGGGCACCTTGTAGCCACAAATCAAAGTCGATGAGCAATACAATTTAGATTGATTCAATATTGTCTCTCGGAGTTTCGTTTTGTTCTCATTGTGTTTTGATAGTGTCTTGAGAAGTTCTTCTAGAGGTCTTTTGAAGACATCCGAGAGGTTTTTTGAGGTGATTTCAAAGAAGCTTTTAAAGGTTTAGCAATAAGGTTTTGCTGAAATTATTGAAGGACAAACCACGCAAATCATTCACCCCCCTCCGATTGTGCCATACGATCCTACAATTGGTTTGAGCAAGGTTGCAATGGCATCGATCGAGATCGATTCTCGTGTAAGCCACCATATTTCGATGGATCTGACTACATCTATTGGAAGACAAGGATGGAGGTTTTTCTGCAAGCTCAAGGTAATGTCATCTGGCAAAAAGTTGAAAATCCCTATGAAGTGCCTGCTGTGATTACTAACGACAACACTGCTGATGTTGAAGCTAATGCTAAGGCTAGAAATATTTTGTTGCAAGGTTTAAGTAGGAATGCGTTTGTTAGAATTGCTAATATAAAATCTGCTAACAAAATTTGGACAACACTTGCTGATTATCATGAAGGATCAAAATCTGTTAAAGGTGTTCGTCAAAATCAATTCAAAAAGGAGTATTCCAAATTTGAGATGAAACCGGGTGAATCTGTAGATACTCTTTTTGATCGCTTTAATAAAATCATTAGTGATTTGCAATCTGTTGATGTGATTTATTCCGATTCTGACAATGCTAGACAGATTTTGAATTCTTTGGATATGTCTGTTTGGGAGGTCCTAGTCACTACAATCAATCATTCTGTTAATATGGAAACACTCACTTTGAATGATCTTTACTCCAAGATGAAAACACATGAGATTGATATTTTGGCCAGGATAAATAAGTCAAATTCTTTGGATTTAGTGATTAATCAAACTGACAGTTCATCAAGTTCTTCTAGTTTCTCTTTGTCTGCTTTGAGTGCTATTTCAGATGAACAATTGGAGGAGATTCCAGAAGGACAGCTTGTACTCCTCTCAAATAGGGTGACTAAAGCAATCAATGATGTCGGATCAAGAAGGAGAGGAGGTCCAATCAGATGTTTTGAATATGGTGAACCAAACCACATTAAGGTGAATTGTCCCAAGCTGAGAGGGAAGGAAGCTAAAGATGACAAAGCACCAGCTCGACGTTCAAAATCCAAGATTGATTCAAACAAGAAGCAAGATTATCGTAAGGCGGTCAACAAAATAATTTCAGCACTTGATGAGATTGATTTGAGTGAGGATAATTCTGAAAGCAACAATGAGGAAGATAAAAAGAAGGCAAAAGAGGTGGACTTCACAGGGATGTGCTTTATGGCAAGTAGTGAAGAAATTAATAATGATGATGATCTCTACAGTGACCCTGATGAGGTAAAACCCTCCTATACTGATTTATCTCGTGCTGTGCTTAAATTGACAAATGAGCTTAAGAAATATCAAAAGAAAGTAAAGAAACATGACCTTGTTATTAAGGACTTAAATTCTAAAATTGATAGACTTAAAGCTTCTTTTCCTGATGAGGAGTCTTGTGAATCTTGTCAAGTCCTATTTTCTGAATTGGAGACAGCTAGGGCAATTCATACTAAATTTGAAATTTTAAAACTGGAACATGATTCTTGTGATGATAAGCTAAAACTTGCATATAATGAAATTGAGAAGCTCAAGTCTAGTTCTATTTGTTTAGAGTCAAGTATGTTAAATGCTCATTCTAAAACTTGCTCTAACTGTGAACTGGTAGAAGCTAGACTTAAGTCATTTCAAGAATCCATACAACAAATGCTTTATCATGAGACTCTTTCTTGCTCTAATTGTCCCAAACTCACAGTAGAAATAGAAGCGTTAACTAAACAACTCACTGATTTTGCTGAAAAAGAAAGATTGGCTCGATCTAGTGCTTCTAAGAAAAATGTGAATGAATCATCCAATTGCACAACTTGCTCTACTCTAGCTAAAGAAATTGAATATCTTAAGGACACTTTGGAAAGATTCTCTTTTGGCAAGAAAAATCTGAACATGATTCTAGACAGATCAAGAGTGAGTACTAAAAGCCAAGGTCTAGGATTTAATTCTGTTGAGCATGTCAAGAATCATCCTCCCAAAATTCTTAAGCTTCTTGAACCTGGAAAGTGTGAAGTTGAATCTGAACCAAAACAAGTTTTTTTTAAATCTGTTGGTTTTGCAAAGGATCCATCTATTATAGTGAGTATTCAAAAAGGAAAAACTACAACTTCTCATCAAGAAAAGTATTTATGTACTCACTGTGGTAGAGAAGGTCATCTGGTTCGCTTTTGCTTTGAAAAGCTAGAAAAGAGAAAAAGGAAAGGTTGAATGCTTTAAATCGAAACGTGCATCTCTCGTTGATGTTCCTAGAACTAATGCAAAAGCTAGGTTTTAGAAAACTTCTATGATGATATTAAATCTGGTTCTCATCTTTGGTTTGGGCTTTCATTCAAGTAAATCTAATTGACTTTGCATGCAAATCAAGTGGAATCTAGACAGACCTCTTTTCAAATTCTAATTGGTCTCACACACATGGTTCTAATTCTAGATTTGTTGCTGTCACTCCACATCGTATATCTCAGTATTGGGTTCCCAAAACTTTTCTCACTAACCCCAGGGCTGTGAAACCGGTGTCTTTTGCAATGTGAGTTTTTGTTTTTGGTTGGAGAACATGAATTTTTATTTGATTCCAGTCTTTTGGGTTCTTGCTTGATTGGAACATTTGATGGTTCTCCACCTTCTTTTGTTGGCTGTCAAGGAAATGCTTTTTGTTGTAAGTTCTTGTGGAAAGGGTGATATTTCTTTTCACCTTGTTGAGTTTAAAGTTGCTGGTTGTTGCTCCTTTTCAAAACTGCTTGTTCTCGCTCAGTTTGCTCTTTGGAAAAGTAAGCTTGTTCTAAGGGGGAGCTTGTGTTTACGAATTTCAGAAGCTTTGATTATTATTCTTGTCAAACAATTTCATCAAGTACAAGCCATTGAAATTAATTAAGTAAGAGAGCTTTCTTTATCATATTTACTCATGTGCTGGGTAGCATTGATCATTGACTATTTCATTAAATCTGCTACATTAAAACTAATTCATGACATGGCTGAATTCTTTGACTAGATTGATTATTACTATCACTTTTGTGATGTCCATGGAAGAGAATGAGTTTGTTTGTGAATCTTTTTAAATCTTGCATTAGTAGCCAGCATGTCTCTCAATGCAATCTTGTTATGCTCACTCAATTTGGCATGTCATATATAAAAAGTATAAAGGGTTGAGAAAATGAAAAGATGTGTGCTTCAAGCATGCCATGCATAGCTGTGTATTCAAAAAAAACAAAAAATATGAACACAAAAGTGCTCTCATGAAAAGAAGTATGCTTCAAGCATGCCATACACAGCTGTGTATATTCAAAAGGAAAAATGCACACAAAAGTGCTAATATGAAAAGAAGTATGCTTCATGCATACCACCTTTGAAAAGAAGTATGCTGCAAGCATGCCACATGCAAATAAGAATTGACAGTGAAGCAATAGGATGCTATATTGAGACTGCTAGCTCATCTAGATTTAACTTGTATCTCATTGTTAGACTCTAACTTTTCTTGGTGATGCCCTTTTGTGATGTTTATAATATGCTTAGTCATTGTTTGAGATGCCTGTCATGGATTTAAAATTGCTTAAATCATTTTACAAGTGGTATCATGAACCTAAAATTGTTTTACAATTGGTATACAGACTGTCTTGTTTGTGCTACATGATACATGACTTTATATGATCTAGATAGCTCTACACAATAAAGATGGCTTGGTTAATCTTGTAAAACTGTAAGCAGTGGCTTGAATAGTTTCTAAAGTTTCTTGATTTTTACTCTCTGTGCTCTTTGTTTAGAATTATTCCTCTTTACTGTTCTTGATGATTACATTGCCAAAGGGGGAGAAAACTAGAGTTCTTTTCCAAAGGGGGAGAACTCTTTGAAAACTGGAGAAATTTGCAAATTTGCTTCTCCTGTGTTGAGGGGGAGAATTTTCTTTTTGCTTGTCAACTTTGAAAGTTTCTGTCTTAAAATTTTCATCTCCTGATTTTGTTGTATTGTCAATGTATTCATCAAGGGGGAGATTGTAAGACTAGGAGGTTTTTGGTCATGATATTTGATGATAAACACATTGACAATAAGGAAGACTTAGTCTTGGTGTTTTAAGTTGCATACATTGTCTCTGGAACTTGTTTGTGCTCTTCAACTGACTTGCATTTGAGTTCTGTCAGTTTTTGTTGAAAATCAGTTCTTGTCAGGATTATCGGTAGTATCGGCTTTGTTTGTGCGGAACTACCGAATGGCGGTATGACCGCGGGTGTGCAGCGGTAGTACCGCAAGTCACTGAGTCTGAACGGTGTTTTGCTCGAACCGTTAGATCTTGATCTGACGGCTAATATTGAAGTGAACGTTTGGACCGTCCGAACTGCTCAAGGACTATGAGCCGTTGGATTGAAATCTGACGGATGAAATCAAGTGGGCTGTTCGGACTTGCTACAGTGTTTTCTAAATCGGACGGTTGTGAAGCGTGGTCTGATCGGCCGTGTCATCTAGAGCGTCCACGTGGCAAAAAGGGTTTTGTTATGAAGTTTTTGAGCTTTTTCGTGTTGCAGTAATACCGGCGTTGTTTTCATGGAACTACTGCTTTGCGGTAGTACCGCGAGTAGTTTACGGTAGTACCGCAAGTCATTTTCTCTGGTGCGTTTTGCTCGGTTCGTTAGATCTCGATCTAACGGCTGATATTGAGATGAACGTTCGGACCGTCCGAACGTCTCAAGGAATGTGAGCCCTTGATCTAAAATCCAATGGCTGATATTGTTGTGAACGTTCAGACTTTGAACAGTAAATCCAACGGCAGTGAAGCATGGTCCGATCGACATCGCATCTAGGCCGTTCGTGTGCTTTAAGGTTCGTAACACGTTTTGCCATACATTCATACCGCAGGATGAACGCGGTAGTACTGTGGGTTTGCCGATTGTAGTATCATGCTTGTTATTCAAGAGAGAGTGGTTTTGACAGGTACTGTTAAGTCAAAATCGGTAGTACCGCGGCTGTGAAACGATACGATCGCAGGACGGTAATCAAGGTAGTCAGAGTCGAGATCCCGAGTCGGATCGATTTGCCTCCGGTAGGATCGAATCGTAGAATCGACGATTCTACGGATTTGTAAAAATACACATATTTAACATCTATACTATAAGTTTGTATGATTGTTATATGGTTTACCACTTGCATGTTCCTTAAAAGTAGCTAGACATACTCCAGGAATAAAAAGGGCTTATCATTATCAAGCTCAAGATTGCTCATGCCATAATATAGATATTTGTACTAGCATTACCACACTGATACAATATTTTGCATGCTCCTTGTTTATTTATAGTTTCATTCTCGAAATTAATATCAACAAATTTTGCTCTAAAACAAAATATCAATAAAGCCCGGCCTCTAAAAAAATTGCCCTAAGTCTCTCTGAGTAGGATCGACAAGTGAGATTTGGATCGACAGTCGTCGTGGGTTCAGAGAACCGTAAGACTCTAAGAGTAGGATCGCGATCCTACCGACCTTGAGTAGGATCGGATCGGCGATAAGACTTGGATCGGCAGTGTCGTGGGTTAAATGAGAGTCGTAAGACTTTAAGACTTGGATCGTGATCCTAACTACCTTGACGGTAATACCGCAGTTTGAACGGCGGTAGTACCGCACAAAGGTATGACCGCAATGTTGCGGTATGGAAATTCCAGAGAGCATATTTTTTGGAAGATCTTGAGATTTCTCAATGAGCGGTAGTTCCGCAGTGTCTTGAGCGGTACGACCGCATGTGCGGTAGTACCGGACGTACAATGGCGGTAGTACCTATTGTACTCTGGAAAGTTGCCGCTTTGGGGTTTTGACTTAGGGTTTGTTAAATTCGTGAGTCTTGCAGGTTGCATGATAGTGTTTATGGGTGTGTGTGTGTGAGCTAATGAATGGTCAAGTTGGAGAATTTATGCCAAGATTTGGTTTCTTTGGTCTTTGCATGTGCAGGTTGAGCGTGTAGGCAACTATTGTCGTGACGAGGAGGACTCGGACTAGGATTGGGGAGATCTAAGGTCTTGGTGGTCGTGGATGTTGCGAGATGTTTGAGCTTGCGCTGGAGCACGTGGAGATCAAGGCGTGCGCACTGGAAGCTACGGGATAGAGTCCTGGAGGCTTGCGGCGTGGTTGTTTTGGAAAGGGTGACAGATTTGGAAGGAATTCCAAATCTGGACGTTTTTGAGATAGAGTCCGTGTCGGTGTCGTGTTGGACATGGATAGGACTCTAGGGTATAAATAGAGGAGGGTTAGGAGCTAACCGGTGAGCTGTGTGAATCTGTTGAGATAGTTTTGGCCGTAGCTTTTGCTGTTCGATTGTGTTGCTGTTTTGCTACAGCGTTTTGGTGAAACTTTGAGAGGTCTTCCGAGGAAGATTATGAGGGGTGCTTGAAGGGCACCTTGTAGCCACGAATCAAAGTCAGTGAGCAATACAATTTAGATTGATTCAATATTGTCTCTGGAGTTTCGTTTTGTTCTGCTGTGTTTTGATAGTGTCTTGAGAAGTTCTTCTGGAGGTCTTTTGAAGACATCCAGAGAGGTTTTTTTGAGGTGATTTCAAAGAAGCTTTCAGAAAGGTTTAGCAATAAGGTTTCGGCTGAAATTATTGAAGGACAAATCCGCTGCAAATCATTCACCCCCCCTCTGATTGTGCCATACGATCCTACAGACTTCACCAGCATGTGCTTCATGGCCAAGAACAGCCACGACATCGACTCCTCCAACGACGATGAGCTTTTCAGTGATCCCGACAAGGTATGCCCCTCACCAGATGAGATGAAACATGCTTTAGTTGTTGCTGAACGAAATCTAAAAAGGCAAGCTAAAATGATTAAGAAACAGGTTATTATGATTAACAACTTGAACCTAGAAGTGGTTAGGCTCAAATCCATTAATCCTGCTAATGATTGTGATTCTTACTCTAGCTTGCATGATGAATTGACCAAATTGAAATATGCACATTCCTCTATTGCAAATCAACTTAAAGATGCTCTAGATGAACAAGAATCTTTCAAATCTAATCCTGCTTGCATGGATGCTATTGCTCTAGATGTGACTGCTGTAGATGCTATTCCTTCACCTTGCTCAAATTGTGCTTTGCTTGAATTAAAGCTAGATAGTGCTACAAAAGAATTGCTGAAATTTGATACTAGTCACACTTGTTCTCATTGTGAGGATAATAAAATTAAAATGAAAGAAATAACTGAAATGGTTCTTCATTCTAAGACTGCTTCATGTGAAAATTGTTATAAACTCACAATTGAGAGTGATGCTTTGAATAAGACTCTAGAGGAGAAATCTAAAATTGAACAATCCATGTCCATAATTGCTTCCAAGAAAGTTGTTGATTCTGCTTCTTGTGCTTTTTGTGCTAAAATTGGGACAATTTTAGATGAGATACAAGAGGCTTTTAGAGTCAAATTCAAAGAGCAAGTATGTAGGATTAAGAATGCTTCTTGTGTGTCTTATGAGGCTTTAAAGATTGAGGTAGCTCTTGTTAAAGAAAAGCTTGCTAGAACAATCAAGTCGAATAGATATGTCACCTATAAGGACCTAGCCAAAAAAAATGATTACCTCAAAAAGACTCTTGAGAGATTTTCTAGTGGGAAGAAGAACCTTAACATGATCCTTGATCAATCTAAGATGAGTGTGAAGAATGGTGGCCTAGGATTTAATTCTTTAGAGAATTCTAAGAATCACCCACCTAAGGTTGTGGGAGCTGTTAAGAGTGGCTTGTTTGAGGTAGAACCCCCTGAGCCATCTAAGATAGTCTTTAGATCTACAGGTTTTGCCCAAGCCCCTTCTAGCAAGACAGATGCTTCTAATTCAGCAGACCAGACTCCTCAAAAGGTCAAGTATCATTGCATCTTCCGCAAGAAGGATGGCCACATAGTTGAGTTTTGCTTCCGTAGAGCTAAGAGTGAGAGGAAGGAGAGAGTGCGTGCTTTGAGGTCCATTAGAGGAGTTCCTTCACCTACGAGTGTCTCTAGAGCTAGGTAGCCTGTCTTTCCTGCTAGACATAGGCCTAGGTTTGTAGATGACTTCTTTGACTGTTTTGGTGGCTTTGGACATCATTTTGGGTTAGGATATCGTGAGGAGAAACCATGGGTAGTATCTAGACAGGGGGAGTACCGATCTTTTGGAAGGTCAATTCGGAGAGGTCTAGGTGCTGCTCGTGTGCGTTCTTATGATTATCCCACTAACCATTTTATTCTTTGCTTCTTCGTTGTTCCTAAGCATCGTGTGGGTCAAGATCGATTCCCAAGTCTTTTATCACTAACCCTTGAGACTAAGGCACAGATGTTCCCTGCTTATGCCCTGTAGGTTCGTCGTGCGAGGAAGGAGGACATATGGCTTGTTGACTCTGGGTGTTCTCGACACATGACTAGAGATTCTAGATGGTTCTCCTCCCTCACACGTGCATCCGGTAACGAGTTGATCATGTTTTGGGATGCTTCTACCGGGACCGTGACAGCCAAGGGCACAGTGCGCGTCAACAACAGCTTCATGCTTACGGACATCGCTTTGGTAAGTAAGCTGAGGTATAATTTGCTATCTGTTTCTCAACTTCTTGATGAGGGTCTGGAAGTGAGGTTCAAGAGTGGTGAGTGTAGAGTACTAGACTCCTCGGGTGAGCGTGTTTTTGGGATCTCTAGGTTTGAGAAGATCTTTAGTGCTGATGTCAGTATCTTTTCTTCTTCCAGCCCTAGATGTCTTGTGGCTTCAGATTCTCATGATCTAGTGTTGTGGCACCGTAGGATTGGACGTATAGGCTTCGACTATTTGACTAGAATCAGTAGCAAAGATTTGATTAGAGGTTTGCCTAAGCTTAAGAATGTTAGAGACCTTGTGTGCACTCCCTATAGACATGGTAATATGGTTTCTGCTTCTCATCCACCTCTTACTTTAGTGATGACTGATGGATCTGGTCAGCTCTTGCACTTAGACACGGTTGGCCCCTCTAGAGTTCAGTCTGCAAGAGGGAAGTGGTATGTGCTTGTGATTGTGGATGATTTCTCCAGGTATTCATGGGTATATTTTCTGGTTTCTAAGGATGAGGCTTTTGGTTGTTTTAGAGAGTTGGCCCTTAGACTAGCTATTGACCTTCCTGGAGCTTTGAGGACCATTAGAAGCAACAATGGCACAGAATTCAATAACTCTTCCTTTGCCACTTTCTGCTCGGAGAGAGGACTTGAGCACCAGTTCTCTTCACCTAGAGTTCCCCAGCAGAATGAGGTTGTAGAGAGGAAGAACAGGACCCTTGTAGAGATGGCTAGGACTATGCTAGATGAGCATAGTACACCTGGGAGGTTTTAGGCTGAGGCGATCTCTACTGCTTGTTATGTGTCCAATAGGGTGTTCTTGAGATCTGTCATAGGAAAGACTTCTTTTGAGCTTAGATTTTGTCATAAGCCTAAAGTCTCTCATTTCAAGATTTTTGGTTGCAAGTGCTTCATTCTTAAACATGGCAACTTGGATAAATTTAAATCTAGATGTTATGATGGCATTTTTCTTGGATATCCTACTCATTCTCGTGGCTATCGTGTATTTAATTTGGATACTAACAAAATTGTTGAGACTTACGAAGTCACTTTTGATTAGGCTAGTCCTGGTACTAGACCCGATGCTGCAGATCCACAGGTTCCTGATATTCGAGAAAGCATCTTCGTCGACGATGACTCTGACATAGAGGATGAAGGTCCAATCCATCATTCAGTCATCTCTGAGATGGTTGGAGAGCCTACTTCTACCTCTCCAGCCTCAACTGAGCAGCTGCCTCCTATTTTCACCAGCGATTTGAGTGGCTCTGCGCCTACCTCCACAACCCATGAGGTAGAGGCTACACTGCACTAGGACCACCTCTTCATATTCAGCGACAACACCCACCTAAGCAGATAATTAGGGATCTTCATGAGCGAGTTACTCACTCTAGGTTTATCTCTCCAGATTCTCATGCACATTCTGCTTTTGTTGCGTCTTTTGAACCACGAGATATCACACATGCTTTATCTGATTCCTCTTGGGTCAATGCCATGCATGAAGAGCTTGAACATTTTGAAAGAAACCAAGTCTGGACCTTAGTTGAACCTCCACCTAATCAAAATGTTATTGGAACAAAATGGATTTTCAAAAATAAGCAAAGTGAGGATGGGTTGGTAGTTCGCAACAAGGCTAGGCTTGTAGCTCAAGGTTTTTCCCAGGTAGAAGGCTTAGACTTTGAAGAGACCTTTGCTCTGTAGCTAGATTAGAAGCCATTCGCATATTACTAGCTTTCGCGACATCGATGGGCTTTAAGCTTTTTCAAATGAATGTCAAGAGTGCTTTCCTTAATGGTTTTATAGAAGAAGAAGTCTTTGTCAAGCAACCCCCTGGTTTTGAAAATCCCAAATTCCCAAACCATGTGTTTAAGCTCTCTAAAGCATTGTATGGATTGAAACAAGCCCCTAGAGCTTGGTATGATAGGCTTAAGAGTTTTTTGCTTAAAAATGAATTCAAAATGGGAATGGTAGATAAAACCTTGTTCACTCTCAGGCTTGGCTGTGATTTCTTACTAGTTTAGATTTATGTGGATGACATCATATTCGGTGGTTCTTCTTATGTTTTGGTGTCCAGATTTTCAGATTCTATGAGCAGGGAATTCGAGATGAGCATGATGGGCAAACTAACTTTCTTCCTTGGTTTTCAAGTCAAGCAACTCAAAGAAGATATCTTCATTCATCAAAGCAAGTACACAAAGGACCTTCTTCGACGCTTCGACATGGGAAGCAGCAAACCAATGTCTACTCCCATTGCCACTTCTACTGTGCTGGATCCTGATGAAGATGGAGAGCCCATGGACCAGAAGGAGTACCGCAGCATGATTGGCTCTCTCCTCTACCTCACGGCATCGAGGCCGGATATACAGTTTGATGTGTGTCTGTGCGCTCGATTTCAGGCTTCCCCTCGTGCCTCACATCGTCAAGCAGTGCGTCGCATATTCAGGTATCTCTAGGACACTCTTGATTTTGGACTCTGGTATTCTTCTGATTTTGCTCTCTCCATTCGAGCTTTTTCTGATATTGATTTTGCAGGGTGTAGAGTGGATAGAAAGAGTACTTCTAGCACCTGTCATTTCTTAGGCACATCTCTTATCTGTCTTCAAGGAAGCAGTCCTCTATTGTCTGATCCACCTTGAGGCCGAGTATGTAGTCTATGACCCAAGAGTTACTCTCAGGTTCTCTGGATCTTGTCTACTCTGCGGGATTATGGATTATTTTTTGATAGTGTCCCTCTTTTCTGTGATAAAACTAGTGCCATAAACATTTGTCAAAAACCCAGTGCAACACTCTAGGACCAAGCACATTGACATTCGATATCATTTCCTTAGAGACCATGTAGAGAAGGGTGATGTTGTGCTTCACTTTGTATAGTCTGAGTAGTAGGTTGTGGATATTTTCACTAAGGCTCTTGATTCTTCTCGTTTTTCTTCTTTGTAGGGAGAGTTGGGGGTTATTAGTCCTCTTGGCCTGTTTTCAGGGGGAGTTGGCTCTTTTGCATTCATTGTATCATATTACATTTTAAATCAGCAACTTGCATTGTTATATAAAATCACAGAGCCTTGATTATTATCCTTGTGTGACATGATTTCATTCTTTATACCTTGCCATGTCTTGTGCTAGTTTGCTAGGTTTATCATGCCTTTTCATGTGTAGCTTAGCTTTTACCATGCTAGCTCTTTTAAATATGAGAAACTTGAATCAAAACATGATTTGTTGGATCTTGTTATTAGTTTTGCCATAGTGATCCGCTCATGATTCATGCTATGTCAAATAGGCTAAGTTGAGTCTTAAATCTAATTTGAGTTTTAGATTGAGCTATGCTATTTCCTAAGTCAAGCAAATGAAAATTGATATTTTTGTGCGAAAAACTGATCTCACCAATTCTTTCTCATGAGACGGCTTGCCATTGCACTAGGCATGAATTCAGGGGGAGTTTTGGATGACCTAGACCACTCTTTTAAGCTTCTTGCTTGGGATGGTCGCGGCAAGGCTTGAGATCTAGCACATGGCTAAAAACAAAACAAATTATGAAAATTGGTTTAAAGCTTAGGAGGCAGTTGTGGATGGCTCCTAGTTCAGGACTTGCTTTGCTAAAAACCAATAAAAATTTTAGCAGGTGCTTAATGTGCTAAATTTCAAAGTGCTTGAACAAATTGATTCATCATTGAACTCATAGCGCTCTAAATTGACTCTTTTATAGCTTCTTGGTTCCATTTAGTTTATTGACATGGCTTGACTCATTTTTGGATACCTTTGGCTGAACTATGACTTTGTGCACCTTAACATGCTAAACTTCCATTTAATCATAGATTATTGCTCTTTTGGCTTTAGCTTTGCTATATATGATTTGCGATGATTTACAATAGCTTCTTCACATAATATGGCTTGGTGTAATACTTGTACAGTCCTCTTGGATAATTCTCATGACTCCCTTTGCTAAAATTTGAATAATTTAAATTGCAGCCATTCCATGTCATTCATGCTCTATCTTCCTCTATGCACCTTGATGAATCCATTGTGTCAAAGGGGGAGAATTGGTAAAAATGAAGAAATAGGGAGAAAATGAGGATCATAGTGAGGGGGGAGTATCTTATTTACGTTCTTGTGGTCTTATTGCCTCTTCTGAACTTGAATTGCAATTCTTGCATTCTCACAATGATCAAAGGTCAATTTGAACATTTGTTCTTTCGTATGGACCTTAAGTGAGATTTTGAAATTTTCTGGAAATTGAAGTTTTCTTGCTTTCTTTTGCCTTATCGCACTTGCCTACGCTACTCTGGAGCCTGCTTGGTCATTTTCATTGCTTTCTCTTTCATTTGGACCAAGTTGTGCCTTTGCGCGAAAACGCGAGTTTCTTTCTTTTCAAACCTCCAATTTGCATTTTTGAGGAGATTGCCAATGTGTTTATCAAGGGGGAGATTGTGGATATCATAGGGATATGCTCATGATCTTAGGATGATATTACAATTGGCAATGACATTTTCGGTTTGTCGATTCACGCGTTTTCGTCAAAGGTTGAAAGGCTGTTAGGTCAAGTGTGGTCAGACCGGCGTTCAAGGCGCGGTTAGACTGGCTGGTGGTCAGACCAGCGTTCCAGGCGCGGTGAGACCAGCCTGCGGTCAGACCGGCCATGGAATGGTAGTCTGACCGATTTTGTGCTGTTCATCGGCCAATCCTGGCGATGATTTTTGGGATAGGTCAAGTTCATGGGCTTCAGTGCATATGTGTTGCATAATGCATGTTTTCACTAACGTGGGTCAAGTTGTGAAGAACTTGTTCCCGGAATCGATTTCTTTGTCTATTATTGTGCAGGACGCTTGAAGGTCAATGACGGTCAACGGCAAGGATGATCGGGACTAAGCTTGGGGAGCTGAGGTTTAGAACGATCGAGGATGCCAGGTGAGGTCAATGGATTCAAGCATATCGCAAATTAGACAAAGGTGACCGAACGGGCAGTTCGGTGCGACAGGTTGGATCAAGCGGCGCGGGGTCGGTGCAAGTGCCATGGTGGTTTCGGAGGGAGCCGGACAGGAGAGACTTGCCGACATGATGAGAGCCGTTGATCAACCTACACGTGGCGAAGCAGACGTTTGCTTCACCAAGATTGGACTTGTCTTCGGAGAAGGATCGAGAAGGGGTATTTTGGTAATTTCACTAAAATACCGCCTTGGTAACCTTTTGGCTAAACCACCGCGTGAGATGACGCATGGAGAAGTGGTTTACGCCAAGAGGAGTTGAAGACGGCACTTTAAAATGCATGCGTGTGTGACCCGTTTATGTGTGGGCTTAACGGGAGCCGGTCAGACCACAATTTATACGCCGGTCAGACCGCATCCCGGTCAGTCCATGCCTAAGCCGTCGGTCAGACCGCACCATATACTTCGGTCAGACCGTGCTGAGGGTTTTGAGGTCCAGTTTTGGTCTTTGGCTTGGGGTTTTGAATTGGGTTCAATACAAGTCTTCTGCTGTACTTGTATATTGATCTTCATAGCTTCCATAGCTAATGGAGTGATATTGGTGTTGAATCCAATCAAAGTGAAAAAGTGAGTGTGCTCCTATTCACCCCCCCTCTAGGCACCTTTCCGATCCTACAATGTTGTCCGTAATATGTCTTGAAAAGACAACCAAAGAAATTTTTTAACTTTCATTGGAATTCTACTTTTCCACAATTTCTGATTTCTTCTAAGATTGACCCCTCCCCCTAAAAGACCAGTGTCTATACAAAGATTTTATTGTGAAATTTCCAGAATTCTCTAAGCACCAAATTGCATTATCTATTTTACTATTTAGTTCCACCCCATTTAGATCATCCTTCAAATGCTATCAGAGGTCCTCCTCTTCCTTACCAAATTGCCTATTGAAGGTAATATTCCACTCCCCATTCTCAAAGCTATCTGCTACTCTCACATTTGGATTCGAGCTAATGCTAAACAATTTAGCAAATTTAACTTTCAAAGAACAATTGTCAAGCCAAACATCTTTCCAAAACATAGTATTTTCTCCATTCCCAATTTGAATAGCAGAGCCCCCCTTAATTTTTTTTAGTTCTTTGCAAAGATTTCCAAAACTGAGAGCCCCTTAGAGTCATATTATCTTTAACACCCCCTTTAAGAAAGCATTTGCATAAACTATTTGCATAAAAGACAAGCTCATTTTTGGCTTTACTCATCCTCTAAAACTATTTGCATAAAAGACAATCATTCATCAGCCTAATGTCAATCACACCGAACCCCCAAAAATCTTTTGGTCTACAAATTGTTCCCCATCTCACCATATTATATTTAAATGAATCACTAGTCCCTCTCCAAAAGAAATTTGATCTATTGGAGTCCATCTTCTTGTGAACCTCCCCACTAAGCCTATAAAACCCCATTGTATAAATTGGAAGACTACTAAGGCAACTATTTACCAGAATAAGTCTCCCTCCCGAAGAAATGAGATTATTTTTTCAATTATCCAGTCTACTCCCCAATTTACAGATAATCCTCCCTGCTACATTCTTACCTGTAACATCCCAACTGTATAATTAGGGTTTGTTCAAATATAATTAAGGTGTAGAAATTAAAACTTTTTCTCACACCTTGAAAACCCCTAAACCTTCATGTAATTCTTGTCCAAGAGTTGTGTAATCCAAAAACACAAAGCTCTTGTTGACCCAAAAGTCAAACTCATTTTCCAATTGTCTAAATCTTGTGCCAAACATTTGGAATATATTTTCCTTGATCCCAAAACTGATGTGGGACCCCTCTGAAAAATATCATGAGTTGTAAAACTTGTTTGGTAAATTTGGAGGTAAAACAAATCCTTGAACAACCTTCATGAATTTCCTGAGAAAAATGCATTGCATAATAACCTCTGAAAATTTTATGCAAGGTTAATCTCATTGTCAACAAGCTCCTGTAAAAATTTCATGAATTTTGGAGTTGAATGGCTATCCCAAACAATTTTGCAAAGTCTCAGCTGTTAGAAAATTAAACTTAAAACTTGGCACTATTCCTTGGGTGGCCAGTATTCAAACCTGGTCAAGCCCAACCCCATCTGACCTCCTTTCCCACCTTGATGAGGTCGTAGCTGTTGGATCCAATCCAAAGGCCACGACCTCCCCCTCAACCAACGCACCCAGGACCTCCCTTGAAGTCCTCTTGACCTCGTGGACCTCCTCGGGTCAGCGTGGGCGCCAGACCTCCTCGCGGTCCAACACCGCAAAGGCCTCCCCACCTCATCAGGTCATAGCCGTTGGATCAAAGATCCACGGTCATGACCTCCCACATGTGTTAAACCTCAAAAACCTCCCTCTTTGTTAAACTTAGCAAACATCCCATCTACATGAGGTCACGACCATTGGATCAAAAATCCATGGTCGCGACCTCCTCCTCTTAATCTAACTATCGACCTCCTTTGCACTCACTTGAGGTCGCTGGTAGTTGATTTACATCCAAAGGCCACGACCTCCTCTGAAAAACATCACAGCAAGGTCCTTCCGCCTTGATGAGGTCATAACCCCTCGATCGAAAATCCACGGCCATGACCTCCCTTGCCTTTTTCCGCCTTGGAGCTCTGCTCAATGCACGAGATCAATGGGCAGTTCGGACCATCTCTTGAGCCCTTAGATCCAAATCGGAGGGCTAAGACCTCCTTTGCACTACGCGCAAGGCCTCAGACCTCCCCTTCGCTGTGTGCGTGTCAAACCTCCCCGCATCAGCGTCATAGCCCTTGGATGAAAATCCAAAGGCCATGACCTCCCCCCTCGCTTATCTGAGTCGTGCGCATTGTTAAAGACCTCCCCATCTTGTCCGCACCCTTGGATCGCAATCCAATGGCTTGGACCTCCTATCCCTCATCGCGCATGACCTCCCCGTTTTGTTCACCACCGTGCGATGTGGATCGTAGGGCTGTGACCTCCGTTCTCATTTTAAAACATACCGGTTCAGATCTAAGCCATCCAAGACCTCCCCTTGGCTCTGTTTTTCTTCCCCGCGCGTGCACCGTGGCAGGGGGCAAGGTCAGTGCCTTGTCCTCTCCCCTCGACTTAAACGGCTCTATTGTCGCCATGCATTTAATGCCCGCACCTTGGCATTAAATCTTTGGTCACCTTCCCACTCCTCTGCCCCCGCAGCCTGTCAACCTCATGTCTTGTCCACCCCATGGACCAACCCGTGGGCTAAGCTCACCATGGAGCTTAGCCCCAGCTCATAACCTTCACCCCAGGCTATAAGTTGTCCCTTGGAATCCTCCCTTGGCTTCCTTTGCACACCTTGGATCTCAGCCTTGCACTTCGTGCGTGGCTGAGCTCCTCCTCCACCAACCCTCCCTTCTCCCGCAGCCATTGTCGAGCTTGGAGCTCCTCGGTGGTAAAAAGGGTTCCAGTGGCTTTTCCTCCCTCTCCTTGTTTCTATCTCTGGGCATCTCCTCTGTGACCTCAACCCTAACTTCACTGGTTGGGGCATTTGCAGAGGTGGCCTAGCTGGAACTGGGAGCTTGGAGCGTGGAGCCTAGGCCGTGGAGCACCCCCTCATCTTCACCATCACCATCCTCGACCTCCCCGGCATCGTTAGGACCTCCAGGTACTCCCTGATAGTCCTAGGCGCTGGGCACCCGCTTGTTTGATGTCGCGGAGCTTTTGTTTGGGCACACGCTTGAATGTCGCGCGGAGCTTCCTTTTTGTATTTTTGTCTTATGGCCGTGCGGGTCATCACTGTCCTCTCCGGCTCGCCGACGATTAAGGCCGTCGTCGCCGTCGAGAGTGAGCCCATGGTGTGCGCAACACTATTGCGCACACGGTGATGTCCTTGGTTGTCGCCGGCGAGGTCCGCATCGCCGGCAACAACCACTTCTTTGAACTCGGGATCTTTGTCGGACGTCCCGAGCGTGCCGTTGTCGTTTTAGGACAGAGATTCACCGTTTTAATGCCTCAATCATTGCAATCATGGGGTTAGCGTTAAATGCCATTAACCCTGTCTTTTGCGCGCATTTAAGACCTCCCGCGCGTGGACCTCCTTGTGTCCCGATCGCAATAACTCCATGTCTGCTTGTCCGTGCGCGCGCGCGAGAGCTAAGGCGCTGGATCTGGACATCCATGACCTCCTCCGAGGAGATCTGGAGCGTCCAGACCTCCCATGCATGATCGTGGCCGTCCAGACCTCCTTGGAGGTCTGTGACGATAAGACCTCTGCGTAGGACCTTCTCGAGGTCATCTCACCGTTGAGGACCTCCCCCTTTAGATCTGGTCCGTCCCGGACCTCCCCCTATCGCTGTGGTCCATTGGATTCACCATCAACGGCCATGACCTCCCCTCATCTCGCACTTGCGCGTTGCTAGGAGGTCCAGAACCTCTGGACCTCACGAGCACGTGTGTGCGTTACCTCCTGGGAGGTCTGAGCCGTTAGATCTGTGATCTGTGGCTCACGACCTCCCATGTCCTTGTGATTTTTTTTTAGAATTTCCTGTGGGCTGTTATTTTGAGAACTGAAGGAGGTATGAACTTTAAAATTTCACAACTTTTTCAATTTAAATCCAAATAGAGTGATTCAAATTGTGTTAGCTCTGTCTTGGACTTGAATTTAATCTAAAAATGATTGTAAGTTGAGTTCAGCCCCAGAGCACAGTTTACCATTAGATTTTAAGATTAACTTTAAATGTACACTCAAATTAATGCTTAACTTGTAAAATACATAACTAATGCTCTTTAGATTATTTTTCAGTGAGACCAACCTTGTTGGTTTCCTCTAATAATGAACTCACTGTGAAAATTAGTTTTGAGCATGTTGCTGTTATAGAAATGAGGACTTGTGCATTATAATTTTGTTCAAGTTCTTGTTTTTGAAAAATTATGGAAAGTGCAATATAGCTCCAAATGAGATGAACTCAATTGTGTTATTCATCTCATAAGGTGCTGGTTTTACAGTAAAATTTCAGTATCACCACCTTTCTAGAAAATGTTGCCTCATAATTAAATTAGTAAATAGTGCGTTTGGTATTTTTAAGAAATTTGAGCAGAATTGTTTTGCTCATAGCTTTTGCATTAAGAATCCAAATCCATTGGCTCTTGTTGCTAAAATCCTAAAAATCACCCTCTTGCTGCTGTAGAAAATTCAGAGAATTTGGAGTTCGTTTGCTGTGCTGTCTTTGTTGTTTTTAAATCGTTCTTATCGGTTCTTTATCGCTTTTCCGTTAGGTTTCGACATTTGTGGTGATCCCGAGAGTGATCCTCACAATGATTGACCAGCAACAGCAAGGCAAGCAGTTTGATCATATCCTCTAACGTCCCATTACTTTAAAGGTTAATATATTGTTTTACTTCTATGTATGCATGCTACTTTGTGTTAAATGTCGCTAGCAATCCTATAGTTGCATAATCTGTAGGAGTTGTTTATCCTCTACTACCAATGAGCCTAGGTTATTCGCGGTGGTTTGAGCTCGTTGGATGAGCTCTTATCACTTAGTAGTTGCGTTTTCTCTGCTAGACATGCTTAGTAACGGTAGTAATGGGCGATCATCGACTTAGTCGATGGTCTTGATCACTCAAAACTAATTATTACTCCTATATGTCCAGCACTTGTGCTTTGATTAATTTGTAAAATCAAAAACTGAAAATAAAAGATTGAATTAGACTTGGGCATATTGGATGGATGGTGCGGTTTTTGGAATGTGGTGGTATGCAGGGTCCCTAAGGACCGAGTACTTGGGTCACTAAGCCAAGCGCTTTGCGTGCTAACCACACGAGGGGATATGGGACCTCTCTTGACTAAGTACTTTGGGAGGTGTTAATTATGAGCTGGTCGGTGGGTGTTTAAAAAGAAAATGTGTGTGTGTGGTGTGGGAGGGAGCATTAGCAGCACCGGTTAGGTTGTCTAATGTGTCCTTGTCCCGTGGGATGCGGCTTGTAATTTGCATCGTCCATTGGAAATGTCTCAGAGGACTTAGCCGTGCGGCATACCAAAGGTAGTGTGCTTAAAGGAAAGGCGATCCGACGTGTGGGTACATTGGTACACCCCTGCAGGGTTAAAACTATTCGAATAGCCTCGTCCTAGGTTATGGACATGCTTGGTAAGGTCGTTCAAGAACTAGACTCAACCATTTAATTAAAACTTGATGGGTTGGTATGAATGGATGGTCATACTATTGTTATGGTGGCTAATGGGTTAGTCACTTCCAGGATGTTCTTGTTGTTGTTATCATGTTATTATCTCGTTGTTATTTCAACAATTAAAAATGCTTTGTCAAATTGCCTTCAATCTACTACATTATTGCAAATGAAAACTTGCTTTGTGCTAAAATGAGTCCAAAGCCTCATCTACTTAAATAAAGCTTGCATATAGCTAAATTATAGTTCTGTTATCTTACACGTCGGTTTTTGAGTACAATAAACAAGTTATTGTACTCATTTGCTTTGCTTAACAACTTTGTTGCAGAGGAGGTAGAGCCCAAAGGGCTTTACTTTTGTGATTTGTCTTGGTGGTTGGGAGAGCGACTAGCTTGGCGGTCCGGTCGATTGCCTTGTGGGCTAAAGGCACCTTGGTTGGCTCTTATTTTGGGCCATCTTTATGGCACTTTTGCTTCATTGTATCTTTGTAGTCTTGTAGTTATTTGGCCGGTCGGCCTCTCTTTTGTAATATCTATCTTGTATTAATATTAACTTCTGGTTTGTTGCTTATGTACTATGTGTTGTATGGAATTGATACATTCTTTTGTTGGGAGGTATGTATCTTGCATTCGGGAGTATACATCTCTCGAGACTGGGTTTATTTGGTTGATAATACTAGGGTCAATTGGATGACTAAGTATTATGAGCTTAATAAATCCGGGTGCTCACAAAAGTTGGTATCAGAGCCGTTCTGACCGTAGTAACGCAAGCTTGGTCGTCTTTAGGATATTTTGAAAACCTAATTTCAAAGTATCAAATGAGTTTTGAAAGCTTAAGAAAACTCTCACATTTTACTCCTCATCTATCTTAGCTTTCTCTTCTCATCTCACTCTAATTTGAGTTTTAAAAGTTGTTTTCCTCTCATCCCTTCTACAAAATAGTGTTATCGATTAATGGGGTTTTGGGGAATCAATGAGTTTGGCAAATTGAAGTGTTAGCTGCCCATCTACAAGGTTTTGAAGCTTCTGGAATGGCCAATTTCGACTGGAAGCTTGGATGCAAAATCTGGACAGCAAGCGTCAATTTCCGGACAGCAAGCTCAAAGGTTCTAATTAGGGTAGAAAATGAGAGGTTAAATCAATTAAAACTTATGGGAATAAAAGGGTAAGATGTGATACTAGTTAGCTAAGTATCTAACACTTATTTCGCTGCATTAACCTTGCTCTCTAATAGTTTTAGATCTCATCTTACAATCTGATTTTTAATCTTCTTGATCAATTACTCGTTCATTCAATACGGGTTAGTTGAGTTGAGAAGTTGAGCCTTGCTTTTGGTGTTTCTTGGCTGTTTTTAGAGTCTTTTAGAAGCTTCTAAAGTTGATTTACTCGCTGTTTTGGCTTTCGTTTAGGGTGATATTCCATTCCCCTAGTCGATCGCTTTTGCTTCTTTTAAAGGCTTTGTTTTTCGAGTCTAGTTGCTAACCAAAATTTCTTGTAACAGATGGCGGGACTTTTCGTAGCGGCCAAGGCCATGGTGGGACGAGGAGCTTCCTCCTCCTCCGACCATGGCCGAGGTTCTTCTTTAGATCGGCGCAACCGCGCGGATGTGAGGAGAGTTCTATGGACGCCATCGCGCGCAACACCACCGCACTTACCGGAGCTTGAGGATGCGGGCAAGGAACGCCCATCACCGCGTGGAGGACTCACGGAGTTTCTTCGTACTCGGCCTCCTACCTTTTCCCGGCCCGAGGACCCGTTGGATGCGGACGATTGGCTTCGTGCGGTGGAGCGAAGCTCCGCGATCGCGCATGCTGGAGCACGAGAAGGCGCTGCTCGCGATCGCACCGGTGAAGGGTGCAGCTTTGTCATGGTGGGAGAGTTTTCTCGCCATGCAGCCCTTGAACCACACCGTTTCTTGGGAGGAGTTTCGTCGCCTTCCGTCGGGCTCACATCCTGCCGGCTTGATGGAGATCAAGAAGCGGGGAGTTTCTTGCGCTCAAGCAAGGCGTAGCTCATCATGGAGTATGTCTCGAGTTCAACCATCTAGCTCGTTATGCTCCCGAGGATGTGGCCACCGATATGGCTAAGGTGCCAAGTTCAGCGTGGCTTGTCCGAGGAGTGAAGGACAAGCTATCCATTGTCGACTTCCACGATTTCCGGACCTTGGTCGACAAGGCCATCGTCGTGAGCATGCGGCTCGAGAGCTTATGGACTCCATAGCGCAAGTGGGAGGCCCATAAGTCATCGAGGCGATTCCTCCGCCCCCGCTTTGGCGATCTCGGGGTACGGTCCGATCTTGGCGCCCGAGGTTACTGCCTGTTCCTCGTTAAATCGCAGCCGTGTCTCGACCACGTGCACTGCGAAGTCGAGAGCGGCCCCGCAACCCAGTGCCGGGTCACATGCTTCTCTTGCAACCGAAGGGGCATTATGCGAACCAATGCCCTAAGAAGACAAAGAGCCCTCGTCCTAATGGAGGACGCGGCCAGAGGTGGTGCATCTCGGGACCGAAGATCGTCCGGCTACCCAAGGCGTGGGTAGTGGTCGCGTCAACGCCGTCCACCGCAGAGGAGGCTCAGAGGCACCCGACGTCGTGCTAGGTACACTTTCGTTAACTCTCACCACTGCTCTTGTCTTGTTTGATTCAGAGCATCTCATTCCTTTGTTTTGAGTCTTTTCTTTGCTGTTGGAGAGCTTCTTTTCTCTCCATTGTCGGTCCCGCTTCTCATTCGCTCTCTGGTTCGGAGTTGAGAGTGAATCGAGTGTAGGGATGTTCCTATCGAGATCGAAGGGTAGGTTTCTTAGCAAACCTTATCCTTCTCCATTCAATGAGTCTTGATGTGATTCTTGGCATGGATTGGTTGTCCCGGCACATGGGGCAAATCGATTGCGCCAGAAGCTCATCTCTCTGTCTAGCTCCTCCGTGGCGAGGTTAAGTGTTTCACCAAGTCGCTAGATCCGCATCTCTTGGCTTGAAGCGAAGCCGCTCTAGATATTAGCGAAGTCCCAACAGTTTGTGACTTTGTTGATGTCTTTCCGCAGATCTTCCAGGATGCCACCCGTTCGAGACCTCGAGTTTGTCATTGAGTTGGCTCCTGCATCGCCCCTATCTCAAAGAGGCCTTATCGGATGCCACCGAGCGAGTTGGTGGAATTGAAGAAGCGATTAAGTGAGCTGCAAGAGAAGGGTTTCATCCGCCCTAGCTCATCTCCTTGGGGTTGTCGGCAATCTTCGTAAAGAAGAAGGGCGGTACTTTATGCATGTGCGTTGATTACCGCCCACTTAATGAAGTGATGATGAAGAACAAGTATCCATTGCCCCGCATCGGCGATCTCTTCGATCAATTAACTGGAGCTCGAGTTTTCTCCAAGATTGATTTGAGAGTGGGATATCATCGAGTTCGGATTCGACCGAGGATATTCCAAAACGGCGTTCTCTACTCGCTACGGCTTGTACGAGTACACCGTCATGTCATTCGGCTTAACCAATGCTCCTGCCTTGTTCATGAACCTCATGAATTCGGTATTCATGGAGTATTTGGATAAGTTTGTCGTGGTCTTCATCGATGATATTCTTATCTACTCCAAGAACGATGAGGAACACGCCGAGCATCTGAAGCTTGTGTTAGGCAAGCTGCGTGAGCACCATTGACGTGAAGTTCGACAAGTGTGCATTCGGTTGAAGGAAGTGGCTTTCTTAGGCCACGTTCTTTCGGCAGAGGCGAGCCGTTGATCCTAGCAAGGTCGCGATGTTCTTTCATGGAGTCACCGCCGGTCACCGATGTACGGAGTTTTCTCGGTTTAGCGGGATATTATCGTCGCTTTATCGAGAACTTCTCCAAAATCGCGAAGCCGATGACGGAGTTGCTCAAGAAGGACAAGAAGTTCGTGTGGTCCGCTGAGTGTGAGGAAAGTTTCAAAATACTCAAGAAGCGTTTGACCACCGCTCCCGTTCTTGTTCTTCCCGATATCCATCGAAGCTTCGATATCTTTTGCGATGCTTCTCGTCGAGGCCTCGGTTGTGTCCTTATGCAAGAAGGCAAGGTAGTGGCCTATGCATCAAGGCAATTGAGACCTCATGAGCTCAACTATCCTACCCATGATTTGGAGTTAGCTGCTGTGATTCATGCACTTAAGATCTGGTGACGTTACCTAATCGGTAATCGTTGTGAAGTGTATTCGGATCACAAAAGCTTAAAGTACTTGTTCACCTAGCCTGACCTGAACCTCAGGCAAAGGAGATGGTTGGAGTTGATCAAGGACTATGATGTGGGTATTCACTACCATCCGGGCAAGGCTAATGTCGTTGCCGATGCGCTTAGTCGCAGCGCATTGCAATGCCTTGTTGCCGAGGAGCTTCACCGCTCTTACGGAAGAATTTCAGCGTCTCAACTTGAGTTTAGTTGAGCATGGTTCTCTCGCTGCCTTGGTTGTGCAACCAACCTTGGTGGATCGGATCAAGTCCGCTCAGCAGTCGGATGTTGGAGTGAGCCACATTAAGGCAAATGTCAAGAACGGAACAACCAAGTGCTTTTCTGAGGATGAGCATGGTGTTGTGAGGTTCGGGCAACGCCTTGTGGTTCCAAAGGACATGGAGTTGCGGAATTTGATCCTCCCATGAAGCCCATGATTCGCCTTTATCCATTCATCCTAGGGCCACAAAGATGTATCAAGATCTCCGCCAGAGATTTTGGTGGACCCGAATGAAGAGGGAGATTGCGAAGTTCGTTGTCGAGTGCGGCGTATGTCGTCAATGTCAAGGCCGATCATCGGCGTCTGCAGATCGCTTGACCTTTGCCGTTCTCGAGTGGAAGTGGGATTCGATCGGAATGGATTTCATCACGGTCTACCCACGACCCTCAAGAAGAATGATGCCATTTGGGTCGTCATCGATCGATTGACTAAGGTGGCACATTTCCTTCCCATCAAGACTGACCTTCGGGTAGGTCTTTTGGCGGAACTCTATATCGCCCGCATCGTGAGTTTGCACGGTGTGTCAAGACGATTGTGTCGGATCGTGGATCCTTTTCACGCCTCGCTTTTGGCATAGCTTGCAAGAGGCTATGGGCACCGTCTTACCTTTAGCACGGTATTTCACCCCAAACCGATGGTCGACCGAGAGGGTCAACCAAGTTTTGGAAGACATGCTTCGTGCTTGTGTCCTTTCCTATGGGAAGCATTGGGAGAAATACTTGCCATTCGCCGAAGTTTTCTTATAACAACGACTTTCGAGCCGGTCTCGGCATGGCACCATTTGAGGCCTTATGCGGAGAAAGTGTAGAACCCGTTGAACTGGTCGAGACCGTGAGAGACCTCTCTTTGGCGGACTCAATCAATGAGGCCGGCGCCAAGTCCGGCTTATTCGTGGCGTTTGCGCATGCGTACGATCCGAGCAAAAGAGCTATGCGGATCGCCGTCGGCGTGAGTTGCGTTTGAGCCTAATGACTTTGTGTATCTCAAAGTCTCTCCTTTGAAGGGCCATCAACGTTTGGCGTCAAGGGCAACTTGGCTCCTCGATATGTCGGTCCCTACCGCGTTATCGAGAAGAAGGAGCTGTTGCCTACAAGTTGGAGTTGCCACTGCACTTGAGGGGTACATGATGTTTTCCATGTGTCCCGGCTTAAGAAGTGCCTCCGTGTTCCAAGCGAGGAAGCTCCGTTGGAAACTCTCGATGTCCAGAAGATTTGACCTATCGCGAGCACCTGCTGGCAGACTCGATGAGTCCGAGCGAAGGACAAGGAATAAGACCATCAAGTTCCTTAAAGTTCGATTGGTCGAACCATTTCGAGGATGAGGCTACTTGGGAAAGAGAAGATCGTCTGCGTGCGGACTATCCATCTTTTTACTGAGTGAGCCAAATCTCGGGACGAGATTTTTGTAAGGGGGAGATTTTGTAACATCCCAACTGTATAATTAGGGTTTGTTCAAATATAATTAAGGTGTAGAAATTAAAACTTTTTCTCACACCTTGAAAACCCCTAAACCTTCATGTAATTCTTGTCCAAGAGTTGTGTAATCCAAAAACACAAAGCTCTTGTTGACCCAAAAGTCAAACTCATTTTCCAATTGTCTAAATCTTGTGCCAAACATTTGGAATATATTTTCCTTGGTCCCAAAACTGATGTGGGACCCTCTGAAAAATATCATGAGTTGTAAAACTTGTTTGGTAAATTTGGAGGTAAAACAAATCCTTGAACAACCTTCATGAATTTCCTGAGAAAAATGCATTGCATAATAACCTCTGGAAATTTTATGCAAGGTTAATCTCATTGTCAACAAGCTCCTGTAAAAATTTCATAAATTTTGGAGTTGAATGGCTATCCCAAACAATTTTGTAAAGTCTCAGCTGTTAGAAAATTAAACTTAAAACTTGGCACTATTCCTTGGGCTGAGCCGTATTCAAACCTGGTCAAGCCCAACCCCATCTGACCTCCTTTCCCACCTTGATGAGGTCGTAGCCGTTGGATCCAATCCAAAGGCCACGACCTCCCCCTCAACCAACGCACCCAGGACCTCCCCTTCGAAGTCCTCTTGACCTCGTGGACCTCCTCGGGTCAACGTGGGCGCCAGACCTCCTCCGCGGTCAACACCGAAAGGCCTCCCCACCTCATCAGGTCATAGCCGTTGGATCAAAGATCCACGGTCATGACCTCCCCGTGTGTTAAACCTCAAAACCTCCCCTCCTTTGTTAAACTTAGCAAACATCCCACCTACATGAGGTCACGACCATTGGATCAAAAATCCATGGTCGCGACCTCCTCCTCTTAATCTAACTATCGACCTCCTTTGCACTCACTTGAGGTCGCACTAGTTGATTTACATCCAAAGGCCACGACCTCCTCTGAAAAACATCACGGCAAGGTCCTTCCGCCTTGATGAGGTCATAACCCCGGATCAAAATCCACGGCCATGACCTCCCTTGCCTTTTTTCCGCCTTGGAGCTCTGCTCAGCGCCACGAGATCAATGGGCGATTCGGACCATCTCTTGAGCCCTTAGATCCAAATCGGAGGCTAAGACCTCCTTTGCACTCTGCGCAAGGCCTCGAGACCTCCCCTCATTTGTGTGCATGTCAAACCTCCTCGCATCGGCGTCATAGCCCTTGGATGAAAATCCAAAGGCCATGACCTCCCCTCGCTTATCCGAAGTCGTGCGCATTGTTAAAGACCTCCCATCTTGTCGCACCCTTGGATCGCAATCCAATGGCTTGGACCTCCTATCCCTCATCGCGCATGACCTCCCGCTTTGTTCACCACCGTGCGATGTGGATCGAGGGTGTGACCTCCGTTCTCATTTTAAAACATACCGGTTCAGATCTAAGCCATCCAAGACCTCCCTTGGCTCTCTTTTTCTTCCTGGCACAGCGTGCACCGTGGCGGGGGCAAGGTCGATGCCTTGTCCTCTCCCCTCGACTTAAACGGCTCTATTGTTGCCATGCATTTAATGCCCGTGACCTTGGCATTAAATCTTTGGTCACCTTCCCACTCCTCCGCCTCATGACTGTCAACCTCATGTCTTGTCCACCCCATGGACCAACCGTGGGCTAAGCTCACCATGGAGCTTAGCCCCACTCATAACCTTCACCCAGGGCTATAAGTTGTCCCTTGGAATCCTCCCTTGGCTTCCTTTGCACACCTTGGATCTCAGCCTTGCACTTCGTGCGTGGCTGAGCTCCTCCTCCACCAACCCTCCCTTCTCCCGCAGCCATTGTCGAGCTTGGAGCTCCTCGGTGGTAAAAAGGGTTCCAGTGGCTTTTCCTCCCTCTCCCTTGTTTCTATCTGGGCATCTCCCCTCTGTGACCTCAACCCTAACTTCACTGGTTGGGGCATTTGCAGAGGTGGCCTAGCTGGAACTGGGAGCTTGGAGCGTGGAGCCTAGGCCGTGGAGCACCCCCTCATCTTCACCATCACCATCCTCGACCTCCCCGGCATCGTTAGGACCTCCAGGTACTCCCTGATAGTCCTAGGCGCTGGGCACCCGCTTGTTTGATGTCGCGGAGCTTTTGTTTGGGCACACGCTTGAATGTCGCGCGGAGCTTCCTTTTTGCATTTTTGTCTTTTGGCCGTGCGGGTCATCACTGTCCTCTCCGGCTCGCCGGCGATTAAGGCCGTCGTCGCCGTCGAGAGTGAGCCCATGGTGTGCGCAACACTATTGCGCACACGGTGATGTCCTTGGTTGTCGCCGGCGAGGTCCGCATCGCCGGCAACAACCACTTCTTTGAACTCGGGATCTTTGTCGGACGTCCGGCGTGCCGCTGTCGTTTTAGGGACGAGATTCACCGCTTTAATGCCTCAATCATTGCAATCATGGGGTTAGCGTTAAATGCCATTAACCCCTGTCTTTTGCGCGCATTTAAGACCTCCCGCGTGGACCTCCTTGTGTCCCGATCGCAATAACTCCATATGCGCTTGTCCGTCTTGTGCTGCGAGAGCTAAGGCGCTGGATCTGGACATCCATGACCTCCTCCAGGAGATCTGGGCGTCGGGGACCTCCCATGCTGATCGTGGCCGTCGAGACCTCCTTGGAGGTCTGTGGCGATAAGACCTCTGCGTGAGGACCTCCTCGAGGTCATCTCACCGTTGAGGACCTCCCCTTTAGATCTGGTCCGTCCGGACCTCCCCTATCATTGTGGTCCATTGGATTCACCATCAACGGCCATGACCTCCCTCATCTCGCACTTGGCGTTGCTAGGAGGTCAGAACCTCTGGACCTCACGAGCGCGTGTGTGCGTTACCTCCTGGGAGGTCTAAGCCGTTAGATCTGTGATCTGTGGCTCACGACCTCCCATGTCCTTGTGATTTGTTTTTAGAATTTCTGTGGGCTGTTATTTTAAGGCTGAAGGAGGTATGAACTTTAAAATTTCACAACTTTTTCAATTTAAATCCAAATAGAGTGATTCAAATTGTGTTAGCTCTGTCTTGGACTTGACTTTAATCTAAAAATAATTGTAAGTTGAGTTCAGCCCCAGAGCACAGTTTACCATTAGATTTTAAGATTAACTTTAAATGTACACTCAAATTAATGCTTAACTTGTAAAATACATAACTAATGCTCTTTAGATTATTTTTGAGTGAGACCAACCTTGTTGGTTTCCTCTAATAATGAACTCACTGTGAAAATTAGTTTTGAGCATGTTGCTGTTATAGAAATGAGGACTTGTGCATTATAATTTTGTTCAAGTTCTTGTTTTTGAAAAATTATGGAAAGTGCAATATAGCTCCAAATGAGATGAACTCAATTGTGTTATTCATCTCATAAGGTGCTGGTTTTACAGTAAAATTTCAGTATCACCACCTTTCTAGAAAATGTTGCCTCATAATTAAATTAGTAAATAGTGCAGTTTGGTATTTTTAAGGGCTGAGCAGAATTGTTTTGCTCATAGCTTTTGCATTAAGAATCCAAATCCATTGGCTCTTGTTGCTAAAATCCTAAAAATCACCCTCTTGCTGCTGTAGAAAATTTAGAGAATTTGGAGTTCGTTTGCTGTGCTGTCTTTGTTGTTTTTAAATCGTTCTTATCGGTTCTTTATCGCTTTTCCGTTAGGTTTCGACATTTGTGGTGATCCCGAGAGTGATCCTCAACAATGATTGACCAGCAACAGCAAGGCAAGCAGTTTGATCATATCCCCTCTAACGTCCCATTACTTTAAAGGTTAATATATTGTTTTACTTCTATGTATGCATGCTACTTTGTGTTAAATGTCGCTAGCAATCCTATAGTTGCATAATCTGTAGGAGTTGTTTATCCTCTACTACCAATGAGCCTAGGTTATTCGCGGTGGTTTGAGCTCGTTGGATGAGCTCTTATCACTTAGTAGTTGCGTTTTCTACTGCTTAGACATGCTTAGTAACGGTAGTAATGGGCGATCATCGACTTAGTCGATGGTCTTGATCACTCAAAACTAATTATTACTCCTATATGTCCAGCACTTGTGCTTTGATTAATTGTAAAATCAAAACTGAAAATAAAAGATTGAATTAGACTTGGGCATATTGGATGGATGGTGCGGTTTTTGGAATGTGGTGGTATGCAGGTCCCTAAGGACCGAGTACTTGGGTCACTAAGCCAAGCGCTTTTGCGTGCTAACCACACGAGGGGATATGGGACCTCTCTTGACTAAGTACTTTGGGAGGTGTTAATTATGAGCTGGTCGGTGGGTGTTTAAAAAGAAAATGTGTGTGGTGTGGTGTGGAAGGGAGCATTAGCGGACCGGTTAGTTTGTCTAATGTGTCATTGTCCCCGTGGGATGCGGCTCGTAATTAGCATCGTCCATTGGAAATGTCTCGTAGGACTTAGCCGTGCGGCATACCAAAGGTAGTGTGCTTAAAGGAAAGGTGGTGCGGCGTGTGGGTACATTGGTACACCCTGCGAGGTTAAAACTATTGAATAGCCTCGTCCTAGGTTATGGACATGCTTGGTAAGGTCGTTCAAGAACTAGACTCAACCATTTAATTAAAACTTGATGGGTTGGTATGAATGGATGTTCATACTATTGTTGTGGTGGCTAATGGGTTAGTCACTTCCAGGATGTTCTTGTTGTTGTTATCATGTTATTATCTCGTTGTTATTTCAACAATTAAAAATGCTTTGTCAAATTGCCTTCAATCTACTACATTATTGCAAATGAAAACTTGCTTTGTGCTAAAATGAGTCCAAAGCCTCATCCACTTAAATAAAGCTTGCATATAGCTAAATTATAGTTCTGTTATCTTACACGTCAGTCTTGCGAGTACAATAAACAAGTTATTGTACTCATTTGCTTTGCTTAACAACTTTGTTGCAGAGGAGGTAGAGCCCAAAGGGCTTTACTTTTGTGATTTGTCTTGGTGGTTGGGAGAGCGACTAGCTTGGCGGTCGGTCGATTGCCTTGTGGGCTAAAGGCACCTTGGTTGGCTCTTATTTTGGGCCATCTTTATGGCACTTTTGCTTCATTGTGTATCTTTGTAGTCTTGTAGTTATTTGGCCGGTCGGCCTCTCTTTTGTAATATCTATCTTGTATTAATATTAACTTCTGGTTTGTTGCTTATGTACTATGTGTTGTATGGAATTGATACATTCTTTTGTTGGGAGGTATGTATACTGCATTCTGGGGAGTATACATCTCTCGAGACTGGGTTTATTTGGTTGATAATACTAGGGTCAATTGGATGACTAAGTATTATGAGCTTAATAAATCCGGGTGCTCACATTACCAATCTTCCTGTCCCCAATCTCAACACCTAAATAAGTCATTGGAAGATGACCCAGTTTACAATTCAGCATATTAGCAACCATGTAAGCTTCCTCTCTATCCACCCCTAAAACATAAACTTCACTCTTATGATAATTTATCTTTAACCCAGACATCCATTCAAAGCAGTACAGAAGGAATTTGAGATTTAGATTATATTTCTCCTCACATTCAATCATAAGAACCGTATCGTCAACATACTGAAGAAGAGGAATACCCCCAAGAATTAAATGAGATTTTAAACCTTTAACCAAGTGTTTACTCTGAGCTCTTTCAATGAGTGCTGCTAAAGCATCAGCAGCCAGGTTAAAAAGCAGGGGAGAATGAGGATCCCCTTGTCTCAAACCCCTATGAGTGGTGAAATAAGGACCAATCGCCCTACTAATATTAATAATCTTCCCCTCTTTAATAGAGCTCATCACCAAATTTATCCATCGCCCAAAGAAACCTTTGTCCTTCATAACCTTTTCCACAAAATCCCATTGGACTATTTCATAAGCTTTCTCGAAGTCTAACTTAAGGACTACCCCTCTCCTCTTAGTAGTTCTAATCTCATGAAGAATCTTATGTAAAGATAACACCCCATCTAAGATATGTCTCCCCTTGATAAAGGCAGATTGGCAATTATTTATAATCTTGTCTGCTATGTTACCCAACCTGACAGCCAATATCTTGGTAATAATTTTGAGACTGACATTGATCAAGTATATTGGTCTGAAATGTTTTATTGAATTAGCCTCCTTAATTTTAGGAATCAAAGTAATAACCCCATAGTTTAACCTTTTCAGGTCAAGCTTCTCCTCATGAAAATCCTCAACCAACTTCATAAACGCTTGTTTAATCACCCCCAAAAAACTTTATAAAAGGAAGTAGGGAACCCATCCGGCCCCAGGGCAGAGACTGTAGGTAGCTCCTTAATTGCTGACCAGACTTCCTCTTCACTAAAAGGTTGAATTAGACTTGCATTGTCAGCCTCAGAGATTCTATCTTCTCCCTTCCAAAAATCATTCTCAAGAGTAACATTCTGATTAACTTTGAAACCAAACAAATTCTTACAAAACTGGTATATATGCTTTTGAATATCATCTTCTACTGTCAAGAAGATCCCTTCCTTCTCCAGACTGTAAAATGTAATTCTTTCTTCTTCTGCTATTAGCACAACTATGAAAGTAACTAGAGTTAGTCTCCTTGAGTCATCCACTTTTCACTACCCCTTTGCCGCTGGTGTATTTCCTCTACATCATATAGCTCTTCTAGTTTACTCTCTACTTTGTACCTCTCTATCCACTCTTCAGGACATAAGCCGTCAGTATCAGCCTTCATGTCAAGTTTCTGAAGGTATCCCAGCAAAGTCTTCTTGTTTTTAAAGTTAGTCTCATTAGCATTAGCACTCCAGCCTCTAAGAAATTGTCTTAGGGAAGCCACCCCCCATTCCATCTGTCAACAGAGTAAATCAAATCAAGCATCTTATTGCTAATATCACCCCATTTTCGTTTGATTATATCTATAAAATCCTCCTAACAAAACCACTTATTCTCAAAATAGAATCACCCCAGAGTTTTCATGTTCTTTTCTCCTGAGTCCAACACTAAAGGACTATGATCAGATCCCACCCTGATCAAACTGTGAGCAGCGCAAAGTGGAAACTTAGATTCCCAATCGATAGTAACTAGGATTCTGTCCAACTCCACCATGACTGGACAAGATTGCTTATTTGTCCAAGTATATCTAGAACCACCCCTTTTGATTTCCATCAGCTTGTTGTTATTGAAAAAAAAGCATTAAACTGATTTATCAGAGAATAGTTAATACGATCAGAACTCTTATCTCCAACTTTCCTGATCAAGTTGAAGTCTCCCCCCAAAACCACTGGAAGACCCAACTTGAAACAATTATTCTAAAGCTCCTCTAAGAATTTAGAAGTATGCTGATGCTGGGCAGGGCCATAAATATTGACTAGATCCCATCTAAAGTTAGTTTGTTTATGCCTCAAAGTCATACTTATGAAGAAAACTCCTTGGTCTCTGCCTTCGATTTCTAGAATATCTATTCTCACCCGCCAAAGCATCCCACCTGAGGGACCCAATGCCACTCATAATCAGCTTTCCCTAAAAGTTTTTTTAGCTCTCTAGGAAAAAAAGATTTCTTGATGGTCTCTTGCACCCCAATAGCTTAAAACTTTTCTTTAGCAATCAATTCTTTGAGCTGTCTGATTGTTGAAGGTTTTCCCATACCTCTAATATTCCAGAAAAGGAACCTCAGGTATTACACTTTTTGAAGGGGGACTTACCTGTTTTCATCCTACCTTTACCTCTGACATTCATTCTGAAACCTTACCTTTGGCACCCCTTTTTGCATTATCAATAATATTGGAAGTATCATCCTCCCCTCTAACCCCATCATCAACCATAATATTCCTCTCCTAATCAGACTTAATTTTGGATTCAAAATCAGCTTTAGCTATAGCAGCCCTAGCTAATTCCTAGGCCTGCATAGCTGAGATCACCCCTTTAGTATCTTCTGTCTGTGCCCCTAGAACAATCCCACAAGTAGATGCTACTTCTTCTAAATAATGAACAGGAACATCATTAAGAATAATAAAAGAATTGTTAACAATCTTAGCTTTGGTATCCAGATTTTAAAAGAGAAGCTTTTTCCTGCATTGGTATGTCTTGGTCTTGAATTTTTTAGCTCTTCCTAGTTGCAGCCAGAGGCTCCTTGACTTTCTTCTTTCCTCCTTTTTTTTTGATAAGTAACCCAAATATCTAATACCCCTTCTGTCTCAGTCAGGATAGGTGATTCCCCCTTCCTTCTTGCACCTTGATTATGAGATAATACTTCCTCTCTTATCTCCTCTACATCCCCTTTGTCAACCAGATCATTACTGACCAAACATTCCTTTTCTGTCTCCCTATGATATTGAGAATTTAAATTGTCTTGTATTTCTATAACCACTTGATTGTTTGCTGTATGACCCCTCATGCCCTTATCTCTTTTGTCATGGTAAGTAAGAGATAGCCACAAAGCTGCATCTATAAGTGAGGTGCCATCAGCAGTATGAGCGACTATTGCATTCATTGGAATCTTAGATTTGATTTGTTCAGAACTTGATGACTCCCCAGTCAATTGAGTAGAAGAATCATCTTCATTCTCCCCCTTTTTATCCTCCCCTTCCCCTTCATGTCCAGAAGAACCATCTGGGCCAAAGGTTTCAAGAAACCTAATGTAATATCCCGAATATCATTAGAGAGTGCAATTAAATTAGAGAGAGAATTAAAGGAATTAAAAGAGGGAAATTCAGATTTTATGAGAGAATTAGACTTTGGGCCTTCAGTCCATGGCTTTTGGGCGCAAGGGGGAGTCGGCCATAGGAAGGAGGTAGCCCCCACCAAACCCTAAACACCAGCTACTATAGCACGACGCACTATAGCGCCGATGCATTGTAGCACCCCTCTGCTGTTGCCCCATGGCCGGCGCCCTTCCCTGGCCAAGGGATCAAGAGGAAGGAGAAGTAGAGGAAGAAAGGAGGAAAGGGAGAAGGTAGAAGAGAAGAAAGGGGGGATCACGTGGTGGTTCTTGTGTTCTTCAGCGGATTCTCCAAGGGTAACCCTCAATCCAGCTCAATTAGTCGTTTAGTCTTGCGTTTTGTCAATGTCAGTATTAGATCAATTTCTAGCAGTCTGTAGTGCCCAACTGTTTCAGGGTTGTTAAATGCGAATTCTAGTCTGGCCATCTCCTAGATAATTGTGGGTAGCGTCATTATCTTTCCGTAGGATCTTGGATCAGGTCATTTGGATGAGCAGATCGTAAGTTATGATTTTTACAACGTCGCTGTTCAGAGGCTCTGTCAGAATTCTGGCAGCGAGTATTATATGGTTATTAGAAATTAGCTAACGAATTATTTAGAGGATCTCAACAACATGAAAGTTATTGGTTATTTAATAAGGTTTCCAGAAAGCTAGATAACATAATTTTTGCATGTTTGTACCGAAAGTTACCTAAGTTTTAGTCTCACTGACCAGAACCTCGATGTGATTTAGTAGTTTTAGAAATCTGTTTGGTAGGGATAGAGGATGACATAATATGGGAATCTCACCGACTAGTTTAATGTGGGCAATTTAATAAGCTTTCCAGAGAATCAAAGAACACCATATTTGGGTAAGTAGACAAAAAGTTTGATTTTTAGAAGAAGGTTGTTCTGTTTGGGACAAAGTGATGCTCATGGGAGTTGGTGTTTTGGGTTGCGCTAGGGAGCGTAGTTAATCGTATATTTGTTATTAGCAATGTCTTGTTCAGAAATGTCTTCTTAGTATGATTGTTAAAAATTCTCAGGTGGTGGTTTGATTCCGGGGGCAGCGCCCCCTTCGCATCATCAAGCTTCACACGGTTGAGGCAAGTGCAATTAGTCGGTAGAAGAATTGAAGTGAATGCTCATGAATGCTTGTGTTATGATTATGTTCTTTATTCACGAATATCGTTGCTGGTCATTACATTCTTATATTGGATAATTGAATAGACTCATATGCATCATGTTATTATCCTTGAGACTTGGCCACGTGGTGGCCAAGTATTGATTTTGAGGTTCCCGTCATGTTTTGGATGGGCCTAAGGTCCCCACACTCGTGGATTGTGGGCTTATGGTCCCTGTGCTAGAAGGCACAGGCATGGGTATGCATCGACGGATGCATACTCCGCATTACCGGTAAATGAAAAGAGAAAAGAAAAGGGTGCATCTGTGGCATTTACATTGCATGAGTATATGAGTTGATTTGAGATGAAGAATTGTGATTGATTGATTGTGACAAAGTTGTATATTGAATTACTGTATTAATTGTACTTTGCTGAGTCATGGACTCACACTTGCTGTTTGTTTAAATTTTTAGGTAACTCTTACGCAGACGACATGCATGAGAAGGGCTAGTAATAAGATCTATTGCACACTACCACGAACCATTCATGAATGATTAATTTTGGACTATGAATTAATAATTGAGCAAACTGCCAAGATGATTTCTTTTATTGGATATGTCTTTATGCATCTGTTGCTTTGTAATAGAGTTGATTAGCGTATCATGGAAGTTTTTATTATGAATTAAGTTGGATGTTTGAAATATTTGAATATGTTATTGAATTTTGTTAGAACCTACTGTATGCTTAACTGTACGAAGGAGGTTCTACCGAAATTTAGTATAATGTCTTAGATTTTAAATTGTTACCTTGTTATTTTAGTAGCATTCCAGGCTCATGTTGGGCTGGGGTGTTACAGTTGGTATTAGAGCCAGGTTTTAGGTCTGTGGCGAATAGATTAATTAAAATTTGCCAATGGCTAATCAACTTAAAATTTGACACACTGGTGCATAGTAGGATGGGAATAGGCAAAACATTGCATTTACATTTCCGTTATATCGTATTGATGATTGCTAATATGAATTAAGTATGATTGCTTATTAATTGATTATATGATTGTTATGTGTGGGGATAATCGATGTTGAGAGGTAGAGTTTGGTTGTGGCCATGGGCATGGCCAGGTTGTACCGCCGCTTGTGGTATGGGGAAGGAGGAGTGTTTACTCCGAGTAACTTAGTTACAAAAGCTGGGGATGGGTTTCTTTGAGAAAGGTTGATGTATTCCTTGAATTTACATTTGGTTATTCTGATTACTCGCTGTTGATTGATGAATTTTCTTGGGTTAGTGGTTACAAAGCAGTTGATATGTTTCCATTGGCTTAAATTGTCCCTTAAGGCAATTATTGTTTTCCCAACTGTTGAGTTATTCTTGCAGCTGGTGAAGTTGGTTAATTGTCAAGATTGACCTTTGTATTGGCGTTTTGTCCTTCTTATTGGAAAATTTCACTCATTTATTCGCTTGATGTTTTGGATAATGCAAATTTCCTCTTGCAAGTCCTTTAGCATGTGGAAGCTTTGACCCAATGTATCTCTTTTGGGTATTTTGAGTGTTGAAGTTGAATGCTTCTCTTTTTTGAAAGAAAATGTTAAACCCTTTAGCAATGTCTTGTCGTGGTTAAGTGAGAGGTTATAATAAGAGAAATTAATGGATACGATATGGGTTATCAAGTGGGGTCGGCAGTGTGGTGCATAATCGATCTTAACCAAGATCCTTGGAAGGGAAGTTGATTAATTTAATGGTATCTTGTAGTAGTTCTTAATGAATTGTGATTAAGAGTATGGCTATACCTAGTTGGAGTCGAAGGAGTTATTAAAAAGTGTAGAATATTGATGAACCGGTTTGACCATTAAAATTGTTTGGTTTGCTAAACTTGTTGGATTATTTGGTCTTAATGGATGAAACTAACTGTGTGGGAATGGAAGGTTGAAATGCTGCTAGATTATTGCCTTAGTGGATACTAATCTTGAAATTATCTTTTCTATAAATACTTGGTGAACATATATATTTACTAGATCTACATATTTCTTACCATGATTAATTGTTGGATTTGCATACAAAAGATTGAAGGGATAGAATACCAGTGGATCTGGAATTTTATGGGAGGAGTTCTGGATAGCTCTTTTATATAGAACGATGGGATGAATTTGGTTGTAGTAATGTTGAGACTGTTGAATGATGGAAGATTTCGATTCTTGAAGTTTTATTGTGATTTTGTACCAAATTATGATTATGAGGTGGAATGGTTGAATATGTGTTCGTAATTGTACATGTGATTTGGAAGGGAAAGTAGGTAGCATCTAGATTTCTTGATGAAGCCAGTTGCTAGCAACAATGGTTGGAGTGCAACTGTTGTGTGGTGACGTTTGGTGTTGAGCATCTATAAGAGTTGAATTGATGTGATTTAATAGATGGCTTACATGATTGCGGAATAGTCAGATGATAGCATATCTATGATGAAAGGGTTTTGGTATAACCTTTTAAATTGTGTGGTAGATGCCCTCTAAAGTAAAGTGGTTGTTGTAGTGAGGTTGTAAGATTTTTTGGTCTTCTCTTAATTTGAGGATGAGATGATACTAGTAGTATGTAACCATTTGGTGAGCCTTTGGGGACTTTATAATGAAAGAGTTGACAATAAATATTCTTGTTAAGAGTGTATTATTCTTGATATTAGTAAGATGGTCTGTAATGGATGGTGACTTGTTGAAGTGGTGATGACTCTTTTAGAAAGAAAGTAATTTGATCGCCTTTCATGATAAAGATTAGGTGAAAATGTCTTGAGTTTTGCGTTTGTGATCTTCTGGACCTCATGATTCGGGTAGTAGCTGAAATTTGTTGAGCAAAGTGAAGTGTTGGAAAAGTTCTATTTGATTCTTAAGTGATTCATGTGATTTGAACTTAGAGGCTCTTTTATTTGAGTTGATGTTACAATTAGATAAACATTATTTCCTTTGTTAAAAGAAAGAGCGTAGTAGAGGTCTTTGAGGTTGGACTCAAGTTTTGTAGCTTGCCGCTTTTTGAAGCGTACTTAACTTTGTTATTAGCCGCATAAGGGTTTCTCGAGTTTCAAAAGCAATGCTTTATTTTTATTGGCTGAGGTTTGATATTCTCTTCTTGCGGAACATGTGCCCTCAACTGTGGCCTCGTCTTTTATTTTTCGAGATCACTACTATTTGACTACTTCCCTTGGTCTTGTGTCTACCGCGAGGGGTAACGTTTCATGTGTACTGAAACTGTCTCTATTGGCCTTTTCTTCTAAGAAAGGATTAACCGACTTGTTGTTGAGGAGTCTTGTAGGATGTAGAGTGGCAACTAGATAGTGGTGGTCAAGTAGATGATTTTGTGAGACCTTAGGTATGAAGTTGTTGAGATGCATTGAGTGATAAATTAATTCTTTGGAATAATTCTTGAAGAGGATTTGATTTAATACAATGGTTGATACGGGGGTTCCCGATCTTCTCGACGTAGGATCGAAGATAACTTGCACGTTTGACTTGACAAATCGTAGTTGCTCACCCGATGCCAATGCATGAACTTGCAACTCTTTAATCCGCCCAATCTCACGTGTACTCCACCCGACCACCAAGTGGAGTTTTACCGATTCCTCAATTCCCAACGGAAAGACAGAACGGTCTTTGGAAGAAAACGCCCTATTCCTCTTCAAGTCGTTGGCCTTCACCAAACTTCTTGGAAGAATCAAGCGTTGATGCAAAAAGCAATCAAAATCTTTAATCGTGGTCTGAAGATACAATGGGGGTCTACCCCTCAATATATAGTGCCCTTCTCCACCTTATGGCTGGCTAAGAGGCCCTACTCCTATTCTATTTCGGAATTAGAACTCTTACTCCAATTCGGACACAATCTAAAACAAAAAACGAAACTCTGAGTTTACAACCGTCACATTGTTTCAGTCATATCTTTTGATACGTGATGAATATTAGGCTGAGCGAGTATCCGTTGGATCGGGCTTGAAGTTAGCTTTCCAACAAGTACAAGAACACCCAAATCGGACTCCGTTTGTGAAAGTTATGACCTTTTTAATCCGGACTGTACTGCTGATTCTGAATCCGATTTTGATGCTGATTCCAAATCCGAATTTAATCCAAACTTTCCTAACTTCAATTTCATTAATTGAAACGACTTGAATCCATGTGAAACTTGAGAAAGGGACTCTTGTAAGCCTTTGGAAAGTCATGGCAAAGCTGGATATCTTCCCAAGATGTCGTACATGCCACGAAATCATCAACTTTGTCAACTCTCGTGTGTTGGTCGGTCTGAATGTGCAGCATGCACTCGAATAGCCATAACTTTTTATAGAAAGCTCCAAATCACGTGCCGTTTGATCCGTTGGAAAATAGACTTGATAAGCTTTCCAAATATATATATTGTTCATGCTAGATCCTTCCGAGTTCCTGCAAAGATCGTCATGAACCCATACCTTCCACACGTCCCATAGGCTGCATGCTATTTTTGTGAGCATCAAAACACCCCGAGAAGCATCGTGTTCTTGTTATTCACATAAGGTATCTCCTTCAAACCTAACAATAAGCGATTACCCACTATTAGGTAGCATAATATTCTCAATTAAACTTAAAGAAAATTCATGGAACAGATTCACCTGTCGGTTAAGCTTCTTTGCACAAGCTTCACCCAGAAGCTTCTCTTGTTCTTCAACTCTTTTAGTAAGCTCATGTTGTTCTGAGGTACCTGTTGAATTGAAAACACTATACGGAACAACATAGCTAAGGATGTCCGCATCAATGGTTGTCCTTGGAGCTAACTGATTACGATGTTGCAACTAGTAGAACCTATAATGATTTTGTGGTCCAAGATTTTTGTTCATTTGATGGAAACATTAATATTATCGAAAATGTAGGGACCTTGATCGATTTATTAGAGTAGCACGATTGGGTAATTTGCATGGTTGTGTTGGTGTAATTTGATGGCGTAGTTTATCGAGAGTTGGATTAGCGAAGTAATCTAATCATTACGGCAATTAATTGGGTAGCAAAGATTGTTGAGTTATTGTCAGGAATGACTTGGAATCAGTGAGTAACCCTTTGAAAGTTAGAATCTTTTAAAAGATAATTGGGTCGAGAATATGTTTACATGTTGATGTTAATGAATGAGTATGTTTTGATTGTGGAAATTTTAGTCATCGAAAATGAGGACTTCCATATCATTTACACCAGCCGCTAATTGTAGGAGTCTTGGAGGTTCAAATTGGGCTTATGATTTATGCTAGAACCTTGGTCGCTTCATGATTATGTGTACAAGTAGAAGAGCAAATGTGGATTCCGAATAGTGTTGATCATTGATAGAATCGTTTGGGTGTAGTAAATGAGTATGTGTGCTGAGAATTTCGAGTTGATTATTCTTAACAGAATGAGGCGATGTGGTTGTGGGTGAACAATCTTTATTGAGGTGTTGGAAACCATTTGTTAAAAATAATTCTTTTGGTACAGGAGTGGACTAGAGAATCCTTTTGTGGATTAGTAGAGTCCCTCTAGATAAGTGTGGTTGCTCTTTCGGTTTAAGGATCGTTTTGGGTTTGTCGGTTAAGAGTAAGGAGTTAGTGTGATGATTTGGAAAATCATGATTTGGGAGAAGGTTTATTTCTTAAAAGAACAACTGAGAAAAGAATATTTTCTCGAGTAGAGAAGTGCTCTCTTGATTCTTGTTTGAGCTAGGTTTTCATGACAGAGATCGTGTACAATTTGAGTTGACTTTATGTTGGCAAGGTGGTTCTTTCCAGTTCAGGAAAATAAAGGAAGTGTTTGATTTGGGCATTCAAGTGATTTCTATTTTGGCTTATGTGGTGTTTAATTGCAAATTACCTAATTGGAAAGTGTAAGGGTTTTCGTGATGAATCTTTGATTTTGGATTTGACCCTTATGATGGAGTGTTGGCATTTTGTTGTTGCAATGAGAATCTTTTATTTTTAGTTGGGTTCTATTAAAAAAAGGGACTATTTGAAGTGTGTTATGTTGTGCATCTCTGGTTAAAGAAGGTGCTCCTTGTTTAAGTGAGGAGATCGATTGAGAGACGGAACAAGAGTTCCGTGTGTTTTGTGCAGAATATGTATATTGGTACCAAAGGGAATGATGTCCCAAGGTACATTGGTTTGTTTCTAGAAGTTGTGGGGATGTTGGAAGTTGGCATATCACTGGGACCATCTCGAGCCTATGCGCGGAGTACGCAACGTCTTGTATGTCCCGATGCTGAGTGAGTATCAGAGAGGTCCAAAGTTTGAGGCTTCACGGGAGCTGCTGACCTTCGAGTAGCATCCTGTGTGTTTTTTAGAGAGGTCAGAGCGAGTGCTGAGGCACAAGTCGTTGGTATGTGTCAAGCTTCTTTTGTCCCATTAGTCTGAGAGAGAGGCGACTTGGGAGTTGGAGTCTCGCTTGCGCGAGCAAATTCCAGAGTTGTTCACGTCGGGTATATGTTCGTTGTTGGTTATCTCCAGTTGTGGTTGACCTTCGAGTAGAACGACAAGGAGAATTTGGGGTCGAATTCTGTTTAAGGGGACTAGAATGTAATATCCTGAATATCATTAGAGAGTGCAATTAAATTAGAGAGAGAATTAAAGGAATTAAAAGAGGGAAATTCAGATTTTATGAGAGAATTAGACTTTGGGCCTTTGGTCCATGGCTTTTGGGCCCAAGGGGGAGTTGGCCATAGGAAGGAGGCAGCCCCCACCAAACCCTAAACACCAACTACTGTAACACGACGCACTGTAGCATCCCCTGCTGTTGCCCCATGGCCGATGCCCTTCCCTGGCCAAGCGAGAAGAGAAGAGAGGGGGGATCACGTGGTGATTCTTGCATTCTTCAGCGGATTCTCCAAGGGTAACCCTCAATCCTGTTCAATTAGTCCTGTAGTCTTGCGTTTTGGCAATGTCGGTATTAGATCGATTTCCGGTAGTCTGTAGTGCCCGACTGTTTAGGTTTGTTAACTACGAATTCTGGTCTGGCCATCTCTAGAGAATTGTGGGTAGCATCATTATGTTTCCGTAGGATCTTGTATCAGGTCATTTGGATGACCGGATCATAAGTTATGATTTTTGCGACGTCGCAGTTCAGAGGCTCTGTCAGAATTCTGGCAACAAGTATTATATGGTTATTAGAAATTAGCTAACGAATTATTTAGAGGATATCAAAAACATGAAAGTTATAGGTTATTTAATAAGGTTTCCAGAAAGCCAGAGAACTTAATTTTTAGATGTTTGTACTGAAAGTTACGTAAATTTTAGTCTCGCTATCCAGAACCTCTTACGGGATTTAGTAGTTTTAGTAATCTGTTTGGTAGGGATAGAGGATGACATAATCTGGGAATCTCACCAACAAGTTGAGTGTGGGCAATTTAATAAGCTTTCCAGATAATCAAAGAACACCATATTTGGGTAAGTATACTAAAATTTATGATTTTTAAAAGAAGACTATTCTGTTTGGGACAGAGTGATGCTCATGGGAGTTGGTGTTTTGGGTTGCGCTAGGGAGCGTAGTTAATCATATATTTGTTATTAGCAATGTCTTGTTCAGAAATGTCTTTTTAGTGTGATTGTTAAAAATGCTCCGGTGGTGGTTTGATTCTGGGGGCAGCGCCCCCTTCGCGTCATCAAGCTTCACACGGTTGAGGCAAGTGCAATTAGTCGGTAGAAGAATTGAAGTGAATGCTCATGAAAGTTTGTGTTATGATTATGTTCTTTATTCATGAATATCGCTGCTGGTCATTACATTCTTATGTTGGATAAATGAATAGACTCATGTGCATCATGTTATTATCCTTTAGACTTGGCCACATGGTGGCCAAGTATTGATTTTGAGGTCCCCATCATGTTTTGGATGGGCTTGAGGTCCCCGCACTCGTGGAGTGTGGGCTTATGGTCTCTGTGCTAGAAGACACAAGCATGGGTATGCATTGACGGATGCATACTCCGCATTACCCGTAAATGCAAAGAGAAAAGAAAAGGTGCATCTGTGGCATTTGCATTGCATGAGCATATGCGTTGATTTGAGATGAAGAATTGTGATTGATTGATTGTGACAAAGTTGTATATTGAATTACTGTATTAATTGTACTTTGCTGAGTCATGGACTCACACTTGCTGTTTGTTTAAATTTTTAGGTACCTCTTACACGGATGACATGCGTGGGAAGGGCTAGTAATATGATCTATTGCACACTGCCATGAACCATTCATGAATGATTAATTTTGGACTATGAATTAATAATTGAGCAAACTGCCAAGATGATTTCTTTTATTGGATATGTCTTTATGCATCTGTTGCTTTGTAATAGAGTTGATTAGCGTATCATGGAAGGTTTTATTATTATGAATTAAGTTGGATGTTTGAAATATTTGAATATGTTATTGAATTTTGTTAGAACCTCTTGTATGCTTAACTGTACAAAGGAGGTTCTGCCGAAATTTAGTGTAATGTCTTAGATTTTAAATTGTTACCTTGTTATTTTAGTAGCATTCCAGACTCATGTTGGGCTAGGGTGTTATAGCTAAAAGCTAATGGCACAATAGCCAAAGCTTGGCTTTTCAAATTAATCTCCATGACGTTATTGCACCCCTCTATCCCCCCAGATTCTGCTCCCATATGCAGCTTTCCTTTGTTTTTGTTTGAATCACCCCCACTTTTCTGAACAGGAGAATTATGAGTATCTCCACCATACTTTTCTGCCAGTTTCGCCCATTCAGTTTTGTGATTACTCCCATTGGATTCCTCTTCATCCTCCTCCTTTTCGTCATCCTTTTCTATGAATATGTAATTTGTTAAAATGATCACACACTGGAGCTCCTTTCTTCCCACCTACACCCCCTTCCACTTTAAATTTAATCTCATAATCCACAGAATTAATAAAAATTTCGACATAACAATTGATATTAGTAGGGTCCCTGCTCAGAACTTTCACCCTAATAGGGTCAACCTCACTAGGCTAACCTCATCCATTTCTAATGGTTCCCTAACTGTGCTGACAATTTCCTTCACAATTTCTACTATTTTTGCTGGTATAGGGATTCTAGAAACTTTAACCCATGCAGTTGTTAAAATTGAAGAAGCTTTAGGGTCCATATTGGATTTCTCAATCTTAGCTTTGATGGAATGAAGCGCCAACTCAACTCTTGTTTTTGCCCAAGTTTCCAGCATTTCTTTAGAGGGAAAAACTACTGCATATTCAGAATATGAGATCTTTCTCACTTTCCAATCCCAGTTGGCTTGAATTACATGCTTCAGCTCAGCTTCAATTTTACTCATAGAGGTTGTTCCCTCTTTAACAATCAACACCCCTGTAGCAGCTTGTTGCTCAACCAATTTTAATCCAGAAAATTGTAAACTATAAAAGCCTTGTCCAGGAATCCCAAATCCATACAACTTCAACCCCAATTTTTTCTGATCCTCAGGGCATCCTGATGTCATGTGTCCTGTTTTCTTGCACTTGTAGCAAACCAGTGGATTAGAGCACCTGGCCTGATGATGGCCAGTCTGAAGACATCTAAAGCATGTTCCACGATCCTCCGTTTGGAGCACCCTAGTGTTAGGTCCAATATCACCCCAATTTTTGTTTTGTTCCTCCCCTTTTGCAAAACCTAACTCGAAATCTCGATTAACATCATCTCTGTTTCTATCCGCTCTAGTATGACCGCCTCTACCCGTAGAACTGCCTCAAAAATTCCCTCTCTGAGAATTAGCCCAACTGAAACCACCATCTCTACCCTGCGACTTTTTGTGAGGGTCTTTCTACCATCCCTTCCCCTGAGTAAAATTTCCCCTACCTAATCCCCCAAAACCGCAAGAATCAAATCAATCTCTATTCGTATCTTGAGGACCAAACTGCGTACCTAGTTTTTGGTAAATCCCATACTGATTCTCCTGATTTCGCCTCTTCTGCTCTTGGTCTCGATGAAGCTTTGTTCGCAAATCATCCTATGCCAACAAGTCATCATCTTCCATCCATTCCTCAGGAGCGGACCTCTTCCCCCTAATATTGTGACCACCACCCCCAAATCGATCCATTTTCTCACCCGCACCACTTCGGCGAAGGATCGCTTCAGCGGTGGAGGATCTTGAATCCGCTTAACCACCCTAGCTCGCCACCCCAACTGATGAACCTCATGGTTGCGAGCCGAAAACCCTAGCTCCCCTAAACACGCATTTTTGGGAATCCAAAGCCACAATGAAGTTGGAATGTGATGCTAAGAGTGAGCGTAGAGATCAGATAAGGACAGAGCACCCACCAACCCGGATCAATGGACGGAGGATAGAGCACCCACGCAAGCTTTCTCGTGAAGCTTCCGCCACCAACCCCAGTGGCAGAATCGGCCTTTCGCCAGTCGAGCAGCCGCGCGCCTCCGTCGCCGGTGCTTTTGCCGAGGGCCTTCCAATCTTTTCGCCAGGCGAGCGACGCGATGCCACCACCGACAAATCCGCCGAGGGCAAACCCGACTTTTCACCGAGCAAGCAGTCTCACGAAGGTTCCATACCATCACGAATGTTCCATTCTAATGTGGATATGAGTTAAAATTTCTAGACAGTATTGTGAGCACTTTCCCCACGCTTTAGTAGTCTTGGCTAATTTTGCCCCGACCTTTCCCAACCATTGTGGTATTGCCACCTCCGCCCCCACCCCTCCAAGCTAACCCTCCGATGTCCTCGCCCTCGTCATCCAAGGAAGGGTACTCACCCCATTGATGCTTCTTGCTGCACATATCTCTTCCTCCAGGAGAGGACATTTCCAGTGCTCCCACCTCTGATTGTGTGTTTCTAGTGCTCCTACCTCTGATTGTGCTACTGGTCCTCTACTCTCCGGAAAATGATGCAAATGGTCATAAAAAATTCCAAAAAAGTTTCTCCCCTCCTCTCATCTCATGTGAATTTTCAAGTAATGGCAATTCCTGTGGAAGGATTTCCCCCTTTTAGTGCTCTCTCCCCACAAAGGTTATTGGATCATAATTCGTCATAGGTTCCACTAGTTGTAACACTAATCAATTTTATTTCATCGACAAACATTCCTTTTAAATAGAACTCCCTCCAGGTGTTATAGGTCAAAACCAATCCACTGTCTTCTGTACTTCAAATAGGTTGGTTCCTAAAATCTCACCACTACCCAATACTTGTCCACCAAAGAACGATCGCTATATTACACTTTATAAGACTTGGCAACACAAGTTGGTTAATTCCTTTCTCAAAAGGAAGAAACAAACCAAAAATAGGTTCAACTTACCAAGAAACGTTGCTCCTCGGAGTGAGCACGAGACCAAGAAGAATAGTCAAATAGCAATGATATCGGAAAGCAAAATACGAGTCCACAGTTGAGGGCACATGTCCCACAAGAAGGAATATCAAACCTCCATAAATCATGATAAAACATTGCTATTGAAACTCAAGAAACTCTTAAGCTATAACAACAAAAAAGTTGCAGATTATAATTCTTAACTCCAACCTCAAATACTTATGGTACAGATTTTCCGTTAACAAAGAAAGCAGTTTCCTTTGATTACATCATTGCTTGTCATCCCAGACAAGAAGTGCCATTTAAACCAATTCACATTAATCACTTAAGAACTAAATAGAACTTCCCAAAAGACCACGAATGCAAAACTCCAAATATTTCTTTTAATCAATATTTCGAAAGGCAGTTAACTTACTTTCTCTCTAAAAGAATCATCACCACTCCAACGAGTCAGAAACTTTTGTGGACTATCTTACTAACATCCAGGATAATTCACTCTTAACAAGATTCGTTATCACCAACTCTTCCTTTATAAAGCCCCAAAGGCTTACCAAAAGGTACATACTACTTTACCATCTCATCCTCGATTGAGAGTATACCAAATTCTTACAACCTCACTACACAACCACTTTATTTTAGAGGGAACCTACTGCACCATTTAAAAGGTTATACCAAAAAAAACCCTTTCGTCGTAAACATGTTGTCGTCCGACTATTTCACAGCCATGTCAGCGTAAGCCATCTATTAAATCACATGAGTTCAACCTTTATTGATGCTCAACACCACACGTCAACACACAACGGTTGTACTTCAACCCTTGTTGCTATCAACCGACCTTATCATGAAATCTATATGCTACCTACTTGCCTTGACAAATCACATGAACAATTACAACCACCTATTCACATCGTTCTTTATAGAAGAGCTATTCAGAACTCTTCCCATAATATTCTACATCCACTAGTTTCTAGCCCTTCAATCTTTTATAGGCAAATCCAACATTTAATCATGGTAAGAAACATGTAGTCCTACTAACTATATAGGTTCACCACGTATCTATAGAAAAGATAATTCCCTGTTTAATATCCACTAAAGCAAAAATCCAGTGTCTCCTCAACTTTCCTTTTGCACACAGTTAATTTTATCCATTAAGACCGAATAATCCAACAAGATTAGCAGACTAAACAATTTTAGTGGTCAAACCAGTTCGTCAAATTTTCACACTTCTTAATAACTCCTTTAACTTCAATTAGGTATAGCCATACCCTTAATCACAGCTCATTAAGAACTAATACAAGACACTTTCAAATTAATCAACTTTCCTTCCAGGGATCCTAGTTAAGATCGATCATGCACACACTGCAGACCCAACTTGATAATCCATATCATATCCATTAATTGCTTTGATTATAACCTCTCACTTGACCAAGGCAAAACATCGCTAAAGTGTTTAACATCTTCTTTCATAAAAGAGAACCATTAATCTTCAACACTCAAAATACCCAAGAGAGATACATTGAGTCGAAACCTCCACGTACTAAAGGACTTGCAAAAGGAAGTTTTCATTAACCAAAAACATCACGCAAATAAGCGGGTCATGGTTTTCCAATGGAAAAGACAAAACTCCATTATAAAGGTCAAACTTGACAATCAACCAAAATCACCAGCCACAAGAGTAACTCATCGGTTGGGAAAACATTGATTGCTTTACAGGGCAACTTAAACCAATGGGAACACAGCAACATTCCTCAAAGAATCCCATCAACTGGAATGGACTACTAATCCAAGAGAAGTTCATCAGCCACAACTAGACAAGAGTTGACCAATTTCAAATTTCAAGGAAGATAACAACTCTCCTAAGGATATTCACTATCAACACCTGTACTAGGATATCTGAGGTAACCACTTCCCTATTCTCATACCGCGAACGGTGGTGTAACCTGGTACAGCCCAGGGCCACAACCACGACCTCAACCTCTCAACATGGGTTATCCCCACCCATAATAGTCATATAATAAAATTAATGAGCAATCATACTCAATTCATATCAGCAATCATCAATATGATATAGCGGAAACGTAAATGCAATGCTTTGCCCACTCCCATCCTCATGTGCGCGATGTGTCAAATTTTAAGTTGATTAACCATTAGCAAATTTTAATTAATCCATTCACCACGGACCTCTGACCGCTCGATACTAATCAGTAACACCCCAGCCCAACTAAGGCTTGGAATGCTACTAAATTAAATAAATTAAACGTAATTAAACTAAAACACCCTACAAAATTTGGCGAGAACCTCCTTTGTATAGTTACCTATCTGGGAGGTTCCAACAACGATTATAACATATAAAGATAATCCAAATTGCGTAATGAACAAGATATAATCAAAACAGGCTATTCGTTACTAAGACATCCCTAGCAACTAAACATCTAATGAATAGATCATAAGCATCCAAAACGTCTATTCATTTATTACAGATTACTCCAAGCAAGCAATAATCAAGAAGAGTACTTTAAACGGTTCATTCATCTCCTAGTTAATTTTCTTTCATTCTATGGTGGGTAGTTCGTGCAAAAGTGCAAGATGTCTAATTCTTCCTTTCTCCCATGCATGCTGATCTCGTAAAGGTACCTAAAACACAACAAACAACAAGGGGTGAGTCCAAGACTCAGCAAATATAATAAATGGCATCAACAACATACAAGCATGTAAATCATCAACTATACTTTACAAAACCACATATCAATCACCTTACACACACATGCTATGCAATATGCTCAAAATGATCCTTTTCCTTCTCTTTCCCTTTTGCATTTTACCGGTAATGCAAAGTGTGCATCCGTCGATGCACACCCATGCTCGTGCCATCCGCACAGGGACCATTGCCCATACTCCGCAAGTATGGGGATTAAAGCCCATGCTTTACAAGCATGGGGACCTTTAGCCCGTCATCAATATGACGGGGACCTCAAGAGTTGCTTGGTCATCACATGACCAAGACTTCAATAAGCCAACATGATGCATATGTATGAATTCTCAAATTAATACAAACATACATCCGCAACAATATTGCATATGAATATTCTATTCATACTACAAAAGCTCATAAACATAGACTTCACAACTATCAAACATCCATGATTAACACATAACACATATCTCTAGCAACCATGAACATTACCAACTATGCCATCCTCACAATTCATGAACACACAAATTCTCATAATATATATCAAACATTGCCATTCAACCATATATATTATAACCATCATTATACTTGCCTTAACCGCGAGAGAATGAGGGACGCGCAGAAGGTGCTGCCCCCGGGACCAGTCCACCACCTGAGTAATAATTATAACGCACGCTAAGATGGCAGTAGCGGACCAAAACAAAGTATACAACAACAATCACTAACTCGCAAAAGCGTCTAACTCGATCCCAACCCCAAATCCTAAACGTCGATCTGTCCCCTCGGTGGACAGTCAACTTCTAAAATCCATAACTTTCACTAAAGGAGTCCAAATAAGGTTTTCTTGGACTTTCTGGAAAGGTAATTAAATTACCCAACTAAACCTAGTTGAGGGGCACTTCTGAATCGGCCATCTAATACCCCTACCAAGCCAATTTAAAAGACATCAATTTCACGTCGGGTTCTCTGGATAGTACACTAAAAATACCATAACTTTTACTACGTGCGTCCAAATCTTGCGTTCTTTAGCTTTCTCGAAAGGTGTGGAAATTACCTACATTTTTCGTTATATCAAGATCCTCTAATTCCTTCTTTAACTAAAGGCTTAACCCAGTTTTCTACAAACTGTCAGAATGCTGACAGATTAGCAGGACAGCAACACTAGAAAAATCATATCTCACTAATCGTTAATTGGATTTGGGCGTTCTTGGCGGCCACGGAAAGCTAAGGACATAACCCAACTATCTCTAAGAGATGGGATCCACATATTCTACCTCTAAAGACATCAAAACCTCCGTTCAATCTACTGGACAGAATGGGATCTAAACAACTGTCAATGCTAAACAACTAATTAAACATCTAATCCATGGGGAACGAAGGTTACCTACGACGGTCTTCCGAAGATCACGAACACCCGCTGGTGGTCTCTCCTTCCTTCTCTTCTCCCTTCTCTCCTTCTTCCTCTTCCTTTCTCTTCCCTTCTTCCTTGGCCGGCAGCATGGCGCGACATGGCTTGGCCAAGGAGGACGGCAAGGAGGGGGAGGCGGCATCAATGGGGAGGGCGTGCTACAGTGCTACAGTACGGCGCCGGCACTGTAGCAAGGATTACTGTAGCAAACCCTAGGGTTTTCCCCCTCCTCCTTTTGTTGGTGGCTGCTTTCCTCATAGGCCATAGGCCACTTTGGTTAAATTCCCCCCTTATGGCCGGCCACCACCTCCCACCTTTGGGCCAAATACCAATGGGCCTGAGGCCCCGGCCCAGGTTGTCCAAATTTCGCTGTAAACCCCCTCTTTAACTGCTTAAATAACTATTTTCTATTTAGCCCTTTTCCTAATTTAATTATTCTCTCCCGAATATTCTTTCGAATACTTTTGGGGTATTATACCGCCTTAGCCGAGCAATGCTGGCGCTCATGCATGTGCGCCACGACGCCCTCGTCACCACCTCATGCTCCTGGGAGTGTTAGTGATTCCAAGCCATGGTAAAATCCGAGTATTAGGCATTCCAAGCCATGGTAAAATCAGAGTGTTAGTGATTCCAAGCCATGGTAAAATCGGAGTGTTAGTGATTTCAAGCCATGGTAAAATCCGAGTGTTAGGCATTCCAAGCCATAGTAAAATCAGAGTGTTAGTGATTCTAAGCCATGGTAAAATCGGAGTGTTACTGATTCCAAGCCCTGGTAAAATCGGAGTGTTAGTGATTCCAAGCCATGGTAAAATCGGAGTGTTAGTGATTCCAAGCCATGGTAAAATCCGAGTGTTAGGCATTCCAAGCCATGGTAAAATCGGAGTGTTAGCGATTCCAGTGGCGTGACAAGAGTTTGACCAGAAATGGGTTGGCGTGACAGCGTTGTTTTGTCATGCCACGGGTGGTGGCGTGACCAAAAGGGTCAGAATTGGAAATAAAGTGTGCCGGGGGTTAACTTTAAAATAAAATTCCAAAAAAAGTTAATTAACAAAAAAAAATTCGCCTAATTTGAAGAATCTTTTTTTAATTTGGCCTCGTAGTGCCATGTTAATTACAAAAATAGCACCGTTAATACCGAAATTGCAAATATGGCCCCATACTGAGCGCGAAAGTCCGAGAAGCTGACGCGTGTCACATTCCGCGCTAGGGGAACGCGGAAAGCCAGTGAGCTACGTAGAATATCGGGCAGGCACGGGAACTAGGTTTTTGGGTGTGGAAGGGTTACAGCCACATCCCGCGCTACTTGGCCGTACGAAGTCCCAATTAATGCTTTAATGCAATGCATGCACAACAAAGATGCAATCGCCTTGCAATTAATGCCTTTAATGCATGTGCGTTGCAAAAGCTTGACTACGGTGCACTTCCCGTGCTCTCCTGCCGTGGAAGGCAGCCGGCCGCTTTTCGTGCTCCGGAGGCGCGGGACCAGGCTGGGCTCGCCATCTTCCGCATCGCGCCGTTTGGTTCCGCGCCTGCCCGCCTCCCGCGCTGGCCTATTGCTTTCTGTGTTGCCCTAGCGTGGAATGTGACACACGTCAGTTTCCCGGACTTTCGTGCTCGGCTGGGGTCCATATTTGCAATTTCGGTGTTAACAGTGCTATTTTTGTAATTAACGTGGCACTACGGGGCCAAATTAAAAAACAATTCTAATTTGAAATGTAGCAAGGATCCTCAAATTGTCCGGTACGGCAACTACTGTAGCGTTAATACTAGTACTTTGCACATTGATTAACCGACTTGCTGGTTTGGCTGGATCTAAGCACACATTAAATCTTGGTAACACTCCGGCCGTGCAACGGCATTAAGTCTGAACGGCTTCAGTTCGGTCACATAACCGTCTGCCGGATCCACCAAACTGAATATTCTCCCTTGCCACATAGGGCATCAAAAATGGGATGAAAAAGCAGGAAATAAGTGGGATGAAAAAGCAGGCCATAAGGCTCCTTATGGTCGGCCATAAGCTTTGGGGGAAAAAAATGAAAGTTGGCCATAGCTTGAAGCCAACCTCAGGTTTAAGGTCCGATGACAAGCAATAAAAACTTTGGCTTTCTCTCCTCCCCTCGCTCCCATGTCGAGTCACCGGAGAACAGGAGAGGGGAAAGCGGTGCCGTCGGGTAGAGCAGGTGAGGGGAAATGAGGAAGAGGGGGGGGGGGGAGCAGGGGAGGCGGCGAGTAAAGCAGCGGGAGGAAGGATGGAGATGGAGGGCCGGGAGGGAGGGGGTGGTGGAACTAGGGAAGAGACAAGAGAGAAAGGGAGAAGAGAGGGCGGGAAGGAAAATTTTTTCCTGATTTTTTATAATGACGTGGGTCGTTCTTTATACATTGCCACAAGCCAAGTCACCACCTTAAGACCAACTTTAGAAATGAACATCGTAGATGCCCTTATGGGTTGTAGCATAGTGGTATGGAATTTTTGGCTCACCTAAGCTTGGGAGCTGTAACACTGAATGTGATAAGTATGTTCTGCTTAATTGAAAAATTTTACCCTAAGGAATTAGGACTACTAAAACCAGCATTTTGAATGGTTAATTAACAAGATAGTTGTTTTTATGGGTTATTTGATCTGGATCCTGTACTCCTCAGGCCAGCCATTCAACCCCTGGATTATCTGCCTTCTGGACTAAATGTAAGGTGCTTGCAACATGTTGGTACATGTACTAGATGCATCTGGTGAGTGTTGAGACCTTCATCTATGAAAACAAGACCATCACCTATGCACCTTACTGCTGGCCTACACCTAATCCATTAGAAAAACTGCTCCACATGGTACCTGTACTTTGACACTGTTTCACTGCCTACCACGCACAGTCCAGTTGTGGGCTCAAAACACACCATACTGATGCATTTTGTCACAGTGATTAGGCCTTGATTTGAAAGACAGGCACCCAAAACTAACGCAGAGCCCTACATCTTAGGCTGGAGTCTGATGAGTGTGACAGTGACAAGATACTAGCTTAGGCTTTGCTTCCAACGCACGAAAAACTCACTGGTTACTTTGTACGACGACTGAAGCATTTCGATTTCATCATGCAACTAATCAGACAGATAATAGTTTGATTGTTAACTGTATAAAACTGAGAAGAGAACAATCCAAGAAAGTTCATTGCAAAGAAAAGTATAGGAAGGATTCTGCAGGTTATGTACCCCTTTTTCATTGTCAACAATCATGAGACATACTTACGTGGTAATATAATAATTTAAACACGCATACTTTTTACACTCAATGATAGAGTTTGTCCTAGTAATTTTGGATCAAATTGCAGCCATCCTTTTCTCATTCTTAGGAAGGATTAACTGAAAGTAGAAACAGACGACACAACAAAACACAGGTCAAAAGAGGATTGCGCCTGAATTAGCTTAGAGAAGCAGCCATCAGTTAGGTCATTGCTTCACGGGAGAACTAGCTACCATATTGTTATGGTTAATTTGTCCCAATCTCATCTACCAAATGCTGACACCATAATCTAAGGTTATTAACATTGGCATGGCGATATATGTGTGTCCTTTTGTAAAAGAAAAAGCTTTCTAGTTATTGATCATACTCCACTGAAATAAAGTATTTTCAGGAGGCTACCCAATCAAAACACTGCTGAATTAACGATTGGGCTTTGTTTACTACAGAAGGGGCCATAAAAACAGAACTAGGATTACATGTATCTAAAGGTTTCAACAGTGCTAAAAAAGACTGACAAGAACTAATGGTAAAATTTGCAGACATGACAGAAAAAAAAAATCACACTCTAATGCAAAACAGAATACAAGGAGAAAAACTTCCATTAGTGAATTGGACCTATTACAAACCTATTTGCAATAGAACTGAATCTGCAGTGGTTGAGAAAAAACATTTTCATAAAGTTGCTCATCAACAGTTGGGTCTTTGTTCACTACTGTAAAAAAAACAAGAGATGAGAAAGCCTAACACTACATTAGTCTGAAGCTTCACCAACAAAATTATGCAGCTCATGAACAAACCGAAAACTCTGAGACATAAAAAAGAGTTATACCTTTTTCCTTGTATACACACAAAACCTGATTTAATTGGTTATTATGCTTTACAATTTTCTCTGAATCAAAGAAGAAACCTTCCCAAAAAAAGAGAAATTAAGAGACCCAAATTAATGATCAAACCACATTGTGGCAGCTGAGGCTTGGTTTCGTCTGCACCTGCCTGGCCTCCACCCACGCCAAGAACCTGTAAACCTTCCCAAACACACACAAGAACACCAGCCCAGCGACGAGCCCGTACATGGCCACGCTTGCCGCGGCGCCCTCTGCCAGCGCCCACCCGGCGAGGTACACGGCGTCACCGGCGACGAACACCCAGCTGGCGCCCTCCAGCGCCGACCGCGTCCACGCGCTCAGCCTCTCCTCGCCGTAGATCCGGCACACCATCCTGGAGCAAAGGGCGAAGATGATGGCCAGCGCTGTCTTGGACAGCCCCCGGTAGAGCACCGTCCGGCCGCCAACGACCAGCGGCTCCATCCGGCAGAGGCAGGTCGCGCACTCGCCGGAGAACCGCGACCACCGGAGCGCGTCCGTCCCGGTGTAGTACGGCAGCACGACGGCGTCCAGGTACAGGCTCGCGTGCAGGATCCCGGACACGGTGGACGCCTCCAGCACCGCGTACCGCACGTCGCCCTCGCTCTCGTTCCGGAACGCGAGCGCCGATGCCTGCAGCGTCAGCAGCAATGCCGGGCCGAGCTGCGATAGCGGGAAGACGGCGTTGATCCGCTGCCCCTTGGCGAGAATCAGAAGCACCAGCGGCAGCAAGAAGGGACCCGAGGGCACCAGGTACTTCCTCTTGATCCTTCCAACGGCCGTCGTCGCCGCGCCGTTGCCCCTCCCGATCTCCAGGGCGGTGAAGGCCGCGGCGGAGAGGAGGCAGTAGGAGGCGAAAGCCGCGACGAGCATGCCGACGGCGGCCGAGTAGTCGCCGGGGTAGGAGCTGTCGCAGTAGTAGTGGTAGGGGCAGGTGATGAAGTCGGTGGTCTCCTCCAGCTGCCACCTCGTGCACTTGAGGATCTGCTGCGTGATGTTGCTGCTGCCCTGGCCCCTCCAGACGGTTGCCGCCTTGTGCATGCCTCCAACTCCAAGAATTGAGAACATCTGATCATAGGACATGGCTGAATCAATGGTAATTATACGACGATGTTGATGATGATGGCTTTCTTCTCCTCTTTCTTGTCTCCCTTGACCCGCAGCTTCTCCTGCTGCTGGGGCTGCTAACCATGTGCATGCTGCATTTGGTGACTAATTATGGCTTCTTTCCAGCGGCAGCGGCAGCTCCTCCTCCCTCATCTTATTGATCCCCTTGGTCTGCTCTGCCTCGTGGATGTTGCTTGAGGAGGGTGATGGGGTTAGATGGCGAAGGTTTAACCGATGGCCTCTGGGTGGTTTGACATGTTTGCCCCCTGGAGGAAGGACGTATTTTGCAGGGTGTACTAGCTTTTGATGGAGACACGATGATTGTACATGGCCTGCAAGAGGTTCGAGAAGCTATTTTTCAACAAGTTATTTATTTATTTTTGATACTAAGGAGCTTCGGTTATATTAATCAGCAGCAGGAGTACAATCAGTCGTGCTGACAATTGGATACGCAGATAACTCTGATTTCTAGTGTAACTCATGCAGGAATTGGCCAAAATCCAGCTGGAACCAAAATAGCTTTTGCTGGCTTCCGGAAAAACCTCAAAAGTGTTGCGTTGTCACAGGCTCTTCATGTGTTCCCGATGAATGTCATGAGATATCACGTTTACAAAAAGTAGCCTAAAATAGTATAAAAAATGGTACAAATGGTACAAAACACACAACTTACTGCTTTTACTGATTCTTAATGTTGCGAACAATTTTGTTAGCAGTCTGTAATCCGGTCACCACTGTTTTCCCAAACTGTGGTGCCTCGTGCCGTCATCCAATTACTAATTGTTGGAAGCCGCGACGGTCCTTGTACGAGAGAACAATTACCACTACTACAGGAAGCCTCATCACAGACGGTTTGGAACCGTCATCACAGACGGTTTTTGAACTGTCTATATTTGTTGGTCTGTGATAACAGGCAGTTATCACAGACGGTTCAAAACCGTCTGTGATACGCACTATCACAAACGGTTTTTGTTGAAACCGCTCAGAAGCTATTATCACGCAGCGGTTTTCATCAAAAACCGTCTGTGAAGGCTATTTTCACAGACGGTTCTTGTTCAGAACCGTCTGTGATGAGTTTTCACAGACGGTTCTTGTTTAGAACCGTCTGTGATAGCCTTTTCTAGGGCAAAAAAAAACCGAAAACGGCTGCTAAAACTTCAGAGGCCGTTTAGAGGCCCTAAACGACCTTTTTTGGGGTTTTCACTTTTTGAGACCTCGCAAAGAGAATCTGACCTTGACTTATGGATTTTCGGATTGAGCTTTTCGTTAGCTTTCCAACGAGCCAAAGAACGTCGTAATCGGAGTTCGTATGCAAAAGTTATGATGATTTTACTGAACGGTGCGCGATCTACCATCCATATTTTTGCCCAAACCAAATAACTCAACATGAACTACACACATCACAAAGAGCATCACCCACATCACGGTAGCATCAACTCAAGAATCCACATCACAAAGCAAAGGGGGAGTAGAGAGAGTGAGGTCGTGGGAGGCCGGCGACGGGTGGAGGAGGCCAAGGCGACGCAAGTCGTGGGAGGCCGTGGCGACGAGGTCGGGGCGAGTTGGAGGAGGCCGCCGGCGACAAGCTCGGCGGAGGCCGGGGCGCAAGGTGTGAGGAGAAGAAACGGCAGAGGAGGAGATGGAGGTATGAGCTGTGAGGAGGAGAGACCGCAGAGGAGGAGATGGAGGTTATATAAAGCGAGTTTCGGCAGCCCGCCCATTATGTTCAAATTTTCATTTCCCGCCCAACAATCAGAGACGGTTCTTGTTAAGAACCGTCAGGATACGCTTTATCACGACGGTTTTTAATAGAACCGCTCAGGATCATTGACGCAGTTCTAATTACAAACCGTCTATGATAATTGCGGCGATGGCGATGCGGCGATGAGTGGCGATGGCGATGCGGCGAAGGATATCCGCAGCGGTTCTTAATTAGAACCGCTCGTGATATACGACGGTTCTTTACTAGAACCGCTCGTGATTGGGATTATCACGACGGTTTGTGAATAGAACCGCTCAGGATAATTCGCTGACAGTTCTATTTACAAACCGTCGTGATATATGACTATCGCTGAGCGGTTCTAAAAATACCGTCTGTGATAGGCTTCAGCGCCACCCGCTGGTCGGACATATTTGAAGATGAGCGGTTCCAAAGGAACCGTCTGTGATGGGGCGTCTACTATAGCCTGCTTTGTAGTAGTGTACAGTAAACACATGAAAGACACGAGAATTTGTTTACGATGTTCGGCAAAGCTACGTCCCTTGGAGTTGAATCGCGGTAGTTCTGTCCGTATAAGGAGTTTTTTTTCCTTCTTATTAGGGTTATAAGAGATCGGCGGTATATATTTATACTTCGATTACATGTTCGACTCGGACTTATAGTCCATACCTCGGGGGGCTTCGCACCCCCAGCCCACAATATTTTGTAACCCCACATGACTGCGTCTCCCTGTATACCTATGTTCGGAAAGCCTATGTTGCACTCCCGCTTTTCGGATACAGCCTCTTTCTTTCACCTTGTTATATATAAGCCATACACAACACTAATACTAGTCATCAACGAGTGCAACTGCATGAGGCAGCCTACCTTTTTAAGTATTACTTTTATTTTAAGTGCACTATTTTTTTTTACAAAACTACTTGATTAGGATAAAACATTACAAACCATCACTACTATTAGTTTTAGTACATTAAATTTTATTTTAAAAATTGGCATAATGGGATACAAATGCAACATTACGAGCAAATTATAAAACTTAAAATCAAAAGTTTCACAATGTGAAAATTTGAAAACTGATTTTTTTTTAAGTCAGTCCCAAATATGTATATATTTGGCTGGCATAGTTTTATTTTTGAATTTATTATCTGAAGTTCGAAATCTTATATATTATCCATATAGTAGACTTGAAGCCAAAGTTTTGCAATTTTAGAACATTTGTTTCACAATTATATAAATGATAATAGCAGTGTTAATTTGAATTCAAATTTCTTTAAAGCTTTAGTTTTCGAATTAAGTTTTGACTCCAAATTTGATTTTATCTCTAAACTAATTTAATTTTGATTTTGAATTTGTCTCCAAATTTAATTGTATTATATATATATATATATTCCTTTTTGAATTTGAATTTTAAATTACTTACCTATTTCACTCAAATTCAACCTTATACTTCAAACATGATATGTGGACTCTAGACTAAATTTGTTCTGAATCTTGAGTCTTGAGCATCAGAAAAGGCGTGGTGTCTTTATGAATCCCGCAGTATCTGTTGCATGGCTCCAATGCATGCACGTATATTCCTTTTTGGTACTCTTGGTCTTGTTGCCACCGAATACAGGGCATGGCTGTTTTTTTTATTCAGCTTTGGTCTACTTGCCAGTGGCACCAAAAAATTTACCGTATGTGCGATATGTGCGATTCAGTCATAGGTGCTGGGGCCATGTTTTAATTTGCAAGAAGATATAAGGCATAAGCTAGCACGGCCAAAAAGATAAATGATCCAAACCTATTCGGTCAACTACCCACAGGACAATTATTATTTCCTTTGTATATTTTGACTCCGAGACAAAACTTAGGACATATGGATTCCATGTAATCTTGATAGGAATTGTAGGAGGACACTACTTATATGTATATAAATCGGGACTTTAGACTACAAAATAAATGGATCTGATCTTTCTTTCCCCCAATTAATGTGAGAATTTTTAGCTTTTTTCTTCTTCTACTAATATGGCAATTTCTATTTTTTTTTTTACTTCTACGATTAATGTTGTAGCTGTTAGAATAAGACTCCTTTTGTATTTCCTTATCTGTATATGACAACCACTTTGTATTCCCTATATATATTGCCCATTAGGCCTCTTAAATATATGCACACAATATTCATAACATGGTATTAGAGTTAGAGCACTAACTCTAGTTTTTCCGCACCCACCTCGTTGCCACCGTCGCCAGCCCACGACTGAGCCACCGCCCTCCTTGGGTCGCCGCCGCTCTGCTGTCTTGTTGTCGTCGCTGCTATGCCATGAGGCAGCTTGAGCCTCGGCTCCCGAAGCCGAACCCGCCGTTGCTTGACCTTCCGTTCCTGAAGCCGACGCTACCATGCCCGATGCCAAGGACGTCGCCCAAGGATGACGTGGTTTGAGCCGACGCCGGACGAGTTATCGCCTGATGCCAGCCTCCACCCGAGCCATCGCCTAACGTCGTCCTCCGCATGACACGCCCGACGCCTTGACCTCCGCCCGACATCGCCTCCTAACGCCTCGCTCGCAAGAACGACCCACCTCCGACGCCGCAGAGCTCGCTGAAGCCCCCCGCCCATGCTCGCCGGAGCTGCTGCCAGATCCGCTGCTGCCACCCTCGGCCGCCGCCGCCACACGAGGAACCCTAGTTCCCCCACCTGTTTCCTTCATGAGCAGGCTTCTGAGCATGCCAGTTTTTAATTGCAGGAGTTTTAGCCGGCCCAAAAAAAATCCAAAAAAAGAAACAAAAAAGAAACAAAAGAAGAACATCGATCTAATCGCTGCACTGTCTAGCGTCGCTTGTTAGACTTCGTTGCCTTGGTCGCCACGCCATCCAGCGCCGCCTACTGATAGCTTCTGTTCCATCAGCTGTGAACCCATTCTCAAGAACAAAGCTCCATGGGACAAACTACAAGTTGTGGTCTTCACTCATGGAGATCACGCACGATGGTCTCCTCTAGGGACATGTCACTGGTGCTCGACCTTGTCCACCATCATCAGTTTAGCCTTCTCTCAGATAGCCTACTTCTACACTTTCTATAGAAGATGAGGCCGTCAAAAAGGAGGCAGAGGCCGCTACTGCTGCTGCTGACACTACTAATGAGGCCTTTCAGTATGCCATAGACCTTTTTGAACGCTGGTGTGTTGATGATGCCCATGTTCGTGCCATCCTGGTGATTAGCGTCGACGACTCCATCCAGCCAGACATTGTTGGTCTGCATTCAACTCGCCAAGTCTAGGAGTACTTACGCGAGCGATACCAGCAGAACAGCGATGGTTAGTTCTTTTCGCTTTAGTGTGAGTTGGAGATGCTTCGCCAGGAGGACTCCTCCGTCGACGACTTCTTCTGAGCCCTGGCCAGTCTCTGGCACCAGCTGGATGAACTGGCTTCTCTGCTCTACCAGGAGTGTCAAAAGGTGCAGAAGGCGGATTGTGATTACCTTCGCCTTTATGACTTCGTCTGCCATCTACGCATAGAGTTTGAGCCTGTTAGGGCTCAACTGCTGAGCCGCTCACCACGACCGATAGTTACCGAGGCTCTTTCGACGCTTCGTGCTGAGGAGCTTCGCCACGGATTAGTAGCACAGTTTGTTCCGGTTATGCTTGCTAGCCCTTCTTCTTCGACTACACACTAACCATTTCTGCTTCGACTACAGTCCCTCCTTAGGTGTCTGTTTCTGCTCCTATTTTTGCACCAACTGGGGTTCAATGCAATTATTGTAAGAACTTCGAGCACGACTACCACCATTGTGCGGTGCGAAAAAAGCAGAACAAGGCGAGTGGACGATCCAAGGGGGGCAGGAAGACCCTTCCTCGACGGGAGGACATACCAGCACGTCAGGACCATCTTAGCGAGGTAACTCTGTTCAATAGTTCTGCCAGTTTAGCTCAAAGGTCTCATCTAGGTACTTCTTGGGTTCTGGATTCTAGTGCCTCTTTCCACATGACACCAGATTCCACATCTCTCAGTTCAGTAGGACCTCATGTTTTTTCAATCTCTGTTTAGACAGCTGACGATACTCCTATGTCTGTCAGTTGTCAGGGCACTTTTTTGTCTACTAACTTTTTTGTTCCAGCTGTTGCCCATATTCCCCAGCTTACCATGCAGCTTCTCTCGGTGGGTTAGCTCACCAATCTTGACTGTAAGGTTGGTTTAGACTCTCACACCTGTTTCATTCAGGATCAACAAACAGGGACGGTACTTGGGACTGGCTAGCGCTGTAGGGCTCGTTAGGGTCTCTACATCCTTAATCGTCTCCACCTTCTGTCTACTTCAGTTGCTCCTATCACCTCTACATCTACTTTCACCGCCACTGCTGCCACCACCTTTGGAGTTTTTGCACAGTGGCATCATCGTTTAGGTCACTTGTGTGGGTCCTGTCTTTCTTCATTAGTTCGTAAGGGTGTTCTTGGACGTGTTACTGTTGACACGACCATGTTTTGTTAGGGTTGTAAGCTAGGCAAGCAGCTACAACTTCCTTATCATTCTAGTGAGTCCTTGTCTTCTCTTCCTTTTGACTTAGTTCATTCAGATGTATAGGGACCTACACCTATTATCTCTAAAGATGGGCATAAATCTTATGTGATCTTCATTGATGATTATTCCTGTTTTATATGGATTTTCCCTATGTCTAATCGTGGTCAGTTTCTTGCGATCTATCATAGCTTTGCAACGATGGTTCATACTCAATTTGATTCTTCCATCTGTACTTTTTGCTATGATTCTACTAGCGAGTACTGTTCTAGTGCTTTTAGATAGTTTTTTTCTGAACAGGGTACTCTTTACCAGTCTTCTTGTCCTAGTGCCCATGCTCAGAATGGGGTTGCTAAGCGCAAACATCATCACCTGATTAAGACTGCCCACACTCTTCTCGTTGCCTCTCACGTTCCACCATAGTTTTGGGCTGAGACTGTTTCTATGGCTGCATATCTCATCAATATGCAGTCTTCCACTGCTCTTAAGGGTGTCAGTCCTATAGAGCGTCTCTATTCTCGAGCCCCCAATACACTCACCTTCGTGTTTTATTGTACTTGTTTTGTTCTGCTGCAGCCTCGTGAGCGCACTAAACTATCGGCCTAGTCAGTTGAGTGTGTGTTTCTTAGTTATAGTTCTGAGTATAAAGGTTATCGCTGCTGGGATCCTTCTGCTCAACAGATCAGGATTTCACGACACGTTGTCTTTGACGAATCTCGACCTTTCTTCTATCGAGATTCGGCCCATTCTCCTGTTTCCATCGTTGAGTCGCTTTCATGGTTGTCTATTTCTGACTCTTCACCTATTTCTCCACTATCACAGTCTTCCCCAGGTCTGTCTCTAATGGTTCCTTCTGTACCTCTGCCTCCGGTGCCGTCTCCTGTAGCACCACCTCTTGTTCCTACAGCACCATTGTCTCGTTTCTGTTGTATTCACTACTCCAGGCATCCTCGTCCTTCACCAGTCTCCTCTCCTAGTATCTTGCCAACACCCACATCTGATCCTCCTGATGATGCTCCTCGTTACGTCCTTCGTGACCGGACATCCCTTCGACCTTTTAATCGTCTTGGATTTGCTCCGATAGCTTTTGCTCTCTCTGTCACTGAGCCTAGTTCTTATCGTGAGGCTGCTCCTCATTCTGAGTGGCAGCTCACTATGGCAGAGGAGCTTGATGCTCTTTGACATACGGAGGCTTGGGATATTGTACCGACACTTGTGCATGCTCGTCCAATCACATGCAAGTGGGTGTACAAGATTAAGACCTGGTCTGATGGTACTATCGAGTGCTACAAGGCTCGTCTTGTGGCTCACAGCTTTCAGCAGGAGTACAGTCATGACTACTATAAGACTTTTGCCCCTGTTGCCCATATGACCACTATTCACACCCTTCTTGTGGTTGCTTCTGTTCGTCGGTGGTCTATCTCTCAACTGGATGTTAAGAATGTCTTTCTTAATAGTGTTTTGTATGAGGAGATCTACATGTAGCCACCACCTGGGTATTCTATTCCCGATAGGCACGTCAGTCGTCTTCGTTATGCTCTTTATGGCCTCAAACAGGCTCCTCAAGTCTGGTTTGCGCATTTTACCTCAGTGATTACTACTGTCAATTTCACTGTCAGTTTCCATGATCCTGCTCTTTTTATTCATGTCTCATCTCGAGGTAGGACACTGCTTCTTCTGTATGTTGATGATATACTCATCACTGGTGATGATTCCTCATTCATTATGTATGTGAAGACACATCTCAGTGAGTAGTTTTTTATGACTGATCTTGGTTCTCTTACGTACTTCCTTGGGATTGAGGTATCTTCCATGCCTGAGGGCTACTGCCTCTCCTAGCAGAAGTATGTCTAGGATCTTTTTGATCGGTCTAGTCTGACTGACACTCGCACTACGGAGACTCCCATGGAGTTATCCGTATAGCTTTGTACTACTGATGGTGATCTTCTTGAGGATTCTACTCGACATCGCCATCTTGTTGGGAGTTTGGTGTATCTTGTGAACACCCATTCTGATATTGCTTATGTTGTTCATATCTTAAGTCAGTTCATGGCTCGTCCTACCTATCTTCACTACGTTCATCTTCTTTATGCTCTTCGCTACTTGTGTGGGACTATCTCTCGTCGTTTGTTTTTTCCTAGCTCTACCTCACTACAGCTTCAGGCGTACTCCGATATGACCTAGGCTAGTGATCCTTTACAAAGCTACAGACTAGGGCACAATATTTGTATTTTCTCTCCAAACTCAGTGTGTGTAATCCACCATGAGTTTGAGGGGGGGGTGTTAGAATAGGAATCATTTTGTATTTCCCTATCTGTATATGACAATCCCCTTGTATTCCCTATATATATTATCTATTGGGCATTTTGAATATATACGCACAATATTCATAGGAGAGCCTTAAATTAGTATAGACATACATACCATGCGATTTTACTTTCTGTAAATTATGTGTACTATAGTTTTCGTGAGGAAATAAAAATGAAATATTAGGTTTTAAAACTAGCAAGTTTGGATACAATTACTATTAAACGACCACTGTGAGGTAATAGACGAGCAGAGGAGGGGTGTTTTGGTCACTGGGTGGAAGTTTTGCTGTCATGGTAGTTGAGCTGAGGGGGGAAAGGTTGCGATGGACGTTTGACTTCGTTTCGAAGCGATTGGTCGGTCAGTGAGACAGAGAGATCGTGTCGGTTTGAGAGATAGAGAGAGGGCCATTTGTTTAACTGGTAGTTAAAAGTTTATTGAGGGATTTGGTGGCCACTGGGTTCATGTTGCACTTTTTCTAGATCAATATTGCACATAATTGAACCTATATGACTTGTACAAAGTACTAATCTTTACACAACCAATTTATCCCGATACCAGAAGTCCTTATTTCTTAATTGCACTTTTGATATCTACATATTCCATTTTTCATAGTGCGATGATATAAAGCAATTTTCACAAAAACTAAAGATGTCGCAAAGTGCTTCTACTATGTCCCAAAAAAGCTACGAAAATCTTAAAATAAATGAAGCACCATCGAGAGACTGATAAGTTTAACCCAAATCTGAAGTCTTATGTCATCTCTGCAGTTTCATGATATTTGTATTGTTCTGAATGAGCAATCTTCATGCAAATATTCAATAATTTGTAGAAGGTATTTTAGGATGTTTATATTTTTTTTTGGGAAGCATATAAACACTTCGAGCAAATATTTTGCTTCCTATAAATTTTGATGTTTGGGTTGAAAGATTTGTTCCAAAAGATCAAATTGATGGAAAATGATGGATTTATCATTTATACTCCAGAGCATCAGGATGTCTATGAGAATCCTAATTTAGGACCTGTCCATAGGAAAATTATTGGTTGGTGGCATCAGTTCAAGTAGGCCAAAGGAGTTGTTGTGTCTTAGTCTCTGATGTTTGTATGGTCCATGTCTTTCTAAGATGGCTGTTGCTGGGAGCAAAGCAGAGTTGTTCAAAACCAAGAATAAAGGAAAAGAAACCCCACCTAACTTTTGGTGTTCTTAGGAAGTCCTTAAATGAATGTACTTTCATATTCATATAGGAGGCAACTGCTTAATTAGATATGGTGTTATTAAATGGAGGGTGTACATGCAACATGTGGAAGGTATACAAAGTATATTATTAATTTCACCCTGCGTTGTTCTTCTGTCCATGTTCTTGTCAGGCGTACTGGTGTGTCTTCTTTTTGTGCAATTAGACCCTTCTACTTGATTTTTTTCTGGTTGCCTACTGTTACATGAGATAAGAGACAGACAGGTAGGTAATAGTGACCATTGGTGATGGGTTGCTGAATCTGTGTAATACACTACTGCTTAAAGCAGTTGATCACTTTTTAAAGCAAGCAGTCATTTTCAGGTATTTCAGATGTCTATCTTCTTGGCTTACAAGACTGAAGCAATATATTGTAGATTTGCATGGAAGGAACAGGGAGTTGGACTATGGAGCATTTCAGACACAGAAAAAAGAAAAGGAGTTTCTGAAAACGACAGCAGATAAAAAAGCAGAAAAATTAATATGCTTCTTCCAGCGTATGTATGAACAATTACATTTCCTTTTTAAAAAAATAATAGCAGAAGAGCTGCTATATTTCGTTGAAGGAGAAAGACAGTTTTATCCAAATACAAAGAGAAAAGATAAAAGAGGCTGCTGCTGCCTAAAACGCACATAGCCAGAGAGCTACTGACACTACACGCCACAACCTACTACCAACTAATTACTAATTACTGATTGCTAATTGGTAATTGGTTCGGTGTTGTTTGCGCTATTTGCGTCGCGTCGTTCAGAATCTGTAGCTTCCTAGCGCCTGCCAGGATCCACGCTTGGGCTTCATCCTTTATCAAGGATAGAACTCCCGAATGGTTAGTGTTCTTACTTTGGAAAATTCTTGAGTTTCGTTCTCGTCAGACTTGCCAAATAACCAGCATGATCAGACATAGCACTCCTTCTACGGAGGCTGACGCCAACGCCCCAAGATCTCTAGCTGACCACCAGTTGAGGACACAGGATTCAGGAGACCAATTTGTTGGCGAGAGATCTGGCATGGACATCCAAATGCCTACTGCAATACAGATCCTTCTTGTGAAGATGCAGGATTATTTCAGCATGACTTGTACACAGCGGGCAGCCGGGCACTATTGGTTATTTGGCAATCCTCTTGCTTGCAGTCTGTCTGCTGTTTGCACCCATGCTGAATTGCTAACCAAGCAAAAAAAACTTGCACTTCTAAGGCTCCCAGTTTGACCAAATGAGCTTGTCAAAGGGCTTGTGAGTAGTTCCAAGGAATTGCGCTTCATTGGCAGACTTCGCCATATAGATTCCGTTTGAAGTCCATTTCCAAACTAACAATTACATTTCCTACTTCATCATTACTCCACGTCTGCTTGTAATCATACTGCAGAAACGATTTGGAATTGTAGTGTTAGGTGGCCTTCACAAGTCAAAATCTGTTAGTAGAAGAACCCCTTTTATATCAGTGCTGAAAACTTGACCCCATCATATGGAAACTGTGAGTATGTTCTACTTTCAGTATAGTATGATGTTTGTCTAGCCAACAACCGTATAGGTTGGTAGATTTGGTAATTTGTCTCTGTTGCTTGTCAGACACGGGCATTTGTGCATTGTGGATCCGAGACAATAGCATGCCGTACCTAGGGACAAACTAAATTACATACTAAGGATCAACCATGATTGGAACATGTTCAAGGCTTTTTGAACTAATCTCAAGCGTAGCTCAATACATTCAAGTAAAAATAGATTATTTCTAATATATATCGATACAACAACAGTGATGTACCAGTACTCCGATATGTACAGCGGCATCAACATATACTGACGGTGTATCGGGTTTTTTTTCACTGAAAACATAAAAAGAAAATTCAGAGACAATCATATATGTGTCGATACGTGCGGTTACCCCACGTACGGATGGACCCCACTGAACAAGCTGAGCTGGAGCTGGAGCTGGAGCAGAGCTTCCTTGGATTGTCATCCTCTGCCTTAGTGGAAATGCAGAGGTGCATAGTACCCTCCCATTTCTCATGTCTCAATCGCCAAATTAAAGAAGACGCCCTAGCAGCTAGCATCGTGCCTTACCATTACTAAAGGCTGAGAATCCGATTTGAGCTTCGGTGAAAGCATCTGTATGTCATTGACTTTTTTCACCTCACTCAATTGAAGCTCAAGCCCTTTTTGAGCTTCGATTAAACCAAGCTCAAGCTCGAAGCCTAATTAATTCCAAACGAACATTGCATGGAAAGCTCGATCAGCTAGATTCCTATTCAGACTGGCTGTAACTGCAGCACGCGCTACACGACCAGGTCCCAACGCGCCCGACCACGACCCCATATGCCGCGATCCCCACCCCCGCCCGCTCACGGCTAAATAGAGGACACTGGACACAGAGCGGTCGTTCACTCACGTACATTGTTTTATTATTGTGGATATCATAGGGATATGCCCGAGGTCTTAGGATGATGTTACAATTGACGATGTCGTTTACGGTTTGTCGAAACACGCGTTTTCGGCAAAGTTGATAATCTTTGTCGGTCGGTCTTTGTCGACCGGCGTTGACGCGCCGGTGGCCGCCGTCCGATCGGCCATTTTATGATCGGACCGCCCCGCCTCGAGTGGATTTTTGGTTAAGTCCTAGGGGGCGGTCAGACTGGCCAAAGTGGCGGTCTGACCAGTTTTCACTTGTTTCATCGACCAACTGGTGACGATGATTGTTGGGTTAGGTCAAGTTCATGGGTTTTATGGCATATGTGTTGCATGATGCATGTTTTGACTAATGTGGGTCAAGTTGTGAAGAACTTGTTCCCGGATTTGATTTCTTTGTCTATTGATGTGTAGGTTGCTTGGAGGTCAATAACGGTCAACGGCGAGGACGATTGGGACTAAACTTGGAGAGCTGAGGTCCAGAACGATCGGGGATGCCGGATGAGGTCAATGGAGTCAAGCATGGCGCAAGAGGGACAAAGGTGACCGAACGGGCAGTTCGGTGCAAGTTGGATCAAGCGGCGCGGGGGTCGGTGCAAGTGCCATGGTGGTTTCGGTGGGAGCCGGATGGGAGAGACTTGCCGACATGAAGAGAGCCGCTGGATCAACCTACACATGGCGAAGCATGGGAGGTGTTTCACGAAGATGGGACTCAGTCTTCGAAAAAGATCGACAAGGGGTATTTTGGTAATTTTACCAAATACCGCCTTGGTGACCTTTTGCCAACCCTCGGCGCAAGTCGGTGCGTGGAGAAGTGGATTAGGTCAAGAGGAGATGAAGACGGCGCTTTAAAATGCGTGCGTGTGTGACCCGTTTGTGTTGGGCTTAATGGGAGCCCATTAGGGTTAATACTTCTAGAAGGTCTAAGCCTCTACTATAAATAGAGGAGGGAGGTGGCTGCAACCCTTTCATTGTGTTTGAAACCCTAGTTTGCTTAGGGAGAGGATTAGTGGAGGTTAGGGTTCTAGAGAGTTGGATTTGATTTCGTGCTCATGTATTGAGTCTTTGTTCTCCATTGATGGAGTGGCTGTAAACTAATACCATATCAAATCAATCCAAAGAAAGTTCCCTCAAAGATGAGTCTATTTGCTTTCTTTCTCTCTATTTGGTGATTTGTGGTCTTTCTTTGATCTGCGAGTTTTTGCTTGGTTTCTTGCCTTGATCTAACTTGCTGTGACATGTGGGAACCCATCTAGGATCATCTTGATCATCAATCACCCACGAGCAAGTCTTTAGATCATATTTTCGTTTTGACTCGGTTTTTGAGCCACCTTCGTTCAAATCGAAAAAGATAGGAAGTTTGGCTTGGATCTTCACGATCTCCGAGTGGAATAGGTACCTAAAATCTTTGAGAAGGTGTGTGTCAAGTTTCGTGGAGTTTGTCCTCACAGATCAAAAGTTAGATCGTTTTGAGGTTTGAGTTTTCGGGTTGTTCTTCTGTTCTGGACAGAATCGGTCAAACCACCCGTAAGCCGCCGGTCAGACCGGCCAGCGGTCAGACCGCCCATTCAACGTCGGTCAGACCGATTTCTAGGGTTTGAACTTTGTTTGATCTTTTGCCTTGGGGATTTTGGTTTGGATTCAATACAAGTCTTCCGCTGTACTTGTAGATTGATCTTCATAGCTTATATAGCTACTGGAGTGAGATTGGTGTTGAATCTGACCTTTGTAAAAAAGTGAGTGTGCTCCTATTCACCCCCCTCTAGTCGCCTTTCCGGTCCAACAATTGTTGAGTTCTGTTACTGTAAACGGCACGTAATATTACTAACACTTGTTTCTCGGGGAATTATTGTGCGTATGAGAAGATTTTATTGCATTGAGAATTGTCTTTTCCTGGGTCTCCAACCAATATTATTGTATTTGGTGGTAGTAAAAAAAATGTCTCACGACGTAAGATGTTTTACTATTTTTGTATGAGATCTCTTGCCATAATCGGCATGTAATATTATTGTCGCTTGGATTGTGTAATTTACTGTGTGTATGACAAGGTTTTCTTGCATCGAGACATGTCTTTCAATGGGTATCCAACTGTTAGACTATGTGGATTGGTGTGAATATTGTGATGATGAATAATTGACTTTTGGGTTGCATTAAAAATTGCATTTGTGAAAGTTTTGGTCGTTGAAATATTCAGGTTGGGTGGTCTGAACGTGCCTTGTATTGGGTGGTCCAAACGACGATACTCGATGACCCCTTTGCCGCTAGGCTTCGACCGGACTCCGAGTACTGTAGATTCGAGTACCGAGTAATAGATACAATGCATGGTCGATGGTCGGGAGCTACAGTTCCTGGTCGATGGTCAGGAGCTACAGTGCCTGGTCGATGGTCAGAAGCTACAGTGTCTAGTCAGTGATCGGTTACCGTAGGCTTCACAATCGGTTGTCTTAGACTTCGCGATCGGTAGTCGTAGGCTTTGCGATCGGTTGCCGTAAACTTCACGGTAGGTAGTCATAGGCTTCGAGTGCTTCGATTCTTGTAATCTTCGAGTACATCGAGTACTCGTGTCTAATCGGCCTGCGATCTGGCCGGCTTGCGCATAGCGATCAGACCAGTTTTTCAGAGTGGTCTCGGGTTGTTTTTTTCTAAAAGCTTAGAAATTAAGATCGTGGATAATTTGGTTTGTATTTATTGATGGATGAGGGTGTGATATGTGTGTGTGGACTGATATTGGTCAAGTTGGAGAACTTGTGCTGGGAAAACGTTTTTTGGTCTTTGCATGTGCAGTTTGGGCGTAGAGACGATCATGGTCGATGAAGAGGAGGACCGGAACTAGGATGGGGAAATCCAAGGTTCAGGCGGTCGAGGATGTCACAAGGTGGTCGGGCTTACACTGGTGCACCTGGAGATCAAAATTGGATGCATGATCCGTGGAGAAGCTACGGGAGGTGCGGTCCTAGAAGCTTCAACGCGTGAGGAGTTATGGAAGGTGTTCATAACTGGAAGGTTTAGAGATTTTAGAAAACCTGTGTTCAGAAGGGTTTCGGGTCCCTTGATTTTCGGAAGCAGATAGGATTTCGTGTCCATGTTGACGAGGACACGGTTTAGGGCTCTAGCATATAAAAGGAGGGAGTGGTTAAGAGTTTAGTGAGGATTTTTAGACGGCTTTTTGGTGAAAGTTTTTGGAGTTTTCGTGCTCGGGTTTGAGGGGTGTCGTTAGGGCACTTTGTAGCCACAGAACATGATTGAGAAATAACAGATCAAATCTATTCTAAGAAAAATTAGTCCTCACCGGTGGCATGTCTTTTTGGGCATCGTCTTCGACTCAGTCTCGTTCCAAGCAGTGTGTGGCAAGATAGTGCTCTTCCATCGACTTCACTTTCGTTGATCACGTGCCGTGTCATTTCACTCGATCATTGCCAACAGCATCGGCAGGCAGAGCAGATTAGAGCACGGCAACTAGAAGGCATCATGCTTGCGGTATTCGATCTTACAAGTGGTATCAAAGCAGGTTTGACAAGGATTAAAATCTCTATGTATTACTTTAATACATAATAAAGGACCATACATCTTCATGGTCGTAACCCCTAAGGCTCACGACCCCCATGGTCATAAGGATTTCAGAGGTTATATCATGGGAAACCTGGTCGGATGAGGTCCTGCACCTAGTCCCCGACTAGATGACTACTTGTAGAAGCTATGAACTGACATCCGGATCTAACTCCGGGTATATTCCATATCGTGTGATGAATGAAACACATGCCATATTTGGTCCATACCACGTGACATTTCATAAACCAAAGACACTGATAACAACTACCCTACGATTGTGTGTCACCAACTACCGGAGGTAACCAAACTGATGGACGTGCATCAGTTAATTCACCTGTTCCTACCTCGCCGCGGATAAGGAATCAGGCAGGGCTATCCGGGAGGTCGAGGGATAACTCGACTCATAGAATGCCCACTACAAGCGGAAATCTACCACAACCTTCGGTAACGATATAGAACCTGCAACGAGTTCGGAATATTTTGAATAACCCAGATCCTGCTTTAGCAGGAACTCTAGATTATGTCCAGCTTGCAGGTCAGGTGTCGGAGATCCTCCAACAAACCATAAGGCGTACAGAAATGTACCGGGAGCAGAGGAGTTCACAAAGTCACACGATGACCTCATCCCAGCGCTCCTCCCTCAATAGAGGACAACATGGTCGAGTAGAGGATCGAGCAACACCAAGACCTCCTCATAGGTTCCGACTAGGGAATCATGAGGGAAGGCGGCTCTTCACAGCAGCCACTCCTCCTCGCCAAGAGGAACAACCACTTGATTCAGGCGATCTCAGGCATCATCTAAACCAGGTAGGTGGTCAAAGGCGTTTTCATAACGTCTACGACCGGGTTGGGACATCGGATCCTGGATATGCAAATCTAAGGAATCGATCCCCGACTAACTATAATCCGGCTCCTTTTTAGAGAAAGCGCCATGACCCCATTACAGGCTGCCGAGCGTTCTCGGCAGGTCTCCAAGCTGTTCGTTGGCCGGACAGGTTCCGACCAGCTAACATAGAGAAGTTCAATGGGACTCAGAATCTATTAGAATTTCTCAAATTTATTCTATCGCCATCAAGGCCGCTGGTGGTAATGATAACATGATGGAAAATTACTTGCCCACGATCCTTAAAGGATTTGTCTGGTCGTGGTTGCTTAACCTATCAGTCAGATCTATCTATACTTGGGAGCAGCTTTGTGATACTCTGATCGCCAACTTTCAAGGGACGTACAATCGCCCCGGAAAGGAGGAAGATCTTCACTGGATGAAGTAGAAGACTAATGAAACTCTTCGACAATATATCAAGAGATTCAATCAGGTTCAAAACTCCATCCTAGAGATCGCAGAATCTTTTGTCATCCAGGCCTTTAAAGCAGGGCTGAGGAATCACCAGTTTACGAACGATATTGAAATAAATCCTTCACGAACAACCGTCGAACTTTTCAATATGGTATGAAGCCATTAATTAGAAGGACAAAAAATCCCCAGTCGGATCTAGAGAAGCATGAGAAAAAAAAGCAAGAAGATGCTCAAGAACAAGAAGAATCGCAAGCCCGACAACAAGGAAGTCCTTGCAATTCCAGAGAAGCATACCAAGGGCAAGAAAGAGTTCATCAGTCGGAAAAAAGGTAAGGCTCCGACCAGTGACTTCAAGAAAACTAAGAAATGGTGTCCACTTCACAAAGTGGTAGGGCATGATCTGCGTACCTGCTGGGCCTGGCAAAGTAAACTGGAGGATTACTACTCAGGCAAAGGGACATTCCCATCCATAACAGAGCTCGGAGAGTCAAGCTCCAAGAAGGACAAAGATGGCGACGAAAAGATGGACTAACAGGAGCCACAGCATACGGTGGATATGATCTTCGGAGGATCCTCCTCGTACAATTCAAGACGTCATTTGAAGGCTGTGGAGCGGGAGGTCAACCTTGCCGAGTCTCTGATCACTATCAAGCCATCTAGGTGGTCGAAAACTGTAATCTCTTTCAGCAAAGAAGACTGCCCCATCCTGTCGACTCGACCAGGTAAGTTTCCTATCGTAGTTGAACCTACTATTAACAATTATAAAGTTAATCGAGTCTTAATAGATAGAAGTAGTTCTTTAATTTTTTTTTGCAGGAGCATTGGAAGAGATGCAGATCCCAAGGTTCAAGGTAAAACATGTAAAATATGCCTTCCACGATATAGTTCCTGGTTCTACCACCAAACCGATAGGACAGCTGTCCCTACCGGTTACGTTCAGAAGGCCTGACAACTTCCTAACAGAGAAGATTCCATTTGATGTGGTGAAGATTCCATTTGATGTGGTTGATTTCGAAACCACATACAATAGAATTCTCGGTCGTTCGGCTCTAGCAAAATTCCTGATAGCCACGCACTACGGTTATTAGAGTCTAAAGATGCCAGAACCAAAAGGTGTCATCACGGTTCGAGGAGACCGAAAAATGGCTTATGCATGTGATCGAAAGTCCTTAGAACTGGTAAATGAGCTCCCGACCAGAGAAACTAACCCGTCACCCATGCAGGTCAAGCACTTGAGGCCAAAGATGGCACCAAAGCCTTCCGACTAGACCAAGGAGGTACCACTCAGCAAAGGCGCTCCTCTGGGAAACACCAACACACCGTCTAGGTCAAGAAGTGCTGACACGTCTGCCCAAAAGGTACTGGTCGGGGTGTCGGGGTACGAGTAGGCTAAGATTGCAATAAATCAAAAAAATTTACCACATAAACCAGGAAGCCAAGCAAGTAGATGATCACAGATCGTTACCACCAAACGCGAAGAGGAGCGGAAGGAGGGTTGGAGCAGCCTGGTCCAACGTAGAGCGCGTCGTTGTAGTGGTCGTAGTCGATCATCCAGCGTCAAGCACGTTAGTGCGGTGGTCGTGGTCGATCGTCTCCTCCAGTGACCTCTACAATTCCTTGTGAAGATCGCGGATCGTCCTCAAGCGCAACAGCAACCACAGTTGCGCCTCTACGGTATCCACACGTCCAGGGAAGGAACAACCATACGCCGGTGTGCTAGCACCAAGTCGGATGGTAGAGCTCTCAGGAAGATGGCGGCTAGGGTTTCGATGGAACAAATCAACTCACGACTTTCGTGTGTCTCGTCTGTTATGTTCACCCGTACCTCCCAACAGCTTCATGCATCTCTTTGTATAGTGCTCGTAACAGATCCTATCCGAACATGTTTGATGAATCATATCCATACTGGTTTGTTCCAACCCGTTATGTGTGTGACCCGTTAGGTTCATGCGTAATCGGTTGTGACTCGGAAACCCTTTCCGATCACGAGTTGTTAGCGGTTCCTAACAGAACATAACGATTCCCGAATGCACACAAATTATATCGGACGAACCTTAATGCAACATGATCTACGACTAGGTCCCCATCACTTACGACCAGGTCCTATCTCTATACAACCAGTTCGTAACTCCTTACGACCAGGTTTCGACCACTCTGTGATTTTGTTTGACCAGTCTATGACCAGCTCGTATCTCCATACGACCAGTCCGTAACTGATCGAACTAAGCGACCTACTTGTGCATTCTCCCTTTGCCTCACGATGTCTAGTTGAAGTCAAGGTGAGATGTTGTGTCATCTATGGACTGTTCAATACTTTCTCGATCGAGTGTCGGATAACTTCACGTGGTCGAACACTTCGACCACTAGTGGCATGTCCATACACTTTCTTTATCTGACCACAACGAGGGGCTCAGAGACATCTCTCCTGTTATGTTAGGAGGGGCAAATTCCATATCCGACCAGTCACATTCCTCCGCATGTCTCATAGCATACCCGAAAGCTACCTTTATAACTACCCAGTTACGAGTAGCGATTGGCAACCCCTAAGAGTGCTATTGCACATGTAGGAAACCATGCTAATCTTAGGTCTAAGGATTATACAACATCATTGCTTGAGACCAACTAATGACACATAGAATCATAACAATCTCAATAATATCTCAAGGTTGGTCAATCCAACCCCATGTTCTCTAACATGTGTTCACATTATTGATTCGATATCCCTATATCCATGACCGATGAAACATGGTCATCAATCAATACAATGTGCTGGTCGATAGAGTCAATAGTGTTCCGACCATTGACATCCGACCAGTGATACATTTAGAATGACATCGTATAAGTTAAGATTTCACCAACAAGTCACATACTTGTTAATCTTCATAACCAATGATTCATTCAAGGAACATGATAACATATTATCCAATATTATGAACATAATGAAATATAATCATCTCTTTGATTGCCTCTAGGGCATATTTCCAACAGTCTCCCACTTGCACTAGAGTCAATCATTAAGGTATCTAATACCGATAGCTCTTGTGTGCGCCTCATGCTTGGGCTGTGTGAGAGGCTTTGTTAACGGATCAACAACATTTAAATCCATATGAACTTTGCATATCTTAACATCTCCTGTATTCACTAACTCGCGAATAAGATGATAACGCTTGAGTATATGTTTGGACTTTTGATAGGATCTAGGCTCCTTAGCCTGAGCAATGGCTCCATTGTTGTCACAATAGAGATTCATTGGGCTCGAGGCACTCGGAACCACACCCAACTCAGCAAGGAACTTCCTTATCCAAACACCTTCTTTCGCGGCTTTAGAAGTCGCAATGTACTCGGTCTCTGTCGTAGAATCAGCAACCGTCTCTTGCTTGGAACTTTTTCAGCTCACTGCTCCTCCATTCAAAATGAATACAAAACCAGATTGCGAACGATAATCATCTTTTTTGGTTTGAAAGCTTGTATCGGTATAACCATTTACAACGAGCTCTTCATCACCGCCATAAACTAGGAACGCATCCTTAGTCCTTCTCATGTACTTAAGGATGTTTTTCACACCGCCCAAAGGACCTTCACCAGATCACTTGGTATCTCGCTCAGTAACACTTAGAGCATATGATACATCCGTCGTGTACATAGCATGGCATACATGATAGATCCAACAGCTGAAGCATATGGAATTCTACTCATTTTGTCTCACTCATCAGTGGTCGTAGGACACTGATTCTTGCTAAGATTAATGCCATGTGCCATGGGCAAGAATCCTCTCTTGGAATCTTGCATGTTGAACCGTTTTAACACTTTGTCTATGTACATATCCTGGCTTAATCCAATTAGCCAAGTGGGAAGGTCCATACACTGTGGTTGAAATCACAAGGCCTGGTTCGGTATGACTAGTTATGTCAGATGGGCGTATTTTATCAAATTCTTAGAATATTGACCAACTGCGTATGTTCTTTGTATAATTGTATTTTCAATTATTTCCATTTATTAAATAAAGATGCATTTCCTTTACTTTCCGATGAATGATGTTGTCTATATATCTGTCTTATCATCTGGTTCGCATACTATTGTTGTCTAATTGGTCGGAGAAGACCACTTTCTCTCCGATATCCTTTCATAAGGATCTCTATTACTCTATGGCTATGATCTATGATTCAAACGCTGTAAGGGTCCTAGTCGTGACCATTCAGACAATGGTTCTCACGCGCGACCAACACTCTTTTCTTAAAAGAAATATACAAGTAACAAGAGCATTACACAGACAACTACATGTAGTACTTTACATGCTATAGATTTCAGAGACTACATTTCTTACCTTCAACATTCTGTTCTACTCTTGTTTTGGCTACTAGTCAGGACACGGAAAGCCTCCTAGTCGAAGTCTCTCCTTCTCCGCACGTGGTCCTACCCACTGGAAGGAGCTTCTTAGTGACAGTCCATTTCTTACAATCCTCGCTGCCAGTCGGAACTTGAGCAAGAACATGTCTCACGAAGTGTTTCTTTTAGTCTCTTGTTCTTAAGCAACCCTTACGACCAGTTTTTGTTAAGATATATAAACAAGTTCACTTATCATTTTTTTCATACATGTTTGCATATTTTCTTGTCATTCAATACAAGTCTTATCCATCTTCCAACCACACAAGGTACTTCACAGTATTTTGATTGTGGAAATGACCTAAAACTAGTTGAAATCACACGTTGGTTCTGACCACGTTGATTTCCTAGTGATACTTAGGCCATTTTTTATAACATAATCAATATATGCTTTATACTGTGGTCGTAGCTATTGCTCATTTTCTTGGTCTACTGCTTATATAGTAAAGTTCTTCTACTAACACAAGTAGTTAGGGGCTAGGAATTATATGAGTATTCAGCGAATTTAGGAAGAAAGAACAAAGACTTCATTGATGATACAAGGTAAGTTCTATTTACAACTATCAAAATATTACATTCTTTTACTTCTTGAAGCCACCAGACTGGTCACTGTGTGGAGACCCGACCTCCATTTGCTCTGCAACCTTATGTCCGAGAGGTGCCATTTCCTCGAACACTTTGGTTGCTTCTTCTCCTGAGCAGTTGAAGTTTTCCTCAATAGCTTGGAGATTTATGGAAGGGTCAGAGACTTTCAGTTTTACCAAGGCAAAACTAACTTCATTCTTGATAGCGTCAAACATGGTCTGCGCATGGTTCTCCCGAGTTATCTTGAGGGCACCCTTGAGGTCTTCGAGTTGTTGGCCAAGGTAGTTGATCTTCTCTGTGGGATCTCCTAAATTAGGTAGTTGCGTTTCTGATCCCATATCGAAGAGCATCTTATTGAAGGCCTTGACCTTTTCTTCAAGATTTTGCCCAAAGGCTGCCTCCTTGCCACGCTCGAACTCAAAAACCTTTTCTGCTCTCTTCAATGCTTGAGCTTGCTCTGTACGAGTAAATCAAAAGATAAGTACATACGAATAGAAAAAGCAAGCACACTAATCGTGCTTACGATCGGTTACCTTGGCACTTTTTCTCAAAAGTCTCAAGGACTTCCTTCTGTCTGGTCGTCAAATATTCGATCGACCGGTTCTTGTTCTAACATTCTTCTTTAAGCTTGGTAATTATGGATTCTTTAGCCATAACTTCTTTAAGCTTCTCCGAATCAATCAAACATGATGAAAAGGAGAGTTAGTTAAAAGAAAAAGAGCCAAATGGTAAAGAAGGGGAGAAGAAGATACTAAAAGGGTGCTTACTTTCTAATTTGGAGTTCTTTTTCTCCAAGAGCTTTATTTGCTGGGTTAGTCCACCGACTACAGTGAAATTTTCCACAAAATACTACAAAAAATAGCAAGCTCCTTTAGGTATTTTCTAAGGAAAAATCTATTAAAAGTGGCCGTGGAAGATTACCTCGATTGCCATGTCGTAATATTTGGCAAAAATAGAGTCAGGACTTGATTTTTCCTGACGGTCTGAAATTCTTCCCCACACTTCATTAAGCTTTTCATCCTTGAAGATTTCGAAGTGATTAGGAAAGACGACTCTGTGGGAAGAACTCTCAGTAGGGGTCGGAACCTGCTAAGATTCCACAAGGACCACCACCTTTGCATGTGTGGTCAGAACCACCACCTCCGCAGGCGTGGTCGAAGCCACCACGGGTTCTTGAGCTAGTGCTGCCACTTGCTTGGGGGCTGGCTGTCCCTCGAGACCACCCAAAGGTCCTCCAAGATCTCTTGGAAGGTCCTTCAAGACTACTCGGACGTCCCCAAGGTGAGCTCGAGACAGCCACAAGATGACCCCAAGTGCCACGGCCTGACCTAGGGGTGGTCGAGAGACCAAGCCCGGGGAGGTCGTGGAACCAGAGGTGACCCAAAGACGTCCCACGACCAGGCCCGAGGGTGGTCGTGGAGGGCTAGGATCACCCCAAAGACCTCCCACGACCAGACCCGAGGGTGGTCATGGAGAGCAGGGATCACCTCATGGTCCTCGGTGTGAACTGAGCTAGTCCCAAGGATCAACGGCTAGCTCTTCACAGCATACAACAGTGGTAACATACATCAAACGCAAGCTTTATTAACAACAGAGTTGATTACAAAGGGGGAGGCTTACAAGCCTACAAACAGAATACAACGGAAGATAAATAAGTAGACCACCTGATACGCTAGAGGCAATCGGCTGGAGGGCGCATCCTAATCGGCCTAGACCTCTAGGTCCACTGCGAAGATCTCCTCAAGCTTTCTCTTCTTGCTCAATAAAAATATCAAGCAAGAGTGAGCACAACAACCGTGCTCGCAAGTTACACCCGTCAAATAACAGAATGACATGCATAAATGGATATCTCAAAGGAAGGCTTAATATGGTTGATTTGCATAAAGCCAAGTTTATTTCAAGTACAAGTCCTAAGTTCCAAGGCAGATAACAATAATTAAAATTTATTTTCTAAATCTTAGTTTTCAGTTGGATAATATTCATCAACAAGTGGTGAGGGATACCCTCCTGTCACAAGGCTCCCCGCCAAAATCCAATTGGATAGAGATCCAAAACTGTAATACCCCAAAAGTATTCAAAAGGAATTAACTGGGAGAGAATAAATAATCGGGAGAGAATATTTAATCGGGAGAGGGTTTCTTTCAAAAAAACATTTAATCAGGAGTTTTAAGGGGTTTTCTGTGATTTGCGGCAACCTGGGCACAGGCCTTGGCCCATTTGGCCTAGTAGTGGCCGGCCAAAGTGTGGAGGCACCACCTCCCAAACCCTAGCCACCCTCCTCCTTCCCTCCTCCCCACTTGTGGCCGCCACCCTTGCTCCCTCTCCCCTTGGCCACCTCCCCTGCCCTTGCGCCTCCCCTGCACCTCCCCGCTGCGGCAAGCTCGTCCTCCTCCCGCTGGTCGCCCAAGGAAGGAGAAGAGGAGGATCATGTGTGTGGCCGCCAAGAAAGGAGAAGAAGGAGGAAGGAAAGGAGGGAAGAGGAGAAGGAAGAGGAAGGGTTCGGGCTGCTCGTCATCTCCAACAGCTCATCCCTGGTAACTTTCGTTTTCCTTCGATTAGGTGTTCGATTAGTCGTTCTAGCGATGTCGGTATTTAGGGCTGCTCAGGACAGATTAGAGAGAATCGGGTTTTTCATGGGTTTAATGGCAGAATTGGTCCAGGATGTCTCTTAGGATATTGTAGGGGACGTCGTCACCTTTCTGTGAAGGGCTAGAACACGTAATTTGGACCCCTGTAGCAGACGTTATGAATTTACTAGTGGGACTGTTCTGCAGATTCGTTGGGATTCTAACAGGTTTTAGTAATCTGGTTGAAACGATTAGTTAAAGGGGAAATCAGAGAAGCTCAGTATAATAAAAGTTGTAGATCAATGTCTCAGATTTTCAAAAAGATCAAGCACTCAAGATTTGGATATACGTACTGAAGGTTATGATAATTTTAGTGCACTGTCCAGAGAACCTGACGTGATAATTGACATTCTGTAGATTGGCGTGGTAGGGGCAGTAGATGGCAGAATCAAAAGGGCTCCCCAACTAAGTTTATTTAGGCAGTTTAATTACCTTTCCAGAAAGTCTAAGAAAACCTGAATTGGACTTCTGTAGCAATAGTTATGAATTTTAGAAGTTGACTGTCCACCGAGGGGACAGATTGACGTGTAGGATTTGGGGTTGGATCGAGTTAGACGCTTTTGCAAGTTAGGGATTGTTGTTGTATACTTTGGTTTAGTCCGCCACTGCCGTCTTAGTGTGCATTATAATAATTACTCAGGTGGTGGACCGGTTCCGGGGGCGGCACCTTCGGCGCGTCCCTCACTCTCCCGCGGATAAGGCAAGTATAATGATGGTTATAATATGTTGATGAATGGCAATGCTTAGGTTATGTTATGAGAAATTGTGTGCTCATGAAATGTAATGATGGCATAGCTAGTATTGTGCATTATTGCTAGAGATAGGAGTTATATGTTAACTTTGATTGTTCATTAGTTGTGATGACCATGTTTATGGGTTTTGGAGCACGAACAGGATTTTCATATGCAATATTGTTGCGGATGCATGTTTGTTATTTGAGAAATTCATACATATGCATCATGTTGGTTTATTGAAGACTTGGTCATGTGATGACCAAGCAACTCTTGAGGTCCCGTCATGTAAATGGCGGGTTAAAATCCCCATGCTTGAAGAGCATGGGCTTAGGTCCCCATACGGCGTGGAGTTCTGGCAATGGTCCTGTACTAGATGGTACAGGCATGGGTGTGCAACGACAGATGCACACTTTGCATTACCGGTAAAATGCAAAAGGGAAAGTGAAGGAAGTGGATCATCTTTTGAGCATATTGCATCGCATGCGTGGGTATGATGGTTGATATATGGATTTGAGAAGTTCAAATGTTGTTTTGCATGTTTGTACATTGGGATACCATTTATTATATTTGCTGAGTCTTTGGGCTCATTTCTTGTGTTTGCTGTTTTTTTTAGGTACCACCTGCAAGAACGGGATACATGGGAGGGAGTAGAATTGCTAAGGGCGCACACACTACCTCACATTCTTTTAAAGATGATTTTTGATAATTAATACATTAATAGCAAGCAAACTGTTTAAGGTTTTATCTTGGCTATGCCTGATTGCATTTGGTTACTTGTAATAAGGAGAGCGGTAAATTTTGATTATGCAATGTTTTGATGAACTTTGGATTTTGAGTTTTTGTTAATAATATATGCTTCTGTTGGAACCTCCGGTATACTTGGTTATACAAAGGAGGTTCTGCCGAATTTTTGTAAGATGCTTTAGTTTGAATATGTTTAATTTTACTTATTTTGGTAGCATTCCAGACCTTGTATGGCTGGGGTGTTACAAAAACAGTTTACAAAAAGTCCTTTTGAAACCAAAACCAACATCTAACTTTGAGTGGTCTTTGCTAGCACGTCCGTAACCGCGGACATGGCTATTCGAATAGTTTTACGCTCTGCAGAGGTGTACAACTTTGCCCACATGAGATGATCCGCTTGTATTGTCCGCTCACACACTTCCGAAGGTGTGCGACTAAGGGATCATCACAAGGCCTTTACAAATGCATCATTCCACCGCAGTCCACCCTCGCTAAGGTTTCGCCCCACTCACGCGGATAGCGACTCCACAGAGATCAAGGGCCCCCTCTTGCGCCAGGTGGGAACAATAGTCATGAAAGACATTGTCAAAAAGAGCGGCCATGAAAGACCTCCCACGTGCCAACAGGATCAACCGCGATAGAACTTTGCAAATTAATTAGCCAGGTTCCCTCCCCATACTCAGGACATGTGGTTGCACGGTGAGGCATAGCACATTATACGCCTAGCAAAGGGACGCTCAAAGGCCGGTCCTCAATTGAGTAGGGCGACTATCCACAAACCCATGGGCATCGATCAATCATCGAAATGACACGATCCCGTGCATTGACATGCACCAATCAAGCAACCAACTCGCCCTAGTCCAAACCAATTTTCCATTTGTTTGCTTTTCATAAACCTTTTTGCAAAAACTCATGACAACCCAATGCCATGGCTTAAAACATTTTAGACATCATTGGTCTATGGCAGTATGAGTTCCCAAAACAAACATTTTGATCTAAGCATGACTAAGCATACATTTTTCAAGAGATCCTGGTTCACACTATTGCATCAACCAGATTTTAACTAGGGTGACAAGACAGAGGATTCAATATCAATAATGGCCATACAAAGGATTCGACATAGCTATGAATTTAAAACATGTATTGAAATACTTAGCATAAATAAGCATGCAATAATCTTTGAAACAAAACTTAAATAATTTGAGATACTGGGTGCAATATGAATAAGAGTGTAACTTGCCTGGCTTGAAAGCTTAAGGAACTAATTGGTAGAACTCGGGCTCCCCGAAGAGTCGCAATCTACACGAGACAAAGCAAAGCAAAATCAAATAACAGCCAATAAGATCCAAATGAACTCCAAACAAACCCAAATAGCAAAGAACAAAACAAGATGAACTAAGAAAGGGCTCCCAGGAGGAGGTCCAAGAGGTTGAAGGGAGGTCCAACGAGTTGGAGGAGTCCTCAGGAGAGGGTGGTCTTTGCAGAAGACCAAAAAGGGCTAAAGACCAAGAGGGTGGTCTTTACAAAAGGGAGGTCCTGAGAAGGTCCCGAGAGAGCAGAAGGGAGGTCTCTGAGGAGGAGGTCCACTAGAGGACCCAAGAGGTCGTCTTTGCAAAAAGACTAAGAGGGTCATCTTTTGAAGAGACACCAGAAGACCGGAGGGTGGTCTTTCTTGAAAAGACCCAAGAAAGATCGAGAGGGTGGTCTTTGCCAAGGGAGGTCTTGAGGAGCTCAAGGGACGTCCTGGGGAGGATGTCCCAAGGAGGTATTTCAGGAGGTCCTGAGAAGGTCGTCTTTGCAAAAAGACCAAGAAGGTCGTCTTTGCAAAAAGGGGCCCTCAGGAGCTCCAAAGGAGGAGGTTCAACAAGGGCCACAACTATGCTACGTGGTCGTAGACAAATACGACTACGCAACATAGTCATGCAAGGAATGCAAAAAGGATACAGAGGTACTCACCAAGGCCGAGAAGAAGATAGAAGCGGAGAGGGAAGAGGTCGAGGGCTCGGCGACGACGGTTGAAGGTGACGATGGCGCTCCGGCGAACTCCTTCGGCGGCGAAGTGGCGACGCAAACTCTGGCGAACTCCTTGTCGACGAGGAGGCGACGTCCCTACCTCAACGAACTCCTTGGTGAAGCTTCAAGCACTGAGCAAGATGGAAAAGAGTTGGAGAGCTAAGTGGCCAAAGGTGAGGAAAGGAGGGCTGCTCAGGCTATTTATAGCCAAGGAAGAAGGAAAGGGAGTCACTGAGAGACTTAGTGACCCACAAGTCAAAGGCAGGTGAAGGACAAGACAAGGTATGTCTTGAAAAGAAGGAAAAGATGTGGCAGGTAAAGGAGGTGACAACAGAGGCAAAAGGGGTACAATGGAAAAGACAACATTTAATGTGCTGTAACAGCATTTAATGCACGCAGACTCAGCATTAAATGCGCACAAACTCTCGTGGTACTGAGACACAACGAGAGTAAGAAGGAAAGGAGTAGAGGACCTCAGAAGGTGGTCCCACTAGGGGAGTGGTCGTGTCCCAAGGGAGGTTGTGACCGCAAAGGTGGTCTTTGCAAAAAAGACCAACAAGCGAGGTCATGACCACATAGGTGGTCGTGACTAGAATAGGGGGGGTGGTCTTTGCAAAAAGACAACAGGGAAATCCAGACCAAAGGAGGTCATGGCAAAACGACAAAAGAGGAGGTCGCGGCTCCAAGGGGAGGTCGCGGCTAAAGGACAAAAGAGAGGAGGTCATGGCCTCAAGGGGATGTCACGGCTAAAGGACAAAAAGAGGAGGTCGCGGCCTCAAGGGGAGGTCACCACGATCAAGATAGAGCAAAGGAGGTCTTAACAGTCGGGATGGCCCCAAAGGAGATCTTGACGGTCAAGATGGAATCACTACAACACAACATCCATGTAGAGACGCCCAATCTATAGGCTAGAGACGTGTTATTTCATCTCTAGAGGACCGTAGAGCCGTTTTTATAAAGCGTCCTTGGAGCGCCTCCCCACGGACCGTGACAAGAACCGTAGAGACGCTTGTAAAACATGTGTACAGGGTATAAGACACCTTACAGAGACGTTAAAATTCATGTCTATGTATGTAGAGACGTTTTAGTACATACACTTACATAACGTCTTTACTGATATAGACACATCCGATTTGCGTGCCAACAAATATAGAGACGCTTTTACAAATTTATTCAATTCATGTGCGCACAATTTATACACATTTTGTAGAGACGTTATATCTAGGTACGCAAAAGCGTCTTTTGGACATCTTACTGTAAACTTTTTTTATTTCGAATTAAATTGGATTATTTCGAATTTGATTCGTGCATTTTGCTACAAACGGAAACATATATTGTCATATGAAGACATTATTCCACCACATCCAAAAAAAACTAGAAAACAGTTGAGCACGTGTCGTCACATGGAAGCTTCATATTCTCATAATCAGCAAACTAAGAAAATTGTAGAGCATACATGCACTTCATAGCAGCAACAAATATTTGAATTTACAACAAGTGGAGTTCACAACTGAATCAAACATCCATATAAAAAAGGTGCAGATACATCAGGAAAAGATCCTATGGATTGACACAATTTTTTTCTAAATAGTTGGAATCTATCCATAAGCTTTGTACAGGGAGAAACTAATACATTAGCTCCTCCATCTCCATTGCATTCTCTTTGTAGTCCTTAATTATCCTGCAAAGCCGGTTGAAAAAGAAATAAATGTCCTGGTTAGAAAAGTGTAAGATGACAAGTTTTTTTTTTGATGAAATTAGAAGAATATAACATACCAGGTTGTTTTGTGTCAGAAGAAGTTCGGACAGTGGAGGATGGAGCACGCGATGTTTCCTTAGGATGCAGCTGAGCCCTTGGCAGCTGCACGCTGAAAGAGTGACCCTCTTGCCCCGTAGTAATCCGATAGCCAGCCATATATGATCTCGAGTTCTAATTTTCTCAGGCCCACTAGCCAATCTGGGTCCTCTTTAGTCGCGGGGCGCAGATCGATGTGGTGTGCTCCTGCAAACCAAACCACTAGTACATCAGTTATGAACTATGATACCACAGTCTAAAACCCACAACACCGGATGGCCCAAGTGGCCACTACCAATGATATACTATTAACCAGCCAATGCAAAAATGTGACACCAGTATGGCATTTGCATTTACTGGATCTAGTTTCATATCGAATCATAGTTATTCAATGAAGTTACACTGAAACGCAATGCCACTATGCAAGCAGTAGAAATTCATGAATTGACTAATGCAATGTAATGTAGTTCACAAATTGCATTACATGATGTAGATTACATTGAAGCAATCGGTTCATTTATACTTATATTTAGTTCGAAGTTCATTCCATGCCATTACAGTTCTAAGAAGAACTATAAGATTGCATCGAGAAGGACCAAAGGTATAATGAGAAAAGCGCGATACCTAATGGAGCCACAACGCAATGACACTCCCGAAATTTCTTTAGAACGCCGCAACGTTTAGAGAATAGCAAAATCAAGACAATAAAATGACTCAACTTGATGAGATTATTATCGAGAAAACAAATGAAGTTTCTTCACCCTCCACCACTCCAAGGATCGAGTAGACCATTGAAGAATACGATATTACTACCAAATTTCTCCGAGCCGTGCTAATATTCGGAAAAGAAAAATCTTCAATAAGTCAAAGTCACTTAACTCTCTATTGTATATATTCGCTAGAATAACAAATCAATTGAACAATCATTTGGATAGCGAAAGAATCTTACTAAAATTTAGCACAATGCAACAAGCTGTACGATTCTTGCATGTACTTGAGATATCATGCATGTTAGTATAGTTCAACTCCCAAAAAGTCGCATGATAAGAACAAAATTTAGGTCAAAAGAAAGGGGAAAAAGAATGTTCACCAAATAAAAGTCCTAAACACATATTCTAATGCTTTAAGGTACCACGGGCATATATTATTATGACATCCTAATCACGGTTTAAACTTGTTCTATCAATAGGCAAGACATTACGTAACCGGTTACGGTTTCTTGATATCTATTAAAAGTCCCGGGGTCAACCCCGGGATGTGTCTTCCTCTAAACAAGATGATTGCTAGATTTTCTTAGTCAGTTAGTTGAGAAAATCTGTTGTTGATAACAGATCATCTAGTTGATCAAATCATCAAAATGAACTTATTCACTTTATGGCAATCTTGAAATTTATGTACACTCCAAAAAAAAACTTACATGGCCACCAAACTCTGTAGTAACCCATCGAGGCCTTGGTCTAACATCGAAGCTTTTGACACAACCCTCAGCATATGAAGCATAGTCGAATTCATATGGTGGAAACATATTAATACCTTCACTGTAAGACATTGGCATTACCATCTTAGTACAAGCCTGTTTTAACCAAGAATGAAGAATATGTCATACACTATAATTTAAGTACCTTAACATATATCGAGATATGCAATAGATAGAAAGCAGATTAAAATTTTGTAGTTGCGGGACACCTTAATCCCATCCACCCATCCCATGAGGATCATCATCTAGATCAAAGCGATCAACGAGATCAGTATAGTTGTAGTATACATTTACTCCTGCATATATGCGTTCGGTGTACTAGTACCCTCGGGTTGATTATCAATATTTCTACATACGAAAAAGAAACAAGATAATCTATAGTAAGTAGTTATGGCTCCGAGAAAATGCAACACGATCCACTACATAATTTCCTTTGTTGTGCCTTTGGGATACAAAGCAAAGAATTGCCACTTGAATTTTAGCATGTTAGAATTTTTTAACAAAATATATGGTAATTGGTAAGCAAGGGTTTAAGAATTAACTTCCTTTATTGGGTTGGCGAGGCAAAGGCATGAGAAAGTCTAACGGCATTGGGTAATCCACCATGGCTAGATAAGCTGTATGCCGAGCTCAACCAATCTGAAAGGTCCTAGTCGTTTTCAAGGTTACTTGACCATTCATACTTCTATTATTACAAATGATCTCAATGTAAAAAATGGAGTGCACAGAGAAATCACTCACTGACAAAGGTGGGAAAGTTTTGCTTAGTTTCAGAAGACCATCTTGACCATTTCCTTGCTCATCTAATGCAGCTTACACTTTCCCTCTAAACACAAAGAAAAACTGGTGTCATTGTGTCCTTTATCTAGAAGACTAGAACAATAAAATGAAGCACAAGATGATGCACACATGCACCTTAAAATCATCTGAAACAAGATCGTAGAATATGGTGGAAGGGACAATGTCCTCAAAGCGTAGGATCGGAATTGTTGATCGAGAGCTCCAACAGTGATATGCGGTATTTAAGCCTCATCCAAGCGACCAAAGACTTGTCCCAATCAATAGCATTAGTACAGAACTAAGCTGAAACTCGAGGAGTGGTGGACCACTAGGCCAAAATCACAGTGGAAATTAAAGGAAACTGCAGAATCTTCACAAGATATAATCAAGATACTACTAGTACTAGCTCTTACTTCCACCGTATGAGCCCCCAAAGAGCACCATGGGGCTGCCTTCTGCGGATAGGTTCCTCTTTAGTTCGATGAGCGGCATGGCATTTTCAGCAAGTGCTTGCTCATTTGTGAGATCGCCAAGGACTTTGAATTGTTGTAAGCCTTATCTTTGTTGCGAGCGGTAGGGACTCCCGTAGTAGCGATGTTGCTGACAAGGCAATAAACAACGATGCATCTTGCATGATCAACACAGAACAAATGAACAATTAGACACAACTAAAAGCGATAATAAGATTGTTGCCTTGGCGAAGACGGCGAGGCGGAGAAGCGCGAGCGGCGTCCCGAGCAGGCGGAGTTGGCGGCGAACCGAGCAATGTCGCCCTCGTTGCCTGATGAAAGAAGATGGTCCGCGGCTGGCGCACCCGCCAAGACGCCCACCGTACCCGCTGCTCGAAGAATGCCTCCTCCTCCTCCAGGAAGCTAAAGTGGTCGAACCGCTGGAAATGCTGCGTCTCGTACTCGTAGCCCCCAACCGGCTCCCACCACGGCGCGACGCGTGTGGGGGCTCAGCAAGGCGCTTGAACATAAGCGAGTCTGTGGGCGTGAAGGAAGGACGCGGAGGAGGGGCAGCCGGCGTAGGCGTGTGGCTGCGGAGCCTAGCGTGGAGGAAGGGCGTGGAGGGAGGCGACATCGGGGGCGTGGAGGCGGTGGCTGGCGTGGAGGAAGGATGTGGAGGAGGGGGCGGCCACCGGGCGTGGATGTTGCGTGGGGGGAGGAGGCATAGCACCGGGCGGCCAGCGACGGGGATTTGAGTAGCACCTGTGTAGTGGAGGAGGCACAGCTTCTATTGGGAGGTTGGAGAAGTGGGGAGGTGGAGAGATGGAGGCGTGGAAAAATAGGTGGGAAAATTTTTGCAAGGGAAAAAGCAGGAAAGTTCTTCTTAAGCGGTAAAACTAAGGAAATATTGTGCCAAAGAAAGTATTTTGCTGCAATATCTAGCGGGTGTAAACGAGTCACATAATATCCGTCCAATCATGTATCTGTAAAATATCTGCATATGTTGATATTTTCTAGATTAAATTTATATTCGTTTATGTAATTTTTCATGGGACGTGTGTTATGATACGAGACAATTAATATCTAAACTTTTTTATGATTTAATCTTTGTTTAAAAAATATTTTAAAGATAACATCTTCCTAACTTTATGATTTTACCATGACTTAAAATGCCTAGCTCTGTAATTTTACCATAACTGGGATGCCTTACTCCCTGATTTTACCATGACTTGGATGTCCTACTCCCTAATTTTACTGTAACATCCCAAACTCAGGTTTGTATTTTAAATGTATAAAAATGAGGAGAATTTAAAACTTCTGTTGCATCATGATGTTATTGGAATTTTCTAGGATTTCATTCTAAGGTTTTGATTGATTTTGAAAACCTAATGCTTCAATTGACTAGAAGCATAGTCCTTTAATTTTTTTTAAAAAAATCTTATGATAATCCCCTGGAATTATTTTTCCAAGCTTCTAAATAATCTTAGTGACTCCTCTAAAAACTTTCGTAATTTTTAAATTTTATTTGCTATTTTTAAAGGGCTGGTCAAACCAATTAGGTGTAACATCCCAAAGTTCTGTTATTAAAATTAAAATTTAAAAAGTTTTTATTCTATTGGATTTCTGGTTGTGAAAGATTTTTTCTTGATTTTCTGTAATTTTAAAAGAGTTTTCTTTGTTAAAAGAAAACAAAAATCAATTATTTAATTTCTTGGATTTTAAAATAAAAATATAATTTATTGAGTTTTCTAGGATTTTATTGAATTTAAAGTGAAAAATAAAATTTTAATTAATTTCTGGAATTTTTCGGTATTTAAAAAGGTTTTTCCTATTTTCCAGAAAATATAAATAATTACTGTACAAAAATAAAAGCCAACTTTAAGTTGGACTTATTTTTATTATGTTCAAAATAATTCAAGGAAATTTTGTGAATTTTTCTAGAATTTTTGAACTCAATTTGCTATTTTCTAAAAATCTAGTTCATTTATCGCTTTTTCTGAAATTCGAAACAAAAAAGAATTGTTCGGACTTGTGAACAATACTTTTGTGCCGTTCGGACTGTCCGAACATTTTCATTTTATTTTTACTTCTTTTTCCACTGAAAATTCTTTCTGTCTTCATAAATTCATATCTAATTCATCTCAATTCCAAATCAAGTGAAACCAATTTTGATATTTTTGATTTTAAATGAATAGCAACTTGTGAACAGTATATGTAAACAGTACTTTTGTGCTGTTCGGACTGTCTGAACATTTTCGTTTTATTTTTATTTATTTTTCCATTGAAAATTCTTTCTCTCTTTAGAAATTCATATCTAATTCATCTCAACTCCAAATCAAGTGAAACTAATTTTGATATTTTTTATTTTAAATGAACTTTATTTTAAAATAGGTTTCAAACTTGATCCAAAACATTTGAATGAAATTCATATTTGATCCAAAACGTTTGAACGAAATTCTTTCGAAATTATTTTCAGTCCTTTCGATCCCCACCGAAAAAAAATTTAAAACGAAATACTTTTCCTAGAGCTGTAGAGGCATATTCTAAAACGTCTCAAGATTTGTCTCCGTAACTAAAATTTTATCCTCTTAATTCTCAGACATATTCTCAAACGTCTCAAGATTTGTCGCTACATAAATGCAAACGTATATGTGCCTTCCTACGGTAAGAGATTTTGTGGCATCTTGAGAAGCGTCTTTACATACGAGGTATTTCTCAGCGTAGAGACAAACATAAAAGCATCAAAACAAAATCGTCTCTACGTGATAGTTTTGTTGTAGTGAATTAAAGGGAGATCTCGACGGCCAGGAAGACTCGAGGGAGGTCCTAACGGTCAAGATGGAATCAAAGGGAGATCTTGACGGTAGGATAACTCGAGGGAGGTCCTGACGGTTAAGATGGAATCAAAGGGAGATCTCAATGGCCAGGATGACTCAAGGGAGGTCCTGACGGTCAAGATGGAATCAAAAAGAGATCTCGATGGACAGGATGACTCGAGGGAGGTCCTGACGGTCAAGATGGAATCAAAGGGAGATCTCGACGGCCAGGATGACTTGAGGGAGGTCCTTACGGTCAAGATGGAATCAAAGGGAGATCTCGACGGCTAGGGTGACTCGAGGGAGGTCCTGACCGTCAAGATGAGATCAAAGAAGGTCTCAACGGTCAAGATGGAGGCCAAAGGAGATCTCGACGGTCAAGACCAACATAGGGAAGGTCTCAACGGTTAAGATGGAACCAAACGAGAACTCGACGGTCAAGACCAACACAAGGAAGGTCTCAACGGTCAAGATGGAAGCCAAAGGAGATCTCGACGGTCAATACCAACACAGGAAAGGTCTCAACGGTCAAGATAGAACCAAAGGAGATCTCGACGATCAAGACCAACACAGGGAAGGTCTCAACGGTCAAGATGGAAGCCAAAGGAGATCTCGACAGTCAATACCAACACAGGGAAGGTCTCAACGGTCAAGATGGAACCAAAGGAGATCTCGACAGTCAAGACCAACACACGGAGGTTTCAACGGTCAAGATGGAGATCAAAGGAGGTCTTGGCGGTTAGAATGAACCCTAGGAGGTCCTAACGGCCAAGATGAAGAGCCAAGGAGGTCCCAACGGACCCGGGGAGGTCCAAAAGGACATAGGGTGGTCCAAAGGGACACAAGGAAGGTCCAATTGAACACAGAGAGGTTAAGATGAACACAAGGGAGGTTCAAAGGAACACAAAGAAGGTTCAAGTGAAGAAGGAGGTTTGGACCGAAAGGAGGTCTAAACCACAGAGAGATCCAAACCAACAAAGAGGAGGTTTGAACCACAAAGAGATTCAAACCAACAATGAGGAGGTATGAACCAAAAAGAGATTCAAACCAACAAAGAGGTCAAAATACAAGGGTAGTCTAGACACAAAAGAGGTCTGGACACACAAGAGAGTTCCATACACAAGGAGATCTGGACTCCAAGAGATGGCCAAGCAAGAGGGAGGTCTGGGCATAAAGGAATGCCCAAACAAGAGAGAGGTTTGGACATAGGAGAATGTCCAGAAAAACAAGAAAGGGGGGGGGTCTGGTTACAAAGGAAGTTTGAACACGAGGAGAGGTCCAAACTCAAGGAAGTCAGGACAGAAAGAGCTGGGCTAAGAGAAGAGCAGAACTAGCAGAGAAAGGGAGAGACAACGCAATAGCTCAAACAACTCCAAATAAACCAAGCTTTGGATTAGTTGATGTTTGATTTAGTCATTTTAAACGCTCGAATTCCGAAAATCTTTAGGTTAAGCTTTGAACTCTCATCAAAACCAAATGGTTCTTTTTATTTTAAAAACTTGAAAAGGCTTAGAAAGCTAGAGTGTTACACTTTAGAATCACAGAAATAATTAACCAATATAAGCAAACTGGCCGGAATCCTTCAGGACTTACTCTCCTTGGTGTCTTTGGTTGCATCATTACGACCAATATACCAGAGCATCGGATATGCTCGAGCCTTCAAGGGGCTGATCCGGTGCATGGAAAAGTCCTTTACGACATGTCAGGAGGTTAAACCCCTGACATTAAGGAGTTGGATGACTTCAACCCATCTCCCCACTTTTCCCTCCTTCTTTGTGGAGGAGCGCCATTCCGGATTCTCGACCGCCTTCTTACCATTATAGTAAAGGCTGTCCTTCTGAGTGACCGTCATATAGAACCAGCTTTTCTTCTATGACGACCACGAAGACTTTGAATACATTGGAATGTACTCATCAGCTTTTCCGTCGTGGAGGCGCAAGTTGCACTCTCCAGGCATCCCGATTGTCTTCTTCGATTTCTCCATCCTGTAGTAGTACTTGAAGAGATCCAAAGTTGCAGGAATCCCCAAGTACACTTCGTAGAAGTAGACGAAGACGCTAAGGTTGGCGATGGCATTGGGAGTAAGATTCACCAGTTTGACTCCGTAATGCTCCAAAACTTTAGGAAGAAAGGAGTGAACTGGGAACCTGAATCCGCATTCGATATATGCGAGGAAAATAGGAATTTCCCCATCTTCACCACTCGAGAATGCTCTCCATTTACCGATCTCCAAGAAATCGAGTTCTTGTTAGGAAACACTACTACGAAAAAGGCTTTCCTGAGCGGTTCAAAACGTCATCACGAGCGGTTTCATGAGCCGTCCGAGTTTATGGGTCGATGATGACATGAGGTCATCACGAGCGGTTTTGAACCGTCGTGATGTATACTTTCCTGAGCGGTTTGTGGTTCAAACCGTCTGCGATCTTTATATATCACCGAGCGGTTTCACCACAAACCGTCTGTGATAATCACATATCACGAGCGGTTTCACCACAAACCGTGCTGTGATAATCACATATCACGAGCGGTTTCAGCCACAAACCGTGCAGTGATAATCACATATCACGAGCGGTTTGACCTAACCGTGCGTGATAATCACTATCACCGAGCGGTTTGTGGCTAAAACCGTGCGTGATATGTGATATCCTGAGCAGTTTGTGGTGCTTTCATCTGTGATATTTCTCTATAAAGGCCCAGCGTTGGTGCTTGTACCATTAAATCGGCATCATATATATATTACATATATATTGTTACGTGATCTCTCGGCCACTTTGGGGGATCGTCCACCATGACATGAGAAGGATGAGGCGGTAGCCAGGCAACCTCATTGAGCCCTTGCAAATATAAAATATGGATGCAAAGAAGCGGTCGGACATCAATTACTGGATTGGGCGTCGCTATATTGAAAAATATCGTTGATCTTGGAGTACACCCGGGAAGTGGCATCATATATTAGCAACTAACCATTCTTGAGCATGTAATCGTCTTTAAACCCAACAAGAACACCAAGCAACCATTCTCATATTTCAAAAAGAATTCTCAACTTGTTGCTTGGTGTTCTTGTTAACTAAAACAATTCATAATATCAATATATGATGCCGGTTTTAATGATCATAGTTAGCATCAATGGAGAATGAGATATGAATGGAATGGTAGGGCGACTGCACGCAAGAGGTAGGAGAACTTGACCGGCATGAACAAGGGGACTATTAATATGAACTAATTATCAATTCAATTTCAGCATAAGACTATTGACACCATTACATCACAGAGCAAGGGGACTATTAATATGAACTAATTATCAATTCAATTTCAGCATAAGACTATTGACATCATTACATCACACAGCAAGAGGACTATTAATATGAACTAATTATAATTCAATTTCAACATAAGACTATTAACATCATTGAGCAGTTCATCAGCAAGAGAACAAGACCAAGGGTGTCCAAACCCACCACACCATTAGTAGCCCTCGGCATCCATCATGAGCACTAGCTAGCCATTTTCATCCAGAGCAAGGAGGGTAGAGGCAGAGAGGGACCTTAGTGCAGCGCAACCACGGTGGCGACCCACCACCAGCACAACCCTCATCCATTTCCTTTACCTTGCATAAATCACACAAACATCGAGGACACAACAAGGCTCATGCATAAAAATCAAACTCAACAAAAGACATTAAGCTAACAGATCTAGAGGAGAATAGAGGAGGATGGGGAAAGCAAAGCCGGCCGAGGAGCCCTAGCGGGGTGCAAAGGGTCGAGGCGGCGGCAGCGACAGTCGGCGGCGTCGAGGTGGGGAGGAGCGGAGTTAGGGCGCAAACCCTAGCGGCCGGGCTGGGAGTGACGAGTTTGGGTGTCACCGTGGTTGTAACTGCTTGGTGTGTTGCAAAAGACACTCTTATCGTCTGAGTGTCTTTTGCGGTGTCACCGTGTCTCTAACCGTCGGCAACAGGAAGAATAAGCGGCGTCGGCGGCGGCGAGAGAGCGGACGAGAGTAAGGCGGCTGAGGGAGTGGCGAGTTAGGCGCAAACCCTAGCGGCAAGCTATGCTCGCTCCTACTTATAAAGACTTATCGAGACGGTTCTATTATGGAACCGTCGGTGATATCATCACGAGACGGTTCCATAATGGAACCGTCGTGATATGGGACATATCACGAGCGGTTCCATTATGGAACCGACCGTGAAATATTTTTTTCTCAAGTATATACACTTACATGACATGTGAAGAAATTACATGTTTATATTAAAAAGCGAAACCTATAATTAAACAAGGTTTTTCTAGTGGCGAAGGTAATTTGCTATCTCCATCTCGCAATACTTCATAGGCGGCGGTGTCGGCATCAGACAGTTCTGATCGTGACGAAGCTGAAATCGTCCCGGCCCGTTAATGCGCTCGTTACGATATAATTAATATTAATTGTAACTTCACCTCCAAACTAGATTTTGTTTTCCACAAAACCGTCTACGATATATATATATATATATATATATATATATATATATATATATATATATATATATATAGAGAGAGAGAGAGATAATAATTCAACATATAATTAAATATAGTAACTTCACCTCCAAACTTTTTTTCATTTTGGAATTTTCATATATATGGCCAAGCAGTGGCGTTAAACTAAAAAGATTTAAAAAGTAAAACCTATAAATAAAACAAAGTTTTTCTAGTGGCGGAGGTAGGCTGCTATCTCCGTCTTCAATACTTCATAGGCGGCAGGCGTCGGCATTGGGCGGTTCACGATCATCGCGAATGAAGCACGAAATCGTCCACTCATTGTGGCGCTCGTTCAAGTGTCTCCGAAGACCCTCGGACTATTGAACCAAGAAGAATTGAGCCCATAGGCTCTCTTCCCTTGCTTGAGGGTATCGGCTGGTCGTGTCGATCGCTTTGCCGCCTCGATTTCACAGTCCAAGTGACGGCAAGCCTCACAGAGGCGTGCAGCGTCGTTTTGGAGGACTCGTCGATGATGCTATGTACGCTACCAAAGTGGGAGATCACCCGGAAGACACGGCGGAGGAGGATGTCAAGGCGGCGGAAGGTGGCCGTCACTGCTCCGCAAATTCTCCGCCGCAGAGGAGTGAAGACTGTTGATCAAGCGGTGTTCTTCGCAAAGACAGTTCAACCTACACCGAGAGAGGTGCTCGTCTGCAGTGAGGCCGGAAGGCCATCGGTCTGCGGCTGACGAGGAAGAGGCAGCCATTTACTGTTTTTAATTTTATAAGTATGTGGGGATGATCATCTTGGATGGCGGATGATCCTTTTATATCAAACAAGGAATAAATTCGGGCGTGAGGCGAAGAGAGCGCATCGAGGGCAAGCGGATTGGCGGCAAACGAGCAGCGATCGGCGATGAAGAGCGCGATCGGGGGCGAAGCGATGGCGGCGACCGTGGAGTGTGGCGATATTATCACGAGCGGTTATTGTTAAGAACCGTGCGTGATATAATTAATATCACGAGCGGTTCTTGTTGAGCAAATGCGTGATCTTGATAATATCGCAGGCGGTTCGTGTTGAGACCGTCGTGATACTTCTAAGCGGTTTTCAAAATGAACCGTGCGTGATATTGCCTCTTCACGAGCGGTTTTTAAGCGCTGACGATGCCTGAGCGGTCTCTAAACCAAAACCGTCGTGATTGAATGTAATCTAAAGACGGTTTTGGTCAACCGTCGTGATGAGGCGTCGATATTAGCCTTTACGTAGTAGTGAAACAAGCCGATCTTCTCCAAGAAATTGAGTTCCAAGGCAGTTTCTCAACTTTAAAGTGAATACAGACCACCTCGTGTGTCACGTCATTAAATGAGGGTCTGCCCGATACGAATTCATCGGGAGAAAGTGTTCACATAGGTAATTCATTTAAACTTCAGGGGCTAGCTGACGAGGATTAAAATCTCTATGTATTAATTTAATACATAATAAAGGACCATACGTCTTCATGGTTATAACCCCTAAGGCTCACGACCCCCGTGGTCATAAGGATTACAAAGGTTACATCGTGGAAAATGTGGTCGGATGAGGTCTTGCACCTAGTCCCCAACCAAATGACTGCATTGACAACAACTACCCTACGGTTATGTGTCTCACAGATGCATAACTGCCGAACGGTTGATACTTTATCAATCATTGCCTCGCTCCGACCAGTCGTGGTACTTCCAACAGGTGTCTCTTCAGGGAGCAACTGCCACCTCTTCGACTGTTACTTAAAGATGGGGGCGTGGAGGACAGAGGACAAGGAAATTCGATCACATTACATCGGATTGAGGCATAGCAATCAGCATTAGATTCATGCTTCAAGTCTGATTCTGTAATATAGAAAGCATTATGCTCAGTGTAATTATGTTTTAGTCCACCGCCTTACAGAAGGCACCCCCTGTAATAGCCAGTTCATATCAATAAAAGAGCAGTCCCATTCTCTCCCAAGAACTATTTTCCATTTTCCTCTTTTCATTTCGTAAGATCAGCGACTTGATCGTCGACAAGGTTGCTATGGCATCAAAGAGGTATGTGAATCATCTCCCCATGCTAGATGGTACTGATTTTGCTTTTGAAAGTTCATGCATTTCATTCATTCATATGATTTCTGCCATTCTACTTTCATATTCTATAAAGTTAGGATTATGTTCTTATTCAGTATTGTTCATAGTATTCTTTGTACTTGCTGAGTCGTGGACTCATTCTTACCTATGTTTATTTATTTTAGGTAAACACTGACGACGGCATTCTTGGGAGGGAGTAGTCATGGATCACTTCATTCACTTCACATTCATCACCTTTTAAATAGTTGAACTTGTTATTATCTTTCATTTGATAAGTTGGATTGTAATAATTGGAGTTCTAATGATTGAGACTATCATTCATTATGACTTGGTTGAACTAGTGAATGCTTAATATTCTTCGTCTAGACTCTGGATTATTCTAGGATTGGATAATTACAAGTTTGATTTGTTGCTAAAATCTAGTCCAATTCTTATGATCATTATATTGTTGTTGGTCCTTACCTGTTATTAGTTGATAGGTTGCTGAAATTATTTCGTATTGTTGTTGTATGTTAGACTTTTAAGTAATATCTTGGCTTCCGCATAGCCAGGGTGTTACAGTTGGTATCAGAGTGGGCTTTAGGTTCGTGGTAATTGAAATATTAAATTAACACACTGTGCACAATAGGTGGGATTTAGGTAATCCATTGCATCTACGATTCTGATAGTATGTTTCATCATGTCGAACTGTTATTGAATTGATTATGTACTATTGTTAATCTTATGTTCATAATTGATTATATTGGTTATGCGTGATGGTAACGGGAGTTGAGAAGTTGAAGTCATTTTGTTGCCCTGGGTTTTGCCAGGCTACACCACCGTTCGTGGTACGGGAATAGAGAAGTACTTACCCCAGTGCCATAGTTATGTGTTGAGCATGAGTTCTTTGATAAAGTTGATGTCTTCCTTGAGCTTGTATTTGGTCTTTTGGTTGTAGTTCTTGCAGTTGATGAACTTCCTTTGAATGGTGGTTACAATGAAGTGGGCAAGTTTCAATTGGTCTCTATTTGTTCTTTGAAACAAATGTTGTTCTTCCGACTATTGTGATATTTCTGCTACTTGTGAACGTTGCTAATTTGCAAGATTGATCTTTTCACGGAAGTTCTGTTTTTTTATCCTCTGTTGGAAAAGATAACTCATTTGTTCGCTTGGTATTTGGGCAATGGAAGGTTTCTTTTGTAAGTTCCTTATTATGTGGAAGCTTTAACCTTGCGTATTTCTTTAGGATTAACATGAGGGTTGAAGTTTAATGCCTCTCTTTTAAGAAAGAGAATGTTAAAACCCCTTTAGTGATGTGTTGTCATGCTTACTTAAGAGGTTTTAATTAAATGAATTAATTGGTGTGGTATGAGTTATCGGGTTGGGTTATTAGCATGGTGCAAACCAATGATTCTTAGCTAATATCTTTAAAAGTGAAGTTAATTAATTTCAAGTTATCCGGTAGTAGTTTCTTGAAGAATTATGAATAAGAATTTGTCTATACATGTTTGGAACTCATGGGGTTATTAGGGAGTGTGAAGAAATAGTGAACTTGTTTGATCACTTCAATTGTTTAAATTCCTAAACTTGTTTAATAAATTGGATTATTTGGCCCTAGGTGATTAATCTAACCATTCGAGATGGTTAATTAAGGATGTGTTGGGCTTTTTCCTTGGTAAATATTAATCTTGACTCTGTCTTCTATTTGGATATTTGATAAATTTGTACAAATGTTAGATTCACCTGATTTTTGCCATGTTAAATTGTTGATATATGTATGAAGGTTGTTGTATTGACTTACAAAACCTTGTCTTATAAATATTCTATTGTTGAAGTTTAAAGAAATTTCATTCTAATTTCTAAACAAAAGGTAGAACGTTGAATCTATACTCATATATGTTTGTGTTTGCACACAGAGGTAGGACCATGAATGCTTCTATGATTAGATAATCATCAATTGTTAGTAGTAATGACTAGAGTGATATTAGTGTGTGCTATATTGGCGTTGAGCGTCAGTAAGGGTAAATGTGCGAAATCTAATAAGTGATTTAAATTGGTGTGTCTTATGAGATTGTCTTGTACTAGTGTGAGCTTGTTAAAAATAGATTTGTTTCAGCATTGTGGCTTGCGCACTAGATTTCTTTTCTAGAATGAGTTGTTATTACAATTTTATATGATGATGAAAATTTTAAGACACGATCTGTTGTGTTTCTTTTGGAAGATTTATTAATATGTGACAGTAAGGTATATTGAATTTTAGCTAGAATGTATGTTATTGATGTTAATAAAATGGTTAGTAATGTGAGGGTGACGTTGATTCTGTTATAGAGAGAATTTGTTTTGATCGCCTTTTGTGATATCTCTTAAATGAAAATATTTCAAATGTTGCATTCATGATCTTTTGGTGTTCAAGATTTATGTGGCAGTTGAAATTTGTCGAGTAAAGCGACATGTTGCAAAGTTCTATTAGTTTTTAAATGATTCAAAAGATTTGATCTTGAAGGCTCGTTTGTTTGATTTGGCAAGAAAGGTTGTAATCAAAATAACAATTATTTTATTTTAATTGAAGGAGTGTAGCAGAAGCATTTGTGGTGGGGTCAAGTTTTTTAACTTGTAGCTTTTTGAAGCATACTTAACCTTTCTGTTTTTGACATATAGAAATACCCGAAGTTTCAATAGCAACGTTTGTTCTTATCGGTTAAGATTTGATATTCTCTTCTTGTGAGGCTTGCGCCCTCAATTATGGTCTCCCCTTATGTTTTTCGAGTTCATTGCCTAATCGACTTTTTTTTCCTTGGTCCTGTGATCACTATGAGTGGTAAATGTTTTTCTAGTTGGTGAAAATTGTTCTCATTTGCCTTGTCTTTTGAGAAAGAATCAACCTATTTGTTTCACAAGGGTCTTCCGAAGTGTTTATTAATTGTTATTGTGAGACCTTGGGTTGTAAGTTATTTGAGGAGCATTAGAGGATGAATTGATTTTATGTATGATTCTTGGAGAGAATCTTAGTTATACAGGAGGTTTGTCTTTGATACTAAACTAATTGCATTGTTGCAACTAATAGAACCTATAGTGATTTGTGGTCCAAGGTCTTTTGTTCATTTTGGGGTGGAACATTAGAATTATCGAAAGAATGAAAAACTTGATCAGTTTATTAGATTATCGCGACTGAGTAGTTTGAACGGTTAGCATAATGAGGAAAATATTAGCGAAGAAATCTAATCGTGAAAGGAAATAATTGGATGACAGAGATTGTTGGATTATCATTAGGTATGGCTTGGTCAATGAGTAACTCTCTTAGAGTTAAATCCTTCAAAGGATAATTTGGTTAAGGATATATCTATCTATTGATTGTTAATGATCGAGAATGGTTAGATTGTGGGAATTTTATTCATCGAATCTGAGGTTTTCCCTAACATTTACACCAGAAGTTCATTCTAGGAGTTTTGGAGGTTAATTTTGGGCTTCACATTTTTTTATGCTGGGACTTTGGTCACCTAACGATTTTGTGTAGAGGAAGTAGAATAAGGGTGTATTCCAGATTGTGGGATGATCATTGATAGGACCCTTTTGATGTAGTATATGAGAATGCGTGATGTGAATGCTGATTTGGTTATTATTAAAGGATTGAGGTGATATGATTGAGTGTGAAATCTGTTTTAAGATGCATTGGGATTTATCTGTCAAAGTAATTCCATCAATAGAAGAGTTGGTAAAAATAAGTCTTGTGGATTCAAGAGAGCCTCCGTATAAGCGGGTGGTTGATGTAGTCGTTTGAGCATGGCGTTGAGGTTGCCCATTTAAGGAAAATGAGTTAGTGTCATGCGATGAGTTGGAGTTCCATAATTTGAGAGAAGTTCTATTCTTAAAAGAGAAATTGAGAAAATATGGCCTCGGGTAATGAAACGCCCCCTTCATTCTTGTTTGAGCTATGTGTTTATGACTGTTGTCTTTGGCAATTTGAGTTGGTGCTATGCTGGCATGTATGATTATTTCCAATTCAGACAAAATAAAAGAAGTATTTGATTTGGGCAGTCGAGTGATTTCTCCTTTGGCTTTCATGGTGTTCATTCACAAATTGACTAATTAGAAAGTGGAATCGTTTTCATGATGAATTATCAATTTTGGATTTGACCCTTTTGGTGGAGAGTTGGCATTACGTGGTTGCAATGAGAACTCTCTATTTTCGGTTGGAACTCTTTATTTTCAGTTGGATTCTCTTTGTAAAACAGTTGTTTAAAAGCGAGTTCTGTTGTGTATTCTTGACTAAAGGAGGTGCTCCTTGTTAGATGAAGAGTTCGATTTAGAAATAGGACAAGAGTCCCGTGTGTGTTGAGCATGTTGTGTGCTTTTGTACCAAAGGGGAAGCTGGCCCAGGTACATTGGTTCGTTTTCGACAGTTGTAGGGATTAGGAAGTTTGTGTATCGCTTTGACCGTCTCGGGCCATACGCGGGTAAGCAACTTTTGGTTTCTTCAAGCACCGATTGAATACTTGGGAGATCTGGAGTTTGAGTTTCGTTAACGTCATTGACCATCGAGTAGGATCTTACCTTCGAATTTCTTTTGATGAGTGTACTTGGAAATGTCGGACTGAGTGTTTGGACAGACGTCGTTTTACGTCAATGTCTTGTGGTCATCAATCTAAGAGAGAGGTCACTTGGAAGTTAGAGTCTCGCATGCGCGAGCAGTGTCCAGACCTGTTTGCTCCTGATACGTGTTAATAGATGTTTCTTTTTGGTGGCAATTGTTCTTTCATTTATTTTGATGGTTAGAATTCGAGGTTGAATTCTGTTATGGGGGGTAGAATGTAATACCCCGAATATCAATTAGAGAGAATATTATTCAGGAGAGGAAAATTTATGCAATATTGAGTGCGATATAGTTTAGAGAGGGATTGATTCTAACAAAGAAAGTGTCCAACAGAGAATACTAAATCAAATAAGGGGTTTTCCGTAAGTATTCGCCAAATTGGGCCTCGGGCCTTGGCCCAGAAGGCCCAAGTGGAGCCGGCCAAGAGGGGGGGCACCTTCTCCCCAAAAACCCTAGTCGCCTATTCCCTTCTCCCCCTTGTGTTGGCCGCCACCTCCATCTCCCTTTTCCTCCTTGCTGGCCGCCGCCCCTCCCCTGGCTCTTGGGCGCCTTCATCTCCTCCCCAAGCCATGAGATCCTGCTACTCCACCTCCTCGCATTGCCGTCTTCCATCGCCGACGATTCCCTGCCTTGGTGGCCGCCCGTGGAGGAAGGAGGGGAGGGAGAGAGGAGAAGAAGAGGGGAGGAGCATCTCACAGGGGAATTCAGCGAGCACGCGTGTCTACAAGGGTAACGGATGACCCCTTGCTGGTTGGATCGATTTAGATTCATAAATTGCCATGTTTAGGGGATCGATGTTCTGCTGCAATTAATTCTAGAATTCTGTCCATTACTTGCTCATCAGTTTTCATATAGTTTAAGTCCTAATTAGAGGATTTCGTCTTCGAGAGAGTTGTGCGGTTCATTCTTAGCTTTCTATAGGTTCAAATATCACCCAATTCGGAGTTGTGGTCTAAAATTTACGTGGATTTCATTGCTTCTTTCTAGAAAATCTGATGAATATTAGCAGTCATATTGTTCATTAATTAAGATTGTGTTAAAGGATGATACAGGGATTTCACCCAACATGATTGTCGTAGGGAATTTCTTAAGCTTTCCATATTGGTAAACATCTTGAAGTTTGGTTAATCCAATCGAAAGTTATGAAGTTTTTTATACTGCTATTTAATTCTGTCAGACAGATTATAGTTTAGACTTTCATCTGAATATTAGACACAGAAGTTGGCCGAATTAGAAATTCTCGCCAACTACGTTATTATAGAGGATTTCATTACCTTTCCAAAGAATCTGAGGTCACACCTTTTTGAGTTTTAGAGCGAAAGTTATGAAGTTTTTAATGCTGCTGTCCAGTATAGCTTCTTGTTTAATTTGAGTAGAGGAAATAGTTAACCTTGGGTTTTGGGAAGACGAGGTTGAAGCGTTGCGAGTAGCATCTTGTTATCGCAATGTTCTTATTCTGGTAAATTAATTGTGTAGGAGGAGAGCCTTCGAGAGTAGTGACATCATCCTTGCCTCATACCGCGTCGCAACATGAAAGGCAAGTACTTTGTGCAATGTATTGATTGATGTTTGTTCGGAGTACTTGTTGCTCATGCCATGATTACATTCTATGGTCTATGAGTGGTTTTCAATCATTTCTGCTTCGTTCCAAGTACACTAATCCATTACTTCTTGAGATTACGTCTTTCATATTCATATATTCGTTCGTTCGTTCGTTCGTTCATGTTTCTCCCACAGGAGTGGAAAGAAAAGACACATCATTCCAATATGGGCACGTAAGACCCACCATTCTAATGTGGGCAAATTGGATCCTCATTATGAAATATTCTTCATACGGGCCTTGGATCCCTGCATTTTGGATAATGCGGGCCTGAGTGAACACCGACGGGTGTTCACCAGTTATACTGGTATAAGTAGAAGAGAAGTTCATACATTTCATTTATTCATATGATTTCTGCCATTCTACTTTCATATTCTATAAAGTGAGGGTTATGTTTTTATTCAGTATTGTTTATAGTATTCTCTTGTACTTGCTGAGTCGTGGACTCATTCTTGCTTGTGTTTATTTATTTTAGGTAAACACTGACGACGGCATTCTTGGGAGGGAGTAGTCATGGATCACTTCATTCACTTCACATTCATCACCTTTTAAATAGTTGAACTTGTTATTATCTTTCATTTGATAAGTTGGATTGTAATAATTGGAGTTCTGATGATTGAGACTATCATTCATGATGAGTTGGTTGAACTAGTGAATGCTTAATACTCTTCGTCTAGACTCTGGATAGCTTTATCTTGAATAATTCAGTAGGATTGGATAATTACAAGTATGATTTGTTGCTGAAATCTAGTCCAATTCTTATGATCATTATATTGTTGTTGGTCCTTACCTGTTATTAGTTGATAGGTTGCTGAGATTATGTAGTATTGTTGTTGTATGTTAGACTTTTAAGTAATATCTTGGCTTCCGCATGGCCAGGGTGTTATAGAGAGGGTCATTTGGTTCAATTTTGCTTTCGAAATGGAAAGAAAGAAAAGAAAGACAGGTTAAGAAAGATTTCTCGTTCTAGAGTGGAGTTTGGTCAAGCTCCTTATCATCGCTTTGCTCCCTCTAAACAATTTTCTACAGGTTTGGGAGTTTTTGTGACAGGACCGATCAGACCGGCGTTTTTCACGTAGTCAAACCGGTCGGTGGTCAGACCGGCACTTCAATGGCAGTCTGGTCGGCAATGCCCAGAAGCTAAAACTTCTTTTTCTCTGCCTGTTGTTGTCCTATTCGTCACATATCTCAGTACTGGTCACTAAATATTTATTCTCTAACCCCAGTACTAAGATACCGACGATTATTCGTGCTTTGTAGGCTCGTCGCAAGTGGAAGGAGAACATATGGTTCATTGACTCCGGTTGCTCTCGACACATGACCAGAGACTCATGATGGTTCTCCTCCCTCACTCGTGCCACCGGTGATGAGATGATTACTTTTGGGGACAATGCTCAAGGATGAGTTCTTGCAAGAGGTACTGTGTGCGTCAACGAAAAATTTATTTTAAAACACGTTGCTCTTGTCAGTAAGTTGAGCTATAATTTGTTTTTAGTTTCACAGTTGATAGACGATAATCTTGAGGTGAGCTTTAAAAAGCATTCATGCTGCATTTTAGATTCATCTGGTGATCTAGTGTGCAAAATTATTCGAGTTGGTCATTTGTTTAAGGGTGACTTAGGTGTCTTGTTTCATCTGATTCTAAGGATTTATTTCACTGGCACCATAGATTAGATCATATTGGTTTTAATCATCTTGCTCGTATCAGTAATATGAATCTTGTTAGAAGAATACCTAATTTAAAAATTGAGAAATCAATGGATTTTGTTTGTTCACCCGTTGTCACGGTAAGATGATTTCTGCATCACATCCTCCACTCACACTTGTTATGACTGATGCACCTAGTCTGTTGTTGCACATGGACACTGTAGGTCTTGCTAGAGTTCAGTCAGCTGGAGGTAAATGGTATGTTTTTGTTATTGTTGATGATTACTCTAGATACTCTTGGATCTTTCTCATGGCATCTAAGGACGAAGCTTTTGGTCACTTTAGAGAGCTTGCCCTGAGATTTGCCACTGAACTCCCAGGGACACTTAGAGCAATTAGAAGTGATAAAGGAACTGAATTCAAGAATACATCATTTGCTTCTTTTTGTACTGAAAAAGGTTTAGATCATCAATTCTCTTCAGCTCGTGTGCCACAACAGAACAGTGTTGTAGAACGTAAAAATAGAACTTTGGTTGAGATGGCTAGAACGATGTTAAATGAACATGCTACACCTAGGAAGTATTGGGCTGAAGCTATTTCTTCAGCTTGCTATATTTCTAATAGAGTATTTTTGTGAGCTAAATTGCATAAGACTTCCTATGAACTTCGTTTTGGCCATTCTCCTAATATTTCTTACTTGAGGGTGTTTGGATGTCGATGTTTTATTCTTAAACATGGCAATCTTGGTAAATTTGAATCTAGATCCTCAGGTAGTATTTTTCTTCGATAAGCAGCTTACACTCGAGGTTATCGTGTATTCAACTTAGAAACTAACAAAATTGCTGATACCTATGAGGTCACTTTTGATGAGGCTAGTCACAGTACTAGACGACAATGCGAGAATCTGGTAAATGGCCTTTTAGAAGACATCTTCTATGACTCTGACAACAATGAAAGGGTAACCCCGATTCACACTTCGACACACGTATCTACACTGATGGAGTCTACAACTAGTGGCTCTGCTCCTACCTATAATGAGGTAGAGGCAACTACTACTGCACCTATGTCACCAACGACTCCACAGGCTCCTCTGCATATTCAACAATGTCATCATCCTAAACAAATGATTGGGGAGTTAGATAAGAGAGTTCTTCACAACAGGTATAATTCTGATGCCTCATATGCTCATGCTGCTTTTATTTCCTCTTTTGAACCCCAAGATGTAAGTCACGCTTTATCTGATGAGTCTTGGATTAATGCCATGCATGAGGAATTAGAAAATTTTGAGCATAATAAAGTCTGTACTTTAGTTTCACCTCCTCATGGTCATAATGTTATTGGAACTAAATGGGTTTTTAAGAATAAACAAAGTGAGGATAGTGTTGTTGTTCGAAATAAGGCTAGACTTGTGGCTCAGGGATTTACCCAAGTAGAAGGTCTTGATTTTGGTGAAACTTTTGCACCTGTTGTTCGATTAGAAGCTATTAGAATCCTTTTAGTATTTGCTGCATCTAAGGGTTTTAGGCTGTATCAAATGGATGTTAAGAGTGCTTTTCTTAATGGCTATATTGATGAAGAAGTTTATGTAAGACTACGACTGGTTTTAAAAATCCTAAATTTCCTGATCATGTCTACAAACTGTCCAAAGATTTATATGGTTTAAAACAAGCACCTAGAGCGTGGTATGATAGGCTTAAATCATTTTTGCTCAAAAATGACTTTCAAATGGGCAAGGTAGATAAAACATTGTTTACTCTCAAGCATGGTAATGATCTTTTACTCGTTCAGATTTATGTCGATGATATCATCTTTGGTGGTTCCCCTCATGCTCATGTTTTCAAGTTGTCAGATACTATGAGTAGGGAATTTGAGATGAGCATGATGGGAGAACCCATGTTCTTCCTAGGCTTTCAGATCAAGCAATCAAAGCTGGATACTTTTGTTCATCAAACCAAGTACACCAAGGATCTCCTTCATCGCTTCGACATGGGGACAAGCAAACCAGTTTCCACACCAATGGGATCCACTACAGTGTTAGACCCTGACGAGGATGGAGAGCCCGTTGATCAAAAAGAATGCAAATGCATGATTGGTTCACTTATGTATCTCACTGCTTCAAGGCTAGACATTCACTTTGCTGTATGTCTGTGTGCTTGTTTTCAAGCTTTCCTACGTGCTTCACATCGTCAAGCAGTTAGGCGAATTTTCAGGTATCTCCAGTCAACTTTAGAATTTGGTTTATGATATTCCTCTTCATCATGCCTTACCCTTATAGCTTATTCAGATGCGGATTTTGGGGATTGTACAATTTATAGGAAGAGTACTTCTAGCACATGTCACTTTTTAGGCACATATCTTGTTTCATGGGCTTCTAGGAAACAGTTGTCTGTTGCACTTTCCACTACTGAGGTTGAATATGTAGCTACCGCTTCTTGTTGCTCTCAATTGCTTTGGATGACAGCTACGCTTAAGGATTTTGTTTTAGAATTTGACAGTGTACCACTTTTCTATGATAACATTAGTGCTATTGGTATTGCTAAAAATCCTGTGCAACATTCAAGAACCAAACACATTGATATTTAATATCATTTTCTTAGATACCATGTGGAAAAGGGAGATGTTGTTTTGCATTTTATTGATACAAATTCTCAAGTTGCTGATATTCTCTCAAAACCGCTTGATTCTGCATGGTTTGGTCTTTTGCGATGTGAGTTGAGTGTGTTGCATCCTATGTGATTATTCTGAGGAGGAGCTTGTTGTTTAAATTTTTAGAAGCTTTGTTTATTCTACTTGTCAAACAATTCATTAAGTCCAAGCCATTGAAATCAAATGAGGTGTAGAGCTCTCGTTATCATATTTACTCATGTGCTATGTAGCTTTGATCATGACTGGTTATAATTACATTACCACATTTGAACTAAAGCATGACATGCCGGAATACTTTGACTAGATTGATTAAAGTTATTACTTTGCGATGTTCATCGAAAAGGATTAGCTTGATTGTGAGTCTTATTTTAAATCTTGGCTATGAGGCTCGTATGTTTCTTGTTGCGGTCTTTTTATGTTCACCCAATTTGGCATGTCATAAAAAAATGCGGAAGAGACAATTGAAAAGATGTATGCTTCAAGCACGCCATACACACACATATACACACATACATACATACATACATACATACATACATATATATATATATACATACATACATACATACATACATATATATATATATATATATATATATATATATATATATATTTATATTTGTATGTATATGTATATGTGTATGTGTATGTATATGTATATGTGTATGTATAAACACAAAACGTGCTAAAATGAAAAGAAGTATGCTTCAGGCATGCCACCATTAAAAAGAAGTATGCTACAAGCATGCCACATGTGGTGTTCCGAGCCTCAGGGAGGTCCCATGCCGGTCCCAGGAGCGCCCTGAAGGGAGGTCCTATGACAGTCCGGACCTCAGGGAGTTCGAAAGACTGACCCGGGAGCACTCCAAAGGAGGTCTTCTGGTACGACCGGACCTCAGGGAGGTCGTGGCCAGTCCCAGGAGCACGCCAAAGGGAGGTCTCGAAATCCCTATACGCAACCGAGCTAGTCCCAAGGACCAACAGCTAGCTCACACAGTGAACAAAAGTGGTAACATCCATCAACACAACTTTAGTAAAATAACAACAGAGTTGATTACAAGGGTGGCTTAACATTTGACAAACAAAACACAGCGGAACAAAAGCAGAGTAGTCCACATGACTCGCCACAGGAAATCGTCTGGAGGTCACAGCCTAGGCATCTTGGAGGTCCTCTGGCTCATCGAAGACGACCTCTGCTGCTCAAACATGTCAAACAAGAGTGAGCACAACAATCGTCCTCGCAAGTCATACCCGTCAAGTAACAGATTGAATGCATGCATACGAGGATGTCCCAAAGGAGGTCTTATAGGGTTGTCTTTGCACAAAGCCAAGTTTCTTTCCAAATACATGTACTAAGTTCCAAAGCAGTTATACAATAACTAAAATGCAATTTCTAAATTAGTTTTATAGTTCGATAACATTCATCAACAAGTGGTGAAGTATACCCTCCTATCATAAGGCTATCAGCCCAATTCCCAATTGGGTAGACATCCAAAACCATTTCATAAAGTATTTTGAAAATAAAACCAAAATCTAACTTGGAGCATCTTTGCTAGCTTGTCCATGACCGTGGACTTGGCTATTCGAATAGTTTTACAATCTGCAGAGGTGTAGATCTTTACACACAAGAGATAATCAACTTATACTCTCCGCTCACACACTTCCATAGGTGTGCGACTAAGTGATTATCACAAGGCCTTTACAATGCGCCATTCCACCGCAGCCCCCCCCTCGCTAAGGTTTCGCTTCCTTTGGACTAACCATCCGCAGGATTTAAGCCCCCTCTTGCGCCAGGTGGGAATGAATAAAAGTAGATCATCGAGACACCCACACAACCGGATGGAACGACCACGGTAGAACATTGCAGATTAGTTGGCCAGGTCCACCCCATCCTGGACATATGGTTGAACAGTGAGGCATAGCAAAATACACTTGAAGACCGGTCCTTAACTGACTTGGGCGACTTCCAACAGAACCCTGGGCCTCGACTATAGAAATGGATCGATCCCGTGCATGAACATGCACCCATCGAAACAACAAATTTGCCCAAGTTCAAACCAATTTTCCTTTTTTGCATTGCTTTTCAAAAACATTTTTCAAAGATTTCACGACAACCCAATGTCACGGATAAAATATTTTGACAACATTGGTCTTTTGGTAGTAAAACTTCCCAAATCAAGATTTTTGGTCTATGCTTGACTAAGCATAGAGTTTTGCAACATGCTAGTTCCTACTAATGTACCAACTAGCTCTTTACTACGGTGACAAGGGGAGGTCGAATCAATACCAAGTTCGGATGTACAAAGGAACTAGGAAAAACTATGAAGTTAAAACAAGGATTTAAATTACTTGATTTGAAATAAGCATGCAGTAATAATTTGAAACAAAACTTAATTAATTTGAAATGCTGGGTCCAATATGATCAAGGGTGTAACTTGCCTTGCTCGAAAGCTTGAGGGTCTTCTTCACAAAACTTGGGCTCCCCAGAGTCATCGAAATCTACACGTGAAAACGAAGCAAATCAAATAAAGACCAAATAAAAATCCAAATAAACTCCAAACAAACCAAACTAAAACCAACAGAGAGGAACTAAAAAGCTCAAAGGAGGAGGTCCAACGAGGAGGCCTTGAGGAGGAAGGCCTGAGTAGAGCAAGAAAGTTGGTGAAGGCTAAAGGAGATATAAGAGGGCTCCTCAGGCTTTTATAGCCAGGGAGGACAGGAAGAGCAGCTTAGAAACTCTGAAGCACACGAGATCAAGGGTAGATGGCGATAGAGCAGAGCATGGTATAGACGTGCGCAGAAAGCTACCTGGGGATAAGACAGGGCATGCTCCGCGGAGGCAGTAGCATTTAATGCAATACAACGGCATTTAATGCGTGAGAATTCCAGCGAGAGTACTGCCGCGATGAGCGGGAGAAAAAGGTGAGCAAGGCTGACAGGTGGGGCTAGTCAAAAGGGAGGTCATGATCAAAGAGGAGGTTGCGCGATCAAAGGGGAGGTCGCGGCCTAAGGGATGTCACGTGACCAAGGGAAGGTCATGACTCAAGGGGAGGTCATGACCCAAGGGATGTCACGTGACCAAGGGGAGGTTGCGGCGAAATGACAAAAGGGGAGGTTGCGACCCAAGGGGAGGTCGCGGTAAAATGACAAAAGGGGAGGTCACGGTCCAAGGGGAGGCCACGACAAAGTGACAAAATGGGAGGTCGCGGCCCATGGCGAGGTCTTGACCCAAGGGGTGGTCTTTGCAAAAAGACTAGGAGGGTGGTCTTTGTAAAAAAGACCAGGACCACCCGGAGGTCTCCATTGAGAGGGAGGTCCAAATGCAAGGGAGGTCTGGACTGATGGGAAGGTCCAAACACAAGGGAGGTCCGGACTGAAGGGGAGGTCCAAACACAAGGGAGGTCTGGACTGAAGGGGAGGTCCAAACACAAGGGAGGTCTGGACTGAAGGTGAGGTCCAAACACAAGGGGAGTCTGAACAGAAGGGGAGGTCCAAACACAGGGGAGGTCTGGACCCTCGGATCCAAACGAAAGGAGGTCTGGACCCTCAGATCCAAACAAACGGAGGTCTGGACCCTCAGATCCAAATGAAGGGAGCTCTGGACCCTCAGATCCGAACGAAGGGAGGTCTAGACCCTCAGATCCAAACGAAGGGAGGTCTGGACCCTCAGATCCAAATGAAGGGAGGTCCAAAAAAGAAAGAGCTGGGCCTAGGGGAACATGGAGCGAACAGAGAAAAGAGAGAACTCCAACAAACTCGAAAGAAACCGAACTGATTTAGTTGAAGTTTGATTTAGTCATTTAAAGCACTTTTTAAATTCTCAAGTTAAGCTTTGAACTCTCATCAAAACCAAATGGTTCTTTTTATTTTGAAAACCTCAAAAAGGGTTAGAAAAACTGGGATGTTACAAACTTGCCCCCCTTAAGGGAATCTCGACCCCGAGATTCAGACATTGCTAGCAAAGAGGTGGGGATACTCCACTTTGAGATCTTCTTCTCGCTCTCAGGTTGCTTCTTCTTCTGAGTGGTTGCTCCACTGGACCTTGCACGAATGGATGACCCTGCTCCTGGTAACACGCTCTGCAACATCCAGGATCTTGATTGGCTGCTCCACATAGGTGAGGTCTTCTTGAAGGTCGATGCTCTCCAGTGGTGTCCGCTCCGTTGGGACTTGAAGACACTTCTTCAACTGCGAGACGTGGAAGACATTATGCACTGCAGATAGAGACGTCGGGAGCTCTAGCTGATAGGCAGCTTCCCCTTTCCTTTCTACAATCTTGTATGGTCCAATAAACCTTGGTGCGAGCTTTCCTCTGATTTGAAATCTTCTTACTCCTCTGAGTGGAGTTAAACTAAGGTAGACAAAGTCTCCTATCACAAAGGACAAGTCTCTGTGACGGTTGTCCGCATAGCTCTTCTACCGGGATTGAGCTACCCTCAATCATTCTCTTATCAGCCTCACTCTTCCTTCAGCATCCTTGATCAAATCGGGTCCAAAGAACTGATGTTCCCCAACTTGATCCCAAAGGAGAGGAGTTCTACACGGTCTGCCATACAAAGATTCAAAAGGAGACATCTGCAAGCTGGCTTGATAGCTGTTGTTGTAGGAGAACTCTGCATAAGGAAGGTTCTGATCTCAACTCTTCCCAAAGTCTAAAGCATAGGCTCGAAGCATGTCTTCAAGAATCTGGTTCACACGCTCTGTTTGATCATCCGTCTAGGGATGATATGCTGTGCTGAAGTTGAATCTGGTTCCCAAGGCTTCATGCAAGCTCTTCCAAAATCTTGACGTGAACTGAGAACCTCTGTCGAATACTATCCTCTTGGGTACCCCATGTAGACAAACATTTCGGGCCATGTATAAGTCTGCCAACTTACTACTTTGGTAGGTGGTCTTGACTGGTATAAAATGTGCCACCTTAGTTAAACAGTTGATCACCACCCAGATGGAATCATAATCTGATTGGGTCCTAGAAAATCTAGTGATGAAGTCCTTGCCTACTTGCTCCCACTTCCACTCGGGAATTGGCAAAGGCTGCAACATACCAGTTGATCTTTGGTGTTTGGCCTTGACTCTTTGACAAACATCACAGTGTACGACGAACTCGGTAAGCTCTCGCTTCATACTAACCCACCAATACTTTTCCTTGAGGTCTTGGTACATCTTGTTACTGCTCGGATGAATGGAGTAAGGCGATTCATGGGCTTCCTTCAAAATCAACTGTTTTATCTCTAGGTGATCCGGCATACAGATGCGACTACCGAACCACACTGTGCCTTGCTCATCTTCGGAAAAACCTAAGGCTTTGCCTCTTCTCATGTTCTTCTTGATTTCTAGGATGTCTTCATCTTCTTTCTGCTTCTCTCGGATCTAGCTCTGAAGGGTTGGTTCCACCTCTAGGGTGTTCACACATCCTTGGTTGACAATCTCCAAGTTCAGATGTCTCAATTCTTCATACAAACTTGGCTGACTCTTCTGGATCATCATAGTGTTGCAATACCCTTTCCTACTCATGGCATCTGCCACTACGTTTGCCTTTCCTGAATGGTAGTGAATTCCAAGGTCATAGTCCTTTATCAGCTCCAACTATCTTCTCTACCTGAGATTTAGCTCGGACTAGGTGAAGATGTACTTCAAGCTCTTGTGGTCTGTTAAGATCTCATAGTGATTACCGATGAGGTAATGCTGCCAGATCTTCAAGGCGTGCACAATTGCAGCTAGCTTTAGGTCATGCGTCGGGTAGTTTCCTTCATGAGGCTTCAACTACCGATATGAATAAGACACTACTCTACCTTCTTGCATCAGCACACATCCAAGGCCTTGTCGACAGGCATCACAGAACACTTCAAAGTCCTTGCGGATGTCTGGTAAGATTAGCACAGGAGCTGAAACTAGCCTTTTCTTCAACTCTTGGAAACTCTGCTCACATGCTTCAGTCCACTCAAACTTCTTCTCTTTCTTCAAGAGCTGAGTCAGAGATCTTGCGATCTTGGAGAATCCTTCAATGAATCTTTGGTAGTAACCACCCAATTCAAGGAAGCTCCTGACTTCTGTGACCGACTTGGGTTGTCTCCAATCCAACACGGCTTCAACTTTGGTCGGATCAACAGCAACTCCTCCTGCCGAAACAATGTGACCGGGAAAAGCTACTTGGCTTAGCCAAAATTCACGCTTATTGAACTTGGCATAGAGCTGTTGCTCTCTGAGTCTATCCAACACTACTCCGAGGTTCTCTTCATGCTCTTCTTCACTCTTAGAGTAGATGAGAATGTCGTCAATAAACACGACCACAAACTTATCCAAGAACTCCATGAACACTTTGTTCATCATGTTCATGAAATAGGCTGGTGCATTGGTCAAGCCGAAAGACATCACTGTAAACTCGTACAGTCCATATCTTGTGATGAAAGCAGTCTTGGGGATGTCTTCTGGTCTTATCTTCAACTGATAGTAACCAGACCTTAAATCAATCTTGGAGAAAACACTTGCTCCTTTCAACTGGTCAAAGAGTCATCGATCCTGGGTAGAGGATACTTGTTCTTGATTATGACCTCATTGAGCGATCTGTAGTCCACACACATCCTCAAATTGTTATCCTTTTTCTTGACAAACAGTACTAGAGCTCCCCAAGGTGATGAGCTTGGTTTAATGAAACCTTTGGCTTGCAATTCTTCGATCTGTCTCTTCAATTCTGCTAGCTCATTTGCTGGCATCCTGTAGGGTCTCTTTGAAATTGGAGCTGTCCCTGGGACCAGGTCGGTTAGGAACAAGATGTCCCTATCGGGTGGCATACTAGGTAGTTCCTTTGGGAACACATCCGGGTACTCTTGGACCACTGGGAGGTCATCAAGCTTGACTTCCTTCAGACTGATCAAGAGAGGTCTTGCTCTATCAGAGGTCTCGGGTCTGAACTGCATTTAAATTCCTTGCTCATTGGTGAGAGTGATAGATCTACTAGCACAGTCTATCTGGCCTTGATTCTTGGCGAGCCAATCCATTCCGAGAATCACATCCAATCCTTGGGAGGTCAAGACTATTAAGTCTGCCAAGAAGGGTACTCCCGAGATCTCTAAGGTAAGATTTGGGCATAGAGAACTAGTCCTCATCTCCAGGCTAGGAGAATGGATTAACATAGGGTTAACTAAGGGAGAGATAGATAACCCATATTTTCCCACAAACTTACTTGAAACAAAAGAATACGAAGCTCTAGAATCAAATAAAATTGAAATTTGGTCTTGAATTGACAAGGAACGCATACCAGGACCATGTGCAGTGCGGTCTAAGCTTCCTCCACTGTGACGTGATTCACGCGACCTCTCGTGAACTGCACTGAGGGCTTCACGGAGGATATGCTGCCAGGTGTTGGAGCTGCCTAACCCGGTCGGGTTGGGGTGGTCGCTTGCTGCTTCTTCGGGCATTTATTGGCGTAGTGCCCCACTTCGTTGCAATAAAAAGCAACTAACACCTGCAGAGGAGGTCATGGGCGCCTTCTTCGGGATTTGGCCACTCGGGGAGGTCTTGCGGAAACCCGGGCTGGTCGGGCGCAGAATTGACATAGGTGCCTTGGACAAAGAGATCTGGGAGGTCCTACATTGAGGTGCCTACGGTTGAGAGGTCCTGGGCTTGGGAAAAACCCCAGGGTTGGATCTGCTGAGCTGCCTTCTTCCTCTTGCGTATCTATCTCTATATGCTTGCCCTCTTGGCGAATGGCCTTGCTGACCAGCTGCTAGAAATCGGTGTAATCTTGGGCGATCAGGAGGAGCGAGAGAGCATCATTGAGCCCTTCCAGGAAATGCTCTTGCTTAGCTTCATCAGTGGCGACGTCCTCTGGTGCATAGCGGGGCCAACTAGTTAAACTTATGCAAGTACTCATTTACGGTGCGGCTGCCCTATCGTAGGTTGCGAAACTCTTTCTTCTTCAAGGACATCATGCCTGGTGGAATATGTTCACGGCGGAAAGCCTGCACAAACTCATCCCATGTGATGGTCTGAGCATCAGCGTGGGACTGGGTGAAGTTATCCCACCATTCGGATGCCAGTCCATTAAGCTGGTGAGAGGCAAAGAGCACCCTCTCACGATCAATGCACTGGATCATGTCCAGCTTCCTGCCAACTGCTCTAAGCCAATCATCAGCCTCCATTGCTTAGTGCTACTGGAGAAGGTCAGAGGGCGCAACCTCATGAACTCCGCTATGTTAGCCCTTGGAGGTGGAGCAATTGCTTGAGGTTGAGCTGCTGCTGCTGCTACCACTGCTTGCAGGGTCTGGGTGTTGTTGATGGATTGAGCAAGCAGGTTGATCAACTAGGCCTGGTTGGCCATCATCTGGTTCCAGTTAGATCCTTTAGCTGGAGGAGGTGGTGGAGGAGGAACTAGGTTTTCTTGCACATTCTCTCGATTACATTGCCAAGACCTCGCATCGCTGCATGAGTCGTCACCATCTTGCTCGAACCCCACAGACTAAGGAAAGAAGAAGAGAAACTAAGGGGGACAAGACGAAACAACTCACCCAAGCACAACAACCACACAAAAAGCTTTACAAAATACTTTAATAACTATACACGTTCTACTCGACGCGAGAGGTCTTAGGGGGAGGGCCTGAACACCAAGGGCTACTCGAGAGAACACCTAGAGAGATTTCAAGGGAAAGAGGATCCATTTGACACTGTAAAATGGTGAAGAGAGAATAAGGAAAGGGAGAATACCAGAGGGAGGTAAGGGTAGAAAGATTACCAAGATGAGAAGAGAACAAAATATCCTTCTTGTTATATATAAAATAGGTTTTGAAATTGCCATTCTACTAGGTTACGACCTGCAGTCGAGATGGCTCTAATACCACTTGTGGCGTTCCGAGCCTCAGGGAGGTCCGACTCCTGTCCCAGGAGCACCCCGAAGGGAGGTCCTATGACAGTCCAGACCTTAGGGAGGTCGAAAGCCTGACCTGGGAGCACTCTGAAGGAGGTCTTCTGGTACGACCAGACCTCAGGGAGGTCGTGGCTAGTCCCAGGAGCACCCCAAAGGGAGGTCCTGAAATCCATGTGCGCAACTGAGCTAGTCCCAAGGACCAACAACTAGCTCACACAGTGAACAAAAGTGGTAACATCCATCAACGCAACTTTAGTAAAATAACAATAGAGTTGATTACAAGGGTGGCTTAATAGCCGACAAACGAAACACAACGGAACAAAAGCAGAGTAGTCCACACGATCCGCCACAAGCAATCGTCTAGAGGTCGCAGCCTAGACGTCTTGGAGGCCCTCTGGCTCATCAAAGACGTCCTTTCCTGCTCAAATATGTCAAGCAAGAGTGAGCACAACAACCGTGCTAGCAAGTCACACCCGTCAAGTAACAGATTGAATGCATTCATACGAGGGTGACCCAAAGGAGGTCTTATAGAAGTGTCTTTGCATAAAGCCAAGTTTCTTTCCAAATATATGTACTAAGTTCCAAAGCAGTTATACAATAACTAAAATTCATTTTCTAAATCAGTTTTATAATTGGATAACATTCATCAACAAGTGGTGAGGGATACCCTCCTATCACAAGGCTATCGGCCCAATTCCCAATTGGATAAACATCTAAAACCATTTCATAAAGCATTTTGAAAACAAAACCAAAATTTAACTTGGAGCAGCTTTGCTAGCTTGTCCATGACCGTGGACATGGCTATTCGAATAGTTTTACACTCTGCAGAGGTGTATAGCTTTACTCACAAGAGATAATCAACTTATACTATCCGCTCACACACTTTCGTAGGTGTGCGACTAAGTGATTATCACAAGGCCTTTACAATGCGCCATTCCACCACAATCCCCCCTCGCTAAGGTTTCACTTCCTTTGGACTAACCATCCGCATGATTTAAGCCCCCTCTTGCGCCAAGTGGAAATGAATAAAAGTAGGTCATCCAAGACACCCACACAACCGGATGGAACGACCACGGTGGAAGCAGATTAGTTGGCCAAGTCCACCCCATCGTGGACATGTGGTTGCATGGTGAGGCATAGCAAAATACACTCGAAGACTGGTCCTTAACTAACTTGGGCGACTTCCAATAGAACCCTGAGCCTCGACCATAGAAATGGATCTATCCCATACACGAACATGCACACATCGAAACAACCAATTCGTCCAAGTCCAAGACAATTTTCCTTTTTGCTTTGCTTTTCAAAAACATTTTTCAAAGCTTCCACGACAACCCAGTGTCATGGATAAAACATTTTAACAACATTGGTCTTTTCGCAGTAAAACTTCCTAAATCAAGATTTTTGGTCTAAGCTTGACTAAGCATAGAGTTTTGCAACATGCTGTAGGACCGGAAAGGCGACTAGAGAGGGGGAGGGGGTGAATAGGAGCTCAATCAATTTTTCTTTTAAGATTGGATTCGACACATATTTCACTCCAATAGCTATGAGAGCTATGAAAATCTATATATATAGCATAGCGGAAGACTTGAACTGAAACCCCTTCAAACCCCTAAGAGAAACGACCAAAAATACAAAAAATCGTGCTGATGAATAGTACCGGTTGTACTGGATGAACAGTGCCAGTCATAACAGCAATTCGGTCCAACCGGATGAACAGTGCTGGTCGAACCGCAGTGAATAGTAAAAACAGGCGAATGAATAGTAAACAGCCTGAAAACGAAATCAGAAATTGACGTAACTTTTGATCCGCAACTCCAAACTTCACGAAACTGGAAACACACCTTCCTAAGGATGTTAGGAACCTATTCCATGCAACGATCATGAAGATCCTTGCCAAATTTTTGACCTTTTTCCATTCGAACGATGGTTGCTCCAAAAACCGAGTCAAAACCAAAATATGATCCAAACACTTCCTCGTGGGTGATTGATGATCAAGATGATCTTAGATGGTCTCCCACATGTCACAGCAAGTAAGATCAACACAAGAACTCAAGGGAAGATCATCGAATCATCAAAAACACAAAATTATCAAAGAAAGAGAGCAAGAACAAGGATAAACTTATCTTTGAAAAACTTGTTTGGATTGATACGAGATTCATAGATGTTTACAGCCACTCCATCTTGGAGGACAAAGCTCAACCCAAGAGCACACAATGAATCCACTCCCTAGAACCCTAACCTCTCCATCTTTCTCTCTAAAACCCTAAAACACCAACCAGGGTTCACAAAATGCAAGGGTTGAGGGCTCTGGACAACACCCTCTCCTATTTATACTAGAGGCTAGCATCTAGAGAATATTCTAATTTAGGCACCCGTTAAGCCCACACACAAACGGGTTTAACTCACGCACACATCTTAAAGTGTTGTCTTCATCTTCTCTTGACCTAAACCGCTTCTCCTTGCGTCGTCTTGCGCCGCGGTTTAGTCAAAGAGTCACCAAGGCGGTGTTTAGGTGAAATTACCAAAATACCCCTTCTTGATCCTTCTTCGAAGACCGAGTCCAATCTTGGTGAAGCAATCACCTGCTTCGCCCACATGTAGGTTGATCAACGTCTCACATCATGTCGACAAGTCTCTCCTGTTCGGCTCCCACCGAGACCTCTATGACACTTGCACCGACCCCCGCGCCGCTTGATCCAACCAGTCACACCGAACTGCCCGTTCGGTCACATTTATCTATTTTGCGCCATGCTTGAGTCCATTGACCTCACCCAGCATCCTCGATCGTTCTGAACCTCAGCTCTCCAAGCTTAGTCCCAATCATCCTGGCTGTTGACCTCCAAGCAACCTGAACAACAATAGACAAGGAAATCGATTCCGGGAACAAGTTCTTCACAACTTGACCCACGTTAGTCAAAACATCCATCATGCAACACATATGCACTGAAGCTCATGAACTTGACCTATCCCAAAGCCAAATCTCCAAAATGGCCGACAATCACCACACAAACGGTATTACCGCCATGTTACCAGCGGTACTACCGCATTGCGGTTGTACCGCTCCAATAACTGCGGTCGTACCGCTTCTCGGAGAAACCCAAAATTCCCAAAAACATCTTTTCTGGAAAATACGTACCGCTCCAACCCGGTATTACCGCACCGCGGTACTACCACCATTCAACTTGCGGTCGTACCGTTCTATGGTTGTACCGCAACTTACTTGCCGGTACTACCGATTATCCTAACACTTTGCTGAAACTTCAATTTCGACAAAACTTCAAAGCTATTGCCAATTGCTCATCATCCTAAGATCATGAGTATATCACCATGATATCCACAATCTCCTCCTTGATGAACACGTTGGCAATTTCTCAAAAATGTAAGTTTTGAGGTTTTGAAAATAAAAGAACACCGGATTTCGCGCAAAGGCACAACTTGATCTAGAGACAAGAGAATGCAACGAAAGTGGCCAAGTTGGCTTCAGAATAGTATCAGCAAGTGAGATAAGGCAGAGGAAAGAAAGAAAGCTTCAATTTTCAGAGAAGAGTCAAAAAATCTCACTTAAGGTCCATATGAAAGAACAATTGTTCAATTTGACCTAATTTGCACAAAAAAAAACTCCAAATCAAGCTCTAAAACAACATTTTACCAATCTTTCTCCCCCTTTGACAATGGATTCATCAAGATGCATGGAAGAAGATAGAGTATGATGAAATGGAATGGCTGCAATTAATTCATTTTTAGCAAAAGGAGCCCTGAAAATTATCCAAGAGAATTGTATAAGTATTACACCAAGCCATATTATGTCAAGAAGCTATTGTATCGTGGCAAATCATATATAGAAAAGCTAAAGCCAAATGAACAATAATATGAAATTAAATGAAAGTGTAGCATGACAAGGTGCTCCAGATCATAGTTTAGCCAAAGGTATCCAAAAATGAGTCAAGCCATGTCAATAAACTAAATGGAACCAAGAAGCTATAAAAGAGTCAATTTAGAGCGCTATGAGTTCAATGTTGAATCAATTTGTTCAAGCACTTGAAATTTAACACATTTAGCACTTGCTAAAATTTATTTTTGGTTTTTATCTTAGCAAAGCAAGTCCTGGACTAGGAGCCATCCACAACTACCTCCTAAGCTTCAACCAATTTTCACAATTTGTTTTCTTAGCCATGTGCTAGATCTCAAGTCGTGCCGTGACCATCCCAAGCAAGAAGCTTAAGAGAGTGGTCTAAGTCATCCAAAACTCCCCCTAAGTTCATGCCTAGTGCAATGACAAGCCGTCTCATGAGAAAGAATTGGTGAGATCAGTTTTTTCGCACAGAAGAAATCATTTTTCATTTTCTTGACTTAGCTCAATAAAGAACTAACATAGCTCGATCTAAAGCTTAAATTAGGTTCAAGACTCAACTTAGCCTATTTGACATGGCATGAATCATAAGAGGATCACTAGAGCAAAACTAGTGACAAGATCCAACAAGTCATGTTTTAATTCAAGTTTTTCACATTTAATAGAGCTAGCATGGCAAAAGCTAAGCTATACATGGAAAGTCATGATAGATCTAGCAAACTAGCACAAGACATGGCAAGGTATAAGGCATGAAATCATGTCACACAAGGATAATAATCAAGGCTCCATGATCTAATATTACAATGCAAGTTGCTGATTTTAAAATGCAATATGGTACAATGAATGCAAAAGATCAAACTCCCCCTCAAAACAGGCCAAGAGGACTAATAACCCCCAACTCTCCCCGCAAAGAAGCAAAACGAGAAGAATCAAGAGTCTTAGTGAAAATATCTGCAACCTGCTGCTCAGACTCTACAAAGTGAAGCACAACATCACCTTTCTCTACATGGTTTCTAAGGAAATGATATCGAATATCAATGTGCTTGGTCCTAGAGTGCTGCACTAGATTTTTAGCAATGTTTATAGTACTAGTGTTATCACAGAAAAGAGAAACACTATCCAAAAACAACCAATAATCCCGTAGAGTAGATAAGATCCAGAGAACCTGAGAACAACTACTGGCTGCAGCTACATACTCTGCCTCGGCAGTGGATTGTGCAACAGAGGACTGCTTCCTAGAAGACCGAGAGATAAGAGAGGTGCCTAAGAAATGACAAGTGCCAGAAGTACTCTTCCTATCCACTCTACAACCTGCAAAATCAGCATAAGATAAAGACCGAATGGAGAGAGCAGAGTCAGAAGAATACCAGAGTCCAAAATCAAGAGTGTCCTGGAGGTACCAAGATGCGACGACCGCTTGACGATGTGAGGCATGAGGGAAGCTCGAATTGAGCGCATTGACACACAAAGAAATCAGTATGTCGGCCTCGACGCCGTGGAGGTAGAGGAGAGAGCCGATCATGTCAGTACTCTTCCGTCCACGAGCTCTCCATCCTCATCACGATCCAAAGACGGTAGAAGTGGCAATGGGAGTAAACATTGGCTTACTACTTCCCATGTCGGTTACCAAGAAGGTCCTTGTGTACTTGCTTTGATGAATGAAGGTACCTTCTTTCAGTTGCTTGACTTGAAGACCAAGGAAGAAAGTCAGCTCGCCCATCATACTTATTTCGAATTCCCTGCTCATAGAATTCGAAAATTTGGATACCAAAGCATGAGAAGAACCACCGAATATGATGTCATCCACATAAATATGAACCAGTAAAAAGTCACTGCCATGCCTGAGAGTGAACAAAGTTTTATCTACCATTCCCATTTTGAAAAACTCTTAAGCCTATTAGACCAAGCTTTAGGGGCTTGCTTCTATCCATACAAGGCTTTGGAGAGCTTAAACACATGGTTTGGGAACTTGTGATTTTCAAAACCAGGAGGTTGCTTGACAAAGACCACTTTTTCTATGAAACCATTAAGGAAAGCACTCTTGACATCTATTTGAAAAAGCATAAAGCCCTTAGACGTCGTGAAAGCTAGCAATATGCGAATGGCTTCTAATCTAGCTACGAGAGCAAAGGTCTCTTTAAAGTCTAAGCCTTCTACCTGGGAATATCCTTGAGCTACAAGCCTAGTCTTGTTGCGAACTACCAACCCATCCTCACTTTGCTTATTTTTTAAAATCCATTTTGTTCCAATTACATTGTGATTAGGTGGAGGTTCAACTAAGGTTCATACTTGGTTTCTTTCAAAATTTTCAAGCTCTTCATGCATGGCATTAACCCAAGAGGAATCAAATAAAGCATGGGTAACATCTCAGGGTTCAAAAGACGCAACAAAAGCAGAATGTGCATGAGAATCTGGAGAGATAAACCTGGAGCAAGTAACTCGCTCATGGAGATCCCCAATCATCTGCTCTGGTGGGTGTCATCGCTGAATATGAAGAGGAGGTCCTGGTGCAGATGTGGCCTCTATCTCATGAGCTGTGGAGATAGGAGTAGAGCCACTTGAAGCGCCGGTGAAGGTAGGAAGAGGCTGCTCTCCCGAAGCTGGAGAAGTAGAAGCAGGCTCTCCAACCATCTCAGGAGTGCCTAGAGGATGGATTAAGTCCTCATCCTCAGAGTCGTCGTCAACAAAGATACTCTCTCGATCACCAAGGACCTGTGTACCTGCACCATTGGGTCTAGTACCAGGACTAGCCTCTTCAAAAGTGATATACAAGTCTCAACAATGTTGTTAGTATCCAAATTAAATACACGATAGCCACGAGAATGAGCAGGGTATCCAAGGAAAATGCCATTATAACATCTAGATTCAAATTTATCCAAGTTGCCATGTTTAAGAATAAAGCATTTGCAACCAAAAATCTTGAAATGAGAGACTCTAGGCCTATGACCAAATCTAAGCTCAAAAGAAGTCTTGTCTATGACATAGCAAGTAGTAGAGATTGCCTCAGCCCAAAACCTCCTAGGTGTGTTGTACTCATCTAGCATGGTCCTAGCCATCTCTACAAGGGTTCTGTTCTTCCTTTCTACAACCTCATTCTGCTGGGGAACTCTAGGTGAGGAGAACTGGTGCTCTAGTCCCCTCTCAGTGCAGAAAGTAGCAAAGGAAGAGTTCTTGAATTCTGTCCCATTGTCACTCCTAATGGTCCTCAAAGCTCCAAGAAGATCAACACCAAGTCTAAGGACCAACTCTCTAAAATAGCCAAAAGCCTCATCCTTAGAAACCAGAAAATAGACCCAAGAATACTTGGAGAAATCATCCACAATGACGAGCACATACCACTTCCCTCCTACAGATTGAATTCTAGAAGGGCCAACCATGTCTAAGTGCAAGAGCTGACCAGGTCCATCAGTCATAACTAAAGTAAGAGGTGGATGAGAAGCAGAAACCATCTTACCATATCTACAGGGTGTGCACACAAGGTCTGTAACATTCTTAAGCCTAGGCAAACCTCTAATCAAGATTTGCTACTGATCTTGGTCAAATGGTTGAAGCCTATATGTCCAAGTCTACAATGCCACAACACTAAATCATGAGAGTCAGAAGCCACAAGACACCTACGACTAGAAGCAGAAGAGATACTGAAATTATCACTAAAGATCCTCTCAAACCCGAGGAGTCTAGAACTCTACACTCACCGCTCTTAAACCTCACTTCTAGACCCTCATCAAGAAGCTGAGAGACAGATAGCAGATTATACCTCAGCTTACTTACCAAAGCGACGTCCTTAAGCATGAAGTTGTTGTTGACGCGCACTGTGCCCTTGGCTGTCACAGTCCTAGTAGAAGCATCCCCAAATATGATCAACTCGTTGCCGGATGCACGTGTGAGGGAGGAAAACCATCTAGAATCTCTAGTCATGTGTCGAGAACACCCAGAGTCAACAAGCCATATATCCTCCTTTCTCACACGACGGACCTCATCTGGATCGCTGAAGGGATCGTCGTCGTTGAAGGAATCGACGCCGTGGCTGTCTGTAGCCATGAAGCACATGCCGGTGAAGTCCTGGGCCTTCTTCTTGCCATGAGAATCATTCTCATCGTCCTTCATCCCTGAGTCCACATCACTCATATCAACATTCTCAAGAGCGGCAAGGACCCGGTTGATGAACTTCCGGTAGTTGGGCTTCTTGGCTTTCGCATCCCGAGCTTGAGGACGTCTCCTAAAGTCCTTCTGCTCCTTACCCTTCAACTTCGGGGCACTTAGCCCGAATGTGGTTTGGCTTACCACACTCAAAGCAAGTAACAGGGCCACTTCTCCTTTTGCTCCTCACTTTATTGTAGGCTCTCGTGAATTTTGTGGATAGGAGGGCTAAGTCATCCTCAGGCAGCTTCTCTAGCTGCTCATCGCACAAGGAGTGCAAGGCGGACAATGAAAAACCAGATGAGCCAAAATCCAAAGAATCAGAAGAGCTACCCTTAAAAGGGTCCACCACTAGAGCCATCGACTCTGTCTTGGGGAAACACGAGATGAAGTCAATCTCATGCGTCTTCAACCTCGAGTAGAGCTTATCCATGGTAAGATCACTCATGACAGTGTTGTCATTGATGGAAGTGATCTTCATCCCCCAGACTTTCACATCAAGAGCACCCAAGAGCTGACATGTATTTTCAGATTTAGTGAACACAAAATCCACAGCACGTAGGTCATGAAGGATCTTTGAGAATCTTCCCCACAACTCATCCAAAGATTCACCGGGCCTTTGTTCAATCTTTGAGTATTCTTTCTTGAGTTAGTTTTGTCTCACTTCCTTGATCGCAGTAAAGCCCTCGTGGTAGTCACAGAGGGTCTTTCAGATCTCATGAGCAGAACTCAAATGAGCAACACGCTCAAACTCTGAACGACTAAGCCCTTGAATCACAAAGTTTCTAGCCTTGTTATTGGCCTCCACATCTGGAGTGATCACATCGTTATTGGCTGGCGCAACATAAGGATTTTTGACCTTAAGCCAAACTGCGTGCCCTTGAGCCTCGATGTAGGCATGCATGCGAGCCTTCTAGTAAGCAAGATCAACTCCATCAAACACAGGCGGTTTGGTTGAATACTTGTCAGTTGCCATGGCTCCAAAGACTGGTTAAGATCGATGAGACGAGCTAACCGGGCTCTGATACCACTTGTAGGACCGGAAAGGCGACTAGAGGTGGGGTGAATAGGAGCTCAATCAATTTTTCTTTTAAGATTGGATTCAACACATATTTCACTCCAATAGCTATGAGAGCTATGAAGATCAATATATATAAGCATAGCGGAAGACTTGAACTGAAACCCCTTCAAACCCTCAAGAGAAACGACCAAAAACACAAAAAATGTGCTGATGAACAGTACCGGTTGTACCGGATGAACAGTACCAGTTATACCGCAATTCGGTTCGACCGGATGAACAGTGTCGGTCGAACCGCAGTGAACAGTAAAAACAGGTGAATGAATAGTAAACAACATGAAAACGAAATCAGAAATTGATGTAACTTTTGATTCTCAACTCCAAACATCTTGAAACTTGAAACACACCTTTCTAAGGATGTTAGGAACCTATTCCACGCAACGATCATGAATATCCTTGCCAAAGTTCTGACCATTTTTCGTTCGAACGATGGTTGCTCCAAAAACCGAGTCAAAACCAAAATATGATCCAAACATTTGCTCGTGGGTGATTGATAATCAAGATGATCTTAGATGGTCTCCCACATGTCACAGCAAGTAAAATCAACACAAGAACTCAAGAGAAGATCATCGAATCATCAAAAACACAAAATTATCAAAGAAAGAGAGCAAGAACAAGGATAAACTCATCTTTGAAAAACTTGTTTGGATTGATTCTAAATTGATAGATGTTTACAACCACTCCATCTTGGAGGACAAAGCTCTACCTAAGAGCACACAATCAATCCACTCCCTAGAGCCCTAAGCTCTCCATCTTTCTCTCCAAAACCCTAAAACACCAACTAGGGTTCACAAAATGCAAGGGTTGAGGGCTGCTAGACAGCACCCTCTCCTATTTATACTAGAGGCTAGCATCAAGAGAATATTCCAATTTGGGCACCCATTAAGCCCACACACAAACGGGTTTAACTCACACACGCATCTTAAAGTGTCATCTTCATCTTCTCTTGACCTAAATCGCTTCTCCTTGCGTCGTCTTGCGCCGCGGTTTAGCCAAAAAGTCACCAAGACGGTATTTAGGTGAAATTACCAAAATACCCCTTCTCGATCCTTCTCCGAAGACCGAGTCCAATCTTGGTGAAGCATTCACCTGCTTCACCACGTGTAGGTTGATCAATGGCTCTCATCATGTCGGCAAGTCTCTCCCGTTTGGCTCCCACCGAGACCTCTATGACACTTGCACCGACTCCTGCGCCGCTTGATCCAACCAGTCGCACCGAACTGCCCGTTCGGTCACCTTTGTCTATTTTACATTATGCTTGAGTCCATTGACCTCACCCGGCATCCTCGATCGTTCTGAACCTCAGCTCTCTAAGCTTAGTCCCGATCATCCTCGTCGTTGACCTCCAAGCAACCTGAACAACAATAGATAACGAAATCGATTCTGGGAACAAGTTCTTCACAACTTGACCCACATTAGTCAAAACATGCATCATGCAACACATATGAACTGAAACTCGTGAACTTGACCTATCCCAAAGTAAAATCTCCAAAATGGCCGACAATCACCACACAAACGGTACTATCATTATGTTAGCAATGCAGATTACCAAGATCATGGTCGTACCGCTTCTCGGAGAAACCCAAAATTCCCAAAAACATCTTCTCTGGAAAATACGTATCGCTCCAACCCGGTATTAGCGCACCACGGTACTACTGCCATTCAACTTGCGGTCGTACCGTTCTGCGGTAGTATCGTAACTTACTTGTTGGTACTACCAATTATCCTAACACTTTGCTGAAACTTCAATTTCGACAAAACTTCAAAGCTATTGCCAATTGTCTCATCATCCTAAGATCATGAGTATATCCCCATGATATCCACACATGCTAGTTCATACTAATGTACCAACTAGCGCTTTACTACGGTGACAAGGGGAGGTCGAATCAATAACCAAGTTCGGATGTACAAAGGAACTAGGAATAACTATGAAGTTAAAGCAGGGATTTCAATTACTTGATTTGAAATAAGCATGAAGTAATAATTTGAAACAAAACTTAATTAATTTGAAATACTGGGTCCAATATGATCAAGGGTATGACTTACCTTGCTCGAAAGCTTGAGGGTCTTCTTTGCAGAACTCAGGCTCCCCGGAGTCGTGGAAATCTACACGTGAAAACGAAGCAAATCAAATAAAGACCAAATAAAAATCCAAATAAACTCCAAACAAACCAAACTAAAACCAACCGCAAGGAACTAAAAAGCTCAAAGGAGGAGGTCCAACGAGGAGGTCCTGAGGAGGAAGGCCTGAGTAGAGCAAGAAAGTTGGTGAAGACTAAAGGAGATATAAGAGGGCCGCTCAGGCTTTTATAGCTGGGGAGGACGGGAAGAGCAACTGAGAAACTCTGAAGCACATGAGACCAAAGGTAGATGGTGACAGGGCAAAGCATGGTACAGACGTGCGCAGAAAGCTGCCTAGGGATAAGACGGGGCATGCTCTGTAGAGGCGGCAGCATTTAATGCGATACAACGACATTTAATGCATGAGAATTCCGGCGAGAGCAGCACCGCAATGAGCGGGAGAAAAAGGTGAGCAAGGCTGACAGGTGGGGCTAGTCAAAAGGGAGGTCATGACCAAAGAGGAGGTTGTGCGATCAAAGGGGAGGTCGCGACCTAAGGGATGTCACGTGACCAAGGGGAGGTCGTGACCCAAGGGATGTCACGTGACCAAGGGGAGGTCACGGTGAAACGACAAAAGGGGATGTCGCGGCCAAGGGGAGGTCGCGGCGAAACAACAAAAGGGGAGGTCGCGGCGAAACGACAAAAGGGGAGGTCGCGACAAAACGACAAAAAGGGAGATCGCGGCCCAAGGGGAGGTCGTGGCAAAGAAACAAAAGGGGAGGTCGTGGCCCAAGTGGAGGTTTTGACCCATGGGGTGGTCTTTGCAAAAAGATCAGGAGGGTAGTCTTTGCAAAAAGACCAGGACCACCTGAAGGTCTCCACTGACAGGGAGGTCTAGGCGAGAGGGAGGTCCAAACGCAAGGGAGGTCTGGACTGAAGGGAAGGTCCAAACACAAGGGAGGTATGGACTGAAGGGAAGGTCCAAACACATGGGAGGTTTGGACAGAAGGGGAAGTCCAAACACATGGGAGGTCTGGACAGAAGGGGAGGTCCAAACACAAGGGAGGTCTAGACCCTCGGATCCAAACAAAAGGAGGTCTGGACCCTCAGATCCAAACGAAAGGAGGTCTAGACCCTCAGATCCAAACGAAGGGAGGACTGGACCCTCAGATCCAAACGAAAGGAGGTCTAGACCCTCAGGTCCAAACGAAGGGAGGTCTGAACCCTCAGATCCAAATGAAAGGAGGTCTGGACACTCAGATCCAAACAAAGGGAGGTCCAAAGAAGAAAGAGCTGGGCCGAGGGGAACACGGAGCGAATAGAGAAAAGAGAAAAGAGAGAACTCCAACAAACTCGAAAGAAACTGAACCGATTTAGTCATTTAAAGTTGTTTTTAAATTCTCAAGTTAAGCTTTGAACTCTCATCAAAACCAAATGGTTATTTTTATTTTGAAAACCTCAAAAAGGCTCAAAAAAAACTTGGATGTTACACCACATGCTTAAGAATTGAGTGTGGAGCAATATGTTATTACATGAGACTGCTAGCTCATCTAGATTTAAAGTTTGCCTCACTTTTAGGCTTTAACTTTTTATTGTGATATCTCATTGTGCTCTTTATAATCGATTTGGTCATTGTTGAGATGCATGTCATTAATTTAAATTGCTTAATCATTTTGAAGACTTGTTTTGACATTACTATATGGTATATGACTTTATATGATCCAGATAGCTCTACTCAAAAAGATGTCTTGGTTAATTTATTAAATCAGTGTTGATCTTGAGTTTATATGTGCTTGTGTGATTACAAAAAGCGGTGTTACCATAAATGCTTTCTTGACTAATACCCTCATCAATACTTAAGGTTAATGTGTAGAGTGCAATTAGTGTGCACGAGATTTGCTGTTGAGCCTCACCAATAGTTGAATGGATAAATTCAATAAGTGATCTATATTAGTGTGTCTTGTGAATTGGTCATATGATAATATGCCCTTATTAAGAGAGTATCATCTTGTTGTAGGTATGATTGTTTATATGTGGTTGAGATGATATTGTTGAGTGTTTTATAAGTAAAAGAATTTGATCGCTTGCGTAATACTGATTAAATGAAAATGTTTCGATTTTTGCGTTTGTGATTACTTGGACCTCATGATTTATGTGGTAGCTGAAACTGTTTCAAGCAAAGTGACGTGTTGAAAGATTTTATTGGTTCTTAAGTGGTATATGTGATTTGGTCTTGAGAACTTATCTTGTCCAAGCTTTCAAAGTGATGTAGTAATCATAGAAAATAACTTTCTTTGTTAAAAGGATAGAGTGGAGTAGAAGAATTTGAGGTTGAAGTCAAGTTTTGTAACTTGCGGTTTATTTAAAGGGTGCCTAACCCTTCTGCTTTTTCCCCATAAGAGTTTCCCGATTTTCAAAGGCAATACTTTCTTCTCATTTGAGATTTGATATTCTCTTCTTGCAGGACTTGTGCCCTTAATTGTGGACTCCCCTTATGTTTTCTGAGTTCATTACCTAATTGATGTTTTTCCCTTGGTCCTGTGCTTATTACGAGTGGCAAACGTTTTTCTAAGTGCTGGAAATTGCTTCCAATTGCCTTTTCTTTTGAGAAAGGAATAATTGATTTGTGTTACAAAACCTTATAGAGTGTTTAGTGGCATCTGGTTGGTGGTGATCAAGTGAATGACTTTGTGAGACGTTGGGTGTCAAGTTGTTTGAGACGCATTGTGTGATAAATTGATTTCTTGAAGTAATCCTTGGAGAGGGTTTGACTTAAATAGAAAGTTTTGTCTTAGGGCTAAGCCGATGGCATTATTGCAATTAATAGAACCTTTAGTGGTTTGTGGTCCAAGAACTTTCGTTCATGTTGAGTGGAACATTAGAATTATTGAGTACCTTACAAGGTTGTGTAGGAGAATTGTGACGGTGTAGCTTAATGAGGATATAATTGTTGAAAAAATCTAATCTTTACAACAACTATTGAGGTGGCAGGAAATGTTGAGTTAATGTCAGGTATGACTTGGCCATAGTGAGTAACCCCCTGAGAGTTAAAATCTTTCTAAAGATAGTTTGGTTGGGAAAATGTTTCCATGTGGATGTTAATGAGTGAGTAGGTTTGGATGGTGGGAATTTTAGGGACTTAATCTGAGGATTTCCCTATCTTTTATATGAGAAGATCGTCGTAGGAGACTTAGAGGTTAAATTTTTGGGCTTTGCATTTTTATGCTAGGACTTTAATCGCCCAATGATAATGTGTAGAACAAGTAGAACAAGGGTGGATTTCGAACAGTGTAATGATCGTTGATAGAACCCTTTTGATGTAGTACATGAGAGTGTGTGATGTGACTTCCGAGTTGTTTATTCTTAAACGATTGCGGTGACGTGATTACGTATAAAGATCTATTTTGGGATGCATTGAAAGTCATCTGTCAAAGTAATTCCGTCAGTAAAGAAGATGGCTAGAGTATGTTTTGTGAGGTCAGTAGAGCCTCTGTACAAAGGTGTGGATGATGTATTTCGGTTTGAGTTTTGTGAGGACCTGTCTCGGGAGCTCCTGAAGATAACTCCCAAGACCTCCCAGGGGGTCTGACAGGACCACCTAGAGGCCTGGGAGGTCCTCCAAGACCACCTGAGGAGGTCTCCCAGGACCACCAGGAGGTCTCTAGGACCTCCCCAGGAGGACTCGAAGGTCCACCCGGAGGTCCTCCAAGACCGCCCGAAGGTCCCAGCCTCTATGCACCACGAGCTAGTCCCTAGATCAGTAAGCTAGCTCATACAGACTTACATTGGTGACATCACAACCATACAACAAACTCAAAGATGAAGCAGAAAAATTAACATTATTAACAAAAGACCTTATGGTAAAGCTTGTTTACAGAGGTGCGTTGCAGGGCTAACAACAAAAGGAAAACCTGCAGTGGAAACAAAAACACGTGAAGGCCATTCGGCAAGCCCACAAGCTACCGAGTGGAGGAACGTCTCCTATGCGCAAGATCTTCAAAAGAGCTCCCCTTCAAAGAGCACAAGACTTCCTGGATCTCCCTCCTCTGTTGATTAAAACAGAGGGAACAAGCCATGAGTACTTTGAATGTACTCAACAAGCCGTGGGGAAAATGAATGCAAATAATATTTATGCACGGCTTGACAACGAAGAGCTGTATGGTTAGTTTGCATAAAGCAATATTTGACAGTGAATATCATAAGTAGATTGCAAAGCTCAAGTTAAAAGAGATATACATAAGTACATTTTGTTTTCAAAGGAGGTTGTGAGCACCCACTCACTCCCAAGACCACTCCCAAGGGCCTGGTCACACCCTACGACCAGGACCATTCCCAAGGCACCCACCAAGGCCTCTTTGGAGCACCCACTCCAGAGAACCACAAGACCACCCTATAACTCCAAGACCACCCCAGAGCACCCACTCTGTAGCTTGCTGGACCACTCTAGGGCTCACAAGACCTCTTTTTGAAAGTCTACCCCTCGTTCGAAATCTTCGGGCATGTCCATAACCGAGGACGCGGCTATTCGAATAGATTTAAACTCTGCAGAGGTGTACAACTTTACCCACATGAGATAATCATCTTATACTATCCGCTCACACACTTCCAGGGTGTGCGACTAAGAGATTATCACAAGGCCTTTACAAGGTTCTGCTTCTGACTTAGTCCCATACGCTAAGGTTTCGCCATCACAGTGTGTGTATAGCACCCAGTGGCCCCCTCTTGCGCCTTATGTGCACCAACACTTCCTTTGCCATGGAACTAAATCAGGGCATTACCAATTAGTTGGCCAGGTCCACCCCATCCTAGACATGTGGTTGGATGGTTTGGCCCAGGTCAATGGCTCACAAGGTGAAGTCCTTAGTTGGCTGCTTGGGCGAGGCTTTCCACAACCCAATGTGACTCCACTGGGGACCAGCCCTGGAGCACCCACTACTCACTTCATGCCTTCTCGCCCCGAGCATAAAACAGATTTGAGGTTCTTACCAACCACTAGACCACCCAGTCCTAGCACAACATCAATTAACAGAGGTGGTATTGCTACGGTTCCATAGCTCTTTAAGCAAGTTTAACATTGTTGGGTTCAACCCAGCCAGAGGACCACCCAGTCCTTGGCACAACAAATTTTAGTTGCACGGCAATAGATGCCGTGGCTCACACACAGGGCCACAATTCATTTTAGTCAGCTACACTGGTTGCTACTACACAAGCCACAACCAGTGCGCTGGGGTAAGCTAACAGTGATGATACTTGGTGAGACCAACGTCTGCTAAAGCATGTCTAAGCATAGAATGATACCCAGGCTGGCAATATCAATAAGAGACCAACTAACAGTACCCATCCTAAGGTGTCCAAGGGAAACATGTCAACATGTCTAGCACAAATATTCAAGGAGGCATGAACTCAAGTAGGGAAGTAACTATGCCCAAAACTAGTTTTATACAATTAGCAATGCAAGTTTATAACAAATCAAGATACTTTTGTAAAAATGGGTTCAAGATGATCAAGGTCCACGACTTGCCTTCGGCGACGAGTTGCTGGGCTTCTGAGAAGATTGCTGGATCCTTGAACCCCTCAACAAAACCGAGATCTACACGTTCGCAAAGAAACCAAATCAATAAAGCAACTTCAAGACAAAACCGGAAAGAACTTAATAAAACCAAAAAGAGAAGAGGTCCACTGGAAGGGAGGTCCAACAAGGGGGAGGTCCAACTAGAGGAGCCAAGAGAGCTCTCCAGAACAGAGAGAGATATGAAGGGGGCAGTTAGAATGAAGAACAACGAGGAAAAAGGTTGTTCTGTGTGCTCTATTTAAAGGAAGAGGAGAATAGGAGCACCATCAAAAGGAAGAGTCCAGATTCAAGGTGTTGGGGCAAAGACACCCTGCCAGATGGTACGAAAAAGGACAGAGCAGGTAAAGGGGGAGACAAGAGAAGGAAAAAGTCAAGGTGGAGGTGACATCATTTAATGCGCACAAACTTTTGCATTAGAAATGATGTGACAAGAGGTAGAAAAGGTACCGACAGGACTGACAAGTGGGGTCAGTCAAAACCCCCAAGGAGGAGGTCCTGTGGGAGTCAAAAGAGAAGGTCGAAGGTGAGGTCGTGACCTACGAGGGAGGTCACGGCCACAAGGGTGGTCTTTGCAAAAAGACCAGAGGTCATGACCTCAAGGGAGGTCTGACCGCAAAGGTGGTATTTGCAAAAAGACCACGGGTCTTGACCTCAAGGAGGTCTCAACCCTGCAAAGGTGGTCTTTGCAAAAAGGCCACGCGGAGGTCCAAGGAGTAGGAACTCATAGGAGGTCTTTGACGGTCAAGACGAACTCAAGGAGGGGTCTTGACGGTCAAGATCAAACAAGGAGGAGGTCCCGATGGTCAGATTGAAACAAGGGAGTGAAGCGATAGCAAGGAAAACACGGGGAAGGCTGGGGCCGTCAGATCTCAATCAAACAGGGCAAAGCGATTGGGCCGTCCAACACAGATCGAACGGTACAAAAGCGATAAAGGTCTGGATCAAGCGGAAGACTCGAATGGACGCGAGGGAGGTCTCGACGGTTAAGATGAAAACAAGGGAGGTCTCAACGGTCAGGATAAACAAAAGGGAGATCCCGACGGTTAAGATGGAATAAAGGGAGGTCTCAACGGCCAAGATGAAGCCAAAGGAGATCTCGACGGTCAAGACCAACACAGAGGAGGTCTCAACAGCCAAGATGAAGCCAAAGGAGATCTCGACGGTCAAGACCAACACAGAGGAGGTCTTAACGGCCAAGATGAAGCCAAAGGAGATCTCGACGGTCAAGACCAACATAGAGGAGGTCTCAACGGTCAAGATGAAGCCAAAGGAGATCTCGACGGTTAAGACCAATACAGGGAAGGTCTCAACGGTCAAGATGGAAGCCAAAAGAGATCTCGACGGTCAAGACCAACACAGGGAAGGTCTCAACGGTCAAGATGGAAGCCAAAGGAGATATCGACGGTTAAGACCAACACAGAGGAGGTCTCAACGGCCAAGATGAAGCCAAAGGAGATCTCGACGGTCAAGACCAACATAGGGAAGGTCTCAATGGTCAAGATGGAAGCCAAAGGAGATCTCGACGGTCAAGACCAACACAGAGGAGGTCTCAACGGTCAAGATGGAAGGGCCAAGGAGGTCCTAACGGTTAAGAGGAGGTCTGAACTAGAGGGAGGTCCAAGCACAAGGGAGGTCTGAACCCTTGGATCCAAACGAAGGGAGGTCTGGACAGAGGGGCATGTCCAAACCAGAGAAACCAAACAAGAGAAAAGTCTAAACCAGAGAAGAGGTCTGAACCATAGAGGGATGTCTAAACCTTAGAGGTTTAAACCACAAGGGGAAGTTTAAAGAAGGTCCTGATCCCCAAGGGTGATCTGGACCAGGAGGGTGGTCTTTGCAAAAGACCATAAGAGGTGGTCTTTACAAAAAGACCACGAGGAGGTCCAAAAAGGGGGGGAAAGATCCAGCGGGCAAGGAGAGGCGCGAGCAGCTTGAATCGAGAGGAAAAAATAGACAGAGAGGAACTCCAAAGGTGTAACACCCCAGCTCAACAATGAGCCTGGAATGCTACTACGAATTAAATTAAACAAAACTAAACTAAGATCAATTACCGATTTCGGCAGAACTTCCTTTGTATAATTAGCTATACCGAGGTTCCATCAACTGATCATAGCAATTAACACTAAACATAATATTCAGGTTCATTCAGGCATGCATGATAATCCAATAATCATAAACAAAACTTGCTATTCTCCTTATTACAAATAAATTGAAACAATTAACCAATCATGCGCGGATCTCAAGCAGTTTGCTAATTATTAGAATGAAGACTAAATAGTAGTCGCCTTAAGGATGAGTAGTAGTGAGTGCATCCAACATCTACTCCCTCCCATGCATGCCGTTCTTGCCAGTTGTACCTAAAACATATCAAAGCAAGGGTGAGTCCAAAGACTCAGCAAGTATCAACAAGGTTAAAGCTAAAAACAATCACAGTCATAGCATCAATATTCCAAATAAAGCAACTCACTGATCATAACTTCATGCTTATGTAATGCGTCCATGCAATGCACCTTTAAACTTTGCCTCTTTTCGCATTTTACCGGTAATGCGAGGTATACATCCGTCGATGTATACCCTTGCCTATGCACCCTAGCATAGGGACCAAGAGCCTATACTCCACAAGTATAGGGACCTATGCCCATCACCATCATGATGGGGACCTCTTTATTATTGCCCACATTCTACTTAATGTGGGGATTTCAAGCCCGTCATTTACATGACGGGGACCTCAACAGTTCATACTTGGTCACCAAGTGACCAAGACTCAAACATGCTTTGACATGCATATGCACATTGACATCATCTTCCAAAATATATGAACTCAACATGTAAATACTATCATGTAAATATTAACATCATACACAAGAAGCTTTAACCATAAATTGCATTTACCAAGATATATTATAACTCATCATATGAATATCCATGCATGTCTATTACGAACAAAACACAATCAATCTCAGCAAACAAACATCATAATTCTACAACCCGAATACTTGCCACAACCGTGCGAGGCCGGTGGACGCGAAGAGGGTGCTGCCCCTGGGATCACGCTCCCACCTGAACATAATGATAACCCAACTAAGACAAACTTACTGGACCAAAAGCATAAATAAGAACACAATAGAACTCACTAAACCCCCCAAGCGTTTCCAATCTTCCAATTTCTACCGATCGATTTGGTGTTCACTGCGGACAGTCAACTTCTAAAATACCTAACTTTCTGCTCAGGAGTCCAAATAAGATGTTCTAATACTTTCTGGAAACATAATTAAATTACCTAAATAAACTTAGTTGGGGAGCCCTTCTGATACTACCATCTACTACCCCTACCAAGCCAATCTACAGAACATCAATATTCACGTCGGGTTCTCTGGACAGTACACTAAAATTATCATAACTTTTGCTACAAACGTTCAATTCTTACGTTCTTTAGCTTTCAGGAAAGGTGAGGAAATTACCCATCTTTTTCATTATAACGAGATCCTCTGATTTCGTCTTTAACTAAAAGATTAACTCGGATTTCTACAGACTGTCAGAATGTTGACAGATTATCAGGACAGCGACATTAGAAAATTCATAACTCGCTAATCGTTAAACGGATTTGGGCGTTCTTGGCGGCCACGGAAAGCTAAGGACACGACCCAACTTTTTCTAAGAGAAGTCATCCCCAGATACTGCCTCTACAGACATGAAAACCTACGTCCAAGAATCTGGACAGAATTGAATCTAGTACTCGGCATTGATTAAACAATCAATTAAACCTCTAAACTATCGGAGATCAGTGTTACCCTTGACGAGCAGCTGAAGATCATGAGCTCCCGCTGGTGATCCCTCTTTCTTCTCTTCTTCCCTTCCTTCCTTCCTTCTTCTCCTTGCTTGACCGGCTACCACGCGGGTGATCCTCCTCTTCTCCTTCCTTGGATGACCAGCGGGAGGAGGACGGACTTCGCCGGCAGCAGTGGAGGCACAAGGGGAGGTGCAGGGAGCAGGGAGGAGGCGCACCCAAGGGGGGAGGCGGCGGCCAAAGGAGTGGGGGAGCAAGGGAGAGGCGGCTAGGGTTTGGGGAGGGGGAAAATGTGCCTCCCCCCCTTGGCTGGCCACTAATGGGCTGCCTGGGCTTTGGCCCAGGCCCAAGTTGCCCAAGATTTACCGCTAACCCCTTCTTTATCTTATTAATTAAGTAATTTCCATTGGATCCTTCTTCTAAATCGATTCCGAAATAGTCCTTCTCTTTGAATTCTTAATTTCTTCCGAATTAAATTCTAGAGTATTACAAAAGGAAAAAAGGAAGGTCCGATAGGACACAAGAAAGAGGAGGGCAATGCCAGAGGCCAAGCAACACAAAAGGAGCCAACTTTGGATTAGTTGAAGTTTAGTTTAGTCATTTTAAAACACTCAAATTCCAAAAATCTCATATTAAGCTTTGAGCTCTCATCAAAACCAAATGGTTCTTTTTATTTTGAAAAATTTCAAAATCTCTAGACAAACGGGACATTACAAGTTTGGCATTGATGTTGCCAATTTTTAGAGAAATAAGTTAGTGTGTTATGCGATGATTGGAATTCTATAAGTTGAGAAAAAATTTATTTCTAAAAGAGAAATTGAGAAAAGAATGTTTCCTCGGGCAATGAAACACTCTCTTAATTATTGTTTGAGCTATGTGTTTATGACAAAGGTCATTTGCAATTTGAGTTGGCTTTACGTTGGCATGATGGTTCTTTTTGGTTCAAAAAAAATAAAAGAAGTGTTTGATTTGGACTTGTGTGCGCCGGCCAAGCAAGAAGAGGAAGGGAGAAGAAGAAAGGAGGATCTTGTGGAGCGAGTTCATTCGTGTCTTCTAGGGTAATATCTCTAATCCATGCTGTTGGTTTAAGTATTTTCGAAGAGATGATGTCCTTTAGTGATTTTTTGTTCCTGCTGAAATTGAGTAGATTAGGTCTAGATCAGGGTGAAATTTGAGCTTTGGGCCTCCTAGAGAATTGTGGGGATTATCTTTAGGTTTATATAGGTTCTGAGATCACTTAATTCAGAGTTATAGTTTGGGAGATACGTTAATTTATTTACTATTGTCCAGAAACTCTGTCGAAATACAGTAGTCATTTTAATTAATAGATAAGTTTTTGTGAATGGCCGATTTAGGGAGGTCTCCCAACATGACTTTCGTAGGAAATTCGCTTAGCTTTCCATATTGTTAAAGAACATAAATTTTGGTTCAGCCAATTGAAAGTTATAGTTTTTCTTGTGCTTCTGTCCATTTTGTCTGTCAGTTTCTGACAGAAGGTTTTCATCTGTATGATAGATTTAGTTAAACAAAAAAAATTAGGAGATCTTGCCAACCAAGTTTTTTAATATGGTTGTGTAATCTTTCCAGAGAGACCAAGTATACCTTTTTATGATTAACGGTTGGAGAATTATGAATTTTAGAAGGGTCGCTGTCCAGTTTAGGTTTCTGCCAGTTCGTTGTCATAATTGACTAGATTGAGTAATTGAATTATGGGTTTTGGGAATGCGGTTGAGAGCGTTGCAATTAGCGTTGTATTATCTTGTCAAGCTTGTCTTGTGTAAGATGCTTGTTGTAGGAGGAGAAGCTTCGGGGTAAATTGCACCTTCCCTACCTTCCAACGAGTTGCAACACGAAAAGCAAGTATAGATTGAATAATCTAGAATGTATGTTTGGTTCAATTCAAGAGTATGAGAATTTCATGGTTGAATTCTATAAATGATGAGTATTACCGTTCTTACATGATTGTGTGCATTGGTGATATCCTTTTGCTTTTATGAGAGAATGCAATTAATGTTCATCATTTCATTTCATTCATTCATGCCTCGCCCACGGGAGTGGGTAATAAAAGTCCCATCATTCCAATATAGGAAAAATAAGTCCCATCATTCCAATATGGGCAATTGTATCCCCGTTTCAAATATTCTTTATACGGGCCTTGGATCCCCGCATTTTGGTAATGCGAGCTTGAGTGAACACCAATGGGTATTCACTGGCTATACCGGTATAAGCAGAAGAGAAGTGGGTGCATTTTCATACTTGCATAAAATACATAACATTTTCTTATGTAATTCAAAAAGAAATCACTACAATCATTCACCCCCCCTGATTGCGGTATTTGTCATCCTCTGCCTTAGTGTAGGAAATGCAGAGGTGCATAGTACCCTCCCATTTCTCATGTCTCAACTGCCAAATTAAAGAAGACGCCCTAGCAGCTAGCATCGTGCCTTACCATTACTAAAGGCTGTGAATCTGATTTGAGCTTCGGTTAAAGCATCTATTTATCATTGACTTTTTTCACCTTGCTCAATTGAAGATCAAGCCCTTTTTGAGCTTCGATTAAACCAAGCTCAAGCTCGAAGCCTGATTAATTCCAAACGAACATTGCATGGAAAGCTCGTTCAGCTTGATTCCTATTCAGATTGGCTATAATTGCAGCACGCGCTACATGACTAGGTCCCCAACGCACCCGACCACGACCCTATTTGCGCGCGATCCCAGCCCTCCGCCCCTCATTCGCCAACTGAGCAGAGGACACCGTACACAAAGCGGTCGTTCACTCACGTATGTTATTTTATTGTTGAGTTCTATTACTATAAACAGCACGTAATATTACTAACACTGGTTTCTCAGGGAATTATTGTGCATATGAGAAGATTTTATTGCATTGAGAATTGTCTTTTCCTGGGTCTCCAACCACTATTACTGTATTTGGTGGTAGTCAAAAAAAATATGTCTCACGTCGTAAGATGTTTCATTGTTTTGTATGAGATCTCTTACCGTAATTGGCACGTAATATTATTGTCACTAGGATTGTGTAATTTACTGTGTGTATGACAAGGTTTTCTTGCTTCGAGACTTGTCTTTCAATGGGTATCCAACCATAATTACTTTGTTCGATGGTAGACACAAAAATGTCTCCTGAAGTGAATTTGTTTTACTGTTTTGTATGAGCTCTCTAAAGGTAAATGACACATAATATTACTGACACTTGGCTTGTTGGAAATTAATGTGTGTCTAGTAAGGTTTTCTTGCACCGATACTTGTTTTTGCTAGGTATCCAGACACAAATAATGTGTTTGACGGCAGACAAAAAAATACGTTTCATGAAGTGAATTTATTTTACTGTTATGTATGAGCTCTCTTACTGTAATAGCAAATAATATTACCGACGCTTGACTTGTGTTGTGCATATGGCAAGGTTTTCCTACATAGAGAATTGTATTTTACCGGTTATCTAGCCATAATTACTGTGATTCGATGTTTTACTGTCAAACTATGACATATTTACTGCATTAACTTATACATTTTACTATATGGTAAACGACATGCACTATAATTTAAGAAGTTTTACTAACATGGAGATGAAAATCATCATTTCACCATGTTATAAGTTCTATGGATATGTGCCTTGCGTGGACATAGTATACATTGCAAAGGATCTAACACTTGACTTTTTACGGCATATAATATGAACATTTACTGCATGACATGTAATGCTCTACTGATTATAGATGTTAGAAATGGAGCAATACCGACTAAGTGAAGAATCAACTACCCAGGCTAATAGTTCCAAAGTACACATTGTTGTACGAAATGCTTTTACTATACAAGCAATTGAATATTACTGGATAGTTTACACAAAATTAATGGATTAATTGTTCGTAAGAAACTACTATGGCGTGTTGCATGGCCTATACTTCTCCAATACACTAGGGAGGGGGTTGATCTTGTTGAGCGCGTGGAATAGCAAGTAGAACAATAGCTCGGCCATGTGTTTGTTCCCCTTCTCTTGCATACGGAATGATAGCACCATGTTGTAAATTTTTGTACATCCAAAAATATATTATTGGACTCTATTTTCGTATTTACTACTAACCGGTTCGACCACGACGCACAGCATCTATCCTTCATCATCTTAGAACTCTAGGAATTTCATGGCGAAGAACACGCTTCGGGGTGTTCAACAGTGGCCGCTTCCAGTCGACAAAGACGGTGAACTTCTTGTTGGTCGAGGTTTGGAAGGCATCATTGAGACATGTGAATATCTTCTTGCCAACTACAACATGGTGATCATCCAAGTCGGCGCACTTTTGCTTGTAGTAGTTCAAGTCCAGCACATCGATGTAACACTCCGGCTTAACAAAAACCCAAAATGTCACCTAAATTCTAAAAAAACGAATGGAATAATTAACACATAACTGTCAACACTAGCAAACCATCTAGTCAATAGATAAGCTTAACATCTAAGCATGTAACCAAGGGTTATATAGGTAATACAACCTCCAATAAGCAGAACCATGTGAAAAATAGAAATTCCATAAGTTAACCATGTATTACATTTAAATTTGCTAACTGGACTTTGGCCAAAGGAAATAAATGTCTAGTGATGTGAAGTGCCCAAAATTGCTATCAGTCCATGATCTATTTCCACCCGATGCATGCCGTCTTCAACGATCACCTAAAACGACAAACAACAAGAGTGAGTCCAAGACTCAACAAGTACAAGTAAGAATAGCCATACACAAGCATCATTTCATCAACAATACATTCTCATTATAAAACATACAATTCCTTTCTCATGAGTGCAATGCAATGTAAATCATGCTCATGTCACAACTTCTCTTCTGCATATACTGATATAGCGAAGTGTTACACCCGTCAGTGTTCACTCATGCCTACATTATCAAATGTGGGGACACATTGCCCATCCTTTTCAGATGGGGACCCATTGCCTATATCTTAAATATGGGGACCCATTGCCTATATCTTAAATATGGGGATCTCAATGCCCACTCCCGTGGGTATATCATGCAAACATGCATGCTTGATATGAAATCAAATAAACAATCCACAATATGTTCTCATAAGAATTATTAATTATCGATCATCATATAAACAATATGAAATAAACATTTTTATCATGCTTAATCATATTAATCATGCATCAAATCAACAATGTTGCCCAACACACAATATCGTACTAAAATTGTACTTGCCTCAACCGTGCGATAAGTGACGACGAGTAGAGGGCTCTAACCCCGGTCTCACACCACCACCTGACATTCGTAAAACATACTAAGAATACCATCCAAAACCACACCATATTGCAATAAAACTAAATAGACAAATCCGCTCCTAATCGCAACCCAAAATGATACCATTCCTTCCCGAATACCATTTTGTCCAAAACAGGATAATCACCTTAGAAGAATCATAACTTTTGATCTATAGTTCCAAAAATCATGAACTCAAACTTTCTGGAATCTACACACATATTACCACAATTTCTTAGGTGATCTAAAGATCAGATTATTTAGTCTAAACCCTTGTTCTTAACTCCGAAGACAGATCTGTCATCTTCGGTAATACCGACTTAGAAATTCCATAACTTTTAATTGGTTCATCCAAAAACAGTGATCTAAGACATTATAGAATCCACAAGGAATTATATACCATAATAAATTTAGGCCAAATTTTCTATTCTGCATTTAATTTTGCAAACTTAACATTTTTCCCGGCTGTTCCCAATAGAATGTCAAAACTAAAATGCATACTTCAAAATTTCATAACTCCTAGTTTGCTTGTCCAAAAATTGTGTACTTGGTCTCTCTGGAATCATAACAAAGTTATCTATATATTTCATGTAGATAAAAATCCCAAACTCCATTTTATAATTTTAATCTATATAACCATGCTTGCTGCCAGAAACCAAAGAACTGAACAGGCAGTCTAAAACTGCAGTAGTCTGGGCTGACAAAACCCGTCTGAAAACAGGTGCACCTCTCAAGTAATCCTCAATCCAACCATACAAATTGAAGAGAAATAAGTGAAGAACACACTGACCAAGTTTGAGCCCAATCGGATGACGTTTGATGCTCCGATCGACGTCTTGATGAAAACTGCTTAGGATCACCCGAGATGGCACAGGGAGATGGGGGGTGGTGGCTGGTTTGGGGGAGGAGGGGAGGGGGCACAAGGGATGGGAGAGGGAGCTAGGATTGGCTGCCCCTCTCCCTAAAACCGGCCCCCTAATGGGCCAAATGCCGTGGGTCGAAAGCCCACGGCCCAGGTTCTCTTACTTTAGCGAACAAGTCCTTCTGAAACCTCAAATTCTGAATTTTTTTTCCTCTTTTTATTCCCTTAATTCCATCTCTAATCTTATTGCACTCGCTAATGATAATCGGGATATTACAGTCGATATGCTTATGCAACATATTGATGCAGTAGACCGATCAATGCAAGGTGTGTAGAATAGGAAATAGGATCTGAAAATGAATCAGATGGGGATATAAGGCACTTCGGTTAGACATAAATAACTGCAGAACATTTGCAATTTTACTATCACTCACCAATTTTACACACATGGTTTTCATTTCACCAATTTGTTCCCTCAGCATACTCGCGGCGAGACTGCAGTTGTACCACTCGTTTTGTATGTATTCATAGACACTGAGCAGTTTTTGTAGAAATGAAATAGATCCATGTCAATGTTAGTTTACCATACACGTCATATTGATTTTCTGGTACCAACCGTAACATGACTATAATGTATATCCTGGGATGAGAAACGTACCAACAGTTCACACAGCAAATATATCTTGTACCTAGCACTCTCTAGCCTCAGCTCCACATCATCTTGGCACAAGCACTCAATGAACTATGACATGAACATGTCTTCAGTCATTACGTTGTCCTTGAAAGAGTTTGCCAGATCTTTGCCAGTGTCCATGAGTCATCTCTGGACTGGAGCAACTACTCACTGCAGTCCATTAGAAAACGAAAAAAAGGGGCCCAGGGTGAGTCGCAGTAAAAAATGCTAATGATAGTAGTAAATCACATTTATCTAGGAGGTAAAAGGGTGCTTCTTATCTTTTAAGGTTCTCATCATTGCATACCAGCTCCCTCACCTTCATGGCCATGCCAATCGGCACATTACACCAGGGACTTTTGTCATCCTCTTCCCAAAGACAACATTGCCAGCACCTTGCATCGGACCCTGTACTTCCCTTTCGTGGTCTTCTCGTCGGCCACCACCTTCCTGATCGAAGTGGTGCCCGACTTCATTGTCTAGCTACCATTCATAGGTTGGAGACTGGACTTGATGGGCAATGCAGCTTCCTACGGATAATATCTTCTTTTCATTGTTACGCACTACATAGAATTACTAGATGTGTGCATCAAAATTACTATTAGAAGTCATCTACACCTTGTCCACATTGGTGCTATCCGCCTGCGCCTGACTGGACACCTTGGTTGGCTCCTTGGCAGGCAACACCTCTTCTGGGGCAACCTTCACCCCCTCAGTTATTGGCTCCTTCACAAAAAGAAAGTCAGATTAGTGGCAAATTTACCTTATCCCATTGTGGGTATTACTGTATTCAATACCTCCATTTGCATGCTGACATCCATACCCTTTTAAGCTTCTGGCCCCATACTGGCATCCATCACCTCGGCATTGCCATCCTCGATATGCTCTGGAATGGTGGGCAGGGGCCCAGGTCTTGCCGCAACCTGTGGCTCGATGTTTGTCTAGGTTCACATAGTCTTCGAGCGCGTCAATTATATTGTCGATGCTCGCCACGACGTCGTATAGGCCTTACTGTCCTGCGTAAGCATTAAAAATGCAGGATAAATTTACTACACGTAGATTGTCATTTTAATGTGTTGTGGATAGCCATTTACTGTAACTTGCTCGGTGGCTGATGGACCCCTCACCGCGGAATAGTATATCTAGAAGTATATACTATATTTGTATAGTATTTCCCTCTTGTTTTCTTCTATAACACATGTAGAGAACATGCAAAATAAACTTTGTGCAACACTCTTCTATATTAAGTATGGGTTGTGTCAACTTTGAAGTTACCTATATGTACTCACCTGGGAAACACCGTGTACTATAGGGAAATGGATCCTCTGCATTAAAGTGTTTAATACAGAGGATCTATAGTATCACGCATTAGAAGTCGCCGATTGATCGCTACAATATTAGTGTTGAGTACTGTTTACTCACTCACAGATCACTGTTCAGTGATCCTCTACAGTAATACAGAGAATCCGGATCAGTACCATGGTGGTAAAGCACAGTAGCGCGGTGGCCGGTGGTTGAAGTCATGCGTTCAAGCCTAATTTCTTATTAAAAGAAGCTCAATTTCTCCTACACGTCCCCCATATGTACTCACTTGTACGAGAAATAAACATCAAGCCTATGGAAAAATGTTTGCTACATTTTTTTAAGAAAACAGACCTTCAATGCTGGGAAATGACAGTCATGACATGATGGGATGGGTGACGCCATGAAATGCACTTGTTAGTAAGTCACTGTGAGCAAGAAAAATCAAGCTCTGAAACATGGCGAACTAGGAATAATTTTTAGGTTAGGTGGAATAACTGTAAGGTTTTCACTTGCATCAGTATTTGCACTCGTGCGATATAATTCTAAAATAGCTATTCAAATCAAACATTCTGCCAATCACAAAGCTCAATCTATTCTATTTTCAACTAATTTCCTCAAGCATCAATGGCCACATGTCGGGACCAAACTTCTGAATCCGAACACTCTGTGTATTTCTGCACCAGTCCCATGTTCAGTAGCTAGTGTATACAGTAGAAATATCGTTGATAACAAGTTCGAATCATGAAATAACATCAATAAACAACTAAGTACCGGCCCATCAAATTGAGAGATCAAAAGACCTTGAGTCTTATAGTAGCGGAAACAACAAATGATAAACACCGAGTGGTGGCCCATCAAATTGCCCACTTGCATTCGATTGGGGAGCACAACCTAGTACTCCAGATGCCCTTCATCAAAGCCATAGGCGAAGTAGTCGTAGTCGTCCTCGACATCATTGAAGGCTTCTGAGATTTATTTTGAGTGTAGCACATGAGTACATGAAGTACTCCACGAGTCTTGAAAAAATGCATATGCATAGCTTTAATAAATGAGGCTTATATGGTTCTTTTGCACAAAGCAATATTTTAGTTTTAACAATTTTCATAAAGCACATTTGACAAACGTAGTTTCGATAAATAAATTAATTGTATCACTAGTGGAGGTTCTAGCTATCAACCACTAGTATCAAGACTATAGCCATCAAGGTTTAAAGGATAGGCTCTAGCTGCCCAACTGGCTCTAGCTGCTAGAAAAACTACCTGAGAGTCCCAACTGCTCCCGGTTCCCAAAATTTACTATTTTGAAATCAAAACCTAAATCTACCATGTGAAAACGCACCTTACCCGCCCTTGACTGTGGGCACGGCTATTCGAATAGTTTTACACTCTACAGAGATTGTACAGCTTGACCCACATGAGATAATCAGCTTATAATGTCCATCTGATACACTTCTGAAGGTGTGCGACTAAGTGATTATCACATGGCCTTTACAATATCACGCTCTAACACCAACCCACCCAATGAGCTTAACCCCAAGTCATAGACGTCAATTACCATCGACCCAGAGCCCACCGTTGTGGGGGATAATCTGTCTGGACATGGACGTGTGTTACCATCGCTTGGAACAAGCCCCGACAGACATGGACATTAATTATCATCATTGTACAATCCCAAAAAGAAACACCTAACAACTATAGCCTGCAGGCATAATGCTAGAACATGGTAAATTAGTTGGCCAGGTCCTTCCCAATTAGGACATATGGTTGTACGGTATTCTCTGTTTGGATAGTCACAAGTGTCGATCCTTAATATAACTTGGGCAGAACTTACCACAATACAAGTTCTCATACTCTAGCTGCACCCGCCTCAACTTACCACCTGCCCAAGTCTAAACAGATTTTCTCCATTTTTATTTTATTTTGAAAACCAACGGCAATACCTATTGCCATACATTTCTCAAACTAATTTGCATAAACGGTAATATTAATTCTCACCCATAGGATAAACATAACCGATAAAGCTTGTCTAAGCAGTTCTACCATTTTATACTAATCCATCAATAATGTATTTTTATAATCCAACAATAAAGTATCACCATAATCCCATAATAATATATTCTCGTAATCTAACAATGATATAATCCTATATTCCAAGAAAGATATCTTCCTACAATCTAACAATGATATGTTCCTATTACCCAACAATGATATAATCCGCTAACGATGTATTCCAATAATCCAACAATGATATATTGCATAATACAACAATGATATATTTCGTAATCCAATCATGATATAATCCTATGATTCAACAATGTGTAATCCGATAATGATGTATTCCAATAATCCCATAATGATATATTTCTAATAATCCGAGCATGATATAATCATATGACCCAACAATGATGTAATTCGATAATGATGTTTTACAATAATCTAACAATGATATATTTCTAATAATCCGATCATGGTATAATCCTATGATCCAACAATAATGTAATCCGATAATGATGCATTCCAATAATCCAACAATGATATATTTCTAATAATCCGATCATGGTATAATTGGTTCTAGCAAGTTAACTTTATATTCGTTCTCAACAATCTATATATAATCCACAAAGATGTGCTTCTTCACTGTATTCATCTAATTCCACAAAATTGTATTTCCTTTATCTAACAATAATGTATTCATTACTGAGATTTTATGTACTAGGGCAACAAAGGATCAAAGATAATCAGCATCAAATTAGGACAATATCAAGTTAGGATTAACTAACAACCTAGGATTTGAACTTATCATTTTATGTAAATAGCAATGCATATTTATTTTGAAACTTAAAATGGATTTGGGAAAACATAGGTATACAATATGGTCAAAGGAGACTGCATTTGTTGATGTTGGAGGTTAGTGTTTTCGGTTGGTCCAAACTAGTGTCGGTGACGTTGGACTCTACACGCGCGAATCGAACCAAAATAAATAACAAAAAATCAAATAAAATCTAAAAATTATCAAATAAATACTGGAAGGAGTATATTGAATTTATAAAGATTTAGGAGAAAGAATCGATGGATTTGGAGTTCGTATGAAGGAGAACGAACATCCGGAAGTTTGATTCTTACATGAAATGATGAAAAATACTGAAATTTACTATTCTAGAATCATTCTGTTGTCTGGAATTGAAGTGCAATGCAAAGGTATAGAGGGAATAACACTATGGGACCACTTGCTAGTGAGAGAGAGATAATGAAAGAATGTAAACAAGTTATTGACATGTGGGCTACTTTGTCATAGACACAAGAACAAATAATAGAGACATTCAGAGAGCTTCACAGAGAAAAATAGAACACATCCATGGCACAAGGGGAAGGTGTCAGTGCCGGCGAGGAAGGTGGCGAGGCGGCCATCAAACGAGCAAAATGGAACCCCGACGAGGTACTCTATCCAATGGTGGTGGCGGCGGCGCCGGACACAGAGCGAGGCGGTGGCATCGGCGTTCGGGGCGCACAGGTGGCGCGGTGCTCCAGCAAAACTGGTGGAAGATGACAACCAGATGTCTCACGACCACCCCTAGATAGTCCAAGACCACTACCAGATGTCTCACGACCACCTCTGGATTGTTTAAGACCACAACCAGTTGTCTCACGACCACCCCTATATGGTCTAAATATCACTTCCAGATGTCACAAGACCTCCTCTGGACCTCTTCGGGACCACCCTGGGCTCTCAGGACCTCCCCAGGAACCCCACCCAGGACCCTCTTCAAGACCTCCCCAGATGTCCTTCATGTTCAAATGTGGTCGTGGCTATGAACCCAAATGTGTGTTTGCTGTGAGCTTCCATACTTATGCGAGTGAACTTAATTGTAACTGTGCTTGTCAGCTACTGATCCAGGGAATGACACCTTATGCATAGTGGATCCCAAGCTCCAAATTTGGAGTCCAACAACGTCCTCTATAGCATACCACATACCCAGGAAATGCCCAACACACACCATATGCCCACGTCTCTGTCCCGCACACGCTAGTGCAACAAAGGTTGATGCTCTAATAACATTTGTAACACCCCGACCCAAAATCCGCTCAATGTCTAGCCCACCGTGGGGCAGACCCACACACACATAGCATCCCACTTACACATTTATCCTCGCTTCGTGTAAAAGTGTTATCCAAGAGGTTCTACGTTTGGACCCAGCAAGCATTATGTACGACTACAACTCACTTTAGATAAGCAATGTGGGATTAATCCCAACACACAACTCCACGTGGGCCACATGGACTGAACCACCATCCTCCGTTGCCTGACAGAGTGATTGATGGTTTCATTTAAGACATCGATGCATATGCAAAATTCATAACTTGCAATTTTATTTGGCAACCAAACAAGATTTAGAATCTCCTTGACTCCATTTCCAGGTTGTAGTTTCTTTTGCATCCAAACAACAAAATTTGAATTGTAGCCCAATTCTAATTTTTCTTGAAATTGAATTGGTACTCCAATTGCACAACCTCAATTCAATTCAGAGATCCGAATGGAGCCTAAGCCCCCATTTGGTTCTTGGACATGAGCTAGGAATTTTTGAATTAGAATTAAACTTTGCCAATATTGTTTGGATGCAACAATGTATTGGAATTTAATATGTGGTCCAATTCCAGTCAAAATCATGCACAGCTGCTCCTACTCAATTCAGCGCCTCCCCCATCTAAATTTCGTGGCATTGGCTGCCTACGCCCACTCCCACTCGATCCCATGATCGCGCCGACCAAAATCCCGCACCCACCCCCTCCCCTATGCTTATGTGTGTCTTCTCCCGCCTCCTTTCTCACCTTGCTGCCCCCCGCCCCTACCCCCCCCCCCCAGCGTCCCCATTGCCACGCCCTGGCACCACCTTCCCTGAGCTGCTCCCTCTCCCCCTCCTATTCTCAGTTATAAAAGGGCCTGCACCCTTTCTCGACCATCCTTTCGGTTTCGATCATCATCTTTGTTTTGACCATCCTTTTGGTTTCGACCATCCTTTCGGTTTCGACCACCCTTTCGGTTGCAACCACCCTCTCCGTTGTGACCACCCTCTCCGTTGCGACCATCCTCTCGGTTGTGACCACCCTCTCGATTTCGACCACCCTCGCCTCAGCGCGTTTTTTCCTCTCCCTCTTTTTCCGCAGTGACGTGTGTATTAAATGTCATTTTCTCTGCTACGACGCACGCATTGAATGGCGACGTCTCCGCCGCACCGCCGTGAATCTCGCCGCTCCATCTTGTCGCCCGGCCCCCCTTCTTCCTCTATAAATGGAGCACCAGGGAGCCCTTTGCCTCCTCTTGTTTTCCCCTCAACTCTCCTTTTCTCTCTCTCTCTCTCTCGCCCTCGTTTCGCCATGCTTTGAGTTTAACTGCCATCAGCTCAAGCTCACACCATCGCCTCAAGCATCATCGCCTCCACCACCATTGTCAAGCTTCTTCGCCGATGTGATCTTCGTCGTTGGCTTCGCAAGATCGCGGCCTACTCAGTGTGCACCTCCTCGTCGCCACCTCCACGCGTGTCAGTGCCACCTCACCTGCCCGCCTGCGTTAGCACCCGTGTGGCAGCCAGTGCAGCCCCCTACTCTTCTACCTACGTCAATTCGTGCCCCAGAGCTCCTTGAAGCAATCCGCTCACTCAATTTCAGTTTTGTTTCACAGGAACCACCACATTTTCTCTTCTCCTTCAGTCCCAGCCGACCCCTTCATCGCCGTCCTTCTTTTGACCATGTCGAGCAGTCGAGTCCTTCTTTTCTTTTGATCACATCGAGCAGTCGAGAGCTTCTTTCGAGTCCTTCTTTTCTTTTGACCATGTCGAGCCGTCGAGTCCTTCTTTCGAGTCCTTCCTTTCCTTCGACCACGTTGACTAGTTGAATCCTTCCTTCGACCATGTTGTGTAGTCGAATCCTTCCTTCGACCACGTTGAGTAGTCGAATCCCTTCTTCGAGTCCTTCTTTTCTTTCGACCGCGTCAAGTAGTTGAGCCCTTCTTTCGAGACCTCCTTTTCTTTCGACTGCGTCGAGTAGTTGAGCCCTTCTTTCGAGTCCTCCTTTTCTTTCAACCGCGTCGAGCCATTGAGTCCTTCTTTTTCTTCGACCATGTTGAGTAGTTGAATCCTTACTTCGACCACGTTGAGTAGTCGAATCCTTCCTTCTACCACGTTGTGTAGTCGAATCCTACTTTCGACCATGTTGAGTAGTCAAATCCTTCCTTCGACCATGTTGAGTAGTCGAATCCCTTCTTTCGACCACGCTGAGTAGTCGAAACCTCCTTCTGACCACTCATGTAGTCGAACCTCCCTCCAACCTCGTGAAGTACGGGTGATCAGTACTTGAAACCAAAACTTTGAGGACTCTGTTCTCCTCCGTTTTAACTCCGATTTTAGTGTTTTATGTTTCTAAATTTGTCTAAATTCAATATCTTGCTTTTGGCTCTGCTCTTATTTAATTTGGAGTTCATTTATTATTTCTTTAGTATTTGTTTGTTCCCTTGGCTTGTTTGATCTTTTCCAGTACGTTCCTCCGAATAGAGTTCGAAGAAGCAGGAAATCTCCTTCTCGATCAAGCACAAGACTTCTAATACTCTCTCACCTTTAACCTAGGCAAGTCAATACTTTGATCATTTTGAGCCTACATTTTATGCAAATTATATTCCTTTAAATTGCCAAAAATGCATGCTTTAATTCTGTAAGCAAATGTATGTTAACTCTTAAAGTAGTTAAATGCCCACTTGTTGGTTAATTAGTTATTATCCCATCCTTTGGCAATTGAATCGATTATTCCATGTCACCCTAGTAACTATGTGGTAAATTACTAGCTATAGGTTGTACATAAGCGACATACTAGTCTTGCTTAAGTACCGGGGTATTAAAATGTCCCAACCATCATCTCTTAAATCATAAAATGGTTTTGGGAAGTCATGGGAGGTACATGACTGAAGTATTTGAGATAAATCGGTTTTCCTCCTCAAAACCTCAAACTGCTTTTACCCCATCTGGACGGATGGTATGATGGTGGGTGCTGATATAGCACGAGAATGTATGGAATGTGATATGAACAGCCCAGATGACATTAAGGACTTACTCTGATGATGACCTCCCATCGTAAAACTTGTGCAACCACAAGTTTGCAAAGTGCGACTTGGCTTAGTAAAGTTATCGAACCTTGAAAGTCATCTCGATGGAGAGGATCGAGGTAGTACAAGCGGTGGATGCATTCCAGCTTGAAAGGGACACCGTGGTAAGGTGAAGTTGCCAGCTGCGCTAGTCGTTGTGGTTGGGACCAGTTGCGCTAGTCCTTGTGGTGAACATCCCGCATAACGTATGGGCGCAACCCCATATGGGTGAGATGACGGAAGGGACGAGATGAGTTGAAAAGTTACTATGATGGTCTCATGACCACATGACTAAGCAATCGTGTGGGGCTACGAGTTGATTATCTCTTGTGGGTACAGTGTACAAACCTCTACAGAGTATAAACTGTTTAAACAGCCGCGCCTACAGTCCAAGGCAGACATGGGAACTTACTAGAGTTAGTTCTATTTGAAAAACCTTTGTGGATGGGATAAAAATTTGTCGGGCTGATGTAACCCGACATTTGGATTTTTCCTGGGTGGTTGTACCCATTGTTGTTAAGTGGCGGATGTAACCACAATCAAAATAAGCATAGGTGGAGGTAACATCTGCTGTTATTTAATATTGCACATTTATTCTCTTTAATAAAATGCAATTTGGCTAAAATACTAAGTGATAGGACTTTACTAATATTGATAGTTGAAAACATTGCTTTAGCAAATAAAAGAACTCAAGCCACCCTTGACAAGTCTTGCATGTATATTATTGCATCTTGTGTGTTGGTTCGCGAGCACGAAAGTTGTGCTCATTCTCGCTCTTTCCCCAAACCCTCAGAGCCCACTGACCATGGAGACTACGACTACTACGAGGACCCCGAAGTCAATGTACAAGGCAACAATGAAGAGTAGTCTAGTTCTGTTAGTCTGGGTCTCGCCTCAGTCTAGCTGGCTCATTGGTACTTGCGTACAACCGATATTGTCTAAGTCCTTGGTTAATAACAGTCATACACGAGCTGCCCTAGTCGCTTGCCTATGGAGAGATGTGCTCTACTCCTTTTGCTTCCGCACTTATCCTCTACTCTGTACTCTAAACTTTGTGATGTTGTGGCCTTTGTGCCCTTTTTGTAAAACAGTAGGTCCCAAGTTGCCAATTTGGGGGCTCACACGACTAGGTCTACGACCAGATCTACGATCAGGTCTTAGCCGTAGGTTTTCTGTATGTGCTATCTATTGTTGGCCTGTTATGTAATGAAATCATTTGGCCTGTTCAGCCCTTATTGTAAAACTTGACCCGATGCGGTCTATATAAACTCTGATGTTTGTGTTATAATGAATGTATGGTTTTCATCGTGTATGAGATGATTCAGTGATGTATCTGTGAGTGCTACCAACTGATCCAGGGAATAGCACAGTATTTTCACAGAGGATTTAGATTTGTGAAATCCAGGTGTGACATTCCTGCTTCTCCCTCCTTCCCCCTACCTAGACCCATTTCTTCCTCCTCCCTAGGAAGTGCTCTAGCCACCCCTACATCTTCTCTTCCTCCTCCAGCAACACCCTAGCCTCCTTCCGCAAGTCCCCTCCTACTATTGTGACCCTTCCCCCTCTAGGTCTTCTGCCTCTCACAATCCCTCCTCTGATGACCCCTCCCTCCCCTCTTGGTTGCTGACTCACCACAAACCCTAAATTTTTTCATACCTTAAAACCCTAACCCTGCAATTTAGTGACCATCTTACCCTGCAATTTCTAGCCACTCTAGTCTATTTTCTTAATTTGGTGATTTTGTTCTGTAATTTGGTGAATTTACTTTTTGTGGTTGGCTTGGGGGATTGGGGATGAGTAGGCCTTCCAAAATTGGAATGTAGAACTGAGTCCATATCTTAGGTAAAAGAATGTTGTTTACCACCACTCATATTTATATTCTCCTCTAAATGATGGTAGATACTAGATGTTGCCTCTTCTTTGAATGCACTGAATGTTTTCGATTGCTTGAATGGTGTTGTTATCTTTTTGCATTCTGTTGGTAACGAAGTATATTCTTTGAATTTGTGTTCTTACATAAGTGAAGAAAATGAATGAAGGAAGAAGAGAAGGAAGATGATTGCAAATCTTTTTCTTGCCACAATTATTGCAATCGTTGCACATGGTTGTTGTGAGAGCATGTAGAAGGAGATTGGTGCATTTAGTAATGATAAAGAAAGGCATAGAGTTAGGAAGTAGTTGTTAAGAGATATATATATATATATATGACGGGTCTGAAGTAACGTGTTATGATGAATTTTTTAAAAATAATATTTTTTTTAAAAGATAATTACAAAAATATATAGTCTCCCCAAAAAATTACAAAAATGTGTCCATGTCGCCAGTTCACCCTCTCCCCTTCCTGTCGCCGGTCCAGCTACCTATCGCCAGTTGAACTGGCGATAGGTTCCTGTCGCCAGTTCAACTGGCGACAGGTACCTGAAACCCTAATCGAGTTTGTTGCCTTCTAGTTTTCATACATTTTAAACGGTACAAAATCTGTTAGACTCGCAATAACATTTTGTGATCGTCGTATGTTGTTCTAGTGTGGTGAATTTATAAAGAATTTTACAAGAAAGATTGAGGTATGAATGATTCATAAGTAGGAAGGTAAGTGATATTGCGATGCGCCCGGGAATTCATACACTTGCTCATATACATGCACTGCATATTATGTAAGGAAACAAATGTGAACTTGCCATTACTATGAAAACTACGACAAATTGCACTGATATTACATAACATTCAGCAAAACATCATAACACTTAATCAAAATGATAATTCAGAACATTGGCAATAACATATTACTACTGTCCATATAATAACATAATTCAGAACATTGACAATAACATTGGTCGTAGCCTCAACGTCTCCCATGTGGACTGTCTCGAGTTGGGTGACCGGATGAGGTCCCTACGGCGACGTCCGAAGTGCCGATGTCTCCTTCGTCCTGAGGATTTCTCATGGGACATTTCTTGAAGGTGTTCCCAACTCCCTACAAATGGAGCACTTCTTCGTACAATGTCCGGTTTCTGCTTCGTCCATCATTCTTGATGCGCCGTACCTGTCGCCGACCCACCTTTCCCTTGAGCCTATCAATGTCCGCGGCCCAGATTAGTTGCTCCCAGGTCGGATGGCTAGTGAAATGGCCAACCACAGCATAACCATACATCTTCGCAGTCCAGGTTTGCATCACCGCCTCCTTGGTGAAAAAGTCGAGACGATCGACCGGATGTTTGCGCCATCACAAACATGCGGCTATGACATGGGAGCAGGGCCTATGCAGAAGAAGGGGCTTGCTGCAAGTGCATGTGCAACTACCACGGCATAGCGTGCACTCGTGGGTAACCCTCTTGCGGTTTGTCCCGTAGCGTCCTTTATCCCTACACATTACCTCGAAGCGAAGCTCCCTTGTTCCCATCTTGAATGCCCAGTGTATCTCACCCTTCTTGCTCTTCTCCTCCATGTACTTGGTGATCATGGCGGAGTAGAGTATTTTGTCATTTGCCATGGCAAGCGATGTGTTGTTGCATCTGTCAACAAAGTACTTCGTCGTACCGCGAAGAATTGCCTCCACAATACCCACCAAAGGGAGGCACCTTGCGTCGCGCATGACACAGTTGTACACCTCGGCTAGATTAGTTGTCATGACACCATATCAAGTGCCACCCCTGCCATGGAGCAGCAACCACTTCTCTATAGGCTCGTGCTCAATTCAGTCCGAGAAGCATCTAACCTGCGCCCCCGTCCTCCTCGTCAATCCGGGAGCATCTGTGGGTATCTCTGGTAATGCTTCGGGCCCGGTCGGCGCTTAGTGACCCTTTCGCTGCCTCCCTTCTATGTATCTTGGTCCGCCATCGAGAATCTTCTAGAGTGTTTCAACGCGTCGATGTTTGGTTCTCGTTGCCTGTACCGCTGAACAGTTCATTAAGTCTTTGTTATGAACTGCTTGTAGAAGTTTGCACCCAAGTGCCTCATGCACCACCCTTCTGCAGATCCGCCATGCAAGTGGTACATTCTCTCCTTGTTGCAATTGGTAATTGCATGCAGCAAGCCTGCATGTCGATCATGTATGAGGCATACGTTGGGATGGCCTTGCACAACAGAAATCCTCACATTCTTCAAGAACCACAACCAGTTGTCCGTGTTCTTGCTTTCAACGAAAGCGTAATGCCACGGAAGAACTTGATTGTTCCGTCCGTCGCTATTGCAACAAGATTCCGCCTTTGTACCTCCCTACCAAGAATGTGCCATCTACGCACAAGATTGACTCAGAGTGCCGAATGCATTGATGCATGGACCAAACGCCAAGAATGCTCGCTGTAATACCCTCTTATTGGCCCACTTTGGGTGTGTGGCGCCTTGAATGTCGATATGGGTGCGTGGTTTCGCCTTGTATGACTCGAAGTTGCCTAGGAGGTTGTGGTAGGAATCTCTAACGCGTGCCCCACCTTGATTCCAATGCCTTCGCTTTTGCCCTCCAAGCCTTGGCATAGCTGATTGTGTATTGAACCTTGCCTCAATCGCCCAAATGATGGATCGTGGCTCAAAATATAGATTATCGATGATCTCATTGTACATAAGGTTGGCGATGAAGCCTGATGACAGGTTCCGGTGGGACTGCACTGACTCAGAAACGACGTATGTATGAGGGACCATGATAGAGCACTTCCAGTAGGTGTCCCACTTTGGCTGAAATGCATGCACTCGCCAAGGGCATCCCTCTATGCCGCACTTCACGTCATAGAATATTGGGGTAAACTTGACGACTTTGAATGTGCGCCGCACCGACAAGGCCCAAAATTTGACCGCGTCCTGCACGGCCTCCTTGCATTTGTACATAGCTCCTAGCCTGTCCTCACTCTGGTCATACTCCCACGGCACACAGGAGCCTTCGTTGACGACGAGTGTCAGGACCCTCTCGGGATACACCCGGAGAGATCTCCCAGGGCCACCTAGGGAGGTCCGACAGGACCACCCGCAGGTCTGGGAGGTCCTTTGAGAACACCCAGAGAGGAGGTCCTCTAGGACCACCCAGGAGATCTCAAAGACCTACCGGAGGTCCTAGCCTCTGCGCACTGAGCTAGTCCCAAGATCACAAGCTAGCTCGCACAGGTCAACACAGGCGCAATCACAACCACACGACAAGAAATAAGATGAAGCAGACAAATTAACTTATATTAAACAAGGACCTTATGGTCAAGGTTGTTTACAGAGGTCGCCACCAAGGGCTTACAAAAAAACAGACAACAGAACTTGCAGCAGAACACAAAATGCGCACAGGGCCATCTAGCAAGTCCATAGGTTGTCGAGTGGAGGACGTCTCCTAGAAGGCTGGATCATCAAAGAACTCCTCCTCGAAGAGGTCTGAGCACCCTTGTCCTTGATCTTCTTCGCCATCGCTTCAACACAGGCTTAAAGCCATGAGTACGCTTTGAATGTACTCAAGAAATCGCAGAAACAAGTATGCACATAATATTCATGCAATGGCTTGGCCAATGAGAGCTGTAGGGTTAGTTTGCAGAAATCAATATTTGACAGTGAATAACATAAGTAGATTGCAAAGCGCAAGTTAAAAGAGTAATATAATAGTACATTTTGTTTTCAAAGGAGGTCGTGAGCACCAACTCACTTCCAAGACCACTCATGGAAGGCCTGGTCGCACCCACGACCAGGACCTCTCCCACGACCTCTCTAGAGCACCAACTCCAGAGCTCCCACGACCACCCCAGAGCACCAACTCTAGAGCTCCCAAGACCACATTTTGAGAAAACTACCTTCATGCATTTGTTCCAGGCAGTGCCCATAACTAAGGGCTTGGCTATTCGAATAGATTTTTCACTCTACAGAGGTGTACAACTTTACCCACAATTCACGATCTCTCTAGTGGGTCGGGTTCCCGAAAAACCTTTGCTCAGTTCCGAAGGTGAGCAGTCTAGAGAGCGTGACAAGGCCTTTAACAAGCTCTGATCTGACTTGGTTCTGCCCGCTAAGGTTTCACTTCCGTTGGGCTGCAAACCCCCCCGGATTCGTGCCCCCTCTTACACCAAATGTGAATCAGCACACACTTCCACAAAAACAGAACCAAACCAAACCATTGCTAATTATTTGCCCAGACCACACCCATAAAATGGTCTTGTGGTTGCACGGTTGACCCAAAGCAATGAAACATAAAGTTAAGTCCTTAGACCACGCCGGGCGAGACAACCTCATCCCAATGTGCGTACAGCACCCCCCTTTACTGCACAATCACTCACCCGAGTGAGAAAGCATTTTGGGTTCACCCAGCCAAAAGACCACCCTGGTCTTGGCACAACAAATTTTACAAGAGCGACATCACACCACGATCTATACAGCTGCGGCATCAGCACCACAACTACCCAATAGTGGCACCAACCACAATTCCATAGTTCAATTAGTCAAGTTTATTAACAACATGATTCATGATTCTCAAAACCAACGCATCTAAAGCAAGGCTAAGCATAAATACGCTCCCATGTTGGCAATATCAATACAAGACCAACTAAGAATGCCCATTCTAAGGTGTCCAAGGGGAACATGTCAACATGTCGAGTTCAACCATTCAAGGAGGCATTCTGTCAAGTAGGGAATAGCTACTGCCCAAACCATTTTTATACAAATAGCCATGCATGGTAAGGTAAAACAATATATTTTTGAAATGCTAGGTTCAACATGATCAAAGGTCTGCGACTTGCCTTCGTTGAAGAGTGGCGAGGCTTCGGTAGAGGTCACTGGATCCAGGTACTCCTCCACGAAGTCAGAATCAACACGTTCGGAAAGAGCCAAATAAGGAAAACAACTTGAGCAAAGAACTAAAGAGATCTTAAACCAAAAACCAAAAAGTAGGAGGTCCCAACCGGGAAGGAGGTCCAACGAGAAGGGAGGTTCAAGCAAAAGAGGGTGGTCTTTACAAAAGAACCGAGAGGGTGGTCTTTGCAAAAAGACCAAGAGGTGGTCGCGATCGGGAAGTGATCATGGCCGAGAGGGTGGTTTTTGCAGAAGACCAAAAGGGTGGTCTTTACAAAAAAGACCAGGAGGCGGTCAAGATTGAGAGGAAGGTCTTGACCCAAGAGAGAGATCTTGACAAAAGAAGTCCAAGTAAAACAAGAAATAGAATGTGGAATCTCACCAGAACAAGGCGAGATGCTGGAGGAAGTCGCGGAAGAAATCCGACGGAGATCGAAGGCGACGCGAATCTCCAGTAGGGCCCTTCAACGATGAGGAGGAGGAAGACTCCAACTAGCTCCCTTGATGGAGAAGCTGTTGAAGACGGACGCGGCTCCAATCGCTCAGGCGAAATCGAAGCATGGAGAAAAACGAGCCAGAGGAAGAAAGGGTGGTGTTGGGAAGCTGAGGGAGAAAAAGAGGTCAAAAGGGGCTCCCTGGAACTTTATTTATAGGGGAAGGAAAGATAAACTGGGCTACAAGATGTACCGCTGAAAGCCATGATGAAGTTCTGCTGAAAAGTGAGGAATGGTCAGAGGGGCAGGTGGGAAAAAAGAGGCAAGAGGAGAAATGATTATAGTGGAAGCAGCATTTAATGCGACCCATCCATGTTCAAAGTGACAAAGCAAAGATTTAATACTGCAAAGAAGATTTAATGCGGTCTGATCGCGCTGTAAGTGAAGTGGCGGGAAAAAGGTGAGTATGGGGTGGCAAGTGGGACCATCAAAACTAAGGGAGGTCGTGATCGCAAAGGTGGTCTTTTGAAAAGACCACGAGGAGGTCCCGACCAAAGGAGGTCACGGCAAAACGACAAAAGAGAGGGGGTCGCAGCAAAACGACAAAAAGGTGGAGGTCGCGACCAGCAAGGGTGGTCTTTGCAAAAAGACCACGAGGGGGTGGTCTTTACAAAAAGACCACAGGGACGGGGAGGTCCAAACGAGGGGAGGTCTGGACCCTTAGATCCGAACGAAAGGAGGTCTCAACGGTCAAGATCTAACAAGGGGAGGTCCTAACGGTCAAGATCTAGCAAGGGGGAGGTCCTGACGGTCAAGATCTAACAAGGAGAGATCCTGACGGTCAAGATCTAGCAAGGGGGAGGTCCTGACAGTCAAGATCTAACAAGGGGAGGAGCGATAGCGAGGAAAACGCGGGGAAGGCTAGGGCCGTCAGATCTCGATCGGACAGAGCAAAGTGATTGGGCCGTCCAACACAAATCGGACGACTAAAATGGGGGTGGGACGTTCGGACCGGTCGAACGTGCCACAAGATCAAGCCGTCCAACACAAATCGGACGGTACAAAAGCGATTGAGGTCTGGATCAAGCGGAAGACTCGAACGGACGTAAGGAAGAACCAAACAAACACAAGGGAGGTCCAAAGGAACACAAGGAAGGTCCAAATGAACACAATGAGGTCCCAAACAGAGAGAAATTCAAACCTGAATTTGAATTTTAGAATTCAAGGATATTTGAAACACAAAACTGAGCTTAGAATGCCTCGGGATGGTCGTGACCCAAAAGGGGAGGTCAAAACCGAAGAATGGTTCAAACAAAGAAGGAGCTCTGGAGAGGACGAGGGAGGTCTAGAGAGGTCTGAGCGAACAGAAAGAGGAAAACAACGCCAGAGCTCAAACAATTCCAAATAAACCAAGACTTTCTCATTAGTTGAAGTTCGATTAATTTATATTAAATCTCCAAGATTCCAAAATCTTCAAGTTAAGCTTGGGCGATTCAACAAAGCCGAATGGTTCCTTTTTGGTTTTGAAAACTTGCAAGAACTCTGGACAAACGGGACGTTACAAACCTTCACCCCTTAAAGAGAATCTCGACCCGGAGATTTAGGCTGACTAGAGAATAGGTGCGGGAATTCTGCCTTGAGGTCCTCTTCACGCTCCCAGGTTGCTTCTGCTTCGGTGTAGTTGCTCCATTGAACCTTGAAGAGACGAATAGTCTTGGTCCTTGTCACTCACTCGGATACTCCCAAGATTTTGATGGGTTGCTCCTTGTAGGTGAGGTCTTCTTGGAGATTCACTGTTTCTAAAGGCTCTTCTGGCACACGCAGGCACTTGTTCAATTGAGACACATGGAAGACATCGTGCACTCCAAACAGCTGGGGAGGGAGGTCTATCTTGTAGGCAACCTCTCCCCTTCTGACAAGAACTAGAAATGGACCAATGAATCTTGGTGCCAACTTCTCACTGACTCTAAATTGGTGCATTCCCTTGAGAGGTGACACCTTAAGGTACACTTGGTCTCCTGGTGCAAAGGTGAGGTCTCGACGATGGTTGTCTACATAGCTCTTTTGCCTGGATTGAGCAGTCTTCAACTTCTCTCTAATGGATCTCACTTGGTCTTCAGCTTCTTTCAGGAGGTCTGGCCCAAGCACCTGTCCTTCGCCTAATTCTGTCCAGTACAAGGGTGTTCTACACTTTCTTTCGTAAGGAGCTTCAAAAGGGGGACATCTGAAGGCTTGCTTGGTAACTATTATTATAAGAGAACTCAGCATAAGGTAGCATTCGATCCCAACTAGCTTGCTTCTCCAGAGCACAGGCTCTTAGCATGTCTTCAATTATTTGGTTAACTCTTTCGGTCTGGCCGTTTGTTTGAGGGTGATAGGCTGTGCTGAAATTGAGGTCTGTGCCCAGAACTTCATGTAGTTTTTGCCAAAACTTAGAGGTGAACTGGGATCCTCGATCCGACACTATCTTCTTTGGCACACCATGTTGGCACACAACCTTTGCCATGTAGAGCTCTGCCAACTTGTCTCCAGAATAGGTAGTCTTCACGGGGATAAAATGTGCAACTTTGGTTAGACGGTCCACGATCACCCAAATAGAGTCAAAACCAGCTTGGGTCCTAGGTAGACTAGTTATAAAATCCATCCCAATCTCTTCCCACTTCCACTCGAGTATGGGCAAGGGTACCAAAAGACCTCCAGGTTTTTGGTGCATGGCTTTAACACTTTGACAAACATCACACTTGGCCACATACTCTGTGATCTCTCGCTTCATGCTAGGCCACCAGTACAATTCTTTGATGTCTTGATACATTTTTGTACTCCTGGGTTGAATGGAATACAAGGCTTCATGAGCTTCTTTAAGGAGCACCTTTTTTAGTTCGGGGTGGTTCGGTACACACAATCTCTTGTCAAACCAGATAGTTCCCTGTTCATCTTCCGAAAACCTTAAAGAACTCTCTTTCCTCATGTTGCTCTTGATCTCCTGGATGTCGGCATCTTCAACTTGAGCTGCCCTGATCTGACTTTGCAGGGTAGGTTGCACTTCCAGAGCTGCCAAAAACCCTTCTTCAACTATCTCGAGCCTAAGCTTCTGAATTTCCTCATGCAAAGTTGGTTGGGTTTCTTTGACCATCAATGTGCTACTGTAGGTCTTCCTGCTCAAGGCATCAGCTACCACGTTGTCCTTGCCGGGGTGATAATGGATTCCCAAATTGTAGTCCTTGATCAACTCCAACCATCTCCTTTGCCTCATGTTCAAATCAGCTTGAGTAAAGATGTACTTTAGACTCTTATGGTCGGTATAGACCTCACAGTAGTTACCAATAAGGTAATGTCGCTATATCTTCGAAGCATGCACTACGGCAGCTAGCTCTAGGTCATGAGTAGGGTAGTTTGCTTCATGAGGTTTTAACTGTCGTGAGGCATAAGCTACCACCCTTCTTTCTTGCATCAAGACACAACCAAGACCTTGTCAAGATGCATCACAAAAGATTTCAAAATCCCTTCGGACGTCTGGCAGAATTAAAACTGGAGCAATGGTCAAACGCTTCTTTAGTTCTTGAAAGCTTTGTTCACACTCAAAGGTCCAAGATAACTTCTTTTCCTTCTTTAATAACTGAGTAAGAGGTTTTGCTATTTGGGAGAAGCCTTCAATGAATCTTCTATAATACCATGTCATTCCAAGGAAGCTTCGGATCTGAGGCACTAACTTAGGGGACTTCCAATTGAGCACGTCTTGGAGCTTACTGGGGTTGACAGAGACTCCTTTTTCAGACACAACATGGCCCAGGAAGGTGACTTCCTTCATCTAGAACTCACACTTGTTGAACTTTGCATAGAGTTGGTGGTCTTTGAGCTTGCTCAAGGCTAATTGAAGATGCTCTTCATGCTCTTCCTCGCTCTTAGAGTACACTAGAATGTCATCAATAAAGACAATGACAAATTTGTCTAGATACTCCATGAACACTCTATTCATTAAGTTCATGAAATAAGCAGAGGCAATGGTCAGCCCAAAGGACATGACAGTGCACTCAAACAGCCCATAACGGGTAGAGAAAGCTGTCTTGAGGATGTCCTCTTGGCGAATCCTTAGCTGGTGATACCTTGACCTCAAATCTATCTTCGAGAACACTCCAGCTCCCTTTAGTTGATCAAACAGGTCGTCAATCCTTGGCAGAGGATACTTGTTCTTGATGGTGACTTCATTTAGAGCACGGTAGTCCACACACATACGCTGAGTTCCATCCTTCTTGGGAACAAAGATCACTGGAGCTCCCCAAGGTGAGGAACTAGGTTTGATGAAGCCTTTGGCCAACATATCTTCAGTTTGGTGCTTCAGCTCCACTAGATCATTAACAGGCAACCGATAGGGTCTTTTGGAAATAGGGGAGGTCCCTGGAACTAGATTAATGACAAACTCAAGGTCTCTAACTGGTGGCATTCCCGGAAGCTCATCAGGAAAGACATCGGGAAACTCTCGAACCACTGGGACATATTCCAAAGACACAACTTGGGCACTACAAACCAAAGCTCCAGCAAGCTTCTCTAGAGAGGCTTCAAACTTTACTTAGTTTCCAACTGGACTGGTCAAGTGATGCTCCGACCATTACAATCCAAAATAGCATGGTGGTCCGCAAGCCAATCCATACCCAAGATCACATCAAGGGACTTGGTGTCGAGAAGGATGAGGTTGGCTAGGAATTCTATCCCTTCTATGACTACTCTAACTTGTGGACAACCCTGGTTCGTACTTAACTCCGAACCGGGGGATTGGACCAACAAGGTAGCTTTAAGAGTTGCAACCTTAAACTGGTGCTTGGCGGAAAAACTCCGAGAAATGAACGAATGAGAAGCCCCAGAATCAAACAAAACGGCAGCTGGCACTGAATTTACTAGGAACTTACCTAGCACGACGTCCGGGGAGGTCTGAGCTTCCTCCACTGCAACGTGATTCACACGACCTCTCCCAAAAGATTGGGAGGTCCTGGCTTGGGGAGGTCCTGCGGCCTGGGGTGCTCCGCGACCCACCCCTGGCTGGGAGGTCCTGGTAGAGGGAGGTCCTAAAGAGGAGGTCCCGGTTTGAACTTGTCCTGACTTCTGTGGGTATTGGCTAGCATAGTGCCCCACTTGATGACATTTGAAGCACGTGATCCCTGCTGTGGAGCTGACATTGCCTCAGGGCTGTTGGTTGCTGGTGCTGACGATGCGGCGCTGACTTTGGGCAACCGGGCGGAAGGTTGTTGCAGAGGCCCGGGAAGTACCAGGAGGTCCTTGGTGCTGATGTTGCATGAATGTCCTGGCGCGCTGAGAAGGTCCTTGATGAGCACTGGATTGTCACATCTTCCTCTTGTAAGACTTGGAGAGCTCTCGGCGAGATTCTTCAATAAGCATAGCCTTATTCACCATATGCTGGAAATCAGGGTAGTCATTGCCAACGACTTGGACTTTCAAGCTAGGGTTGAGACCTCGCTTGAAGCGCTTTTGATGGGCATCATCCGTGGCGACGTCTTCTCGGGCATATTGGGACAGTTGAGTGAACTTGCTAAGGTACTCACTTATAGACATGTTCCCCTACTTAAGGTCCCGAAACACATTCTTTTTCACCTCAACCTTCCCATCCGGAACATGAGAGTGGCGAAATGCTACTGAAAATTAGGCCCAGGTGACCCTTTGGTGGTCTCCATGAGTGGCACAGAAAGTGTCCCACCATTCTGCGGCAGCGCCTTCCAGTTGATGTGAGGCGAACAAGACCTTCTCATGGTCGCTACAACGGGCAATATCAAGCTTCTTCTCGGTTGCTCTCAGCTAATCATCTGCATCCAGAGGCTTAGGGGAGCTTGAGAAAGTGGTCGGGCGAGTCTTCATGAAGTCAGACAGCCTTGATTGAGGAAGAACAGGAGGTGGGGGAGGGGCACAGCTGCTGCTTGGCTATTCTGAGTCATCATGGCAAGCAGGGTAGTGGCGGTCTGGCTTTGCTGATCCATCATCTGGTTCATATTGTTCATCATAGCACTCATCATCTGAGCTTGAGCTACCATAAACTGCCCTAGTCCTTGGTCTGCCATGGATGCTAGAGGAGGTGGAGGTGGAGGTGGAGGTAACTGCTCTACCAGCTCATCCTAGCTTGCTGAGTGACGGGTCTAAACCATCTGCACAGAACTTCTCAGGTTTAATAGACGAGGAGCAGAAAGCACAATAGATAAGAGGGAATAGTACAAAGATGAGTTAGAGCTAGGGAGAAAGATAGATTGACCTATTTGGGCAAACCGGTTTAACCCGGAAGACAAAAAGAAAAACCAGAAAGCTAACAAGAGGCACAAAGACTCAGACAAGAGGTTCTACTAACCCAACTAGGCGATGCTGGAAATAAAAAGGACCACTACCAGCCTAATCTTATTTAGCTGGCCCTGAAGAGGTTATTGGGATAAGGGGGGTCAAATTAAGACTTTTGAAAACAAGGTTCTAAAGAAGGTAAGATGCAAGAACTGGAGAAGGAGATAAGAGAAGAATGGAACAAGGTAAGAAAAAGAGCGGGACAAGGGAAGATCGGAGTAGAACAAGATAAGAACAGAATAGAAACAGACAAGAGAGGAACCACTAAGCAAATTATAAAGAGGTCGCCACCAAGGGCTTACAAAAAACAGACAAATGTAACTTGCAAATGAACACAAAACGCCAAGCAGGCTATCAAGCAAGCCCACAGGCTGTCGAGTGGAGGACGTCTCCTAGAAGGCTGGATCATCAAAGAACTCCTCCTCGAAGAGGTCTGAGCACCCTTATCCTTGATCTTCTTCAGCCACTACTTCAACACAGGGCTTAAAGCCAAAAGTACGTTTGAATGTACTCAGCGAATCGTAGGGAACAAGTATGCACATAATATTCATGCAATGGCTTGGCCAATGAGAGCTGTAGGGTTAGTTTGCAGAAATCAATATTTGATAGTGAATAACATAAGTAGATTGCAAAGCGCAAGTTAAAAGAGTAATACAATAGTACATTTTGTTTTCAAAGGAGGTCGTGAGCACCAACTCACTTCCAAGACCACTCGTGGAAGGCCTGGTCGCACCCACGACCAGGACCTATCCCACGACCACTCTGGAGCACCAACTCCAGAGCTCCCACGACCACCCTAGAGCACCAACTCTGGAGCTCCCAAGACCACATTTTGAGAAAACTACCCTTCATGCATTTGTTCCAGGCAGTGCCCATAACCAAGGGCTTGGCTATTCGAATAGATTTTTCACTCTGTAGAGGTGTACAACTTTACCCATAATTCACGATCTCTCTAGCGGGTCGGGTTCCTAGAAAACCCTTGCTCACTTCCAAAGGTGAGCAATCTAGAGAGCGTGACAAGGCCTTCACAAAGCTTTGATCTGACTTGGTTCTGCCCGCTAAGGTTTCGCTTTCGTTATCGCAAACCCCCCGGATTCGTGCCCCTCTTGCGCCAAGTGTGAATCAAAGACACACTTCCACCACAATGTAACCAAACCAAACCATTGCTAATTATTTGGCCTGCACCACCCCCATAAAATGGTCTTGTGGTTGCACTGTTGACCCGAAGCAATGAAACATAAAGTTAAGTCCTTGGACCACCCCGACGGAGATCGAAGGCGACGCGAATGTCCAGCAGGGCCCTTCAACGGCGAGGAGGACGAAGACTCCAACTAGCCCCCTTGATGGAGAAGCTGTTGAAGACGACGCCTTCGCAATCGCCAAAGTAAATCAAGCACGAGAAAAACGAGCCAGAGGAAGAAACGGTGGTGTTGGGAAGCTGAGGGAGAAAAAGAGGTCAAAAGGGGCTCTCTGGAGCTTTATTTATAGGGGAAGGAAAGATAAACTGGGCTACAAGATGTAGCTCCGAAAGCCATGATGATGTTCTGCTGAAAAGTGAGGAATGGTCAGAGGGGCAAGTGGGAAAAAGAGGCAAGAGGAGAAATGGTTATATTGGAAGTAGCATTTAATGCAACCCATCCATGTTCAAAGTGACAAAGCAGTATTTATTGCGGTGTAGACTATGGCAGAAGTGAAGTGGTAGGAAAAAGGTGAGTAGGGGACTGGCAAGTGGGACCAGTCAAAACCAAGGGGAGGTCGTGACCACAAAGGTGGTCTTTGCAAAAAGACCACGAGGAGGTCCCGACCAAAGGAGGTCACGGCAAAACGACAAAAGAGAGGGGGTCGTAGCAAAACGACCAAAAGGAGGAGGTCGTGGCCAAGGAGAACGTCGTGGCCAGCAAGGGTGGTCTTTGCAAAAAGACCACGAGGGGGTGGTCTTTACAAAAAGACCACAGGGACGGGGAGGTCCAAACAAGGGGAGGTCTGGACGCTCAGATCCGAACAAAAGGAGGTCTCAACGGTCAAGATCTAACAAGGGGAGGTCCTGACGGTCAAGATCTAGCAAGAGGGAGGTCCTGACGGTCAAGATCTAACAAGAGGAGGTCCTGACGGTTAAGATCTAGCAAGGGCGAGGTCCTGACAGTCAAGATCTAACAAGGGGAGGAGCGATAGTGAGGAAAACGCGTGGAAGGCTGGGGCCGTCAGATCTCGATCGGACAGAGCAAAGTGATTGGGCCATCCAACACAGATCGGATGACTAAAAGGGGGGTGGGACGTTCGGACCGGCCGAACGTGCCAACAAGATCAAGCCGTCCAACACAAATCGGATAGTACAAAAGCGATTGAGGTCTGGATCAAGTGCAAGGATCAAATGGACGCAAGGGAGGTCCAAAGGAACACAAGGAAGGTCCAAATGAACACAAGGAGGTCCCAAAAAGAGAGAAATTCAAACCTGAATTTGAATTTTGGAATTTAAGGATATTTGAAACACAAACCCGAGCTTAGAATGCCTCGGGATGGTCGTGACCCAAAAGGGGAGGTCAAAACCGAAGAAAGGTTCAAACAGATAAGGAGGTCTACAGAGGACGAGGGAGGTCTAGAGAGGTCTGAGCGAACAGAAAGAGGAAAACAACACCAGTGCTCAAACAACTCCAAATAAACCAAGACTTTCTCATTAGTTGACGTTCGATTAATTCATATTAAATCTCCAAGATTCCAAAATCTTCAAGTTAAGCTTGGGTGATTCAACAAAGCTGAATGGTTCCTTTTTGGTTTTGAAAACTTGCAAGAACTCTGGACAAACGAGACGTTACAACGAGGTTGTCGAACTGGTATGTGCTCCAGTCGAATGGAACCGCCTGCTGGTCCACGTCATTCTCGTGGTCCGAACCTTCATCTTTAGATAATGCTATGTAGACTCAATCTTCGAGATCCATCCTTTGCACTATGGCTTCCACCTCCTCACCCTCGTCAGCAAGACCACTAGCTTGCCTGACGGTAGGAGCTACTTCCATGATGTCTTCGCCGACAAAGATCAAGCAACTCCCAAGCTTCACCATTATGTCTTAGGCCAACAGGGTCAGAGCCCCGATTGTTCACCGGGTGGAGGAGTTGGTTTGGCATATGCTTGGACCAGAAAGACCAATTTCCACCCTACCTCCCTTGCGATGCGTACATATGACTGTCATGAATTTGGTCCCTTAAGCTGCACTAACTCCCAATATGTGAGTTGTCCTCTTCGTGGGGAAAGACAACTCAATCTCAGATCACACACATCGCGGTCTACTTGGAATGTGTGGAGCAACCATCGCATCATAGCGCCTCATGTATGCTGCTTTAGTCTTGCTAAGGGCACGGTCGCCGATTGGAAATAATGCAAATCAATCCCCTCGGGACCCTCCATAATAGTCCCTTGACCATAGTAAATTTTGAAATTGACGACGTTAGACATATTTGACGCACTGCACCATAAAGAACATTTCCACGATTAACCGCATATCTAAAACTATACTACCCACCAAAAAGTATTATGTAAAATTGTACTGCATTGCGTAACCGTACATCTAAAACTATGTAATCCATTCGGTTAAAAAAATTACCCGAGAGGTAGGCAATCGGATGGGCAGCGCTTCGCTAGCTTCTCTCCTCCCCTCTACTCTTCTCCCCTTCTCTTTTTTTTTTGAATAAAAATAAGTCATGTGCTGAATTTTAGGGTTTCAAGGGGATTTTATAGGTCGATCTTCTGCCTAAATCGGTTAAGCTGGCGAAGCTATCGCTAGTTGAACTGGCGACAGGTAGCTGGACCGGCGACAGGAGAGGGAGAGGGTCCTTGTCGCCAGTTAAACTGGCGACAGGGACATATTTTTGTAATTTTTTAGGAAGACTATATATTTTTGTAATTATCTTTTTAAAAAAATTATTTTTTAAAAAAATTATTGTTATGATAAGTTGCATGTTACTAACCGATCATTTCATGACTTGTGCGCCCTGTTGCGTGAGAAATGTGGTATCCGTGACAGCGTATACAAAAATGTTGAGGAAAATGTGGCAATGCTCTTGCATGTTGTGGGTCATGGTATCAATATGAGGATGCTTCGTGGAATTTTTAAGCGGTTACTTGAGACTATTAGTAGGCAATTTAAGAAAATGCTAGGAACTATTATCTCATTGAGTGAGGAGTTCATCTAGCTTCCTAACCCTTCGATTGACCTTCTAAAGATAACAGATGGAAGCGGTTTGAACATGCCCTTGGAGCACTTGATGATACTCATGTTCCAGTATGTGTTCCAATAGCTGCTCAAGGAAGGTACAAAAATAGGAAGCAACATATCACAACCAACATGCTTGGCGTTTGTGACCGAAACATGAAGTTTGTGTATGTTTTACCTGGATGGGAAGGTTTAACATCTGACTCAACAGTGTTACGCGATGCGATGACTCGACATGATGCTTTTGTGTTACCAAAGGGTACTATTCTTTATCTGGTTGAGTACAAAATTTTCCTTTGCTAGTTTTCGAGCTAACTTTCTTTCTTCCTAATAGGAAAATACTACTTAGTATATGCTGGCTATATCAATGGTCCTGGATTTCTAGTGTCGTATTGATCCACTCGCTATCACTTGAAAGATTGGGCTGCAAGTAAAAAAATGAACCCAAAACATCATAAGAATCGTTTAACCTACGACATGCTCGTGCTAGGAACGTGGTAGAGAGAACTTACGGGTTATGGAAGAAAAAATGGGCTATACTGCGAGATGAATCTTTCTTTGATAAGGACCAGATAATTGACCAGTCCACATGGTGTTGAATTGTAGGTTTTGTATTTTTTTTTTTCTTCTTAATTTGACACCTAAAGCTAATATTTGGCAGATTCGCATTATTAATGCTTGCTGTGTGTTACATAACTTCGTGGGAGATAGACAATCTGAGATGGAAGATATACTATTGGATGAAGTGGATCATGAGTTAGCAGCTACCGCCAGTGAGATCCAAGATGAAGATAATTTCATTAGAAGTGTTTCAAGTCACGAATGAGTGGAACGAGTTTAGAGATAAGTTTGCTGACTATCAAGCGAGGTGGGCAGCGAGCCAACTAGGATATAAAATGTGGTGTTTGGCGGCAAGGGTGTCTTTTGTGCTTTGCTACAGACGTATTTTGTACATACACCATCTCAGGTTTAGGGTCAAGGCATATTTTGTACGTGGACCTCAGGGTTAGGGTCAATGCATATTTTGTACATGGATCATCCCAGGTTTAGGGCCACTTGCATTGCAATGCATATTTTGTATATGGACCATATCATGTTTGGGGTCACTTGCATTGCAGTGCATATACAAGGACCATGTCAGGTTTTGGACCGCTCATATGTCAAGTCATATTTTGTACATGCAACCAATGCTGAATGCTTGCAATGAATAAAAATAATTGATTTCATTGCCATTTATAATTGTTATACTTGAAGCTATTCAGCCTTGCTCTCTTTACTGAGTTCCTACTTTAATGTGTCCTACGATTGATATAGCACCCTCAGTCTTCTCAACACCATGAATTCAGAGAAGGGAAAGAAAAATTCCAGAAACTATCTTACTTGGACAGAGGAAATGGACAATGCACTTCTAGAAGTTCTTGTTGAGCATCACACAATGGTGACCATGCTCAGCATGGATGGAAGCCACATATTTACACTGTTAGATATAAGTGCACTATTGTGGTTATTTTAATTCCTAAAACATTGATCAGTATAAAAGCAATATATATACTAGCCATATTTCCAACTACAAACAGTAGCATGATTGTAATATCAAATACACCTATCTCATATATATACGCTAATAAAGCAAAGCCTATCATATGAATTCTACTAGCAATAGTAGAGAACATCATCACATGACTAAAATCCAATTAGTAAGATTTAGCCATGAAAAAGCAAATCACCGTGACTTACAGAGGATTGCTCTGGCGATGGTCATGGTCATGGTAGAGTCAGAAGCGAAATCGATGATGAAGGAAGTCGTGAGTAGTCGTGCAAACGCTTACCAAAAACGTTATTCGCCCAACCTATACAGGATCACGAGGGACGTCGGCTTCGGAGACACAGCTGTAACATCCCAAAATTCGCTTTCTCTCAAATGTAATTTCAAATTAATTAATTAAAAATGTATGGATTTTATTTGGATCTTATCTGTATTTTATGTGTAATTCTGGAAGGAAATATCAAATTTCCAATTTCCCACTCAAATTCCAAAACTCCATTTCCAAACAAAATAAAAAATTCAAAGTCCAATTTTGAAAATTCAAATCTACAGAAAAATATTCATTCTAGTTTCTCGGTCCAATCTATTCTTGCACTTCTCTCTTTTTCTTTATAAAAAATAAAAAATTAATAAAAAAAATCAAATTCTCATTTGGTCACCCATGCCAACCCTTCTCCCTAGCCAGCTCACTTAACTGAGCAAAGCTCTTCATTGAGTTACCATAATTCATTTTCTTTCAATTGTTTGCATCTTCTCTTTTATTTTGATATTCTTTATTCTTTCTCTCTCCTATCCATCTTCTTCCTCACGACGCTTCAATTCTTCTCTATTGTTTTTCTTCCCAAACCGAGAACCATGGCCGAGCCGCCACCACCCAGCTCGGCCACCGCTGACACGGCCAGGCCTCGCCAAGACCGCCTCCAGACCCTCATCCCACCCGCCACCCCTCTCCTCCTCTCTCGGCCCCACCGCCGGCCACAAGGCCAAGACTCACAGACCGCCTCATCCCCACCACGCCCCCTCTCCTCCTCTCCCACGCCCCATCACGACCCACGGCACAAGACCTCAAGACAACAGATTGAAAATAATCATCACAATTTATCATCCATGATGAATAGATAATCTATCAAAAATACTAATGCGCTGCATAAACCCATCCCAACCTATTGTACACCAGTGTGTCAAATTTTAATTAGATTGGCAAGTGGGTTAAATCATTTAAAATACCACAGACCTAATGCTCGCTCTGATACCAACTGTAACACCCTGGCTATGCAAAAGCCAAGATGTTACCTAAACTCCTAACACAAATCAACAATAAAAGATGTTGCTAATATTTTAACATCTAATGACAACTATACTACAACACACAAAAGTAATACTACGTTAAATAACCTAAATTTCAGCAAGCAGTTAAACTCTAAATTTCATATTATAATGTAATATTCAAGGGAACAAAATCATGAATATATCCGGAGAAACTTAAGACATCAACTAGCGAAAGTAAAGTCTTAAGACGAACATTAGAAGACAACGTGAAACCAATTATTATAATCCATAGCTCTCAAATGAAGAAGAGTCACAAACTTATTATCTAAACTGTGAATCATGTGATATAGTGAAGTTCATCAAGTGGTCTAATCCCTTCCCGAAGCGAGTCGTCCTCAAGGTTTACCTAGAACAAAAAAGACTTGCAAGAGTGAGTCCACGACTCAACAAATACAATTGAATAACGTAAGAAACAACGAATCAAAGATAGGTCATTCTCAATGTTTCGAATATAAGCAAACTATGCAATAGATGCAAGTATGAAAATGCATTCACTTCTCTTCGCGTGATATACGGTATAGCGGTGAACACACGCGGTGTTCACTCAGTTCCAGATACCAAAATACGGGGATCCAAGGCCCGTATGAAGAATCTTTTAAACGGGGATCCAATTGCCCATATTGGAATGATGTGACTTATTTTGCCCATATTGGAATGATGGGACTTTCATTACCCACTCCCGTGGGCGAGGCATGAATGAATGAAATGAATAACATTAATTGCATTCTCTCATAGAAGTAAAAGGATATCACCAATGCACATAATCATGTAAGAACAGTAATACTCATCATTTATAGAATTCAACCATGACATACTCATACCCTTGAATTGAACCAAACATACACTCTAGATTATTCAATCTATACTTGCCTTTCGCGTTGCAACCCGTTGGAAGGTAGGGAAGGTGCAATTAACCCCGAAGCTTCTCCTCCTACAACAAGCATCTTACTCAAAACAAGCTTGACAAGGTAATAAAACGCTAATTGCAATGCTTTCAACCGCATTCCCAAAACCCATGATTCAATTACTCAATCTAGTCAATTATGACAATGAACTGGCAGAAACCTAAACTGCACAGCGACCCTTCTAAAATTCATAACTCTCCAACCGTTAATCATAAAAAGGCATACTCAGTCTCTCTGGAAAGAGTACGCAACCATCTTCAAAAACTTAGTTCGCAAGATCTCCTAATTTTTCATTTAACTAAATATATCATATAGATGAAAACCTTATGTCAGAAACTGATAGACAAAATGGACAGCAGCGCAAGAAGAACTATAACTTTCAATTGGCTAAACAAAAATTTATGTTCTTTAACAATCTGAAAAGCTAAGCGAATTTTCTACGAAAGTCGTGTTGGGAGACCTCCCTGAATCGTCCATTAACAAAACCTTATCTATTAATTAAAATGGATGTTGTATTTCGATAGGGTTTCTGGACTGCAGTAAATAAATTAATGTATCTCCCAAACTACAATGTAACATCCCAAACGTATAAACAGGTGTTTGTTTCAAATGTAATTAAATGTGTAGAAATTAAAAATTTTCTCACATCTTGAAACTCTTGAACTCACCTAAATTCTTGACCAAGAGTTGTGTGATCCAAAAACACTAAGCTCTTGTTGACCAAAAGTCAAACTCATTTTCCACTTGTCACAAATCTTGTGCCAAACCTTTAGAAATATTTTTCCTTGGTCCTAGAGTTGCTGCGGGACCCCTCTGAAAAATATCATAAGTTTTAAAACTTGTTTGATAATTTTTGGAGGTAAAACAAACCCTTGAACAGCCTTAATGAATTTTCTGAGAAAAATGCATTGCTTAAAAACTACTGAAAATTTTATGTAAGGTTAATCCTAATGTCAGCAAGCTCCAGTTAAAATTTCATAAAATTTGGAGTTCAATTGCTATCTCAAATAATTCTGCAAAGTCTCAGCTGTTGAAAATTGAATTCATAGCATGCACTGTTCCTTGGGCTGAGCCATTTTCCAATTTGGGTTGAACCCAACCGCACCCCTGGCTCAGCCAGACCTCCTTTCCACCTTGTGGAGGTCGTAACCGTTGGATTCAAATCTAAAGATCACGACCTCCTCCTCTGCAGTGCAGCTCAAGTCCTCCCACCTCATCGAGGTCATAGCCGTTGGATCAGATCCAACAGCCATGACCTCCCTTCGCTATCAAACGCCCAAGTCCTCCACCCCATCGAGGTCTTGTGCCGTTGGATCAAAGATCCATGGCCATGACCTCCCCTCGTTGTTAAACCTCTAAGACCTCCCACCTTATTGAGGTCGTAGCCGTTGGATCAGATCCAACAGCCCACGACCTCCCCTCAATATCAAGAGCACCAGACCTCCCCCATCTTGTGTTGTGCGCCGTTAGATTTAAAATCTACGGCCACGACCTCCCAGTGCTTTGTGCGCATCAAACCTCCCACCCACGTGAGGTCGTAGCCCTTAGATCTAAATCTAAAGGCCATGACCTCCTTTGCGCTACGCGCAAGGCTCAGGACCTCCCCTCACTTGATCAGCACCATTGGATTAAAATCCAAAGGTCCTGACCTCCTCTGCGCTTTGCGCAGCGCCTAGGACCTCCCCATCTGTTGTGCGCCCTTGGATTTCAATCCAAAGGCCACGTCCTTGGCTATGTCGTGTGCGGTTAAGTCCTCCCATCAGGTCTGAGCCCTTAGATGTAGATCCAAAGGCTAGGACCTCCTAACCCCTCTTCCTTTGCGCATCCGCGCAAGGGTGATCTAAGGGTCACGACCTCCCCAGTCCAAATCGTGTGGCTGTGACCTCCCTTGTCTATCACTTAAAACTTACCGTTTTAAAAACGCATCCGAGGGCCAGGACCTCCCCGTCCTCTTTATCAAACGGTGGAGATCATGCCCTGTTCTTCTCCTAGCTTGGGCTCGCGTGCAAGAGCTATGGTGGTGGAGAAGGTCAGAGCCTTGTCATGTCCAACGGCTCTGTGCCTGTGCGCATTAATTGCGTGTCAGTCTTTCCGCCCTCTAGGCCATGCTCTGACTCACCTACCCTGTCCCCTCCATCTTGTCCAAGTCATGGACCACGCCATGGGCTAAGCTCACCATGAGCTTAACCCTTGGCTCATGACCTCTTTTGCCTTAGGTATAAAACCTCCCCACTGTTTCCTTGGCTTCCTTTACACACCATTTGCTGCCATTGCTTGCACCTCTGTGCTTGTGAACTTAAAACCACCCGAAGCTCTCCTTGGCCGCCATTGTTGGAGCTTGGAGCTCCTCGGTGGCACAAGGGTCCCTGGAGTTTTTCCTCTCCCATCCTTTCTTCATTTTGAGCCATTCACCTCTGTGACAAGAGCCCTAACTTCTTTTAGTTGGGACATTTTCAGAGGTGGCCAAAGTGGAGCTTGGAGTTGGAGCGTTGGCCGTGGAGCACCTTTCTTCCCCAACGCTGGTCCTTCCTCTTCCACGACCTCCTCAGCACCCTCTGGACCTCCAGGTAATCCCCCTGGTAGTCCCTAGGCTTGGCACACACTTGTATGTGTAGCTGCGGAGCTCTTTATCACTGTTGTCTTTTTGGCCGTGTTGGCCGTCGTGCTCCTCTCCGGCTCGCCGGCGTTCAAGGCCGTCGCCGCCGTTGAGAGGAGGTCCATTGTGTGCGCAACACTATTGCGCACATGTTGGTGTCCTTGGTTGTCACCGGCGAGGTCTGCATCGCCGGCGACGACCACATCTTTGTGTTGAATTTTTTGTCGGAACAAGTCATCCCGCGCGTGCCGTTAAGACAAAGATTTGGGGCAGTAAATGCTCCATCATTGGGAGCATTTACTCCGTCTTAAAGCGCCTGGACCTCCTCGTTGTCCCGCGCACCTTAACTCCCTGTCCGCACGCGCTCGCGCATGCGCAAGCGCTGTGGCGCTGGATCTGGGCCGTTCAAGACCTCCCCCTGGGAGATCTTGAACGTCCAGGACCTCCTCTTGTGAGATCTTAGCCGTCCAGACCTCCCCTGGAGGTCTGAGACGTTAAGACCTCCGCGTAGGACCTCCTCGTGTGAGATCTCAACCGTTGAGGACCTCCCTCGCTAGATCGGGACCGTTCCGGTCCTCCCTCGATCGTTGTGGTCCGTTGGATGCAGCATCAACGGCCACGACCTCCCCTCTGCTCGCGCGTGCGCGTTGCTGGGAGGACATGGACCATTGGATCCAAGATCAATGGCCCATGTCCTCTGGACCTTCGCAACCGCGCGCGTGTGCGTTATCACCTGGGAGGTCTTGAGCCGTTAGATCCAGGATCTATGGCTCATGTCCTCCCCTGTCTTTGTGGTTTTAGGAAAATCCAGTGAGGACTTTTGTGAGCTGAAAAAGGTATGAACTTTAAAAATGCATAACTAATTCATTTTAAATCCAAATGAGGTGGTTCAAATTTCTGCAACTCTGGTTTGAGCTGAGCTCTAATCTAAAAATGGTTGTGAGCTCAGTTCAGTTCCAGAAAAGTGAATTGCAAATATATTTCAAAACTAACTTTAAATGTTACATTAAAAATTCAAGTTAACTTGTAAAATGCATAAGTAAATCTCTGTAGATTATTTTTGAGTGAATCCAACTTTGTTGGCTTCCTCTATTAATGCACTAAATGTTAGAATAGGATTTAGGCATGGCACTTTTTCAAAAAGCTTACTTGTGCATTTTAATTTTGTTCAAGTTCTTGTCATTGGAAAATTATAGAAAGTGCATACTAGTTCCAAATGAGATGAATCCAGTTGTGTTATTCATCTCATGAGGTGCTTGTTTTACTGTAAAAATCTCAGCTGCACCACCTTTCTAGAAAATGTTGCCAAACAATTAAATTAGTGAATAGTGGCAGTTTTGATTTTTAGGGCTGAGCAGAATTGTTTTGCTCATATCTTTTGCATTGAGAATCCAAATCAATTGGTTCTTATTGCTAAATTCCCTAAAAATCATCCTGTTGCAGCTGTAGAAATTTCAGAGCATTTGGAAGTTGTTTGCTGTGCTGTCTTTTGGTTTTCGTCGTTCTTATCGATTCTTTTCGCCTTTTCGATTAGGTGCCGACAAGTGTGTTGATCCCGTGAGTGATCCTCAGCAACATCTTGAGCAAAATCAGCAAGGCAAGCAGTTTGATCATATTCCATTATTGTCCCATTACTTTAAAGCTTAATACTTTGTTTCACTTATATGTATGCATGCTACTTTGTGTTAAAATGTCGTTAGTAATCCTATAGATGCATATTCTGTAGGTAAATATTCATTCTCTACTACTAAGCCTAGGATTATCTTGCTGCGATTTAGAGTTCGATGGATGGACTCTTATCGCTTAGTAGTTTACGTTGATAATGCTTAGAAATGCTTAGATAACGGTAGAAATGGGCGGTTGTCGACATTATGTCGATGGCCTTGATCACACTAAAATTTTTATTCCATTTTTGTCCATCTTGTGTTTTGTTACTTTGTAAACAAATAAAACAAAAATGAAAACAAAACTGTTATTGACTTGGGCACAATGGATGTTGGTGTGATTGTTGGGTGTGAATGGAATGGTGCCTAGGCCCCCAAGGACCAAGTTACTTGTGTCACTAAGCCAAGCGCTTATGCGTGCTAACCACATGAGGGTATTGGGAACCCCTCTTGGCTAAGTACTTTGGGAGGTGTTAATTGGGGGTCGCAGTGAGTAAAACTGTTTTATAAGGAAAGAGCACCAGAGTTCTTTTGGTGGGCAGTGTCTCCTACCTTCGGGTTGTCGCGACTCTTAATTAGCATCATTCATTGGAAATGCCTCGAGGACTTAGCGTGCGGCACACCAAAGGAAGTGTGCTAAATAGCTTGGCGAAAAGGCGATCCGACGTGTGGGTACATTGGTACACCCCCGCAGGTTAAAACTATTCGAATAGCCTCGTCCTAGGTTATGGACATGCTTGGTAAGGTCGTACAAGAACTAGACTACAACATTTAATTAAAACTTGATGGGTTGGTATGAATGGATGTTCATACTATTGTGGTGGCTATTGGGTTAGTCACTTCCAGGATTGTTGTTGTCATCTCTCATTTGTTACTATTGTTACTTGTCTCGTTGTTTCTTGCAAATGAAAAATGAATTGCAAAATTGCTTTGGAATCTATTTAAATATTGCAAATGAAAACTTGCTTTATGCTAAAATAAGTCCAAAGCCTCATCCACTCAAATAAAGCTTGCATGTAGTTAAACTATAGTTACATTATACTACACGTCGGTCTTTTGAGTACATTTTTGTACTCATTTGCTTTGCTTAATAACTTTGTTGCAGAGGAGGTAGGGTCCAAAGGGCTTTACTTTTGTGAGATGTGCGGTGGTTGGGAATCGAGCTAGGCGGCTTGGTTGGTTGCCTTGTGGGCTTAAGGCAAACCTTGTGGCTCTCTTTTGTTTATCGCCATCTTATAGCTTTTGCTTCCGCTGTGTTACTTTTATTGGTTGTATTTGGCCGGTCGGCCCCTTTTGTAATAACTCTATATGTCGTATGTCTTTTATTCTAGTTCGTGCTTTGGTTCTATGTCTTGAATGGAATTGATGCATGATTTTGTAAAGGGGTGTGTATACTGCATTCTGGAAAGTATACATATCTCGAAGACACGGATTATTATGTTGTGATGCTAGGGTCAATGGATGACTAAGTATTACAAGCCTAATAAACCGGGGTCCTCACATACAACTCCAAACTAAGTTATCTCAGAACCTATAGAAACCTGAAGATAATCCCCACAATACTCTAGGAGGCCCAAACCTCAAATTTCACCGTAAACTAGATAAAAACTGATGATCAAAAGAGTACATATTTTTGATTCAAATTGCAGCAGTGACCACGAATCACTAATCGACAACAACAATAGAAACTAATTGAACCAAACAGCGAGGAATCGAGATTTACCCTAGGAGATATGAATGAACTCACTGAACAATCCCCACAGGTTCTCCTCTCCCTTTCGTCTCCCTCTCCTCCACCTTTCTCCTTGGCCGACAGCAATGGGAGAGCACCACCAAGAGGGAGGGGAATAGCAATGGAGTGCACGGAAGAGGGGTGTCTACTATAGTGGTACTATAGCAGTGGTGTGCTACAGTAGCAGGCTAGGGTTTCCCCCTCCTTTTATTGGTGGCCGGCCCCCCTCCCACCTCTTGGGCTTCGTGGACCAAAGGCCCGAGACCCAGGTTCTCAACCCACTACAAAAACCCCCTTTTTAAAATTCTCTTCTAAAATTCTCTTTTAAGCGATTTCCTCCCTTAATTAGGCGATGTCAATATTAGATCTATTTAGTGCAGTCTGTGTTGGCCTATGGTTTTCAGGAAGTTAATTGTGGATTCTATCTTGGACGCCTACTAGAGAGTTGTGGGCGATATCGCTAGCTTTCCGTAGAGTATTGGATCAAGTCGTTTGGATGAGCGGATTAGGAGATATGAATTTCGTAGCACTGCTGTTCGGTAGATCTGTTATAATTCTGACAGTTATTATTAATCAGTCATAAGCAGATAGTTAAATGATTATTTAGAAGATCTCACTATAAAGAATGTTTTAGATATTTTTATAAAATTTCCAGAAAGCTAAAGAACATAAAATTTGGCCATGTATACTGAAAGTTATGTTAGATTTAGTGCCGCTGTCCAGAAACCCTGACGAGAATTAGCTGTTCTATTAATTAGTTTGGTAATGGTAGAAGAAGGCCGAATCTGGAAAGCTCACCAAATAGGTTTAGGTGGGGAATTTGATACGCTTTCTATAAAGTCTAAGAACGCTTCATTTGGATCTCTGGTCGAAAAGTTATGAATTTTACATTATGACTGTCTATCGAGGGGACAGGTCGATATTTAGGAGTTTGCAGTTGGGATTGCGCTAGAGAGTATAGCGAGTTCGTAATTTACTTCTAGCTTTGTTTTTGGTCCAGAATCGCTATCTTAGAGTTCTTGTTAAATTAATTCAGGTGGGGGATTGGTTCCAGGGGCAGCGCCCTCTTCGCGTCTTCCATCTTCGCACGGTTGAGGCAAGTACAGTTAGTGGTAGATTATTCATGATTGATTGTTCATGTTTGCTAGTATTATGAATATATGCGCTATTCATGGATGCTAGAATGTTATGAATGTCAATGATCATGAATGCTAGAAATATGAGTAAGTTTTATTCATGTATGATGTTGCTGCGAATACATGTTTATGATGGTTTAAAGTTTTGTTCATGTGCGTCATGCTATCATATTGGAGGCTTAGTCACGTGGTAACCAAGCATTGATTGAGGTCCCCGTCATGAATATGACGGGCTTGTGGTCCTCACACTCGTGGAGTGTGGGCTTTTGGTCCCTATACTTATGGAGTATGGGCTATGGTCCCTGTGCGAGAAGGCACAGGCGTGGATATGCATCGACGGATGCATACTCCGCATTACCAGTATATGCAACAGAGAAAGGAAAAGTGCATTTGTGCATCTTGCATAGCATGAACATATGAAATGTTTATTATAGAGATTTGTGGATAGATGATGGTGATTATAGTTGTTTATGCTATTGTCTCATTAATTGTACTTTGCTGAGTCATGGACTCACTCTTGCTATTGTTGTGTTTTTAGGTACCCATTACGTGAATGACATGCATGGGAGGGAATAGAGCTAAGAGTGGTTGCACATTGGCACGAACCATTCACTTTTGAATAGATTTGTTGATAATTTTGTTTTGAGTAAATTGCTTAAAGGATTGTTAATGAATACACCTTATGCTTGGAATAATTTGTAATAGAGTTGATTAGAGGATTATGGATACCCTTTTGATTATGCTTTAGTTGTTTAGCATAATTTGGATGTTCTTTAATGATTAGTTTAAATTGGATAATTGGAATATTGAATGTTGCTAGAATAATCTGTTAGAACCTCTGGTATAGCCACCTATATAAAGGAGGTTCTGCCGGAATTTAGTAAAAAGACTTAATTTTATTTTGTTTCTCTATTAGTTTAGTAGCATTCCAGGCTTATGTTGGGCTGGGGTGTTACATTTTTAGAGTTTTGTTTGCTGATTTAAATAAATGAAGTGGACATCATGTATATCCTTTGTTAGCCTTTCATCCTTTGTGGAAATTTTGAACCTATTTAAGACTAGCTAATTCGTTGCATAGGGTTGCATAGCAATATTTGTGTTCTTGTAATTGTTCAAAAATCAAAAAGTGGGAAGAAGCTAGCGCTTATCTTGGTAATCAAAGGTGTTCGGCCATAGTATAAAAAGAGGAGAGAAGAAAAAAAAGAATACTAGAGGCTAAACCATACCTTGAGCACAAATCCCCACTTAACATTGATTCAATTGTTAGAATATTAATATCTTATGCAATCTTGTGCCCTAGTTTCATTAAATTGCAACTAGCTCAGTAACAAGCTCAATACCAGGAACATGTTCAAAAGAAGACATTACAACATTAGTTTTGAGGAGTGATGTATAGTTTGTGACATTGATGAAGAGGAAACAATTCAACACCTATTCCTTAACTGTTCATTCAGTAAAGTCTGCTAGGACTATCTCGGAATTCAATGGTGTTCTTCAGGGACTTTATTGAGAAATTGCTATAAGCAAAGGAAGCATTTTTAAGTCCTTTTTCATGGAAATTTTCGTTGTAGCGACTTGTCATATATGGAAACAAAGAAATGGGCAAATATTTGAGCAAATCACCCCTTCTTTTGCTAATTGGAAAAGGAAGTTCAAGGAGGAAGTAACTCTTCATTTGCACAGAGTGAAAGATCTTAGACCAGGCATTTCATCATGGCTAGCCTCTTTATAGTTTGCTCTTTTATGTAAATAGTCTCTTTTTTTTGCTTTGCCCCTTTGTACATAACTTCTATTTATATTTATATATACCATAGTAGGAGTCTCTCCTACTATTTTTGGTCAAAAAAAATTGCAACTAACTAGCGTCTTTCCATAACTTGTTCTTCACTTATATCTTGAATAGTTCATTTCTTGATTGCATTAAGTTACATTATCTTTGCTTGTGAGCTACTTTGTTATTCACTTATATCTTTGTGATCAACAACTAGGCATTGAATTCTAGGTTGGATCATTACTTAGCTTTACAATATCTAGAATTTCAGATTAAGTAGGTATCCACACCAAGCTCCACATAAACATCTGTTGTCGTGCTTTGACTTGCTCTTGAATTCGCCCATTCATCACGTTGTTGTCACCTATACTATCAAGTGTGAGTTTGTCACCTCAATTCACTTCGGAAAGGTAATAATGTGATTCGGTAGGAAGAGTGAGTATGAGATATACACATACACTTGCATACATATTCTTTGTTGTTTCGTTTGCTATTAACAATGGCATGTAAGGAATATACATGTCTTCCCTTCTATGATAGTACTGATCTATAAGAGTACCTTGAGTGGGTACAAGACATGGAGTTGGAGCTTCAATCCCAGAAGTTACCAAAAGCTAAGGAAATAATACGAACAACCATGGAATTTCGAGAATATGCTTCCAATTGGTGGACACAACATCCTGAGAAGCCATTTGTGAAGACATGGCAACAACTGAAGTGGATCATGAGAAATGAGTTTGTGGTACTCTCTTATGAGCAAGAACTATTTCGGCAATTGAAGCATATATTAAGTAAGGATCCAGATCTATCCAAGATTATTGGGAAGAGCTGAGGGTGCTTTCCTTCATGCCAATGTCTTGTCAGATGGAGGGGTAGTAGCAAAGAGGTATTTCACAAAAGGTTTGAATTTTGAGATTGCTTCATTTGTTCGTTTGAAATATAGAGGTAATGTGCAAGATCTTGGGAAGTATGCATTGGAGGAGAAGAGAATTAAAGAAAGGCATACATGATTCAATATGAACCGACATTTTAGTTCTTATTCGTACACTAGTGTGTCACTTGAGAAGAAGGTCGAACATGGGATTTTCCCTTTGGCCGAGGTGATGAGTAGTGATGTCTCATCGCTACCCGCAGCACGTAAGGAGGTCGTGGTTGATGATAATTGTGCCACGGCTGACCAATGGTCTTACAGGGATGCGATGTATCAAAACCTATGTAAGGATGAGAGCCACAAAGCCAAATTGAGTGAGGGTGATAAAAAGAGTGAGTTGTGATGAGGACAATACTTCTACTGATATGAACACTCCTCTTGCTGCTGCCATGAATGATGTGCAAGGTCTTATTACTCGGGCACGTGCTCGTCAACTTAATTATCAGGTAAATTCGTTTCTAGGGCTGAGTGTATTATTTAAGAACTCTATGATGCTACCTAATGGAGATGATTTGCTTCTGCTTAGGAATCTAGGAATGGACAGCAAGGAGTTGATATGCATCAAGGAAGAAGAAGGCAATAACAATGGCCACAATTCTAGTGTGGACTTCAGGACTTTAAAACCACCTTAAAGGAGATGAAGAATTTATGGCTTCCAACTCAAAGAGTTTTGGCCACCCTCTACTTGGTGTTGCACCACCTTTCCTTAGCCTACAAGGTTTGTATCCGAACTAGTTTGGCCCATATGGCCGGCCACCTAGGGTTTTGGTACTATTCACATGGCACTGTTCATGCGTGAACAGTACCGTGGCCGCCCTCCCTTCTCCTATACATAGTGGCCGCCGCCCCCCTCTAGTTCCTTGGGTTTTGATAGATTGATTTTAGCTTAGGCTAGAAACACCATCGTTTGCTTGTACGGCTAGTGCAACCAGACGCTGTCACCAGAACCCCAAATTATTCAATACATCCATCTTTGTTCTTCAGTTCCTATTCAGCAAGTTCATTGCTTCATCTATTTTTCTTGCTTGATTCTTGATTGCATGTAGGAAAAGACCCTCGTGGTCAGGTCGATCTCGCTACCGGCAAGGTCGATAACGAATGTGAAGTTGGTTCAGCGATTGCGGGTGCAACGGTCGTCGCACGGTTGTAGCCTGGATCATGAGAGTTAGCTTCCACCAATCAAGTTGTATCATCCTCATTAAAAGATCGAGATAACATCCCCGTTAAGCTATGTAATTCTACCATATGCGAGGTTGAGAGCATCCGAATTGAGAGTGTGAGATATATACCAACCAAAAAGAGAGAGATAGATAGTAGGCCAACTGAGGATATTTATGAAACTAACGATTTACTCTCTAGTTCTGGTATTGTTTCTCCCATTGTGCAGGTTAATAATGACGATGACGAATTGAATGTTTAAGAACCTTCACTGCTAGAAGAGAAAGATAAGGAGATAACCACGGTTAAAAGGGAATGTGTGTTGCCCTGCGGTTACATCATGAATATACGATACCCACGGCACCTAAATCAACTGAGGAGGATGATCAAGGTAACACTATTAGTGCTGAATTGATAGTTCATCAAGTAAAGGTGCGTAAAACTGAGAACTCTAATAGTCCTTTAATGATTCTGTAACACCCCAGCCCAACATAGAGCCTAGGATGCTACTAAACTACCTTACAGAACCACTTGACTTCAAATTACTAATAAAATGTCAGCAACACATTCAACAACGAATGATTTAGTTCCAACCATCAACATCTAGCACACAATGAGACAAGTTAAAGAATATCATCTCTCAATTATTAATAATCTAAGCATGGATCTTTCTCTTTATCAGCTAAAACCAAAGCATACAAGTAGACTACACAATGGGAGCAAATATTTAACAAATAAATCTATAGCATCAAGATTCATCAGAATTACGAGGATGTAAGTCTAATCCAATCAAACTAGTTATTCAATCAAACAGAATTAAATGAACCAATAAATGAGGTTTAAAAGCATAAACAGTTCATCAACGAATACAAGCGAACCAACCACCACGAAGGATGGACACAGTCTAAATCTTAAGGAATTATCATGAACTTGAAGTTTTAGATAAATGAGCTAATTTATTTGCTATGGGTGAATAAGTGTGGAGTGCATCAATACTACCCCTTCCCATGCAGGTCGCTGCCTCGAGTGGTACCTAAAAGAACAACAGCAACAAATGTGAGTCCACGACTCAGCAAAGTACAACAGTAGTACAAAACAAGTTATCACGACCAACAAAAGAAGTAAACCATTCCTCATATGAACATCAGCAATTGACCATAAATACAACTCATATGCTTGAATGCAATGCAAATGTCAAGAATGCTCTTTCTTCCTTCTTTGCAATTACCGATAATGCAAAGTAGTGCATCCGTCGATGCATACTCAAGCTTGTGCCCTTAGGCACAGGGACCTCAAGCCCACACTCCACGAGTGTGGGGACCCATGCTCGTCCAATACATGACGGGAACCTCATGCCCGTCCAATGTATGATGGGGACCTCAAAAGAAACAAGGCTTGGCTACCATGTAGTCCAAGAATCAGGAATGAATGCCATGATGCAAATGAACTTCATAATCTCATTCCAACATGAGAGAAATAGCATTCAGCAACAATAGCATAGATATAAACTCATAAATAAACCATGGCATTTATCAAGAATACTGCATCGCAATTCATTCTATACTGTTTGCACTTTCCTCAACCGCAAGATGGATGACGACGACGGAAAGACTTTAACCCCAGTGCTCACCACCACCTGTCAACCGTAAAGTATACTAAGTATACCATTCAAAAGTGCACAGCATAGAAATGAAACAAAATGAAATCATTTGCTCCTATTCTCAACCCGAATCTTTATCGATATAAATCCCAAATCCCAATCTGTCCAAACAGACAGCTACAACTTCTCAGGTGACCGAAAGATTAAATTATCCCATCTAAGTCATTGTTTTTAACCCCCAAGGTCGTTCTGTCATCTTCGGTATTAACGACTTAGGAATTTAGTATCTCTTAATTGGTACAACCAAATTCAATGTTCCAAGCCATTCTGGAAACTACAAAGAACTAGCTTCCTCAATAAATTTATAACAATTTTTTCCAAAGTGCAACAAAGGTTTCTAACAGATTAATCTTTCTCTACTGTCCACAACAGAAGGACAGACTACAACAATAACTTCAAAAATTCATTACTTTCGTTCTAACTGTCCAAAATTTATGAACTTTATCTCCCTGGAATAATCATAAAGTTATCTACATAACTCATGGAGATCAACTGACCAAATTGGTCCATATCTAGACCCTAATTCATAGAACTACGCTCGCTGCCCGAATCCAAAGACTGTACCAGCACCCAGACTTGCAAAAATCATAACTAATTCATTATCCATCCAAAAATTACGAATTAATACTTTCCAAAAAGCCCACACAATTCCCCACATATCTCTAGCAGACCCTAATCACTAGATCTGCTCGGAACTAACTCAAACTTATGAACTAACAGATCTACAGAATCATCGATCTACAGCAACAGGTACAATCTGACTATTGGAGACAATTCGCATAAGAAAGATCTATAAAATCTAATGGGGAATGTGAAATTGCCCACAAAATCAATGATGGACGTCGCCGAATCCCTCGTGAAGACATCCCCTCCTTCTTCTTCCTCCTCTTCCTTCTCCACTCTTCTTCCCTCTCCTTCCTCTTCCTTGGCCGGCAACACCCGAAGGAGGCTTCTCCCTTCCTCCTTCTTCATGGTCGGCAGCAAAGGCTAGGGGTAAAGGTACTGTTCACAGGCAGCACTGTAGCACGATGGCACACTGTAGTAGCGGTATTGTAGCTCCCCCTCGGGCTCCCCCTCTCCTTCTTTAGTTGGGGGTCGGTTTCCCCATAGGCCATGGGCCACTATGGCTACTTTCCCCCGCTTGACTATGGGTTGCGTGGCCCATTCCTCTCTCAATTTCTGAACTTTTTCTTTTAATTCTCTTAATTCCCTCTCTAATTTTTATTGCACCCACTAACGACAAACAGGATATTACAGATTCCACATTCTAAATTTGATATTCTTAATTTGTATAATGTGGAATTGATTATTCATAAAGAATTTCTTACTAGAATATCCTCTGATGATTCTTTGTGCTATATCATATATGATAAACCTAAAGAGCCATCTAGTGTGATTAAGAACGTTCCTAAAATTTCATGCTTCATATTACTAGTTAATAGCTATGTATACATATATAAATTCAATTTGATTGGAGATTATAATGTAGACAGTAAGTTTCATGTTTATCGAATATGCATTACATGTGATAAACTTCTTGATGGGAATTTGCATGTTTTGTGCGAACCATCTTTTGAGCAATGTTATAATCACTTAGAGATGAGTTTCAATACGAGTGCCTATTGTTTATAATAAATAATGATGCCTACTTGTTTATCTCTTACATGTATAAATAATCAGAGTAGCGCAGTTGAAGCATGGAAGGCACTAAATTTGTTCTCACATACATTACATAGCTTCGATGTTGGGAGGGTGCAAACTGATCATCTTAGTGAATTGTACAATCCGAAACATGATTTGGGGCAATCCATTGTGCACAGCAACGAGAAGAACACAATAATTGATTCATACATATAACATGCATATACGTTGCTCTCTTTGTTTGGTACACTTCCAGGTTATCTAAAGCCGATGACGACTTTTCTTAAAGAAGGGGAGGATGATGAGGCATCCCTACCACTACTACAAGTCCTACCTCTACTATGTAACACCTGAGCTTAACAAAAGCCCCACGATGTCACTTACAACTACTATTGCTACCAATTTTAACCATTAATCAAATATTACCAACAACTAGACTTCAAGAATAAACATTTAACAATATGTTAAACATAAATTTTAGCAACATGTTAGACCATAATTTGAATTTAATATGAACCAAATAATTACCAAAAAGTATCATAAATAAGTTTAAACTAAGGAACGCATCAACTTGCAATATTACGAACCATAAGGAACTAACGGAAACCACAAATTATCCAATTATTACAATGGAAGATACTAAATTGTTTATGTCCAAAAGTGATGAATTGCTAGGTGAAGTGAAGATCTACAAAAGTGCAATTGTTCCATGTTCTACTTCCACCCAATGCATGTCGCCTTCAACGTTCACCTAAAAAATAAGCAAGAGTAAGTACATGACTCAGCAAGTACAAAGCAAAATAGTAAACGAGGCATCATCTTAATAACCATTCATTCCCATTTATCTTATTAACTCAGATCACTTTCCACTTTTCATTAATGCAATGCATAGCTCATGTTCATGTCTCAACTCATCTTTTGCTTATACCGGTATAGCGGAGTGTAACACCCGTCGGTGTTCACTCATACCCGTATTCTTTAATGCGGGAACCAATTGTCTATCCTTTTACATACGAGGACCTCATCCCACTCCCGTGGGTCAAATCATTCCATCATGAATGTTCAACATGAAATGCAATGATTATCATCTTTCATCGTTAGCAATGGAAATAATCATCATTATTCCATAATCATCATCATCATCAAGTTATCGAAAGCATAAGGCATATGAAATAGGCATCATTCACATGAATAATCATAGCAAGTATTCGTTTAACCCAAATAATAATTCCAAACATTCAAATACCATTCTACCATGCACTTGTCTTTCCAGTTGCGATGACTGGGATGATTTGAAGGTGACAACAATCCCAAAGCTACTCCTCCCACAGTAAACACCCAAACTCAATACGAGCTACAGCAATACAAAACAACACATAATCGACCATGCTCCTACGTGCTCCCTAATTAAACAACTTTCCCCCTTTACAGGACAGTCTTCCCTGCTGTCCCAGCACTAAAATTGTCTTAACTTTCAACTCTCACATCGTAATATGGCAAACCATACCAGTTCTGGAAATCTATACAAATTTTCCTACAACTTCTTAGCTGATCAAAAGTTCAAATTAAATCATCTAAGTCCCCGTTTTTAATCCAGAAGACAGATTTGTCATCTTCCGGACAGCAAATTTATATTTTCATATCTTTTAATCCACAGATGCACATTTATTGAACTATGACTTTTCAGAAACTACAGAGAATTGTCTACAACTTCTTAGTTATGCTCAAAATTTTATTCTGCCATTAACCCAGCCAAATAAGTAATTTCCCACGACTGCGCCCAGTAGCAACTCGGTTCTGGACTGCAATCTCCAAAATTCATAACTTCAGTTCCACTCATCCAAAAATCATGTTCTTGGACTCTCTGAAATACTTAAGAAATTACCTACCCTTTTTATGTAGATCAAAACCCCAGATTATTCCATCCTCTATTTTAAATCTACAAATTAATATGTGGTGCCAAACACGCCCAGAATTTGGATAGCAACATTCTAGAGGTTGTAACTTTTCGCTCTCTATTCTATTTTTAATGATACATACCTTCCTGGAAAGATAACGCGATAACTTATCTTTTATCTAATTACACCAAACTCTAATTCTGAGCATAAATACCCCTAATCGTCCCCACAACGTTCTGCCCTAAATCTAATGAACCTAGACAGAAATTCATCTACTCTTCCCATTGACCTAACGTTCTACAAACTGAACCACGACTATCTTTGGGACAACTAAAAGGTTCCAAATAGTTACCCTTATAGATCAAGACGATGAACATGAAATCCCCGCAAAATCCCTCTTTTCCTTCCTTCCCTTCCTTCCTCTTCCTTGCTGCCTTCCCTTTCGTCTTGCTAACCGACTTTGTTTTGGCCTTCTACTCCTAGGCTAGTAGAAGTAGATGGAGGGGTGGCGCTAGAATAGGGAGGAAGAGTATGGATGGCGACTAGGGTTGGGGTGCTGCCCCCCCCTGGTCCCCTTTTCTGGCCGGCAACCCCTCCTCCTCCCCCCCCCCCCGGCCCTTGTCGTCGTGGGCTGAGATCCCATGGCCCAAGTTTTCCATCTTATGCGGAAAACCCCTTTCAATTCTACTCAAAATCTGATATCAGACTTTTAATCCTCTAGAGTCTAAACAAGATATTACATACTACTACCAAGAATGCACCAATTCAGCAAAACACTACTGATGAGGATATAATAATCCTCATTTTATCATTTATCTATCATTCATATTATGGATAACAATGACATTGTATAACTCCTGAGTATACCCCTTAATAGCCATAAGGGAGAAGCTGGAGGTTGTAAGTTCTTCTACGACCACCTAATAGTCGTAAGTCCTCTTACGACTACCCTACAGTCGTAAGTCCTTCTACTACTATCCTATGATCGTAAGTTCTTCTACGATTAGTCTGTGGTCGTAAGATCTTCTACCATCACCACCTAGTCGTAAGATCTTCTACGACCAGTCCCTAATCGACAGGGCTTACAGACATGTGGGCCTAGTCGAACAAGGAATCTTCTGCACCATATTCAAGATACGGACAGTAAACTACACGGTTATTCTCTAAAATAATGGCACGATTTTAACTCCTTTGTTATGGTGGTAACTGCCTAGCAACATGGGAACGTTACTACTCCCACAATAACCTCCAGTAACGGCTCAATAATCTGGGACATTAAGGCAGTCTTTACACTGGAGATACAACGGTACACCTTGAAGACTGTATAAAAGATAGAATCATCAGGACAATCGGGGCGATCCGAAGAGCATTAGAAGCACAATACTCTAGTCTTTGGCTCCATTTTTGTAATCCACCATACTCAATACATACACACAGGAGTAGGGTTGTTATTCTCCTAGGAGAAGGCCCGAACCTGTATAAAAATCTCTGTGTCTCTATCTCTGTGTGATTTTGAGCCTAGAGGAACCCCCGAATCAAACAATCTTTACGTAAGTTCGGTCCTAAAACACCGACAACTACAAAGAGCAATTATGACCGAAGACAAGGAGAATGGAATCACAAGCCTTTCAGCCAAACCCTAGCAAGAGCGAAATCTAAAGGAGTGCAAACCAAGAGATTAGGAGGATCTAGCCAAGAAGGAGAAGGAGAAAGAAAACAAACTTCCTTCAGCCAAGACCTGGAAAGAGGAGAAGAGCTTTTGGCCAAAAGAAAGAAAAGGGGAAACACTTCATTTTGGCCAACAAAAACAAAGAGGCGAAGCATTTCCTAAGTTCATCTGAAATTCAAGAAAGCAAGAAGGAAATGAAAAGAGAAGAAGAAGGACTTCATGAAACCAATCCAGATTGGACCAAAAGGATCAACCATCATGTTGCATGGGGACACAAACCAAAGGAGGAAGAAGTCAAGAATTTAGAATTCAAATGCAATTCAGATTGGTGAAATCCAAATTCAAATATGATTTCCCTAATCGAATTTGATCAGGATTGGAATCCAAAATGGATTAGGATTCGCATTAGATTTGGAATCTTATTTTTACCAATGGAGTAGACTTTAAATTCTGAAATTAGATTAGGAATTAATTTCGGCCACTTGGTCAAACTCAAGTACGAAACCTACCTACTCTAAATCCCTAGTGGTCTGTCTTTCTCTCCCCTTGTCCGAAATTCAAAAAGGGAAAGCCCCCTCCCTTGTTTGAAATCCAAAAGGGAAACCCCCTCCCCTACTCTGAAACCAAGAAGGAGACCCCCTATCCAAATTGGGATGGGAGTAGGCCTCCTTGGCCAGCCAAAGGGGTGGAGAGCAACCCTATATATTCAGGGGTAGAGTCCCATTGTAAACTCAAACAACGATTAAAGATTTTGATTACTTTTGCATCAATAGCGTTTAACGCTTGATTCTTCTAAGAGTTTGGTGAAGGCCGACTACTTGAAGGGGATAGGGTGTTATTCTTCCAAAGATCGTTTTATATTTCCATCGGGAATTGAGAGATCAATAAAACTCTGCTTGGTTTTCGGGTGGAGTACATGTGAAATTAGTAGTTGTTTGTTCATACATTGGCATCGGGTGAGCAACTATGATTGGTCAGGTCAAGCGTACAAGTTATCTTCGATCCAACATCAAGAAGATTGAGCACCCCGTATCACCACTCGTTGGCCTGCATCCCCTCCCCGCGGCTTTGGTGCCACCATGATCACCTTAGTTGCTCGATGCTCGGCACACACGGCCGCCTATACGGTAGCCACTAGGTAGGGTATGGGTAATCTAAATTCATACCCATTTGAAGTGATGTTACTCATACCCAAATAAAAATGGTATACCCATTTGTTTTGGGTAATCCAGTGGGTAAAGGAGTGAAGGGATACAGGTAAGCTATACTAGCTGGCAATTCAAAAATTATTCTACGTAAACCAGGAAGCCATGCAACTAAAAGATCATAGATCATTACCACTAGATGTGTAGTGTAGCGAAAGAAGAGTTGGAGCACCCTGATCCAATGTCGAACGCATCGATGTAGTGGTCATTGTCGATTGTCCAATATCCTTGGCGTCGATCGTCTCCTCCAGCAACCTATCACATTCCTTGCGTAGGTCATGGATGATCGTCTCCTCCAGCAACCTATCACATTCCTTGCGTAGGTCGTGGATCGTCCTTGATCAGCGCAGTAGCAACTGTAGCAGCGCCTCTATGGTATCCACACATCTAGAGGTGGAACTTCGTACGCTGGTATACCAGCATCAAAGCGCACGGTAGGGCCTTCAGGGAGATGGCAGCTAGGGTTTCGGTGGAGCAACTATTTTACATCCCAACAGCCCCATACATCCCCTTATAAAGAGCTCATAACGAATCATATCCGGACTCATTTATTCAACTGGTTAAGTGTGTGACCTTATAGGTTCATGCGTAATCGGTTGTGACTCAGAAACTCCTTTCCGACCACAAGTCGTTAGCGGTTCCTAGTAAGATATAACGATTCCTAAATACACATAAATATTATATCGGACGAATCTTATGCAATATAATATGTGACCAGGTCATTATCTCTTACAACCATCTCGTATCTCTATACGACCAGTCTATATTTAGTCACGACCAGTTCGTAACAACTTACAACTAGTTCGCCGACAAGTTAGGGATCATGTACGACCAGCTCACGACCAGTCGGTATCTCCATACGACCAGTTCATATCTGGTCAGACTAAACGATCTACTTGTGTATTCTCCCTTTGCCTCACAATATCTGGTTAAACTCTAGGTGAGATATATGTCATCAATGGATTGTTCAATACTTTCTCGGTCTAGTGACGGATGACTTCACGTGTTTGACTCTTTGACCACTAGTGGCACGGCCATGCACTTTCTTTATCCAACCACATCGAGGGGCCCATAGATATCTCTCCTGTTATGTTAGGAGGGGTAAATCTCATATCCGGCCAGTCACATCCCTCCGCATATTCATAGCATACTCGAAAGTTGCGTTTATAACTACCCAGTTATGGAGTAGCGTTTGGCAACCCCTAAGTGTACTATTACACATGTAGGAAACCATGTTGATCTCAGGTCTAAGGATTATACATCATCATTGGTTGAGACAAGTGATAACACATAAAATCATACCTCAATAGTATCTCAAGATGGGTCAATCCAACATCTTGTTCTCTAATATGTGTTCACATTATTGATTCGATATCCTCATATCCATGATCAGTGAAACATGGTCATCAACTAATACATGTGCTGGTCGATAAGTCACTAGTGTCCTAACCAATGACATCCGACCAAGAATACATTAAGAATGACATCATATAATTTAAAGAGCTTCACCAGCAAATTACAGACTTGTTAATCTTTATAAATAATCCATTCAATGAACATAATAACATTTAGGAAGAAGTCCATTCTACCCCCTCAAGTATCAACATGCAGACAAGTAACCCCCTGTATTAAAAAATTGGACCTTTGCCACCCCAAAGTTATAAAACCGGACAACTTACCCCCTGAGGCTGTTTCAGGCGGTGGTATTGCACACGTGGCATCCAGTTAGCCTGGTTTCGCCATGTAGGCTGTTGTGTCATCGGGTGGTTGCGCTTGTGGCGATTTTGTGGCACTGAAGTGGCGCATGAGGAGCAAGCAAGGCCAGCCCACTTGCCTGCCTGACTTGCCTGCAATAAAGCATCCACCGTCGCCCTGTCACTCCCGTTTGCCGTTGTCGCCGCCCCTTTCCTCACCATCGCCTCCGTCCCTACTACTCCCAAGGATCTCTCCTCTCTTCCTTGCTTCCTCCCTCCTCCCTATCTCCTTCCCCCATCCCTTCTTCCCCACATACATAGCTCCAATGCCCAGCCACGCCTCCTAGTCGCCACCGCCGGCTGGCCAACATCGCCGCCTCCGCATCTCCCTAAGCCGTGCCTCCTCTCCCCGTGCCTCCCTTGGCCGTCGGTTTGACCGTCGGTGCTGCCTCTGACCTACCCACGGCGCGGCCCGCTCGTGGCTCGGCTCTGGCCCACAGCACAGCGTCGCCACCGCCCGTCGCTGCCTCTCCAACGCACCGTGGCCCGCGCTTCTTCCCCCTCTTGGTGCTCTTCGACGCTGCGTCGCCTCGACCTGCCAGTTCCTCCCGGCCGCTCTGGTTCATGGCGCCACGGCCAAGATCGCCTCCTTGTCCCACCCGTCGTTCGCCTCCTGGCTTTACGCTCACCAGGCGCCTGGCCTCCTCCGCTTGGCCTCGCTGACTACCTTGCGCGCGCGCGCCAGCCAGGCCTCTGTCGCCGGTGGCATGGCTGCCTCACCGTGCCCCGCCTCGGCTCCTCTCCTACGGTTTTGGTTTTCGGGGAAGTGGCCGAAAAGCTTCATTCCCTGCTTATGCTAATTTGGTCCTTAGCGTGTGAGCTTGACTTGCTTACTGAGGTTGGTTTCGTTACTGACTTCTATTTCTTGATGTTCATGCATGAATAAAGGGAATGGAGTGGGTTCTATCGCTGTGGTGATGATGTCACCGCCGTTGATGCATCCCACTGAGGTTCACTCCTGCTCTACTCCCTTCACTCTAACCCTCTCTCTACTCCATTCGCCAGCGTCCACCCGCGTCGAGGGGATCTTCTTCTTGGGATCCTTCTGCTCCATCTTCTGGCTCAAGATGCGCGGGCTCATGTTGGGCCTCACCTTCTCCAACGAGCTCATCTCCCATGACGAGGGCCTGCACTGCGACTTTGCCTGCCTCCTCTACAACCTCCTCCGCAACAAGCTCGATGAGGCCCGTGTCCACGAGATCATCATTGACGCTGTCGACATCGAGAGGGAGTTCGTCTGCGACGCGATCGTAGGCATGAACGGCGACCTCATGAGCTAGTACATCGAGTTCGTCGCTGACCGCCTGCTCATGGCGCTCGGCTGCAAGAAGATGTACAACATCGCCAACCCCTTCGATCGATGGAGCTCATCTCCTCTGTGGCAAAACCAACTTCTTCAAGAAGCGCGTCGGTGACTACCAGAAGGCGTCCGTCATGTCAGCCTCGCCGTTGACGCCGCTTGCCATCGCCGCTGGCTAGCTCTGTTCTTCGTCTTTGTCCCTCTCTCTTCCACCTCATGCGCCACCTCATCGCCACCAAATCGCCACAAGCTTTCGTAAGACTCAACGAGGCTTATGAAGGAAGTTTTCGTAAGACTTCAGTATTTGGAATTTCAACCTCACGTTCACATCACAAAAGTTTCTCGAAATCAACTAAAAATTATTAGAGATGATTCTGCGTGTAAGGGGGCTACTTTGTGTCAATTGGACTAGGCTAGACGCACATGTGGGCCCCACATGCTTTTATAGGGTAAAACTTCAGTATTTGGAATTTCAACCTTACATCCACACCACAGAAGTAAGTTTTACGAAATGGACTAAAATTTGTTAGAAATGATTATATGGAGCTATTGGCAGCCCCAAGTGCACAGGTATCTCCCACGTGCTTTTATAGGAAGCTATAACTAAGTATCGGTAGTCTAAGCCTATGGATAGTACAGGTGCACTCTCAACCCTAGGTTTGAATAGGTATGCGTGAACAGAGATAAATGGGTATTACCCTCCTCGTACCCAAATCTAAATGGTATTTTATTTCTTACTCATATCCTGTCTAATAATGTGGGTATAGGTTTAGACAAATAGGTACCAATGGCAGCCCTAACCGACTGTGCCTCGCAACGTGGCACTTTTCCTACCGTCACCCCCGGTTGCCATGTGCAATTGCCTCGCCCGATTGCATGATCTGCACGTCCCACACAGGCACACCTGTTTATCTGATCGGGCAGCTCAGCGAGTGCCCGCTGGATGCGGATCACACGGGCGCCTGCATCTGAGCACGTGAGAACATGCAATACTACCATTATTGTTATCTTAAGAATGATTTCGATCAGAAGTACCATTATGTTGTGCGTAGATTAGTAAAACATAATGATGTGCAACATAAGCCTGTCCACCTTTGCCTGGCATCTAATTAAGCGGGTCCAATAGTAGTACTTTTTTCGTCTAAAAAAATAGTAGTACTTTTTTTTCCTGAAACGATCTAATAGTTTTTTATCTGTCAATATCTCATCTGAAACAAGTGCAATATTTTTCTTTTTATTTTCGATTAAAGGGGGAGACACGCCACCACGCACGCACATAAATGCAAGTGCATCCTTTTAGCATACGTCTAGGTAAACAAATGCCGTTGATAAACTCACGACGTCACAAATTTTTCTACTGAAAGCGCACTTACGTATATGTAAAAGTGGATATCAGGATTTAAATTTTGGCGAGTGGAACAACATATTTCTTCAACCGAAGAAACCACTGTTAAAGAGAAGACTTCAATAAATTCAGTGGCTAGTCTATACAACAATAGGAGTAGGACCACACAATGAAACATCAATTCAGTATGGAAATGCAAAATCATCAAAACAAACCACCAGTCCGAATGATTGCATATAGGATGGAACATCAACATCGTGTGTGTTGCTTTAAGGAAAAAGTAAGCTTGCATTTCTTCACAGTTTCTACGGGTTTTGCATGTTGGTATCAGTCTAGAAATTGTTTGCAACATAAAAAGATCCAAGTATAGAAGATCCTATTAAATCCCACCTACAGCACATCAGTTAGTACAGAAGTTTTAAACTACTGAAGACAAACTAAGTACCACCGCAAAGACTAAAGACGACAAGAACTCGCGTTATGATTTAACTCAAGAAAAACACGAGAAGCTAATTCAACTTTACTCGATCGTAAATGGCCTCACAAGTCAGAGCTCATGATTCAGTTTAACTTACACACACACAAAAAGAGCAAAATTTACATTTATGAACATGTGGAGACAGGTTTAGATACATACAGCTTACAGCACAGAGTAGCATGCCTTTCAAAGGGCCCAAGAGCAACTCAAGGCATGAACCAAAAAAACTATATTCAGTCGCCTTTTGTTCCTACTTTGGGCACCTAAACCACTGGCTCTGATGTATATCTCACGATATCTCAAAGTATACCTACGGCTGTACAAGGCACAAATCTGTATGCATGCAAGTATTGACGTTTGTTAGCTCGGGAATCCGAGGAGTGCGTGGAGAGCAAGGCATTCTTACAGGGGAGAACACCACAGTAAGGGGGGCATGATCTGAAAGGCTGTAGTTCTCGGGCCACATGCCCTTCTCTACTTCTGGGGGGAAAAGAACAGCTTCCTTCACAGTGAAGCCAATGGCTTCATCATTCGCCTCAAACGTGACAAGGCTTCCATCAGTGACGTCAATTTCAGCATCATCCTCATCTTCTTGGCTGCAGCATTTAGGGCTCCAGATGCACCGCTTCAGGAGTTTAAGAAACATAGTTAGATGTGAGTTTCTGATACTAGTAGGATCTTAAATACTAGGAGAACCTATACTGATGTGTGTAAACATTTAGATACTAGGAGGATCTTTACTGATTGGATATTTTGAGGTATTTAAATTTGAGGTGATCATGAACATTCTTTATCATTAGGAATTCTATGGAAAATAACAGTCACTCACTTCTTGAGGCCACTCTGATAAAGAGCAGTCTGGCTGTAAAGCAAAGTACAGGATGGAGAAATGTCCAAGCAAAGCAAGCACAATTATTTGCCAATTCTTATAGAAATTTCAGGCCATTCTGAGGCCATATTTCATTTAAAATTTTGAAAACGAGATTATCTTTCAGTTTCAACGTGAATCAAAGCGAAATATTACAGGAGGGATTACCTGAAATTCTTTGTAGTCAACAACACCATCCCCATCGTGGTCAGCTTCACTCCACAGATCTTCAATTTCTTCAGAATTTAGGCGATCAGGGTGGACCATTCCTAACTGCATTTACTGTAACATCAGCACCGGAGTTGTCTAGAAGAAGTTTTTGAATTATGCGTGGCAAGCATATGTTGTTGTCAATACCTGGCAAAGCGCCTGGGAGAAGCTTGAATATGTGATGTGATCATCAGGACTGTCAGCCTTGAGGAGTGCAAATGCATTCTCCTCTGAATGGGATGCAACTTGGAGAAGAAGATACTGAAAAGAAAACAATTTGGAATTGCTTAGATCGTGATGATAATTAATTAAGGGACCACAAAACTATATGCATTCTTAATAGTTTAGCATGTTCTTCAAGGTCAACTGTTATTTTATATTAGCAATAACATGTATATTTAATTAATGATACAGTGCTGATCATGTTGCTTACCTTGATGATACCAAAGACAGCTTCATTCCAGCTGGTTTTCAGGGGCTTCCTACACTTATTTGGATTGAGAAGCCATATGAAATCAACTCCGCAGATGTTCCCTCTATGGTTTCGATGACTCACCCACTATGCTCAAGAAGGGATAAAGGGGTAAAAATTAGAGCCCAATCCAATCATCACATATTAAGTGTTGCTGGGCTAAACCATCAAACATTACCAGTAAAAGAGGATTATCTGTTTACCTTGTGTGCATCTTCTTCGCTGTCACTGTAATGATGAGCAGTGTCATATGATGAAACAAACCCCTGTGAACGAAGGAATTTGTAAACTTGGCCACGTTTACTCCCATTCCAATCACTGTAATACCCATGCCCTAATCATATGTTAATATCCATTCTATGTAGAACGTTCAAAGAAATTAGAAATTAGTGTGCATACTGCATACTGACCCACATAGGATAATTGGCATTGGACCAAGTTTATGTTCTTCCTGATAAGCTTCTATGTACTGAAGGATCTTATATACCTGCCATTCACAGCATTCAATTGTTAGGATTTAGGAATCCTACTGAAATATTGCGAGTAATGCTCATTTGGACAACAGCATATTTATCCTACCTGCTTTAGACGAACTATTGAAAGGCTGTGGTCATGAGGGAACAGCAAATGGGTGTTCACAATGAGGCTCTGCTGCTGGACACAGCTGCTGCCTCGGTTCTGCCAGAACGGCATGGCTGACTCGACGTGCAACAGCTGAGCAACTCGATCTCCAAAATCATTGAAGAGAAGCTCCCGGTAGTTCAAGACACAGAAGTAGCTCCTATGTACAGCAGTCAGAAGACCTGAGCAGGAAATATGTAGTTTCAGAGGAAAATTGCAGAGAGATCCCAGTGATGTCCACAACTAGGTTGCAAATTCAAATTTGCCTATGTGCTTGTTCGAAGCATTCAGGAAGAAAACATACACCCATGGCTACTAAAAATTATTAGATGCATCAACATCAGAAGCACCAGACATAACAGATTATTGGCAATTTTACATATATCATTTTAAAATAGGATTGAAAAGGAAATAATATGCATCGCAGTGTAATGATAATCATCTGAGACATCAACATCAGAGGCATTCAACAAAAGAGATTAGCAGCGTCGACATGGATGCACTTTGGGTTATGATGACAAGAACTGAAAGGGACGGGCACAATAGCCAAGTTGGGAGCCCCCTTTGTTCATACAGATCTTCTTTTGCCTGTTTTCTAGCCTATGTTCTAGCTTTCCTATGCCACTAAAAAAATGGAGCTTATATATATTGATATCCACCTCACAACAAACAACCATTTGGACGGAGCAGGCAAAATGGACGGTGAGGCACAACAACACACATTTCCCTACATGGTCCATACATCAAGATCTTTTTCATTACCTACCAAGCTGAAATGGGGAAGGAAAACTCACCGTCTCCGCGATTGTTGGTGCGGGCGAGCTTGAACAGCGTGTAATTCGCATCGCCGAGCCGCTTCTCATACATGTCCACCAGTTCATCGTTCCCCAACCACACCTCCTGAGACAAAATCAAGACAATCTCATCCATGTGTGTTCGTTGACTTCGTTCGTTGCGAAGACTACATAAGACCAAAGTAGCGAAGAATCGCTCAATTCGGCTCACCTGTAGGCAGATGATGGAGGAGCAATCGGCGAGGAGCCGGTCGATTATCTTCTCATTCCGGCCGAACCAGTAGGCCCTGTACTGGCTCTCCCTGCAATTCTGCCCCCAATGCCAACAGCACCGTCACTCCACCAATCCAGGAAACCCCAGCAGCAACTCCTCCCAAACACGCTGAATTGAGTGGATTCCGAGGAAAGGGGAAGCAAGATCCAACTCACCTCTGAGTCCATGCGCTTGTAGATCGGAGCGAGGATGTTGAACGTGGTGCAGGAGACGCAACGCTCGTCCCGCCCCTGCAGAAGCAGCGGCCGCCGCCGGTGGTGGTGCTGCCGGTCCCGGCCCTGCTGCCGCCGCCTCGCGCCGGCCTCCCTCCGCTGCTTCTTCGTCTGCACCAAACCCACAACCGATCTCAGCAACTCAAAGTCACCACACCCCCAAGAAATCAACCACCCAACCGACAAGCAACCCAAAAACACCGCGTAGCTGAAGAGCCACACATTGATCGATCAGCAATTGATTGCTCACCATTGCGATGATGGGGAGCTGGAATCGGAAGACGACGACGACGACGACGCGGTGGTCGTGTGTGGTCTCGGTTGCTTCTTGCTGTCGTTGTGATTTGGCGGCTACAGGCTACTAGGAGAGGAATGGATGGAATGATGCTTAGTTGCCTCGGCGTCGGCGTGCTCGCCTTGGCTTTTATAGAGCTCGAAAAGGTTAGATGTTTTTCTCTCCGAGAAAATATAAAACTTTAAATTAAAAAAATGGAGGCCGGAAATGACCCGAGCCAGAAAGGAGCATCTAAACCTGGGGGCGGTAACCCCACATGTCCACGTCACGTGCGGGGCCCGAATGTCTGTGGGTGGGCGTGGGGAACGTGACCGTCGGCGGCGCGTGCGGTCACCGTTATTGGGCGGGTGTTTCCTTTCAATTTTTATCTCCTTCTACTTTTACTTTTGACTGACGGGTAGACCCCGTGACGGGCGGTCGACGCTGGCTCTTCGCCTTTGGTCCAATCGGGGCGTCCTTTCCTTTTCTAGGGTGGCCTAATTGTAGACCTAACAGCGAGCGATTAAAATGAGGTCCTCCAAAAACAAGCGATGGAAATGAGAAGAATGATTTCTGTGAGGGACAATGTGATGAGAATCATGGGCAGGTCGTTTCGTTGAGGTGAATCATGAGTAGTCTGAAATTTAGGGCCACTATGGATCTATCGAAAAGAATATTGTCTTTCTACATCTATGCTGGTCCAGCTTTTTAAAGTTTTGTCACTGGGATGTTTGCAAATATTGAGGTTGATCACAAGAAAATGGAATAGACCTATTCATCGTAAAAAATACCTTCATAAACTACAACTGTAATTTTTATAAATTTAGCTAACGTGTAACATTAAGGCAATTACTAACGAGCACTCCACCTAATCCATCACACGCTTCCCAATGGGAGAAAATGACAATTGTTGAACAGAGGACAGCACACCAGCGAGCACTTACCATGGTGAGTGGCAAAGGAGTGACGGTGGCGCCGCTGATTGATTGTGGGTTCATGCAGCGAAGAGGCAAGACATCGGGGGAGCCACAATGATAATAAAATTAAAAAATATTATTATTTTATTCTCAGAATGAATTACATGTTAATGTTTATTAAAAAAATAATTAAAATAATAATATTTCATAGAAAACCATGATTTTCGGGCTTCGGGCCGGTCTTTAATAGACCCGGCCTGGGGTTTAAACATATCTAGCCCCGACTGGACACACGTAGTAAAGGGGTCATAAGAAGGTCAGAGTGTTATTTTGGAGGCTAGTGCCATGTAAAAATGTCCTTAAAAACGGAGAGAGTAGCTGATAAGAGGCTGTAAGATTCCATTTTTTGTGCTCGAATGTGTTTCACACGTTAACTTTCTTATTGCTATGCAAAGATTAATCCCTCACTGTACGAATATCTAAACGAATGATGGAAATTAGAATAATGATATTTGAGGGAAAATGTAACCAGGTTGTTTCGCTGAGGTCAGCCAGGTTATAAATTTTTTTTATTAGCCACGTTATAATTTTGGGCCACTACTCTGACTGAAAAATGGCTTCATGTATCAGCTACCAACCATTCCTTGATGTCAAGTCCAATTAGACGACATCTAGGTAATTGTATGCCCACACGCTCTCCTCGCAACCATGCTTCTTGAACTTGCATGCTCGATGAAGTTGTCAGTGACTGTTGTCTCATCCTCCTCACAACACCCCGAAAGTGGCTAGGGGACTATGAACAATACCTGGGATGCAAGGGAGGAGAACTTGATCAACATGAACATGGTTACACAGAAAAATGTGAAATGAATGGCGAGAGACAGGTGAAGAGTTGTTGTAGTAGTTTTTGACTCATTTGGTCTTGTTTTAGAATAGAACACATACCAATTAATAAAATAATTGATGATCAGAGGCACAAGCTAGGTAAAAATTCCAGAAATTTGTATGTTAATTGCAGCTTTACAAATTAGCCTAACATTTACAAATATGAAAAGTTAATTGCAGCTTTCAAAAGCAAAATATCATATAGGAACATACTATAAGATTAGTTACATATACAAAAATTTGTATGTACACAGACTAATGTTTTGCCCTATCCGAACCACATCCCATGTAAGCCAACCAAGCACAAAGAACCGACATCAATAACCCTCAGTATCTATCAGAGAGCATTAACCAAACCCACTATTTTGCCCCCATTCATTTTAATTTGTCAATCTGAACCCACAGCATGAACTAATCAAGATGCATAAAATGCACATACACCAATAACCCTCAGTTTACATCACAGAGCAAGAGGAGGGAAAGCGATAGAGAGTAGAAGGGAGTAGTTACCTCGGTGCGACGCAATACTGGCAGCAACACCTCCACCATGCATTAACCCACCTCCATTTCATTTACCATGCTTAATCAATAAATTAACCCACATCAGTAAATAATCAACTCACATCAATAAACCAAAACAAGCTCAAGCATAAAAATAAAATAACAGAAAGCGGAAGTGGGGAATGGGGGATTGAGTCCAGGTAGGAGGAAGCCCCAAACAACCGGGCCTCAAACCACATCTGGGTCGGAGCCGAGAGCAAAGAGGCACAGGGGTCGGGGAGAAGGCGCGACTCGAGCGGAGTCGTAGATGTTGGGGGCAGCGGCGCCGAGGTCGGTGGAGAGATAGCAGGGGGAGGTCGGTGGAGAGGTAGACGAGGTCGCGCACGTCGGGGAGAGAGGACAGAGAGGGCAGATATGGCAGCGACGGGAAGAAGGGCGGCATCGGCGCAAATATATTTAAGTGAGAAGGAAGGCTTTAGGGAGGTGAACTGATTAGAGAGAGTGGATTTAATAGAAGATTCAGGGGGATTTCTGCATATTTCAGACAACTTGGCTGTGGGCCGAAAGCCTACAACAACTTGGCCCAAGGGGGGCAACCAAAACCCTAAGGCACCCCCTTCCCATGCGCCTCCCCTCTCCCACCCCTTGGCCACCACCCCCCATTCCTCCTGGGTGCCTCCCCCCTATCCAGCACTCCCTCCTTGCACCCCCTCTCCCCTTGGTGGTGTTCTATTGCTGCTGCCCAAGAAAAAAAGTGTGGAGAAAACCTCCTTTGGATGCTGTCGGCCAAGGAAGAAAGGGAGAAGAAGTGGGAGAAGGAAGAAGGGAGGTAGATCTCATGGTTGTTCCTGCAACCATCAGCGTGTTCATCAAGGGTAACTCTCGGATTCCGTTCACTTAGTCTTTTAGTTTTGTGATTTGGTGATATCGGGTAATAGATCGAGTGTGGGAAGTATGTATTGTGCTGTAGTTTTAGGGTTGTTAACTGTGAAATTTGATCTGGCCATCTCCCAAAGATTTGTGAGTAACGTCTTTAGCATTCCGTAGAATCCTGGATCAAGTCGTTTGGATGAACGGATTGTTAGTTATGGATTTTACAACGCTGCTGTCCAAAGGCTCTGTCAGGATTCTGGCAGGTTGTATTAACTGGATAATAGAAATTAGTTACCAAAATAATTAGAGGATATCACCAACATGAAAATTTTCGGTTATTTAATAAGGTTTCCAGAGAGCTAAAGAACGTAATTTTTGGATGAACGTACTGAAAGTTATGAATGTTTTAGTTTTGCTGCCCAAAACATCTGTTAGGTTCTAGCGGTTTTAATAATATAATGAATGACAAAATCTGGGAATCTGACCAACTAGATTAATGTGGGTAATTTAGTAAACTTTCCATAAAATCAAAGAACACCATTTTTTAGTAAACAGAAGCAAAGTTACGATTTTTAGAAGAGGATTGTCCTGTTTGGGACAGATCGATGTTCATGGGAAGTGATTTTTTTTTGTTGCGCTAGGGAGCGTAGATAATTATATAATTTTTTTAAATAATGTCATATGCTTAGAAATGTCCCCTTAGTATGGTTATTAAAATGTTCAAGTGATGGTTTGAATCCGGGGGCAGCACCCTCTTCGCATCGTCAAGCTTCACACGGTTGAGGCAAATGCAATTAGTGGGTAGAATCTAAGGAGAATGTTCATGCATGCTTGTATTATGAATATGTTCTTTACTCATGATTTTTCCTGCTGGTTGTTACATTTCCATGATGAATAAATACATAGGCTCATGTGCATCATATCATTATCCTTGAATCTTGGTTACGTGGTGGCCAAGTATTGATTTGTGAGGTCCCCGTCATGTATTAGATGGGCATGAGGTCCCCATACTCATGGAGTGTGGGCTTATGGTTGCTATGCTAGAAGGCACAAGCATGGGTATGCATCGACGGATGCATACTCCATATTACCAGTAAATATAAAGAGTAAAGAAAATGTGCATTTGTGGCATTTGCATTACATGATCATAAGAGCTGATTTGATATGAGAAATTTGTGAATGGTTGATTGTGTTAGAGATGAATTTTGGATTACTGTTTTATTTGTACTTTGCTGAGTCGTGGACTCACGCTTGCTATTTCGTTTATATTTTAGGTACCTTTCTCACGGACGCCATGCATGGGAATGGCTAGTAATAAGGATTGATGCACTCTACCACGAACCACTCTATGAATGCTAATTCTGAAACAAGATTTAATAATTGAGCAACTGTTATAAGATGATATTTATGGTTATGACCTTATGCATTTGATACTTTGTAATATTGGAAGTTTCTATGGTTATGATTTAAGTTGGATACTTGATATAGATTATGATATTGTTAAATGTTAGTATCCCTTGTTGCCAAAATTTTAGTGTAATGTCTTAGACTTTTAATTTGCTAATAGGTTGTTTTAGTAACATTCTAGGCTCATCCTGGCCTGGGGTGTTACAGAGTCCAGGGAGGAGGAAGCCCCAAACAACCGGGCCTCAAACCACAGTCGGGTTGGAGCCGAGCGCAAGGAGGCACACGGGTCAGGGAGAAGGCATGACTCGAGCAAAGTCGTCGATATCGGGGGGCGGTGGCGTCGAAGTCGGTGGAGAGGTAGCTGGGGGAGGTCGGTGGAGAGGTAGACAGGGTCGCGCACGTTGGAGGGAGAGGACGGAGAGGGGAAGGCAGATCTGGCGGTGACGGGAAGAAGGGTGGCGTCGGAGACAGGGGTCGAGGAGAAGGCGCGACTCAGGCGGCGTCGTTGATGTCGGGGGTGGCGGCGTCGAGGTCGGGGGCACTCGGGTGGGGAGAGGAACGGGCGAGAGTAAGAGCGCTAGGGAGTGACGAGTTAGGGCGCAAACCCTAGCAGGCTCCTACTAATAAAGAGATATCACAGACGGTTCTATTATGGAACCGTCAATGATATTTATCACAGATGGTTCCATAATAGAACCGTCCGTGATATATCTCATATCACAGACGGTTCCATAATATAACCGTCCGTGATATGGTCCCATATCACAGATGGTTCTATTATGGAACCGTCTGTGATATGAGACATATCACAAACGATTCTATTATGGAATCGTCTGTGATATGGTTGTTCTCAAGTTCTATGTTTTGAGATATTATCATGTATACATTTACATGGCATGAAGAAATTACATGTTTATATGTCAATTTTGTCATTTAAATACTGCTGAAAATATGCTTTAACTATGATACATATCACAGACGGATATTTATTCCACTAAACCGTATGTGATATATAGTTCAACATATAATATAGTAACTTCACCTCCAAACTAGATTTTTTTTCCATTTTGGAATTTACATATGGCCAAACAGGTGGCCAGTCGCTTCTTACAAAGATTAAAAAAAAGTAGAAACCTAAATAAACAAAGTTTTTCTAGTGGCGGAGGTAGGTTGCTATCTCCCTCTTCAAAACTTCGTAGGCGGCGGTATCGGCATCGGACGGTTCGTGATCATCAGCGAACGAAGCCCGAAATACGTTCACCCGCTGAAGCGCTCATTCGAGTGTCTTCTGAAGACCCTCGGACTGTTGAATCAAGAAAAATTGAGTCTATATGCTCTCTTCCCTTGCTTGAGGGGTCTCGGTATGGTCGACTCGGTCGCCCGCCGCCTCGATTAAGCAGTCCAAGTAACGGCAAGCCTCCTAGAAACGTGCAACATCGTTGTGGAGGACCACGTCAATGACACGGTAAACTCACCGGAAGTGGGAGATCACCCGGAAGACGCGGCAGAAGAGGATGTCAGGACGGCAGAAGGTGGTCGTCACCTACTCGGGCAAATCCTCGGACAGAGGAGTGAAGACATTGTTGAAACAGTGTCCTTTCGCAGCATCCGCCAACGTACGGCCGGAAAGATGCTCGTATACAGTATGGCCACATAGGTCATCAATGCCGGCGACAAGGAAATAGAAGAGGGAGCCATTTCTGCTTTAGAAGTATATATATATATAGTAGAGTTATATGTGGGGATGATCATCTTCGATGGCAGATGATCCTTTTTATAAAACAAGGAATAAATTCGGGACATGAGACGAAGAGATGCATCAGGGAGCCGAAGCGGTATTGAACCGGCATTGATACGACGAAGAGATGCATCGGCGACGAAGAGACTCATCGGGGACGAAGAAACTCACCGGGGAGCTGAAGCGATATTATCACAGACGGTTATAATTAAAAACCGTCTATGAAGTCTACAATTATCACTGATGGTTCGTGTTTAGAATCGTTTGTGATACTTCACAGATGGTTTTCAATATGAACTGTCTGTAATATTACCTCTTCACAGACAGTTTTTAGTACAGCGAGTAACACAAACGGTTTTCAATATGAACCGGCTGTGATTGTATGTAATACAGACGGTTTTTGTGAACCGTCTGTGATGGGACGTCCAGTATTAGCCTTTTTATAGTAGTGCAAGAAACAACAAAATAACTATTGAAGACTAACTTGTTACATAAAAACTTGTTTTGTGGGTAGCAATTAAAGTCTTAGATACAAGTTCAAAAAACAATTCATTGAAAGACTTGTTTCTTTTTATTAGATTGAATACTCTCTTTTCTCTTAGTAACAAGCTATGAAACACACTATTGTAGATGCTCTAACAGTATCTAGACATCCATACATGACTTTTATTCTGAAACTTGATGTCAGAAGTCTATAAATATATATTTTTTAGATTAGCCAGGTTATAATTTTGGGCCACTCTTCATCCGTTGCAGACTTGCAGTTAGTAAAGAGATATGTACATGTGTGTAGAGGTTTGTATGACCGATTGACCGTCTAGTCTATCGATGTTCAAAGTCATTAGAAGTGAGACTAGAATTCTTATGGAGAACTTGAGATTCAGTTTCTTGGTCTCAATTGCGTGTCCACAGTCTTGATATGAATTGGTGTTGCACACCTAGAGTCAGAAAGAGCATTTGTTCGAGGGGAAATTTTGTTTTTGTCACTACCTAAAACCTCAATTTAGTGAGTCTTGTTTTTCACATTTTCTGCTAGGTATCCTATTTGAGATTATGTAACGGTTCTAATAAATGGCTGGGAACGAGCAGATTTCATCAAAAGAGTCTTCGAAAGAATCAGAATTAGCGTTCTATTTTGTGGTAAAAACAATATCTCCCGATAATTCAATCACACTAGATTTTTTAAACTTGATTGCACAAGATATTTTATATCCATTGTAATCTTGTTATAGTTTTGGCCACGTTGCTAGCTAGATATAATAGTAAGAACACTCCAGTGTAGATTTTTTTTCAAAATAACCTAGTTTTTATTCTGAGATATAGTAATAATACTACTTTTTTTTATTATTATGCAGAAATAATCATATGTCGCTCAACCGTTAGACGACTAGGCCAAATTGCTCAACGGCTGAGTGTCGCGTGGACTTGTCGCTCAACTATTGGTCCAAGTGCACAGACCGCTCAGCTACCAGGGATGCATTGTACACTGTTGAACGACAAGTGTCCAAATCGCTCAACCGTGGAGCGATTTGGACTAGTCGTTCAACGGTTGAGCGACAGATGATTATTCCTGTAAAATAAATAAAATAGTACTATTACTATATTTCAGAATAAAACTAGGTTATTTAAAAAAAAATCCTCTACCGTCTCCATCTCCGTCTCATCAAAACTAAGCATCTGAAGCTGAGCGCACGACGGTTTTGCATTCACCACACGTCACATTCAGTTCTTCCCCCACTGAATCCCTCACACAGAATTGTGCCACGTCACCCTCACCCAAAGATTTTGATCAGATCGCATCTTGCGAAGTGTCGAGCTAGAACAGCTTGCTGATCCACTAGGTTTAGCATCATTTTTTTTTTATGAGAGGACAATAGCTCCAAAGGCGCCGCCCTGCAAAAATTTCCTCATTTTCCTCCTCTTTCGTCCACAAAGCACGACACAAAGATCCCAAAGGACCCGGGGGCACAGCGTTTGATGCCGGTTAGATCAGCACTGCAAGCGTGCAAAGGCAACGGAAAGTAGATACCCCAAAAGATGAGCACCCAAAAGTTGCAAGAAGGTGGCGCAACTTGGCAGCCAGCAGACTTTACCACAGAATAAGATTATACGGAGTATTAGGTTACTTATAAAGGCATTCCACAATAGCATTGTCTCCTATTTCTCCACACCACCTCCACGTCGTCAAGTGACCATCCTAGAGACCTGCTTGCATACACTCACCCATTTTTATAATTTTTATTCACTATAGACCCACCTGTCAGTTATATTTTTAAGGAAACAACTAGACAACGCTATACCGTTGAAACAATATAGCAACAAGATTCATGCATATTCAGCAAGTTTCATGAAAACGTTTGGAAAGTTTCATGTTTCAGTGATTTCCGTGTGTTTCTAGAAGTTTCCAGAATATTCCAAAAAAGTTTCAAGCTAAAGTTTCAACGAGTTTCAGATTTTGAAATTCAAGTTTCAATTGAAGAGTTCCAATAAGTTTCAATGACTTTCGGCTAGTTTTGGGGAGCTCACCTGTGTACGACGACAATTATGATGCATGTGTGGTCTTGTAAGATGACTTAAATAAGGTTAGAGTTGCTCATTCTTCTGTTCTCCATGAACTAAAAGATGCTAGGGATGAAATTGATAAGCTCAGGTCATGTTTTACAATTGGTACTACTGTTCATGCTTATGAGGTTCAAGACCTAATGATCACTAAGGACAATCTACCAAACTCAAAACCATGTATCTTCCTGGGCTCCTAGCTTATTTCTCACAAGCCAATAAATTGAAATTGTGTACTGGAGCATGATTGGATCGCTTTTATATCTCACGGCGTCGAGGTTGAATATACATTTCACTGTGTGTTTGTGCGCTCGATTTCAGGCACTGCTTGGAGGTTTTATAGAGAAGAGATGAGGAATAGAATGGTAGGACGTATACGTACCTGGGACGCAAGGGAGGAGAACTTGACCTGGGACACAAATATGAAAAGTTAATTGCAGCCAAGCCCCATCTGAACCACATCGATCCCATGTAAGCTAACCAAGCACAAAGAACCGACATCAATAACCCTCAGTACCCATCAGAGAGCATTAACCAAACCCATCATTTTGCCCCATTCATTTTTGTCAATCTGAACCCACAGCATAAACTAAGCAAGATGCACAGAATGCACATACACCAATAGCCCTCAGTTTACATCATAGAGCAAAGGGACTATTAATATGAACTAATTATCAATTCAATTTCAGCATAAGACTATTAACATCATTACATCACAGAGTAAGGGGACTATTAATATAAACTAATTATCAATTCAATTTCAAAGATAAGACTATTAACATCATTACATCACGAGTAAGGTAGGGTGATACCTCGATGCAATAAGCAACCACGGCAAAGTGACCCCACCACCAAAGACAACCCTCATCCATCCCCTTCACCTTGCATAAATCACACAAATATCGGGACACAACTTAAGGCTCAAGCATAAAAATCAAACTCAACAAAAGACATTAAGCTAACAGATCTAGAGGAGAATAGAGGAGGATGGGGAAAGCAAAGCTGTGGGGCCACTACCGAGCGCAGGAGGCCGAGCAGAGAACCAAGACATGGCGGCGCGCAGCGACACGCGGGGCCAAGCCTAGTGGCTTGGGTGGCGGCGTCACCGTAGTTGTGGCACGACCCTGAAACTGCGCAAGACACTACTATCGTACGAGTGTCTTGTGCAGTAGTGTCTTGTGCAGTGCAGAGTGGTGTCACAACCGGCGGCGATGGCGACGGGGTCGAGCGGCGATGGCGACGTGGTCGGGTGGCGGCGTCGAGGTGGGGAGGGGAACGGACGAGAGTAAATGCGCTGGGGAGTGACGAGTTAGGGTGGGCGCAAACCCTAGCGGCGCTGGGGAGTGACGAGAGTTAGGGCGGGTGCAAACCCTAGCGGCCGGGCTCCTACTAATAAAGAGACTTATCACAGACGGTTCTATTATGAAACCGTCTGTGATATACCGCATATCACTGATGGTTCCATAATAGAACTGTATGTGAAATGGTTTTTTCTCAAGTATATTTATCTTGTATATACACTTACATGGCATGAAGAAATTACATGTTTATATGTCAATTTTTTTCATTTAAATATTCTGAAAATTTGCTTTAACTACATATACATATATATATATATATATATATAATTAATTAATTTGTTCCACTAAACCGTCTCGATATATATATATATATAGTAATAATTCAACATATAATTAATATAGTAACTTCACCTCCAAACTTTTTTTTTTCATTTTGGAATTTTTATGTGGCCAAACAGCGTGGCCAATCGCTACAAAAAGATTAAAAAAGTAAAACCTATAAATAAACAAAGTTTTTCTAGTGACGGAGGTAGGTTGCTATCTCCGTCTTCAATACTTCATAGGCGGCGGCGGCGCCAGACGATTCGATCATCACGAACGAAGCTCAAATTCGCCCACTGGCGATGCGCTCATTCGAGTGTCTCCCGAAGACCCTCGGACTATTGAACCAAGAAGAAATGAGCCCATAGGCTCTCTTCCCTTGCTTGAGGGGTCTCGGCCTGGTCGAAGCGGATGCGACGAAGAGACGCATCGGCGACGAAGAAACTCATCGGGCTTCAACCGAGTCAGAGCGATATTATCACGCGGTTATAACAAAAAACCATCCGTGATATGTAGTAATATCACGAGCGGTTATTGTTAAGAACCATCGTGATATTTCCTGACGTTCTTTGTTGAAAACCGCCCGTGATATGTGGAATTATCACAGATGGTTATTAACAAGAAGCATGCGTGATGTTTCCTGACGGTTTAGCTATGAACCGTGCGTGATATTACTCTTCACGACGGTTTTAGCGCAGCAAGAATACAAACGGTCTCTAAACCAAAACCGCTCTGTGATTACATATATGTCTGACGGTTTTGGTCAACCGTCTGTGATGAGGCGCCCGAAGATAGCCTTTTGTAGTAGTGAGAGAGCGTGGACATACAATTACCTAGATGTCATCGATAGGTAATTGGACTTGACACCAAGAAATGGTTGGTTGCTGATACATGAAGACACTTCCCAATCGGAGTTCCTACGCATCCACGCCACTTAATTCTTCGAGGTTTGCTCAATTAAAAGGGGAGCTAGAGGGAGTTTGGTTTTTTCCATGTACTCTATGTATCATACATGCATTGCATCCCACACGTGGGGTACACCCGAAGAGGGCCCACGAGTAGATGTATCAGCCTTGTTATGTAAATATTAATTTATGTACGACTTACATTATGTTAGTCTCGTGTTTCGATACTATTTATTCTTGTTGTGTGTACAGGTAACCGTGTGAGCGAGTCAACATCGCGGCACCCCGCACCACCCTCGTTCTAGTCTTTTCATACGCAAAATGACCACACCATGTTTGCAAAGTCATTATCTCTCTAAGATTTCGTTCGGTACTCTAAAATAAATCGGGGTTATTTTTGTTATCGTGCCGCCGAAGGGGGCTATTTTTCATATTGCGTCGCCGAACGAGGCTATGTTCGATATTGCGTCGCCGAATGGGGTTACTTTTTATATTGTGTCGTCTAAAACGCATTCCAAATATATTTGGTCACATCAAAACTCCCAAATTGTTCTCTGCTTCATATTTCCTTATCTTTTCGAAAATTATCGATTGCGTGGACACTTAAAGATATACCAAAATTATAAATTTAATTTAATTTCAAAAATGGGCCCCTATTGCCATTTGATTACAAAATTACTATTTCGCAACTATTGCATGACGACTGGCTTCCTAACACTATTTCATCTGGTGACAAGCTCCTGTCGCCATTTGAAATGACGATAGGATGCCATTTTTGTAAAAAAAAATTGACTATTTGATTTTTTAATCTTTAATTAAAACAATATTATTTAAAAAAAACATTCTGGGGTGATAGTGTTTCAAATTTGGTGTGATTTGAATGAGTATATCAAAACTTAGGTCAAATCCTTCTTGGAAGTCATGTTGTTTTCAATTCGTTAGTAGGGGAGCGGTCAGACCGCCGGTCCTGCTAGTCAGATCGCCCACCATCTGTCGAGTGGTGGTTGCCGGTTAGACTACCTGACAGTTGGCGGTCAGACTGGTATGAAGGTGATTGCCTAGTTTTTGTTTAGGGTTGTTTCTTTGCGCTTGCATGTTCAGTTTTGATCTTCACAGTTGTTCATAGCTGTCAATATGAAAGGATTGCCGAATATCTAGGTAAAATTGTTGGAGTCATTCACCCCATCTAACTGCCTTAGGCTGCTCCCAGTGCTCCACCCTGGTTGGTCTTAAGCCTGCCATGTAAGTAAAATGACGATGTGGCACCATAGTTAATGAAGAGAGAGGGTACTCTAGTATCTAATCTGGATACCGGTTCGGTCTCGAAATCCAACGCATAAAATTTATTATGATCGATCCCGTGTATTTATGTTTGTGTGTGTCAACAAACATGTATTGCTTTAGTACATGCCACAAATAGGCCACAATGCTCAAATACTAGTAAAGATCATGCATGTAATTAAATGAAACAGTCTAAGATACTACACCATAAGAAATCATGCATTAAAAAGATAGTATTCTAACACTCATTATGCACTAGGGAAACTGTACTAAGATACTGCTCATTGAAAGCAGCCTTAGTCGACCCTACAAAACTAAACAATATTTTTAGTAATAATTATACTTTTCTAGAAAACTCACCCCGTTTTTACGTTTTCAAGGCAAAAGAATTAAACACCTAGATTTACTGCATTGAACATGCCTGCGACAGCTACGACATCGGTTTTATCCACCACAAAAGGCGAAAGTTGCTATTGTCCATATAATATGATGTACTGTGCAGCGCTTCAGGCATGATAAAGATGAGCGCCCAAAAGTTGCAACAAGGCTCGTAAGCCCAACTTGGCAACTTGCCAACAGACAGACATGATGAGCACAGAATAAGAGCAATTCTCTAGTAAGAAAAGAAAAGAATAAGAGCAATATGTTTAATTGGTTAATATCAGTTGCCAAACTCGCTCAGGTTAGTGTTAGGTTTTTCTTTGTGGATTGCAAGGTAGACATACACGCAGATAGAACATCATGCGTACGTACTCACACACGAGTGTCTTCTTAGCAAACACTAAGAAATATAGAGGCGGGAGATAAATTCATGACCTCATGAAGTTCTCACTAAGACTTAGTGTGTGTAGAGTTAGACACTAGGTTAATGTTCAATTTTTTAAGATTTTTAGAAAACTTGTACGAGCACTTTTAATAGAATTTGAGTATTTTTACAGATACTCGTTCTCTTCTGATATCTCCCCTGAGTTAATTGATTTATTTTACTTAAGAGTCTTCATATAGGCATGTCGCATGTGTGGTCATCCATCACAACTCACGGGGAGTATGGTGGCATCTGGCATGGCATGGTTATCTCACCAACAAGACGCAACAGCGCCGCCGCCGCGCCTCCTTTCGGCAAAGGTCGACAAGGAACGCACCGGCCCAAAAAACAAGACCAAATGCGGCTTTTGAGGCTTAAAACCGGTGGCTTGCTCGGCTCTTTTACGTAAGCAAAGAAAAGTGGCGAGAATGCATGTATGTACGTGCCTTTGGTCGGCTCCGGGGCTTCGGCCATCCCCCACCGTGCGGCCGCTCGCGCGTACGGCCCCATGACGCGTGTGGTTCTGCGGATCGTTCAGTCGCGCGGTGCGCCCGTGCCGGGCTGCCGGCTAAAGTTGGCGATTTGGCCATTCTGGACAAGTGCGCGCGTGTGGGGTTTTTTCTTGACGAAGCTTTTTCTTGTTGGGGAAAACACTGCGTGGGGCCCAGGTGTTAGTGGGTCGGCGCCGTCGGGCAGAGGAGTGCCCATGCGCATTTTTTTGGTGCTTTGTCGTTCGTGCACGTTTGGGCCCGCCATCTATATATATATATATATATATATGTATATATATATATATATATATATATTGTGATATTGATATTGATATTTGTGAGGACCTCGGAATATTGGAGGTTTATACCGAATTAACAATCATACCAAAAGCATAATTCTTAATCAAGAACATCCGGTTCTTAATTAAAAATCGTACTAGAAGCATAATTCTTAACAAGGTACAAATCCAATATTCAGGTTCCCGGATATATGCCTTGCAATAGTTCCCAAGATTAGTGACCATTGCACATATATCCTTATACAACATTGCATCAAACATACAAGGTAAACATTTACATAATTAAACACAATATATTACAATTCGGTTTGGCTATACAATATCAAGTGACCTTGGGTCACAACAAAAGTTAACAACGGAAACAAAACTAAACAGCAAAAGCCACCAATGGCCCCATCACCCTCAAGCTATTGAGTGGAGATTAGAACTAGCTTCACTCGTTAGCGTCACCCTGCTCAGCCGCTAACGGTATCTCATACAAATAACCATCCTCACCGCAACAAGAGGTTATAAAACTTGGAATTTTTCTTGTTTTATACATCAGAGCGGACTAATTTCAAATTAGCCCCATTTGTCATAATTTTTAAGAGTGGCCTGAGCAGTTGGTCATCTGCGACACTCAGGCTGCAGCAGGACTCGCTTCACCGGGCGTGGCAGAGGACTCGCCCGCCCGGCGCAAGCAGTCACCCGCCCGGTGGGCGCGCAGTGGTTCTTCTGCGTCGCGTAATTTTCCTTTCCTCATGCGTGCGGCGCATTTTTTTTCCCTCCGCTCAAGCCGCTGGTAACCGAAAGAATGTTGGAAGGATGCGTTTTTCTTGTTTTTTTCTTTACATCGCGTCATTTTTTCATTGTCGATTAGTGAGGCGATAAAACCAAGCGCGCGTCGATCGAGAACTTCGAGCGCGTAGCGCATTTTCATTAGTGAGGTAAGTTCGTGTTTAATTTTTTACTTATTGCATTTTTACCGTTAAGCACGCATTTAGATTTTGCTAATCGTTAATTTTTGTCTATTTGCAAAGAATGGCACGTGCTATACCACCCCTACTTGAAGCGGCATGGGATCGCAAGCATCATTGCCACGCTTGGATCGATGGCGATGGGCCGCCAAGTCTGGTGACACGGGACCGAGGGAGACTGGCCGGACGAGCGGTATGGTCCGAGACTTCGTCAATGCGGGTGATATGCGTCACCGCAGATTTGAACACGGGCAAAACTTTAATTGATGCCTCTCTTCTTTCCGCCTTTGGTTGATCGTTGGCGTACGGAGACCCACACGTTCCACTTCGGTGGGGAGATGACGGTGATATTGCAAGATGTCACTTCATTACCGCCTTAGTTGCAAGGCCGTGCGCTTGTTCCTCCGAGGTCGCCGGACCGAAGGCGCGTCTCCATCATCGTTTCGCGGCCCTATCCCGAGAGGTCAAAGGGCATTCCACACGGTTGGTGCGATAATTCATGCATTGCCCAATTGACGAACGGAGGAGGTGGTTCGATGCCACCTTATTGCATATTTGTTGTTTATATTCGGGTGGATCATGTTCCCTAGCACGAGGGGACATGGTGTACCCGAAGTTATATTCACCTTGCGGAGTCTATCGTGGACGCCGACGATGAGGACGTGCCGCAAGACAGATTGGGGTTCACCAGATCAGGTCTTGATGATATCTGTTCGCTGACAACAAGGCAGCTGGGCGTAACGGAGCGAGCCCATGCTCTCGGGTTGCTACACGCTATTATACTGTGTGGTCGTGGGAGCACTTCGCGGTCGGACGGACGTTGTTCCGCGCTGAGCCCACCCTTACCCGCACACACAACATTTCTATGGTGAGGTGGAGGCGGAGGAGGAGGATCCCGTGGAAGGCCCGACCATGGGATCCCGATGGACTGTGGCAGGACTAGGGTGGTCTAGGAGAGAGTGCGTCGTATATACCCCGAGTTCCACAATGAATTCGAGACCCGCATTTAACGCGACATAGTATGGGCTCCTTGACGGATCTTGCGCGTGCGAGGCACGGCGCCGACGGCAACCGAGCTTGCTATGCCACCGAGATGCGCGTCATGGAGGACAACTTGTCATTTGGTGTTCTCCCACATGGTTGAGCCGCATAACCCACAACGGTGATGAGGCGATTCGAGCCGCACTGTGAGATCCCCGCTCTAGGGCGACCGCTTGCAAAGGCGTAGTCATTTGTAAGTACATTGCATTACTTAATAATGTTGTAGATCCTTTTGACATACGTTATGCGGAGGCGGCACCATAAGTTATTTATTTTGTTCCACCGCAGCAGACGAAGAAGGGTCGCAAGAGCGATGATCGGCTTCGACGCTTGGCAGGTAGTGGGTAGATGCATGGCGACGGCCACCGATTCCATTTTGCAGAGGCTGACCTTACGATCACGTGGACTTACGACACGCATTTGGAGTGGTACGCGTCTGGAACACGCGGACGAGATTGACAGCGCCCGCCCGACATGCAGATCCTAGCCACGCCTAACGCTTGACTTAGGGATGGACCCGCACCGTGCAAAGACGCCAGACGATTGCACGTTGAGCATGTAGTAGATTAACCACCCCAAATAGGGTTAATTAACAAAATTTTGTGTGTTCTCAGAACCATGCAGTCGACCGCTTGAATATCGCTATCGGAGCGCGCCGCCGAACTCGGCGGGTATGCACAACACGATGGAGCGCCTTTTACGGCCTTGAAGACGGTTATTGATGATGTCAAGGTGTCGTTCAGAACATGAGTGCGGAAGGGCGGCGATGTCGACTCGAGGCATCGGACGGAGCGTCGTCGCGTACCCTCGCCCCTCCATCTTCCCGTCCGAGCGAAGTCGACCAGCCGGTGCGGCGAAGATGGGCGGCGGATCGTCCGCCGCGGTTGCCGCGAGGACTCTCTACGCCGCTGTCGTCATCTCGGAGGGACCCTACGCCGATGCCGCCCTCGTCTCGGAGGGACCCTACGCCGATGCCGCCCTCGTCTCGGAGGGACCCTACGCCCGTGCCGCCGTCGTCCACAGAGGCACGAAGAGGACATTCGGAGAGCACGGACGTGCAACCCGAACCACGGCGGATGTTATCCCGATTCTCCTTGCAGCCCACTGCTTGTTGGACAATTTCCAATGGACGATCTGGCGCCATGGTATGAGTCGGGCACACAATGTACCTGCGGCGTTCACCCGCAAGGCTTAACCGTACCACGGCGATTCGCCCGATCCATCCCGCAAAGACGAGCAATTCACCCATTCATTCCGCAACCAGAGCCGAAGTTGGTGCCCTCCACGGATCCTACTACGGCTTGGGTCACAGACTTGTTGTCAACGCCATTCTACATGTGATGCCCTCAGATACGCCGACACGGCGGTTGAGGAGCCTCGGTATGACTGCTGGCAGAACCCACGGTCACCGATAGGTTGACGCTTCCACAGAAACATTCGCTTGAGACCTTTGGGAGGAACACTAGCGGAAGGCAAGATAGGTACTATGCTCGACAAAGATGAGGAGCGGCGTGAGCGAGAGTAGCGATAGTAGCATTAGTAGTCTATTGTATGTTGTAAGTTGTGCTTCATTAAGTGATTTGTAATCCAAGCGAGTGTGCTAATTGGAATGTAATTGGACTCTTGTACCGTTATCTATGTCAAGAGAACAATTTTATTCTCATTCATCAAGGATTGCGATGCATAGATAACGAGTGAACATTACAATCTCATTACATAATCGACGTTCTACTTGGCAAGAACAAGATACAAAAGAAGAAAGACCGCAAAAGTAACTAACTTAAGTAACTTGTGAAGCGACTTCTCAACTCTTTCCATCCTGTCATGCAAGTGTTTGAAGCCTTTTTCTTCACTTTGCATGGGTTGATCGAACGCCGAGGCATTGCACTAATTGTAGTAACACCATGGGAGTCTTGTATTGGTTCATCGGACGCCGAGGCATCGCATTTAATTGCAAAGAACACCACGGAGTCTTCTTGCAAAAACAATTTGCATTGCAATATCTTGAAGCACTTGGGCAACCGTCGACCCATTGCCAAAATCGACATGTTGTGTTCTACAAAAGAATTGAAGTTTCAAATGAAAGTAAGAAAACCCGATATGTACAACGCATTCATTCGTCCGAAGTTTGCGAAGTTACCAAAGATTTGAACACTTCATGAAAACTCGGGACGGATTCGTTTGGCGTATGAGAGGTAAACACATTAGCCGGATCCTCGCAACGAGGGCAAAGCAAGCTATTTGTCGTAGTGATTGTAATTCTCTGCTCACTCGAATATTCGATGAGGTCAAGACATCTTGTTTTACAAAGGCAGAAAGGAGAAGAGGAAGAGAAGAGTGAGGTCAATGGCGACCAAAGCATCCATATATAGCGTTAGAGCACGAAGGGGCCACTCATGAAAGGAGACCGTGACTGCAAGAAGGTGGAAAGCGTGAAGTGAGCACTATCTCGAAAGCCGGACGTGACCACTCTCTCGAAAGGTGAAGTGACAACTCTCGAAAGGTGACGCGACTACTTTCGCAAAGCACGACGTAACCCAAACGAAGCGGTAATAGTAACTCGAAGCGGTACAGGTTACAACGCAAATCATTACAACACTCACATCACTACAACACTGACATGACTCAAATACACCGGATAGCTTACAGATACTAAGTGGCGCCGGAGGAAGAAGGTCTACTCGGGTAGTTCCTGAATGAGTGCCCACGAGTCTTACATAGCCTACACCTTATTGGTGTTGGCCGATCTCCACGTTGGTTCGCATCCATGTCGTTGCGGATGCGCCTTGACTGACGCCTCCCACGGCCTGGATGCCGTAGTGCTTCATTCGGTGACCACTTCACTGCTCCTGGCCATAGGTCCTGTGAGTGGCTTTCCACTCCGTAGGAGTTGAACTCCCGCTCTAAGTATCATACAGTGTCGATGTCGTAGTACTCCGACATGTACATGCTAGAAGATTGGTGAAATACAAAGACATGCAAAGATATACGTGGGAGCAAGGCTTGTGCAGTTAGCTTGAGGCTTGTTGCAGTGCAAACCGCCACATCGCTTATGGTACAAACATGCTTAGGTCACCTCTCATGTGGCCGCTGAACGCATTTGTCCGCAAGCGATCTCGAACTTCCTTCTCACGCCATCCATTGTGATAGCTACATGGGATCGGACTTCGTAATTTTCTTCTCCATGTACGCAAGGGTAACCTCCGAGTATCGCTTCCCTTCGTCCAAATGCTACTTGGCCATCATTGCCGATTCTGAAATGTAACCGATCGTCACGGTTCCATGTCTCATCTACTTGGCGGTGATGGGAGGGCACGGACCCCTTTCAACACACCGTTGTAGACCTCGGACATGTTGGTTGTCATGATGCCGCATCGAGCACCATAGGTGTCGTGAAGAAGGACCATTTCTCATAGTCGGGGCATGCTTGCTCATCCACTCAACGAACTCACTTTGCGATCGCGCGCCGCGTAACCTCCACTTGCACGCTGGGTTTCGACCTCAAGTTCCCGCCACACGGCATCGAACTTGCGCTCGTTCTCAGAGGCGAGCTTCTTGAACTTCTTCATGAGGTCTTTGCTTAAGCGTGTGTGGAAATTGGCGGCTAGATGCGCATGCACCAACGTGTGCACATGTCGCTCCATTGAACGGTGCCCTAGTACCGATGCGCATGGTGCGCAACGCGACAACAACCCGGCATGACGGCCGGTTATGACACACACATTGATCGATCCTTACAACATGTTGCTTTATGTTGGCTAGAAACCATAGCCAATCGGCAAGTGTTCTCATTCTCCACAATTGCAAAGGCAATCGGGAGCAATTGGTGCGTTGCCATCGCGGCAATAGCGGTGAGAATGGTGCCCTTGTATTTCAAGAAGGAAAGTACCGCCCATACTCGGGACGGGACGACGATGTGGAAGCCTCGACCGCCGCCAAAAGCCCGTAAGACTCGATCAAGGATTAGGAATTTGGGTTGTTGGACCTGTCAGCCTATCGCCCCTATTGACGCATGTCCCGAATTAGCATCCGCAATTTGCTTCAAAGATTCGGGGACTAGGTCGACGCCTCCTTGTAGGTACCGTACAACCCTTCAAGGACCTTCCGCTTCGCCGAGACCTTCATCAGTAGCTAACGGCATACCCTATTGTATTCGCCACGTTAGCCATCGTAACCTTTGGCGAAATGGTCAAATCGGCGACAACCGCATGGCTTACAATGCTCGCGATGTAGGCCGAGGTTACATTCTTATGCGCCCGCAATGGCTCCTAAAGCTCACATGTGTGATTAAATCACGATCGTGATACGGAAGGCCGCTCCCGCCCTGTGGAATCTTCAAGACGGACTTTGCGGGGCAAGAGGTAAGAACGCCTTAACTATGTAAGTGTCGGATTAGACACGCATATAACGGGCGACATATATTAATTAGTACAACGCATCTTGTAGATGGTTGAAGATACATCAAACAAAGTTCAAACTCACTGACACTCGGTAAGTCCGACTGTGTCTTCACCATGAAACTCACGATAGCTTGCTGGCGGCGACTTTGTGTGGGAAATGTTGCCCCACAAGGCGGTGTGTCAGATCGAAGGCCCACGACGACTCGTGCTCTGGGCGTAACAAGGGAAGAGGCCGCAGCAATCCAACCGACTTGGAACATAGTCCGTGTCGGTCGAAACAATGCCACCGACGATCCGCCCTCATCGTCGGCCGTCCTCGCTGGATTGCGAGTCAAAGTCGTCCTCATCTTCGGTGGCAGTGCCCTCGGCCATGCCATCGATAATCTCGTGACAATCAACACGAGCATCCCGCCATCTATCCACACCTTCATTGGGTTGGAAAGTACCAGAATCTCCATCAACTGGAGCATCTCGCGAACGACGTCTGGCGCCTCGAGACCTCTCCCATCGTCATTAAACCAAAGAGGGGACAAGCGTCGTGGCTCCTTGAACGGCGCCCCCCCAGAGGATTGAGCAGGATAAACAAAATGGACGTACACCATGGGTCGTCCATAGATCGGAGCGTGAGGATTGCTAACGATCTCCATGTACTCTGCCCACATGCCACTGCTCGTCACCTTCACCAGGCCCCACAACATCTGCCCGTGTGGTGGGACCATGGTGGCGGTGACCGCCTCTATTACTATCTTGTTCCTAGCGACGTGGCTATCAAACAACTGCCGAATGCACCGTCAGAGCTCTACCAAATCGACGCGTGCGGGTTGGGAACGCTACCAAAGGCGCTACTGGCGGTGGACAAATCAACTCCGTCTCGACCCAAGACGACGTTACCATGGAACACGACAAGGTTCCATTTCGACAAAAGTAAGAAAATATTTCAACCAACACACAACATAAGAACCATACGTGCGTTGCTGAAATGAACTTACCGTTACGACGTTACCAACTCTTAACCTTCGACACTAAGGCTGCAAATTCAAACATGCATCGCATTAGTAACGACTAACGAATTCAGACAAAGGACAAAGAAAAATGTTAGGTACGGGAGAGGGAGGCACCTCACAAAGAGGGAGAGATTCCTGAGAGGAATGATCGAGCGAGTGTGTGGTGGCAGCGCTTAAATAGCCGAGCAGGAGACGCAACGCATGCGTGGGGGGCAGTCCATACCGGCGCTGGCGGGGGGGGAGTCCATACCGTCATAAGACCAAAGGAGGCAGCTTTGTGCGATGACAAGACCACACGGGGCAGCTTTCCACGGTGACAAGACCACACGGGGCACTTTTTGCGCGATGATAAGACCAAAGGGCAGCTTTTGCGCAAAGGACAAGACCACACGGGCCAGCTTTTATGCAGTTGATAAGACCAAAAGGAGACGACTTTCCGCGTTGATAAGACCAAAGGAGCGACTTTTGCTAAAGGACAAGACCACACGGGCCAGCTTTGCACGGTGATAAGACCAAAAGGAGACGACTTTCGCGGTGATAAGACCAAAGAAGACTGACTTTGCGCAAAGGACAAGACCACACGGGGTAGCTTTATGCAGATGATAAGACCAAAAGGAGACGACTTTGAGTAGTGACAAGACCACACGGCCGACTTTTGCAAATGATAAGAAATTAACCATACCATGCCAACCATGGGGCTTATAAAAGGGGTTGAACCAAACCCAACACTACACAACACTACACAATACGCATACCCGACTATGGACTCTTGACAAACTTCTACGCGAGGTCATGAAGAACCAAAATTGGCTTAAGTAAGAGGAAACGGCTACAATACCCAGATAAATCAATGAAAGATGCTCCGGTACCACCGTTTTCGATCCCGCAATGTGTGTGTGGCGAACCAGCAGAGATCATTCATCCACACACCCACCACCGCGGCGGGCGTACTACACGCGGGCACCACCTCGTAAGCATTTCTTTCACAGATGATTTTCGCCAACGCGTTGACTTCCGTAAAGTTTTAACTTCATCCCCACGAAATGGCAGCCAGAGATCGTTGCCACTTCTTCCAAAGGATCGACGGCGGAGATGTACGACGGGGCATTCATCAGGCGTATATGCCGAACTACCGGTGCGGGCGAGAACTTCGTGCGGTGGAAACCTTACGCATCGGACCTGTTGAGGACGCATCAAGGAGCCCAAGAGTCACCGGCGTAATCCATGTCGACGACGTGAGTTATGAAGAATTTACATCCTTTTACGTTTTCACTTACATCGCATAATCACAGACATGGACGACTTCGACATACCAAATTTCACGTGGACAATCCCGCGACAAGGGCAAGGAAAGGCTCATGCGGCTCGGCCCCGCCGCCCGCAGCGTTCCGCTTCGCGGGCGACTCAGTATCCACGACGTGAGTTACGAAGAATTTACATCATTCTTACGATTTTCACTATACGGCGCACTAACATCATGGAATCGCAGGACATGGACGACTTCGACATACCAGCCCGATGTGGGCAGTCCCGCGACAAGGGCAAGGGAAAGGCTCATGCGGCTGAGCCCGGCCGGCACAGTGTATCCGGTCGTCCGGGCGTAATCCGTATCGACGACGTGAGTTATGAAGAATTTACATCATTCTTCCGATTTCCACTATACGATGAACTTACATCGTGAAATCGCAGGACATGGACGACTTCGACATACCAGCCCGACGTGGACACTCCCGCGACAAGGGGAAGGGGAAGGCCAGCGAGGAGTTCAATGCCGAGCTTGCAAAGAAAGGAAAATGGCCCCGGTGCACGCAGTAGGTCAGGTCATTACGTAGTAGTCTCCCGTCGTACCCCCATGTATTTTACTATCCCCTAAAGGCATGTGTACTTATATGGTCCGGATGCTTGTGTCGCAGTGTATCGTAGTAGTAGCGAGGATGACTAAAGCAATTAGCCGGACCATCATGCCATGTCACTACGTAGCGTGCTTCGTCGCATAATCTAATGTAGTTCTTGTTCCGTGTCTCCGCTAAGCTTATATTGCAAGTATGTCTTCATCGAGGAGAGACTCAGATTTTCGGACATCTTCATCATCACAACGACCTTTCCCAACCCCTCCAATCACATTGTGTATAAGCTTCATAAAGTACCTCATCGATCGCTCTGTCTATATACGTGTATACGCTCGACGATTTCATCGTGGAGACACTCCAATAGTCCTCATACCTTTTTATATATGCGCTTTCGGCGTGATTTAAACCTCGATTTCGGATTAAAAAAACCCTACTCCTTCCCTTATTTCTTAATGAAATTTTTTATAAATCTCGGTTGCAGATTCATTTTCAATCAAATATAATGAAATTTCGTTTTTTTACAAAATATAATGAAATAATATTTCAACGAGGAGAAAAAATGAAGAAATGCTTGGCGGGGGCCACTGTCGCGCCACATCGGCAAGGGGTGACTGCCACTGGGTCGGGCAGTCCTCACAGCGCCGGGGTCGGCGAGTCCCACACTGGGGTAGTCCTCTGAGTCCTACTGCGCCAGAGTCACAGATGACCACTGCTCAGGCCACTCTTATAAATTATGACAAATGGGGCTAATTTTGAAATTAATCCGCTGAGGCTAAAACAAGAAAAATTCTAAAACCTGAGTACGGAAGGTACTCGCAAGACTTACACAAACTATAAAAAGAAAGTGTTTAATAGAACCTATTCAAAGGAGTATAATTTGTACATGCTTAAGGTTAACGACAGGAAGGTTATAATGGTTCAATTTTGCATAAAGCAATACATCTTAGTCCTACACTTGCTAAGTTTTGACAAAGCAATTTTATAAATCAATTTGGACTAAAGCTTTGCATAAAAGGAAATGTAATCAAGATTAATAGCAAATTTTAAGTGGCTGCCAGCCACTAACTCATCACATGAATATCTATTAAACCGAAACAGTATCCAACAAGTTGTAATTCAAAATCTATACAAAGATCTATTCAACTCAAGCATTGTCCGTAACCGTGGACACGGCTATTCGAATAGTTTTAACCCTACTCGCAAGACTTACACAAACTATAAAAAGAAAGTGTTTAATAGAACCTATTCAAAGGAGTAGAATTTGTACATGCTTAAGGTTAACGACAGGAAGGTTATAATGGTTCAATTTTGCATAAAGCAATACATCTTAGTTCTACACTTGCTAAGTTTTGACAAAGCAATTTTATAAATCAATTTGGACTAAAGCTTTGCATAAAAGGAAATGTAATCAAGATTAATAGCAATTTTAAGTGGTCATGACCACTAACTCATCACATGAATATCTATTAAACCGAAACAGTATCCAACAAGTTGTAATTCAAAATCTATACAAAGATCTATTCAACTCAAGCTTTGTCCGTAACCGTGGACACGGCTATTCGAATAGTTTTAACCTCAGGGTGTACATCTTTACCCACACGACTTAGCTAGCCCGTAAGCCTCCTAATAATAGCACACCGCCTTTGGTATGCCTGGCCGTAAACTAAGATTTGGTGTTTTTCAACAAGTTGACACTATTGAGCCGAATACCCATGTGTGACTGATCCCGCTTAGTTCAAGTTACTAATAGAACCTGCCAACTTGGGGCCCACATGTTGTGCCGGAATGCCGATTCGATAGATAGAAATTAAATGACGAGAAAGTAGAGCTATGCTAGCTACACATATTAATTCGCAACGGAGCCCTTAAGGTGCGTACATGTGATGGAACGATGCGCCCTCACTCTCTTAAGAACATATCTTATCGATATGATGGTCAAACACATATGTCCTTACTTTCTGCTTTTCCAACTCAATAGTATTAACCTTTACTTAACCAAACAATACCCATACATCGCGCGGTGAAAGTACGCTGGGGCTTGAATCGCCCAAATAATGTTGGGTCCTTAATCAATCCGCACGGAAAACCACATTTTCCAATCTCGTGCACTAAGGCACCATCACTAACAGCCACTTGTCCAGATTTAAAATCAGTGTAAATAAACAAAATTTGCTTTCAATTCAGATTTAAATAGACTAAACAAAGAATCAAAATAAATGAAATTCATTTAATGTTTCCAAGTTTGGTGAAATAAACTTGACAACACTACAGACTGCATGGCTAAGCAATTCCCAGAATAAGTATTTTAGTATAGAAGCACTACCTTAAGTTTGAGTGTATGATCAGATTAAAGGTAAGCCTCAAGTGTTAGGTGGTAACTAACTATTAACAGATCACAAATAAATTTTTAGGAAACTAGCATGCAACAGTATCACTATTTTTAGAAATCTACGGTACAAAAATTGGGATCAATATGGTGCAGAGAGGATGCTTGCCTTGATAATAGTAAATCTCTTGTTCAGGTTCTTGTTGCTCAGTAACAGATTCAATCACTTTAGAAGAACCAGAATCTAAAACACAAAAGTCCAATGAATAACAAGAAAATGGCAAAGAGCAAAAATATAGAAAAGAATGCATGATCAATGTCTTAATGCATACTTAGCAACATGCTTAAGTTACCTCTAGCTTAAGTAAGAATAATAGCCCATTTTAATACCTAGTGATACTAATTGTCAAAATTAAGGTTTAGTAGCAATCGCAGATTTCAGATTGGTTTAGTGTAGAATTGTAGTTTGATTTTGAAGCTGAAGCAGATGATTAATTGAATTTGTCGATTTACAATACCTGAAAACAAAGTTCCTTTGCTTAAGTTACAGCTAAGTTAAGAAGGATGGAAACCTAACTTATCACTCATACACTTTACTAGAAGAAATAGAGGGCTACATCTTGTTGTATCTTCGTAAACTTGACTCAAAGAATAGCGACAAAAACAGAATTGAATTGTGTTTAGCTACGTTTGAGTTTTGGCAAAGTGAAAATGGGGCGACTTCAAAGGAATAGTTTGTTGTGCCATATACTATGAACAAATGAATATTTTTGATTGTTACAGCTAAATAAGTAAAACTAAAGTTTAACTTATCACTTACCTCGCTAATACTAATTAGCGTAATTGTGGTTTATCGAACCGCAGTTTTCATATTTGGAAAAACCGAAAATAGGGCAGATTGCAAAAGTAAAGCTTGCTGCTATATTAGACTATGAGAAAATGATATTTCTGATTAAGTGACAGTTAAGTGAGTAAAATTTAAAGTCTAGCTCATCACTTAACATCACTTAACACTAATTATCAAGGTTAAGGTTCAATCTGGACTGCAGTTTCAGATTTCAAAATATGAAAACAGGGCAGATTACAAAATGAAGTTTGTTGAACAAAACATTCACAAGTAAAGTGCTATTCTTAAGTTTAGAGTATTCCTAACTAGGTTAGCAAGATAACTCATCAATTACTAGCAGTAATTGACAAGAGCTACTGATTTAAGAGGTTGTTGTAGACAGATTGTTGTTGTAGACAGATTGCAAAAATCGGCTGCTGAAAACAGATTGCAAATTGAGGCTTGCTGTTTTATTACATTATGAACAAAGTAATATTTTTGCTAAAGTTGCAGCTAAACAAGTAAAACTAAAGTCTACTTATCATTTATTAGCACTAAGTGATAAGAATTAGAAATCAAGGAGCTTGCTGTGTATGTTGTCGGCTGACTAGCAACAAAACAGCAACACAAGAAATTGCAGTCTTAGGCTGATTTGGAAATGCACTAAGCAAAAGATGTTTGCTAAAGCTAAAGCTAATCTTAAGAAAAGATAGCAACCTAAATAACCTTTGCTAGCACTAACCAAAAAGAATTACAGAGAAGGATTTGAGCTACAGCTTTGAGTCGGTTTGACCGAAACAGTAGCAGAAAACTAAATTTTCGCCCCAAGCTGAATTGGAGGCATTATGAATCAAAAGAATGGTTGCTCAGGCTACTAGGGTTTAGTAAAGACCTAATTAAGCTGAAAACATGACAAGAGAAACTCTAGAACTTGAAAACGATATGAAAGACCGAAAAGTTATAAAAAGAAACTTTTCAGTCAAAGCAAGATTTGAGTACCACAAGCACAAGTGAGTGATTCAGATCAGCTATTGAGGTTCCTAAGGAGCTTAAGAAGGAAAGAATTAGGGGCATAACTCACCAGAGCAAAGATGGAGAAGAAGAAGTTGCAAAACCAGCCGAAACAGAAAGTGATCACTCCTTAAGCTTTCTGTTGACAAAAGATAGACTTAAGGAAAATGATTTAGTCCTTAATCTCAGTAGAACTAGAGAACACAGAAGAGAGTGAAGAAATGCTCCACCACCAAAATGAGACAAAGCTCCACTACTTCATCAATGGAGGATAAGCACGGTTAGGGTTTGTATAGTGTTTGAACCTCCTGAGAAACCAAGAGGATTCTGGAGCTGATGCGATGGCAGTTTGAGGCCAGGTGGCAGCGGTTCACTAGCTCAAGGTGAAGCGCCACCTCTACGGCACTCTGGTCGGCGATAATGCAAAGTAGAGGAGGAGAGAGAGAGACGCCTCGTCACTGCGGCTCTCAAGGACAAAGAAGACAAAAATATCCAACGGCAGCTCCAAAAGAATATTAGCCGTCTAATTTAATAGGAGTGGCTGAGATTATGATAGACATTGGGAGTTCTAATTGTTACTTTGTATATAGGCTGCGTGATCTTAATCGATCTTAATCTGACGGCCACACAAAGACTCGGCTCCAGGCGCGCACGAGTTAAAATGGCACCACCCGATCGAACTCCAACGGCTAACATTAAGTATGCGCTTTTGAGTTGAAACCCAAAAGGATGACGCGGTGGAGATCGATGTGAGGTTCGGAAGGTCCGAACATCACACTGATCTGGGCGGTTCACCGAGGATCCGACGGTTCACGATTGTGATTAGAAATTGAAGATTTTAGGTTGTAACAACATATCCGAGTTTCAAAATAAGCAGTGATGCTACGAAAAGCATCTTATTACTGTTTATTAAAACTGGGGCTGTTACAATATTGATATATATGTTTCAAGGGGACTTCTAGCTCACAATCATCTTAATCTTTTTAAAATCACAGCCGATTTTTTACCATTAGATCAATATCCTATGACTCACATGCTCCCTCTCTAACCCAAACCAAAACACACACACCACTCGGCCAGCTTATGAGTTTTTGGCCTAAATGACACTGTCGTTATTAATGAAACTAGCTGTTCACGGGCTGTAATACAAAAAATGACACAAAGGACGTGCTGGGGGCCGACATGTGTCAAAACCGTGCCTCCCATGCCCGGATTTCATCTCCACCGTTCCTAGGGGACCGAACGCACCTCGTGCCGCCACGTCGCCATACAACGCCCCTGGGGCCTGGACAAGCCGCCAGACGCGTTCCCTGTGGCACCGCCAGACGCTTCTGGCCCACATGGTCGCGCCCTCAGCCAGTGCTCTCCGTGGCACTACCGCGTGCCCCCATCCATGGATGCGTGCCGCGTCGCCAGCGCCACTACTCTCGTGCCCGGACAAGCCGCCATGTCGTCGCTGCCGTGCCCTAGAGGCACAGTATGACGCGTGATGCTCTGTGTTGCCTCTTGTCATGTCCATCACCGCCCATGCCTTTGCATGCATGCAATGAATGGCCATGCGCGAGAGGGAATCTGATTCCTCCCGTCGCTTCGCGATCAACCATGATTTGTGCGTTGCGCAGCTATAAATTCCAAGTCGACCGCAAGAGACTTCGCTCACTCTCATCCTCGCTCGCTCTCTCATTCTCGCTCGCTCTTTCATTCGCAGCCTCGCTCGATTTTGTTTTTGCCGACGATTATGTAACATCCCAATTTTCGGGAGTTTTTGAAAAAAAATCAAAATCAAAATAACCATTCGATTATGTTGAATTGCTCCAGCTTAACTTGAATATTTTAAAAATTTGGAGATTTAATATGAATTAATCCAACTTCAATTAATCCGGGTTTGGTTTATTCTGGAGTTTGCTGAGAGTTCTCGGGTGTTTTGCGAATCCTTTCTTTCGATCGTTCTGTTTTCTGTGGGCTCAGCCCTCCTTCTTTGGGGTTTAGACCTCCCTCTCTCCTCTCTAAGTTAGACCACCTTTTGGTCATGACCTCCTTGACCTCCCTTGGGACTTTGGTTGACTTCCCTTTAGTCTAGACCTCCTTGGGGCTTAGACCTCCTTTCGCTTGAACCTTCTCCTTGGTTCAGACCTCCTTTCCTTTGGACCTTTCTTATGTTCAGATCTCCTCCCAAATTCAAACCATCCTTTGGTTTTGACCACCCTTTGTCACGACCACCCCGAGGTGCTCCAAGCTCGGTGTGTGTTTCAAATGTCCTTGATTTTTGAAATTCAAGGTTCAGGTTGAATCTCTCCTTTCTGGATCCCCTTCCCGCTCAACCCTTTTTCCTTCGCGGGCTGGGATCTCCCTTGTGTTCATCTTGACCGTCGAGACCCCCCTATGTTGGTCTTGGCCATCGAGATCTCTTTTGGCTCCATCTTAACCGTTGAGACCTCCTTTGTGTTCATCTTAACTGTCGGGATCTCTCTTGTGTTTATCCTGACCGTTGAGACCTCCCTTGTGTTCATCTTAACCGTTGGGACCTCACTCGCGTCCGTTCGAGCCTTCTGCTTGATCTAGACCTTTATCGCTTTTGTACCGTTCGATCTGTGTTGGACGGCCCAATCGCTTTGCCTTGTTCGATCGAGATCTGATGGCCCCAGCCTGTAACGACCCACCTCTAGGGCACCCGAGAGGTCCTCCAAGACCTTTTGGAAAGTCCATCAGCACCTCCCAGGAGGTCCACAAAGGACTTCTCGGGCAGTTCTCCAAGACCTCCCAGGAGATCCCGCAGGACCTCCTGGACGTCCAGGAGAACCCGACCCAAGAGGGTCTTGGAGCCAGGAGCGCCCAATGACCGCCACGCCAAACCGGGGGAAAACCAGTGGTCGTGGAGGTCCAAGACCACCCGTAACCTCACGTGTTCCTTCCCCGCGAGGACATGGAGGTCCGAGCTTGCTCCCAAGTTCCCTGTGAATCCCGAGCTAGTCCCAAGGATCAAGGCTAGCTCTTCACAGAAATAATACAATGGTGGTGACATCTAGATCGTATCTTTATTTAAGCAAAATATCTACAGAGTTGTTTACAAAGTGGCCTTGGGCCAAACACATATATACAAAAGAGCAAAAGAACAAAAGGTCACAGGTCCATCAAGACACCACAGTGCAAATGACCGAAGGCACAACCTATTCGCTGGTCTTCTTCATCGCCAAGATCTTCTCCCGCAAAGATTGTAAGGAGCAAGAGTGAGCACAACAACTGTGTTTCGCAAGTTACACCCGTGGGTTAGCAACATGACATGCATATATGGATAATCAAAGGATGGCATAATATGGTTATTTTGCACAAAGCCAATTTTCTTTCAAATACCATTACTAAGTTCCAAAGGTGTCTTTAATAGCTAAAATTCATTTAGCAAAGCAATTTTTAGTTGGACAAAGATTCATCAACAAATTGGTGAAGGATACCTCTCGACATTAGGCTCCTCGCCCAAACCCATGGGATAAAATCCCAAAACAGATTTGATAAACCTTTCGAAAACCCCAAAACCAATATCTAACTCCGAGTGGCCTTTGCCAAGACGCCCATGACCGTGGACACGGCTATTCAATAGATTTAACTCGCAGAGGTTGTGCATTTTACCCACATGACATGATTTCTAGTTTATCCCAAGATCCGCTCAATGTCACCTCTCACTACCAAAGGTAAGAGGTCTAGAGCTCGTGACAAGGCCTTTACAATGCATTGCTCCACCACGCCTTTCCTTGCTAAGGTTTCACCCCCTATGGACAAAGAATCAAATGGAAGCCCCTCTTGCACCAAGGGGAACATTAGGTCATAAAGGACCATCGGCCTTACAAGACCTCCCACACCTCCAATGGAGCAAAGATATGGTGAAGTTTTACAAATTACTCACCAGTCCCACGCCCCATTCTCGAGACATGTGGTTGCACGATTGTGGCATAGCCCATTATAGGCTTGGCATTGGTCGCCAAAGACCGGTCCTCACACGACTAGGGCGACTTCCACAAACCCAAGGGCATCGATCTACCATAAAGGCACGATCCCGTGCATAAACTTGCACCAACCAAGCCAACCAATTCGCCCCAGTCCCAATCCATTTTCATTTTTCCTTGCTTCCCCAGCAACATTTTCATCCTTCCATGACAACCCAATGTCATGGTAAAAACATTTTAAGCAATATTTGGTTATGTTGGTAAAGATTTCCCCAAATCAATACTTTTGGTCTAAGCCTGACTAAGCACAAGTTTTTCAAATGGTTGAGTTCACACTAATGCATGACCCAAGTTTGATCTAAAGGTGACAATGAGTTTAGTCCAAGGTCAACAGTGGCCATACAAGGAAGTAGGCATAACTATGGATTTAAAACAGGTAGTGAACTAACTTGGTAGAAATAGGCATGCATTAAACTTTGAAACTGAATATAAATAAATTGAGTTATTGGGTGCAATATGATCAAGAGTGCAACTTGTCTTGCTCACTATCCTGCGAATCCTCCTCTTTAGTACACTCAGACTCCCTGGAGTCTTCACGATCTACACGTATGAAAGAGCAATTTCAAAGAAGGTTCAAATAAAGATCCAATTAAGAACAATAAGAAAACCAAAAGAACCCCAGAGGAAGTCCAAAACACAACCAACAGAGAGGTCTAAATTCCAGATTAGGGTTCTTAGGGAGGAGGTCTAAGCTCACTCAGAGGAGGGTGGTCTTTAGCAAAAGACCCCAAGGGTGTGACCTAAGCAAGAGGGCAAAGAGGTCCCGAGCAATGGTTCTGCGCAAGGCCCAGAGAGGAGGTCCTCACACAAGGTCCATAGAAACCAAAAGAAGTCCACAAAAGGAGGTCCTGTGAAGGACACGATCACCAAGGCAAATGATGAACACAAAAGTGGAGCAGCACCACCAAAGGAACTTACTGTGTACAAGGAGTAATGGAGGAAGGGAAGGTCGGAGAGCCAAGTCTTCCCCGAAAGCCACCGAACGAGAGCCAAGATAACAGAGTGTGGAGAAAGGTGATGTGGTAGAATTTCTTGGTCTAATTGTAAACAAAATGGTGAAAAAACTAGAAATATACGTGTCAAGGACAAGTATAGAAATGGGTCAAAGGTAGGTAGTGGCAAAGTAGGTGTCACTACCACCCTGGTTAAAAAGTACGAGGAAGGACAGCTTATGTTGCTTTGGGAAGGACTAAGAAAATGTCGAGTACGCCTAAGGACCCAATTCAAAGTAATTACTATCAGATGTGGATGCATTTAATGTGACAAGATATGCATTAAATGCCCAAGATATTTTCGTATGAGGAAATGAGAATGACCAAGTCTCGTGAGTGGGGCCACCAACTTAGAAACAATCGGGTCAAGAGGGGAGGTCTTGCCCATGCAGAGGAGGTCCTTGAGGAGGTCCGAGAGGCTTAGGAGGTCCGAACATGGGGAGGTCCCTGACGGTCAGAGTCTCTTCAAGGGAGGTCAGGCGAGGAGGTCCAAAGCCAGTTTAAAAGGTCACAGAGAGGTCTTGGACAAGAGGTCCAAAGAATTACAACAAGGTCCTGCGGTTGAGATTAAAGGCAAGTTGAGGTCCCAAGGTTGATCTCCAAGAGGGAGGTCCAACACCAAGATCAAACGGCAGGGAGGTCTGGGCCTTTGATTCAAAGTAAGGGAGGTCCAAACCGCTAGATTCAAAACAAAGAGAGGTCCACAGAGGGACATAATACACGGGTAGATCGGGACCTTTGGATAGGGGATGGGAAGAGGTCTGGACCACCAGATCAAATGAAAGAGAGGCCCAAGAAAAGATATCCACAACAGGTGGTCCAACAGGAGTTCGCAAGGATCAAGGCAACCCTAGGGAGGTCCTTTCGGCCAAGAAGAAACGCCAAGGGTTCAAATGAATTCTGCAGAGTCGAAGGCACACATAAGAGGTCCACTGGAATGCATGGAGGTCCGAATGAAAAGAGGTCTGGGCATTGGGAAGTGCCCAGGCAACTAGGGTCCCGACTTAAGAGAAGTCGAATGTAAAAGAGGTCTAAACCCAAAGAGATTCAAACCAACAAAGAGGTCTAAAGTGACCAAACTCAAAGGAAAGGCCAGGACGAAGAATACGCCCAGTGAGAAAAGGTTCAAGCCTCAAGGGAGGCCTACCTCACGTACATCGGGGAGGTCTAGACCACAGAGGAGGTCTAAACCTACACAACCAAAGAAGATATGCTAAAGGAAGTCTCATCGAGCATACCAAACGGAGGTATCAATAACTCAAACCTCTCCAACCGAACCAAACTTGGAATTCTCATTAAAATAAAATAGCTTTAATTTATTTTACACATTTTAAAAAGGATTTAGAAAATCAGAATGTTACACAGCCTTCCCCACGTTTTCCTTGCTATCGCTCCGCTCCCTTGGTTTTAATCTGACCGTCAGGACCTCCCTTGGATTTGATCTGACCGTTAGGACCTCCCCTCGTTTGATCTTGACCGTTCAGGACCTCCCTTTCGGATCTCCTTCGTTGGACCTTCTTTTTGGGTTCGGACCTCCCTTTCCCTTCACACGGTTCGAACCAGCCTCGCTCCCTTCCCACTCGTGGACCATCCGATCCTTTTTGGATGGCCCGATCGAGTGTAGCATTCGGCTGGTCCGAATGTTCCACTTCCTTGTGGACCGCCCAATTCAAATCGGACAGCCCTGCTTTGCCGTGCCTTCGACCTCTTGCCCTTAGGACCTCTCTTGGTCTTTTTGCAAAGACCACCCCCTTGGGTCATGACCTCCATTTGGTCATGACCTCCCTTTGGTCACGACCTCTCTCTGGTCACGACCTCTCTCTTGAGTCACGACTCCCTATTGGTCGCAATCGTCTTTTGCAAAACCACCTTCGCCTTTTGTCGGTCTTTTGCAAAGACCACCCTCGTGGCTGGATCTCCTCCCGACCCGTTGGACCTCCTCTCAACGAGTTGAGCCCCCTCTCTTGAGAGCTTGTTTCTTGTTATTTATTCATGTTCCTTGCTGGTTGTTCCGAGTTTGGTTTTATTTGGAGATTTGCTTGAGCTCTAGTGTTCTCTCTCCCCTTCTCTGCTCGCCCTGTGTCTCCCTCGGTTGTCTCTTTGTGATTTAGATCTCCTGTGAGGTTTAGATCTCCTTGTGATTTAGACCTCCTGTGGGGCCTAGATTCCCTTTGTGTTTAGACCTCTCTGTAGGTCTAGACCTTCTCTTTGTGTTTAGACCTCTCTGTTGGTCTGGACCTCCTCTTTATGCTCAGACCTCTCCTTTGAGTGTAGACCACTCTGTTGGTCTAGACCTTCCCTTTGGTTTAGACCTGCTTTGTAGTTTAGACCTCCCCTCTGGGTTTAAACCTCCCTGTTGGTTATGACCACCTCTTGGTCACAACCTTCCCTTTTGGTTAGGACCTTCTGTCCTTAAGACCTCCTTGTCTTCAGGACTTTCCCCTAGTCCTTCGGACCTCCTTTTCCCTTTGGACCTCCACCTCCTTGAGCCCGCAACCTCCTCTTTTTGTCGTATTGCCGCGACCTCCCTTGAGCCCGCAACCCCCTCTTTTGTCGTGTTACCGCGACCTCCCTTGAGCCTACGACCTCCTCTTTTTATCGTGTTGCCGCGACCTCCCTTGAGCCTGCGACCTTCTCTTCTTGTTGTGTTGCCACGACCTCCTCTTCTTGTCATTTTGTCACGACCTCCTTTGGTTGGGACCTCCCCATGGTCTTTTTGTAAAGACCACCCTCCTTGGTCTTTTGCGAAGACCACCCTTGCGGTCGCGACCTCCCTTGTGGTCAAGACCTCTCCTTTGGGTCACAACCACCCCTCTTGGTCGTGACTTCCCTCTTTTTCTCCGTATGGCACGCGCATTAAAATTGCTACCTCTGTAGTGACGTGCGCATTTAATTCCGTTGCCTCCGCTGAACCCCACCGAGCCCCCGCAAGTCTCGCCGCCTCGACTGGTCGCCCGGGGCCCCGTTTTCCACTATAAATAGAGTGCTTGGGAGCTCCTTTTTGCCCTTCTTTTTTCTCCCTCTCACTCACTCTCATTTGCTCTCCCGGCCACCTTTGTTCAAGCTCTCTTTTGAAGCGGTTCCACCTCTTTCCTTTGTCAAAATCTTTGCTTTCTTTCAGCTCTGGTTTGGTGAGTTCTTTGGTTTTCTTTTTGAAGTTGTTTTTATTGACTTGGCTCTTTTCGAAAACATGTAGGATCTGGCTGTTCCGAAGACCTCCTAGACCCAAATTTTCTCGCCAGAAGAAGCCCAGATTCTGCAAAGAAAGGCAAGTCATAGACCTTGATCATATTGAACCCATTTTTGCAAAAGTATATTGTTTTGATATAAACATGCATGGCTAGTTTTATAGAAAATGGTTTTGGGGAGATAGTTAAGCACCACTTGCTAGTATGACTCCTTGGTATGATTGAATACAACATGTTGGCATATACCCTTGGATACCTGTAGGATGGGTTATCTTAGTTGGATGTCTTTGAATACCAACATGGGTGCGTTTTATTGCTTAGCCATGCTCTAGTAGACGTTGGTCTCGCAATCTCATAACTCAAAGAATGTTGAATCTGACTAATGAACTATGGAACTGTGGCAATGCCACTATTGTTAAAATTTGTGCGCCAAGACCATAATGGTCATTTGGCCGGGTTGAACCAGAAAATGTTTTATGCCCGGGCGAGTAGTCAGGGAGTGAGTAGTGGGTGCCTTGAACACACTGGGTTTGTGGTTAGACTCGCCTGAGCAGCCAACTAAGGACTTAACCTTATACGCCATCAATCTGGGTCATCTCCGTGCAACCACAAGTCCAGGATGGGGTGGTCCTGGCTAACTAATTAGTGAGGTCCTTATGCGGTTCTGTCGTGGTGGTCGAAATGGCGCAAGAGGGGGCCCTGAAAAGCGAATCCTCAGCGGGCAGAACCAAGTCTAGACTAACCTTTGTAAAGGCCTTGTCACGAGCTCTAGACCGCTTACCAAAGGAAGTGAGCAGGGGTATCGACGGGTGTCCAACCAACTAGAGGACTTCGTGTCTTGTGGGTAAAGTGCACAACCTCTACAGAGTGAAAAATCTATTCGAATAGCAGCGTCCTCGGTGATGGACATGCTCGGTTCTTTCACGCAAGGGGTAGATCTTTCAAAAGTTGGGTTTTGTTCCGAGTGGGTTGGCTCACGGCTAGGTGGTCGTGAGTAGTCTGGGCACATGGCTGGGTGGTCGTGTGATGTTTCCAAAGAACTTGTTTACTTACGTATTATCTTTTCAACTTATGCTTTGTAATCTACTTATTGTAATTTCCAGTAAATGTTGCTTTCTACAAACTAACAATGCAACTTTTCTTTGTCAAGCCTTGCATAAATGTAATTACATTCATTTTCCCTATGGCTTGCTGAGTACATTTAAAGTACTCATGGCTTTTGCCTTCTAGTTAATCAGTAGCCGAAGACCTCCCAGGGTGCTCCGAGCACTATGAGAAGGAGTTCAGGGAAGACCTTGTGTGCTAGGAGACGTCCTCCACTCGATAGCCAGCGGGCTTCTCGATTGGCCCTACTCAGTGTTTTGGTTTCCGCTGCAGTGTTTTCTTTTGTTGTTAGCCCTGCGTGGCACCTCTATAAACAAGCTTGACCTTAAGGTCTTTATTAATATTAATTTGTCTGCTTCATCTTGTGTTTATGGTATGGTTGTGATGTCACCAATGTTGAGTCTGTGCGAGCTAGCTTGCTGATCTTGGGACTAGCTCAGCGCACAGAGACCGGGACATCCGGGTGGTCCTAAAGATCTCCTGGGTGGACCTTCGAGTCCTCTTGGGTGGTCTTGGATGACCTCCGAGAGGTCCTAGGGGGGGAGGGGCCTCTTGGGGGGTCTCGAAGGACAACCCAGACCTCCGGGTGGTTCGGTTGGACCTCCTGGGTGGTCTTGGGAGACCCCTCCGAGTCCTCTCGTGTCAGGTCCTCACAGATTAAGGATTGTTTAGAGCAGCCATTAGCGATTGTATTAGCAGGTAATTTTTCTGTCGTGTGTATTTTCTTTATTAACTATGTAGTTAGTTAATTAGTTGTAGTCAATTAGGCGTAATTAATTTAGTCATTATCTTTTAGTATTAATTAATTTTGTTTTAGTTAATTAGTAACAATTAATTAGGTCGTAATTAAGTAGTTGTAATTATTAATTTAATTAGTCGTAATTGAATTAATACTACGTAATTATTCGTGGCATGGTTAATTAATTATGAATTAATTAGTCGTAATTAGTTAGTGTTAGTTAATTTATTGTGGGTAATTAATTACTCACAATTAATTAAGTCTTAATTAATTAGTAGTACTTAATTATTTATAATTAATTCAAGAGCCTTATTAACTTGTAATTATTTATTTATAATTGATTTGTGCTAATTAATTAGTCGTGATTAATTTATCGGTATTTAATAACTCATAATTAATTTAGTCGTAATTAATCTAGTTGCCATTATTTAGTTGTAATATTATTTATTTGCAATTAATTTGTGGTAATCAAGTTTACATAATTAATTTAGTGGTATTAAATTGCTTGTAATTAATTTATTCATAAATTATTAATTTCTAGTAATTCAACGTCATTATTAATTTATTCACTAATAATTTGTGCCTTTAATTTCTTGCAAGCCATGGTTCTGCTGGAGCTACTCAAACTCTTCTACAACGAGCATCATCGGTGCAAGTTGTGGATCAGTGGGGACGCGGATGACCCTCTATCCCTCTTGCTTCTGTTGGAGAAGTATTACTGGTAGCTCGATGCTCAAACCCTACCCTAACCCACGTGGCGCTCGTCCGGGCTCTGGAGGCACGGCAGGTGCACGTCCAGGCGCTAGAGGCACGGTAGGAGCTCGGGAGGAACGCCACGACCACGTGGTGCACGTCCGGGCGTTGGAGCCACAACAGGCGAGCGTCTGGGTGCTGCAGGCATGACAACGGCGACATGGCGCGCGGGGGCCATCCGGTTCCTCGACGAATGGTGGAGATGAAATCCAGGCGTGGGAGGCATGGTTTTGGACATGTGTCGTGTCGGCCTTGGCACGTCTGTTGTGCTATTTTTGGAATTACGACCCGTGAACGGCCAGTTTCATTAATAACTACGTCAACAGTGTCATTTACGCTAAAAACCCGCTAGCTCCTCCCGGAGAAAGGGAGTTCTTTTACAAAACGGAAGGGCTAGTGGGGGGAGAGAGAGAGGCACGAATCCCAAAGTTGATCCAACGGCAACGCATGCACATGCGGATTTGCTTTCCCGGAAAAGTTGCCAACATTTTAAGTATATATTCATTTAGAGAACAACTTCTTCGGTATTCATTTTTCTTTGTCTTATCATTTATCAATCAGAGCTTTGAGAGATAAACCCAAGGCACAAGCAACTGGCTTCTATCGGCAAATTAAGCAGAATATGATTTCATTTCGGAAAGAAAAGCCAGAAGGGGATTAGTTCGAAAGTAAAACTGGATAAGTGAAAACTAGGTAGCTCTAGCAGCCAGTAGCAGAGCCACCCCTTGTTTTGAATTGTGTGGTCCTGTGGGCTCCGACTGCGGCTTGATCCGCGGGGCCCATAACGGTGACGAGTGGGCCCGGGGGGATAATTGCATGCATGAGAAGACTTGGCAGGTGACAGCGACGCGCTGCTAAAATCTTCGGTGCCTCTACGTGCGCTGAGCGCAGCATTATTAGTTCTCCTCAACCCGAAGTAAAAAGAACAGCAGAAAATAGAAATTTTGATTTTGTAAGGAAGTTGTACTGCATATATTTTAAATATTGAGTGTTGATTTGTGATGATTTGTTTCGCATGGAAAAGTACATTACCATTGGTGCAATTTTCTCCCTTTCTTTCAAGAGTATCGTGGAACAGTGATCCATCTTGAACAGTGATAATTGTTGTATGTCACCTAGTTTTGCTCGGTCAAGGAGATGCTTAAACAGTGATCCATCTTGAGCAAAAAGGATTTCAATTTAGGTACAACCTCAGAGAATTCTCATACCAATAACTAGGTTCAAGCATGTAAAAGATTATACCATCTGTTACAATTTTGTCCTTTTACCTCCTAAAAAGATGGAATTTTCGATATGAAATGTTATATTGAGGTAGACTAAATTGATAAAAAAAACATTCACCATTTTTCAGAATGTTTTGTGCTGATTTGGTACACTTAGCTTTTTGTTTGCACCAGATTTGCACATCAAGTAAAAACAAGTCTTTTTATAGTAATTTAACTCAAGGTTCATGTGAAAGGAAACAAGCAAAGAAAAACAAAAAGTAGCACCTTGGGTCGGTTATTTTTGGTTTTTCTAAAATTTGATCATACCACTTTATATATATATATATATATATATATATATATATATATATATATATATATATATATATATATATATATATATATATATATATATATATATATATATATATATATATATATATATCTATATATACCACTTAAATTGTATGATGATACCTCTTTGTCAATTTGAACATACTCAATAATAATTACAAGATATTCCAAAGTGAGTTTCATGAAAATTTCATTAAATGCCACTTTTTATAGCAAAATCTATGTATATACTTCTTTTATAGATGAACAAGGTATATAGCAAAAATAAAGGGTCAGAATGAAAAATTTTCAATTAAGTCAATGCTAGAGTATCTTATAATTGGTATTTAAATATCTTGAAAATGATAAAGAAGTATAATATATTCGCTTAAATGGTATATTCGAAATGGGAGATGTATCTCTGTGAAAGTCTGAAATATATATATATATATATATAATAATAATAATAATAATAATAATAATAATAATAATAATAATCAAATAGGGACGCCAGGCACTCGCTTCACAAAGCCTGCACTCAAGTGCGACCATTTTATATAATAATAATAGTAGTAATAATAATAATAATAATAATAATAATAATAATAATAATAATAATAATAATAATAATCAAATAGGGACGCCAGGCACTCGCTCCACAAAGCCTGCACTCAAGTGCGACCATTTTGGAGGTGGTTTTTGTCCAAACAGAACAAACGGAAATAACTGTCGTCATATTTGCTTAATTAATTCTCATGTTGTAGACCACCACTAGACTTTACACCCACCGTAGACTAGAAACCGTGGACCGCCAATTCTTATCCTAGCTGCGTAAAACCACGGGTCATCAAATCTTTCGCTTTACGTTTCGGGTTTGCTTGTGGGAGCAAATCGTGTTTCATGCGACGCAAGCCCACAAACTTTTTGCATGCGCGATTCAGATTTGGCGCGTCAGTTTTTCTGCCTGCTTTTGTGCGTGAATACTAGAGGAAAACTAACAAAGTATGATTATTCCGTAGAGAAAAAAATGTGCGAGATTATAGCGATGTCCATTGTAGCGTGAGTTTTTTTTTTAAGAACATTGGAGTTGGAAGTTTGAGCAACTAAAGCGTTAATATCAAGAATTTAATCCTCGCAAAAAAATATCGAGACTTTAAAGATGGAATATGCTGTGTGTATGAATGGTTTTTCACCTAATTTTAATGAAAAGTCACTGTGAATTTCAATTGTGCCCACTAAGTTAATTTTGATGTTTAGGGATCAAGATATTTCGTTAGGAAGCTCAATTACAAATTTCTCTAAAAAAATAAAGTTGATTAGTGCCACGCATTTTAGGTTGGAAGAAGTCCATTTTACCCCCTCAACTATCGCTATTCAAACACTTAACCTCCTGAACTAAATAACCGGACCTTTGACACCCCAAAGTTGCAAAACCAGACAACTTGACCCCTGATGCTGTTTTGATCGGTGGTATTGCTTATGTGACACTGGGTTCAGCCGGTTTCACCACCGTGACGATTACCTGGCTATGACATGGCGATGACCCAGAGAGAAGGAAACAGAGCACTAAAAAAGGGAGGCGGCTGAGCTCTGGTGAGTGACGCGCGCCGCAGGGAGGCAAGGCAGACGGGCGGCTCATGACTCAAAATGGGTTCCCGAGAGGGAAGGTGAGCTAGGGGTCTTGGTGTCTCGAGGTGACAGAGCATGAGCGTGAGCTCGCAACGGCCGGAAACGAGGAAGGAGGAGGGCGATAGCACCGGAGAGGGGGAGGGGGGGAGAGGGGGAAGGACGCACACATGAGCATCAGGGGAGCGAGTGGAACTCACCAGTGCTGGCGGTGATGACGGAGGTGAGCCGAGGTAGGCCGGTTGAGCCTGAGGTAGCGCGACAATGTTCGACGGTGGTGGCAACCTGGGGTGAAGTGGAACTCAAATCAAAGGTTGGGGAAGGACGAGGGAGGTGTAGGGATACTTCCATGGGGAGGGATTGAAAGGGAGCTCGCCGGATGGAGTAATGGCAATGGTGGCGGCCGGAAGAGGGAAGATGACCATGGCGCAAGCTCCCATGAACGAAAACTGAAACTGGTTTGGGGAGGGGGGGTGATTGTGATGTTTGGGAACACATCGTGACACTCGGGACACTCGGATTGGACTGGTATGGCATGAACAGTCTACTACCTACCGGAGTCGCTCCGCTGGCTCGTTAGCAAGGGCAGGATGAAGGTGGTCGGGCCGTGCTCCATCTATATATGAAAGTTTACCATCTCTTGATGAGCTACACAACTTTGTAATGTGATTTTAAAAATGTGAAAAAAAAACAGCACCTCGCAGATTCCCCTAAAGTTCTTCAGAAAAAAATTACCAATTTCTGACCGATCTGATTCGATTTGATTTGATCGAATAGAATGTTCGGCCAAAAACCTGTAGGAACGTGCTAGAGTAGAAAGGGATGGCAATGGACCGACTGCTTCAGGATCCGGATCCCATACCACCATTTTCTTTAAAGAGATGATCCGAAATCAAGTTTTCTTAAAAACATTGAACAAAAAATAAGTTGCAGGCTACAGCAGCAAAGTATATGATTGTATTTGCAGCATTAGCAAGAACGTGCTTAGGTTACCTTCTAGATAATGTTGATTCCACAAAAGCGAACTTAACTGTGCTAATGGCAATGACCAAAAACAAGTGGGAGATAGCATCAACAAGAAATACTGTTTGCTAAGCCATTCAATGGCAGAATTCATGGCGTAATATTGGTGCAAGGAAAAAAAAATCTATTTCAGTATGACCCCTATGAAAGAACGAGGAATGAGAACCAAATTCCATGAGACTTACCAAATGATCGCAAATTTAGAATCAAGTTCAACAACAAGATTTCTCCAATGAAAAACCACGAACGAATGTTCCTCGCAGGCACTTCTCACAAGCTTAGAACAATATTGTTTAGCATAACTGAAAAGGACATGCGACTTTAACAAGAGATCATAAATCGTTACCACCAGACGCGTAGTGCAACAGAAAAAGAGTTGGAGCAGCCTGGTCCAACGAAGAGCACGTCGAGGTAGTGGTCGTAGTCAATCTCCCATAGTAGTCGATCATCTAGTGTAGTCGATTGTCCTCGTCCAGAAACCAATTGAGTTCCTCGCTTAGGTCGTGGATCGTCCTCAAGCGCAACAGCAACCGTAATAGCGCTTCTATGGTATCCACACGTCTAGGAAAGGAATACCGCACGCTGGTGTGCTAGCACCAAGTCGCACAGGAAGACTCTCTCAAGAAGATGTCGGCTAGGGATTCAGTGGAACAAATCACGTGTCTCCTCGCATTTGCCTAATAGCCTCAAGCATCTCCTTATATAGTACCCGTGACGGATCCTATCCGAACATTTTTTGACTAATCATATCCATACTGGTTTGTTCTAACCCGTTAAGTGTGTGACCCGTTAGATTCATGTGTAATTGGTTGTAACTCGGAAACTCCTTTCCGATCACGAGTCATCAGCGGCTCTTAGCAGAATATAACGATTCCCGAATACACACAAATTATATCGAACGAACCTTAATGCAATATAATCTACAACTAGGTCCTGATCACTTATGATTAGCTCATATTTCTATATGACCTGTTCGTATATAGTCATGACCAGTTCGTAACTTCTTACGATCAGGTTTCAATCACTCTGTGATTATGTTCGACCAACCTACGACTAGCTTGTATCTTCATACGACTAGTCCATATCTGATCGAACTGAAAGACCTTCTCGTGTATTCTCTCTTTGCCTCACGATATCTGGTTGAACTCCAGGTGAGATGATGTATCATCCATGGACTGTTCAATACTTTCTCGATCGAGTGTCGGATAACTTCACGTGGTCGAACACTTCGACGACTAGTGGCATGGCCATGCACTTTCTTTATCCGACCACATTGAGGGGTCTAGAGATATTTCTCCTGCTATGTTAGGAGGGACATATCCCATATCTGACCAGTCACATTCCTCCGCATGTTTCATAGCATACCCGAAAGCTACCTTTATAACTACCCAGTTACGGAGTAGCATTTGGCAACCCCTAAGTGTACTATTACACATGTACGAAACTATGCTGATCTCAGGTCTAAGGATTACACATCATCATTGCTCGAGACCAACTGACGACATATAAAATCATAACAATCTCAACAGTGTCTCATGGTGGGTCAATCCAACCCCATGTTCTCTAACATGTGTTCACATTATTGATTCGATATCCCTATATCTATTACCGGTGAAATATGGTCATCAATCAATACATGTGCTGGTCGATAGGATAGCTGGTGTTTCGACCAGTGACATCCGACTAAGGATACATTTAGAACGACATCATCAGAAGTTAAAAGAGTTTCACCAACGAGTCACATACTCGTTAATCTTTATAACTGATGATTCATTCAAAGAACAGAATAACACTTATTCAATAACATATAAACATAGACGTGATACCATCATCTCCATGATTGCTTCTAGGGCTTATCACCAATAGTCTAACACTTGCACTCGAGTCAATCATATAGTTATCTTATACTCATTGCTCTTATGTGCGCCTCATGCTTAGGTTGCGGGTGAGACTTTGTGTAATGTCCCGTTTGTCCAGAGTTTTGAAAAGCTTTCAAAATAAAAATAACCATTTGGTTTTGTTGATTGCTCAAAGCTTAACTTGAAGATTTCGAAATTTGAAGGTTTAACTTGAACTAATCCAACTTCAATTAATTCCTTTTGGTTGATTTGGAGTTATCGCTGTTCCTTGGCTTTTAGCCTCTTTTCTCTGCTTGCCTTGTTTGTCCTTCGTGCTAGCTTCTCCTTCCTAGGTCTTTCTCTCGTCTGCACCTCTCTTATGTCTCTCTCGACCTCCTTCGAGCCTTGTGTTTGGATTTCCCTAATCCGCACCTCCCCTTTGTTGGTTTGAATCTTTTGTGTTTAGACCTCCCTTGCCTAAACCTTTATCTCTGTCTAGACCCCCCTTGATCTAGACTTCTTTCTCTGTGTCGACCTCCCCGTGGACCTCTTAACATTCATTTGAACTCCCTGAGTTCATTTGAGTGTCCCAAAGTCCTTTTGGACCTCCCCGTGCCCATATGGACCTCCCTGTGCCCATATGGAGCCCCCTTTGATCTCCTTGCGTCTAATCAGACCTCTTTGTGTCCCTTGGACCTCCCCCTTTGTTTATTTGGTTTGCCCCCGTGTCCTCTGAACCTCCTCTATGTTCATAGGACCTCTTTTGAGTTCTTTAGACCTCCTTTGTTCGGTTGAATCTCTTTTGAGGTTTAAACCTCTTCTTAGTTTGGATATAAGGGTCCAGACCTCTCCCTTGTTTGGGTCTGAAGGTCCAGACCTCCTTAGGACTAAACCTCCCTAGCGTTTGGACCTACCATTGGCTCTTGCAGTCGTACCGCTCGAGTTTTGCCTTCATCGCCTAAGGACCGTTCGATGCTTATTGGACGGCCTGATCTTGTTGGCACGTTCGGCCGGTCCGAACGTTCCATCCTATTTGCACCCTCCGATCTGCGTCGAACGGCTTGGTCTAGTTAGAGCGTTCGCTCGGTCCAAACGGCCCCTTTGCTTTGCTCCGTCTGATCTTGATCTGACGGCCCTAGCCTTCCCCGCGTATCCTTGCCCCGCGTACCTCCCTTTTGGAGATCTTAACCGTTCAGACCTCCCCTTGCTTAGATCTAACCGTTAGGACCTCTCCTTCGGAGATCTTAACCGTTCAGACCTCCCCTTATTTAGATCTGACCGATAGGACCTCCTCCTTTGGAGATCTTAACCGTTTAAACCTCCCCTTGCTTAGATCTGACTGTTAGGACCTCCCCTTTGGAGATCTTAACCGTTCAGACCTCCTCTTGTTTAGATCGACCATTAGGACCTCCCTTTGGAGATCTTAACTGCTCGAGACCTCCTTGTTTAGATCTCGACTGTTAGGACCCCCTTGGAGATCTTAACTGCTCGCACCTCCCTTGTTCAGATCTTGACCGTTAGGACCTCCTCGTGAGATCTTAACCGTCCCAGATCTCCTTGGTAGCCCTTGACCGCCCAGACACGCCTTTGTAGATCTTGGCCGCCCAGAGCCTCCTTGCAGATCTTGCGTCCAGACTCGCCCTTGGTCCCGATCTCCTCGTCCTCCTTTGAACCGCGCCTCCGTCAACTCCTTCTCTCTCTTCGATAGCGCCAAGATCGTCCGAGTCGTCCGATCTTGATCAAACGGCCTTGCTTTGCTGCACATTTTTTCCTTTGTTCCCGGGACCTCCTCCAGGTTGTTTGCAAGGACCACCTCCTTGATCCTTGCTGGCCTTTTTGCAAAGACCACCCTTCTGGTCCAGATCATCTCTTGTGGTTAGGACCTCCCTCTTTTAGGCCGCGACCTCCCCTTTTGGATATGACCTCCTTTGTTAAACCTTTTGCAAAGACCTCCCCTTTGTGTTTAGACCTTTGCGGTCTAGACCTCCTCTGTGTGTTTGGACTTTTGTGGTCCAGACCTCCTCTTTTGTGTTGGACCTTTGTGGTCTAGACTTCCTCTTTGTGCAGATCTCCTTGCTGTCTTAGGACCTCTTGTCCTCAGACCTCCCTGTTTGTCTTTAGGACCTCCTCTAGACTTCCTTGTCTTCAAGATCTCCTCGAGACTTTTTTTCCTTTGTCATCAGGACCTCCTCCCCCGCAGGACCTCCCTGTCCCTTGGGCCTCTTTGTCCTCTCGGACCTCCCTCTTGTGTGTTTGAACCTCTTTTAGGTTCAGACCTCCCTCTTGTGTGTTTGAACCTCTTTTAGGTTCAGACCTCCATCTTGCGTGTTTGGACCTCCTCTAGGTTCAGACCTCCCTCTTGTGTGTTTGGACCTCCCTTTTGTGGTTAGACCTCCTTGCTGGTCTAGACCTCCCCTTTAAGTTAAAACCGTCTCTTTGGATCTCCATGCGGGACCTCCCCCTAGAGGTCAGGACCTCTGGTCTTTTACAAAGACCTCCGCCTCAGGCTCTTGAGCGCATTTGATGTGGGTTGGAGTCACATTAAAATGCTGTCCTTTCCTTTGTACTCTTTTCTGCGTTTTGTCACCTCCTTGGACTATTTTAGTCCTTTGCTGTACTTTCTAGCAGTGTACCTTTTGTACCAACACCTTGAACCTGGTCACCTCTTTTTTGTAGTGCTCTTATTCTCCTTTAAATAGAGCACCCAGGGCGACCATTTCCTCCTTGTTCTTCATTTCAACCTCTACTCCTAACTCTTTCGGTTCTGCTGAGCTCTCCAAGCTCCTCTAGTTCGGACCTCCCTAGGTTTGGACCTCCCATTTGTTGGACCTCCCTCCCGGACCTCCTCCCCTCAGTGGACCTCCTCTCTCTTTGCTTTAAGTAAGTTCTTTTGGTTTCTTGGAGTTTCTTTGTTTATTTGGTTTCTTTTGCGAACGTGTAGATCTCAGTTTTTGCTGAAGAGCTCGTGGGTTAAGCCACCTCAACCAAAGCTCTGCTCATCAATAGAGGCAAGTCGTGGAATCCCTTGATCATCTTAATCCCATTTTACAAAAGTATTTTGATTTGTTAAACTTGCATGGCTATTTTTATAGAACTAGTTTGGGCAATAGCTATTCTCCTACTTGACACTATGCCTCCTTGGACACTTGAACTTGACATGTTGACATGATCTCCCTTGGACACCTTAGATTGGGTATTTTAGTTGGTATTGCTTGGTATTACCAACATGGGACCGTAAGATTATGCTTAGCCTTGCTGTAGAACCGTGGGTCTGGGTCTGGTGAATCATGCCTCATCAATTAATAATCTTGACTAATTGAACTATGGAACCGTGGTTGGTGCCACCATTGTGCAACGGTGGCGTAATGCCCCCATTGTGTCTTTAGTGGTGCAAGGCCACCTTGTTAAAATTTGATGCGTCAGGATGGGTGGTCCAAATGGCGAGTTGAACCCAAGATGTTTTCACACTCGGGCAAATGATTGTGCAGTAAAGGGGGTGCCATGTGCACAATGGGATGAGGTTGCCTTGCCTGAGTGGATTAAGGACTTAACTTTGTGTCTGTGGATCCGGATAATCCATGCAACCACAAGGTCATTTTATGGGGATGGCCTGGGCCGAATAATTAGCAATGAGATAGCTGGGAGCTGTTTGGTTGAGCGAGCTGTATCGCACGGCGCAAGAGGGGGCACGAGTCTAGTGGCATTTGCAACCCAACCAGAAGCGGAACCTTAGCGGGCAGCCCCGAGCCAGATCAAAGCTTTGTAAAAGCCTTGCCACGCTCTCTAGATTGCTCACCTTCGGAAGTGAGTAAGGGTCTTTCCAGAACCCGTCCCGCTAGAGAGATCGTGGATTGTGGGTAAAGTTGTACACCTCTGCAGAGCGTAAAATCTATTCGAATAGCCAAGTTCTTGGTTATGGACATCTCCTGGAGAAATGGAGCAAAATGGTAGACTTTTATAAATGTGTCCCTAGGCGCCTCTGCGAGAGGCCGTGGCTTTGCCTCGAAGAGACCTTGGCTGGCTTTAGAGGGGTCATGGTTGGCTCAAGATGAGGTCCAGGGGCTGGGTGTGGAGCTTTGGAGTGGGTGCTCCAGAGAGGTCTTGGGAGAGGTCCTGGTCGTGGGTGCGACCAGACCTCCCCCAAGTGGCTTTGGAGGTGAGCTGGTGCTCACTCTCTCCTTTCAAACAAATGTATTTATGTATTATTGTTTTCATCTTGAGCTTTGCAATCTATACATGTTATTTACTGTCAAAATCGCTTTCTGCAACTAACCATACAGCTCTTTTTGGCAAGCCCTTCATGAATATTACTTGCATTTATCTCCCCACGGCTTCTCGAAAGTACGCTCAAATGTACTCATGGCTTGTGCCCTCTGCTTCAACCAAGAGATCGTGGAGTTCCAGGAGCTCAAAGCTCCAAGAAGAAGAGGTCTTTGGGGCTATGCATGCTAGGGGACGCCCTCCACTGATAGCACGTGGGGCTGATCGGTTGGATCTGCTCGCTTGATTCTTGTGTCTGCTGCAAAGTGCTCTTTTTGTAAGCCCTCGTGGCAAAACTCTTGTAAGAAGCTTGGCCGATTGGCCTTTAACAATATATGCTTTTTATCTATTTGTTTCTTGTAGCTTGTGGTATGGATGTGATCACACCATTGTTTGTCTATGCGAGCTAGCTTGGATTCCTGGGGACTGGCTCAGTGCACAGAGGCCAAGACCTCCAGGAGGTCTTGAAGATCTCCTGGGAGGTCTGGCGGCACTCGACCACCGTGAGGTCTTGATGATCTCCTAGGAGGTCCCGCGGACCTCCTCGAGATGAACCGAAGCAGTACTATCGCCTCCGTGCGGTAGTATGCGGACTCAAAAAATCAGTCGGTTCCATGCTTAATCCGAGGAGGTTGTTGCACTTTGTCAACGGATCAAATCCGTGCGCACTTTGCATATCTTCATAAACCTGGATTGCGATCTGAAATCATCTTTGTCGATTTGGAAGCTACCATCGGTGTAACCATTTACGACCAGCTCTTCCTCATCACCATAAACAAGGAATGCATCTTTAGTCCTTCTCAAGTACTTAAGGATATTCTTGACTGCTATCTAGTGACCTTTACTTGGATTCGACTGATATCTGCTCGTAACATTTAGAGCATACGACACATCTGGTCGTGTACATAGCATGACATACATGATAGATCCAAATAGCTTATCATTATCAAGCTCAAGATTGCTCATGCCATAATATAGATATTTGTACTGGCATTACCACACTAATACAATATTTTGCATGCTCTTTGTTTATTTATAGTTTCATTCTCAGAAATTAATATCAGCAAAGCCTGGTCTCTAAAAAAAATTGCAAAAAAATGCCCTAAGTCTCTACGAGTAGGATCGACAGTGCGATTTAGATCGATAGGCTGTCATGAGTTCGTAGAATCGTAAGACTCTAAGAGTAGGATCGCGATCCTAACTACCTTGGTAGTATGTCATCCACATATAATATCAGAAACACAAGCTTGCTTCCTCTAACCTTCTTGTAAACACAAGGTTCTTCTTCGTTCTTGATGAAGTCAAACCCTTTGACCACTTCATCAAAGCGAATGTTCAAACTATGATATGCTTGCTTAAGGCCATAGATGGATTTATTAAGCTTGCATACCTTTTTAGCAACCTTTGGATCGATAAAACCTTCAGACTGTGTCATATACACATCCTCACTTAGGTTTCCATTTAGGAAAGCCGTTTTGATATCCATTTAGCACCAGCTACCCTTGATCCGGTTGAGTGCCGTTTGCCATGAACGACGGCGGCAACGGCAGCGGCAGCAGCTTGCTCGATGATGTATCCATAGTTATTAATAACGTACCGGTACCGACCGGTACGTACCATACCGTCATCTAAACCGGTACAAAGTAGCCCTACATACCGTACCGGCCTCAATACTGGTCAATACCGGCTATACCGATAGCATTGATAATACCGTCTATCGAACTATGTGTTATATTTGATAGTACTACTATGTATTTAGAATAATACTATAAGTGATATTTGGTGTGCATATAATTAAACAAATATATACTTATAAATATATATACTCGTATTATTATATTAAATTCGAAACGGTACATCGGTATAGATCAGTATCGAAATGTACCATTCTAAGAACCAAATCGGTACGGCTTCGGTACAGTATTGACAAGTATGATTGTATCAATGCTGATGCCAAGATAAGCAACTGCAGCCAGTTGCTCGAGTAATAAGTTCAGTTGTACTACCATGTTCTTTGCTAGGACCAAATCGTAATAAAAGTGTTCCAATTGATTTACTCCAAGTTAGCTAATATTAGTGCTACTGATACGCAATTCGATCTTTGGCATGTTCCAGTTCGTGCTTGAAATATGTCCTCTGCATCTTCAATAAATACGGAGTACTGTTTTGGTAGTACTACTCCATTATTTAACAGCGACACCGTGGGTCAGGTAAGGTGGTGAAATTCAGATTGCAAGGACACGTAGTTGCCAACCTAGATGTTTAAGAATAAGAACGCTTATGGTACAGGTATGAAGCTTTTGTATCAGGCATTGAAGGATGAGAAGTTACATACATGCATACCCGTATGCAGTTTTTGTTTCAGGAAGCAAACGATAATAATCTGCGATGAAGCAGAAAAGTAAAAGGGCTTGCGAATAGCCTGTGCCGGGTGTCGGACATCGCATCGCCGTCCGGCGAACCGCCAAGCCTATCCGGCGGCGGCGCCCCGCCCGTGTCAGCACAGTAGTTGCTAGGCCTCTCTTACGGTTCCTGCTGGGCTGTCGTCACTCGACGAAGAGAAGCCACAAAGCATCGGTAATTGTGGTCGGCCGGGACTCCATTCAGCTCCTATGGGTTGGGCCCAAGAATAAGAATTGCAACTGACATTTTGTCAGTCACCAATCAATCCGGTCGGAATTGGCCGTGTGTGTTGACGTCTAAGGTCTTGTACAGCGATCTTATATCAATTATCTGTAATCTTGGATTTAAATTGACGTGGATAAAAAAAAATAAAGAGAGAAAAATATGCTGTCTATAATCCTGTAGCCGACTGTAGCATTAAAACTAAGAAAAATATTAAAATATTGTGTGTTGTCTACAATCCTATAGCCGACTGTATCACTACAACCCATTGCATGAGCTGTCTTTACTACTGCCTACATATGATATAGAGAGTTGTGATAGACAGCAGCCGTCTGTACTATTGTACATACCCTAAAGGTATCTCCAATAGTTAGTCTTTTAAGTTTCCAAGCCATTCAATGGCAGAATCCATGGCGTAATATTGGTGCAAGGAAAAAAAAAACTATTTCAGTATGACCCCTATGAAAGAAGGAGGAATGAGAACTAAATTCCATGAGCCTAACTGAAACGACTGGCAAATTTAGAATCAAGTTCAACAACAGTATTTCTTCAATAAAAAAACCACGAACGAATGTTCCTCGCAGGCACTTCTCACAAGCTTAGAACAATATTCTTTAGCCTAACTGAAAAGGACATGCGACTTTAACCAGAATAACTAAGGAAGAGAAATGAGCTAAATTCCAACAAACCAAAGTGAAACAATCAACATCAACAACATAATGGATGACCAAACAAAAACAGCAGCACAGTCTAGTATTTCAAAGATCTTTTGAGAGGTTTTTAACACAAGACAAGTCATAAGTGAAGTGACTATTTTTTTCTATGTGCTCCATTATTATCGCAGCAAAAAATAGTAACCAACAATCATCATGAGAAAAGCAGTCATTGCTATTTGCTCAGTCAGCACACAGCATGAAGGAAAAAAACTCGTTGGAATACGCCAAATGGACATGCATGACGTAAAATCAGCAGTGCATAATGCTGGCAGGTGAAAGTAACATACAGGACTTCAAGGACAAATAGACATGTTGCCAGCCTTTGCCACAGTTTTCTTGAAAGAATAATCTATGACAAATCATACTGAAACTACAGAAAAAATTCTATGGGATTTCATACAGCTAGTTAAAGATTTTCTATGGTATCATGGAACCATGGCTTAATGCCAAATTATACAAAAAGTAATAAATTGGATTGTTACATACAACAAAATCATTCCACTGTATTAAAAAACATTGCTAAAGACAGCTCCAAAAGTAAAACACAGTATTTCTCAATTCACTATTCTTTTTTTTGAAAAAAAAAATCTAAAACTGTTCCCATAGTCATTAAGGTGGTAAGACGAGGCGACCCACCCCTCTCACACCTTTTAAGCAGTAAGACGCAAGACGTGGCGACGCCTTACACATCCGAAGGCGAAGGCTGCAGGACACCAAGGAGCAACATTTGATAGCATCCAGTAAGACGTTGGGCACCTAAGTAATTGAATTAATAGGAAACAGAGAGATACTGAAGGACTAATCAGCAAAAGACCTCCAATACACACGATGACATGACACACCCACCCACTACTAAATCTAAATGGGTCATACTCACTCTCATTCCCGAAAAAGCACTCCTTTTCTCTGCTCCATTGGTTCCTCCTTCCCTTCTCCCATGCTCAGATCAGATCAGATCTCTCTCCTCCTCCTCTCGTTCTCTCGAGACCCGCCTCCTCCTTCCCCATCGAGCAATAGATCTAGCCATAGCCGTCTGTCGCGATGGTGGCGGCCAACGCCTCCATCGTCATGCGTGAGGCCCTCATGGTAACACACTATCTCCCTCCTCTCCAAGATGATCTTTCAGATCTGGTTCGTCGGGCCTCCCCTGCTCCCCCCTCTTGCCCGGCTCCGGCTCCCCGACGTTGTCCTGAGCTCTCTCCCACCCGGATCCTCTGCTCGCGGCGTTGTCTGAGTTGTCCCGAGGTCTCTCCCGCCCGGATCCGGCGCACGGGGCCTCCTCTGCTCCACCTCGCGCTCGGATCTGGCTCTCCAACGCCACACGAGCGACGGGCGACGGCAAGACGGGGGCGACGCCTTGACCCACGGCAACATCTTACCGCTTAGGCGACACCTAAGCGATGCCTTAATAACCATGCTGATTTCAAGTACTAATCATTTTCTTTAGGGCACCAAGCCCCAATAATTTTCTTTGCCCTGTTTATGCTTTAGTGAAGATAAAAAATTTTGTAACCAAAACAACAATGTTAAAAAGAAACGGATGTAAACATCAGTAATGGGAATGGACTATACAACTCTTTTCACAATGTTAGCTAACATCCTCTCTTACATCTGCTGGTATGTACGATTCTAACATTACCTACGATGGATGTGTTGATTTAATCTGAACTACGAGTACAGGATAAGTAAACTTCCTTGTCCTCTCTGAGCTATCTTTGAACATCTAGGCAATCCGCATACACCTTGCTAGCTCCACGTGGCCCACGAGTGTAGAAGTGTACCTGAAAATGAATTGGACTTCTCAGGTGATTGAACCAATGGTTCTACACATCGATATAAGAAAAATTTATTGTTAGGTGCTACCCAAATTCCCTGTTTACTAATAGTAACTATGATCCAAGTACGTGAAAATGGCAATTCCCTGATGTTATCATATCTTAACCCAGCTTGGATCAGGAGTATTTGTTTATTACCCTAGGAAATCTATTGATCATGGCTAGAAACTTTTTTTGCCGCACATGTCGGATTTGCCAATCTCTCATACGACCACCCTTCCAAAGACCAAACAAGAATATTATTTTTTGGGTGAAGTTCATTCCTCTAGGGTTATTAGTTCTCCTCAACCCTGAGTAAAAAGAACAGCAGAAAATAGAAATTTTGATTTTGTAAGGAAATTGTACTGCATATATTTTAAATATTGAGTGTTGAATTGTGATGATTTGTCATTACGCATGGAAAAGTACATTACCATTGGTGCAATTTTCTCCCTTTCTTTCAAGAGTATCGTGGAACACGGCGTTGGAGGACTCGCGTTGGAGCATGTGTATAATTGTTGTATGTGCTCACCTAGTTATGTTTGGTCAAGGAGATGGTTAAACAGTGATCCATCTTGAGCAAAAAGGATTTCAATTTAGGTACAACCTCAGAGAATTCTCATACCAATAACTAGGTGCAAGCATGTAAAAGATTATACCATCTGTTACAATTTTGTCCTTTTACCTCCTAAAAAGATGGAATTTTCGATATGAAATGTTATATTGAGGTAGACTAAATTGATAAAAAAAACATTCACCATTTTTCAGAATGTTTTGTGCTGATTTGGTACACTTAGCTGTTTGTTTGCACCAGATTTGCACATCAAGTAAAAACAAGCCTTTTTTTATAGTAATTTAACTCAAGGTTCATGTGAAAGGAAACAAGCAAAGAAAAAAAAAGTAGCACTTTGGGTCGGTTATTTGTGGTTTTTCTAAAATTTGATTATACCACTTATAGTTCTGTAAGCATACAACCGTCCACTTATAATTGTTATTTGAGTATACTCAACCAGATAAAGAGATATCATTATACGATTTAAATAGTATATAAGAAGTAGAACTCTGTACTCCCAGTACTTCAAATAGGGACGCCAGGCACTCGCTCCACAAAACCTGCGCTTAAGTGCGACCATTTTGGAGGTGGTTTTTGTCCAAACAGAAGAAACGGAAACAACTGTCGTCATATTCGCTTAATTAATTCTCATGTGGTAGACCACCACTAGACTTTACACCCGACCGTCAAATCTTATCCTAGCTGCGCCGTACCGGATAGAAACCGCGGGTCATCAAATCTTTCGCTTTACGTTTCGGGTTTGCTTGTGGGAGCAAATCGTGTTTCATGCGACGCAAGCCCACAAACTTTTGCATGCGCGATTAAGTTTTTCTGCCTGCTTTTGTGCGTGAATACTAGAGGAAAGCTAACGAAGTATGATTATTCCGTAGAGAATAAAATGTGCGAGATTATAGCGATGTCCATTGTAGCGGGAGTATTTTTTTAAAGAACATTGGAGTTGGAAGTTTGAGCAACTAAAGCGTTAATATCAAGAATTTAATCCTCGCAAAAAAAATATCGAGACTTTAAAGATGGAATATGCTCTGTGTATGAATGGTTTTTCACCTAATTTTAATGAAAAGTCACTGACATATAGGACCATGTGAATTGCAATTGTGCTTAGTATAGAAGCCCACTAAGTTAATTTTGATGTTTAGGGATGAAGATATTTCGTTAGGAAGCTCAATTACAAATTTCTCAAAAAATAAAAATAAAAATAAAGTTGATTAGTGCCACGCATTTTAGAATCTTTTTTTATTTTGGCCCCCCGACGCTACTCAATTACAGAAATAACCCCTGTCCCGTTTTATTTGCAAATCTAGCCCCTCTATTTTCTTATGCGCTCCCCCGAGCTGAAGGCGGCGCCAATAATCTCGGCGGGAATGGACGGCATCAGGATCGAGGACCTTCGCGCCAGCACCATGGAAGGGTCTTTCGCTCGGGGATCATGAAGAGAGGCGGCAAGCAACATGCAAGGCAAGGATTTTTTCGCTCGGGGAGCGTGGTAAGAGGAGGAGGGAGGGGGGGGGGGCTAGATGTGCAAATAAAACGGGATGAGGGTTATTTCTGCAATTGAGTGGCGTCGGGGGCCAAAATAAAAAAGATTCCGCATTTTAGGTTGGAAGAAGTCTATTTTACCCCCCTCAAGTATCGCTATTCGAACACCTAACCCCCTGAACTAAAAAACCGGACCTTTGACACCCCGAAGTTACAAAACCGGATAACTTAACTCCTGATGCTGTTTTGATTGGTGGTATTGCTTACGTGGCACTTGGTTCAGCTGATTTCGCCACCGCGACGATTACCCGGCTATGACGTGGCAATGACCCAAAGAGAAGGAAACATAGCACTGAAAAAGGGAGGCGGCTGAGCTCAAGTGGCAGACGCGGCGCCTGCAGGGGAGGCGCAGACGGCGGCCGGCGACCTAGAAAATGGGTTCCTGAGGGGAAGGCGAGCTAGGGGTCTTGGTGTCTCGGGCGGCAGTGCACGGGTGACGAGGATTAAAATATATATGTATTACTTTAATACATAATAAAAGACTATATTTCTTCATGGTCGTAACCCCTAAGGCTAATGACCACTGTGGTCGTAAGGATTCCAAAGGTTACATAATGGGTACCCTGGTTGGATGAGATCCTGTACCCAGTCCCCGACTAGATGACTACTCGTAGGAGCAATGAACTGGCATCCGGATCCAAATCCGAATATATTCCCTACCGTGTGATGAATGGAACACATGGTATATTTGTTCCATACCATGCAACATTTCATGGTCCTAAGACACTGACAACAACGCCCTTACGATTGAGTGTCTCACAGACACACAACCACCGAACGGTTGGTACTTTATCAACCGCTACCTCGCTCTGACTAGTCGCGGTATTTCCAACAGACGCCTCTTCAGGGAGTAACTGCCACCTCTTCGACGGTTACTTAAAGATGGAACGCAGATGTGAAGGGGGGGGGATTGAAGCACAGTAATCGGCATTAGATTCATGTTTCAAGTCTAATTTCACAATACATCAAGCATTAGGCTCAGTGTAATTAGGACTAGTCTACTGCCTTGTCAAGAGCATCCCTTGCCAGTTTATAGCAATAAAAGAGCAGTCTCATTCTCTCCTACGAACTCTTTATCATTTTTCTCTATTTATTTCGTAAGAACGGCGACTTGATCGTCGACAGCTGGCGTTGTCTGTGGGGAAGAAGGCGTTGAGTTCTTGAAGATTACTTCGCTTAAGATTTCCTCATCCACTTCTTTCGCTCCAACATCGCTCATGCGAACATGGCAGGGACTTGGGATGAGGAAAACTGGTTCAACCTGGCGGACTACTCTAACCTCGACATAGACGCATGCATCCGTGACATGGAAGAAAATGAGATATCATCATCCTCCTCCTGTTCCGCCAGCTCTCCAGTCGCAGAGATTAACAAAATCGACAGGATAGATGAGGATACACCGCCACCAACAATGGTGCTCTCAGAGGAACCGCTCATTATGACCAGTTCGGAACGTCCGAACACCTCTGCAAGCCTGGTCGATCTGACTGGTAGAGACGGCAATGGGAGCCCAACGCTGCAATCAAAGGGTCCATGTACTCTCAATATTGTCATGTGCGACCAGTATTCGCCAACGGCTTCTACGTATTCCGGGGGCTAAGCGACATCTGGTAAGGGTATCAATAAAGTTATCACCGATCGTAGGCCAAGTGGGCATGGTGAAACTTAGCATACGATCGGCAGTCCGCCGGATTAGGTTAAGTCCACCACAAAGCCCACCAGAGGCGGTAATCTTTGACTGCTCCCTGTCGTGGAGGCTTCTTGCGGAAGCACTGGAAGGCTCCCCCTTAGCTACGATGGGAGTTCCTCGGAAGGTCACTGTTAGCACCATGAAGTTAACACAATTAGAGATACCAATCCGGATGCCATGCACGATCCTCCACGGGTTAGCTCACCACCACCTTTTGGTGGAGATGGTACGAGCGCTCAAGTACCAACTACCGGAGGCAACCGAGTTGATGGACATGCATCAGTTAATTCACCTGTTCCTACCCCATCGCAAGTAAGGAATCAGGCAGGGCCAATCGGAAGGTCGAGGGAAAACTCGACTCATCGGACACCCACTGCAAGCGAAAATCTGCCACGACGTTCGATAACGATACAAAACCTGCAACGAGTCCGGGATATCTTGAATAATCCAGACCCTACTTTAGCAGGAACACCAGGTTATGTTCAGCTTGCAGATCAGGTGTCGGAGATCCTCCAACAAACCATGCAGCGTATAGAAATGTACTAGGAGCAGAGGAATTCAAAAAGTCACATGATGACCTCGTCCCAGCACTCCTCTCTCAGTAGAGGACAAAATGGTCGAACAGAGGATCGATCAACGCCAAGACCGCCTCGTAGGTTCCGACTAGGGAATCACGAGGGAAGACGGCTCTTCATAGTAGCCACTCCTCCTCCTCGTCAAGAGGAACGACCACTTGATTCAGGCGATCTTACGCATCATCTGAATCAGGTAGGTGGACAAAGACGTTATCATAACATCCACGACTGGTTTGGAACACCGGATCCTAGATATGTAAATCTAAGGAGCCAATCTTCGACTGACTATAATCCGGCTCCTTTTCGGAGAAGGCACCACGACTCCATTACAGACTGCCGAGCATTTTCGGCAGGTCTCCAAACTGTTCGTTGGTCGAACAGGTTTCGACCATCCAACATAGAGAAGTTCAATGGCACTCAGAACCCATTAGAATTTCTTCAAATTTATTCTATCGCCATCAAGACCGCTGGTGGTAATGATAACATGATGGCAAATTATTTGCCCATGGTCCTTGAAGGGTTTGCTCGGTCATGGTTACTTAACCTCCCGGTCAGATCTATCTATACTTGGGAGCAGCTCTACGATACTCTGATTGTCAACTTTCAAGGGACGTACGATCGCCCCGGAAAGGAGGATGATATTCATCGGATGAAGCAGAAAACCAATGAAACTCTTCGACAGTATATTAAGAGATTCAGTCAGGTTTGAAATTCCATCCCAAAGATCGCAGAATCTTTTGTCATCCAGGCTTTCAAAGCAGGGCTGAGGAATCGTCGGTTTACAGAGGATATTGCGATAAATCCTCCACGAACAACCGTCGAACTTTCTGACATGACAGACAAGTACGCGGCCACTAGTGAAGCGGTCGAATGGTATGAAGCTATCGATCGAAAAGACAAAAATCCCAAGTCGGGTCTGGAGAAGCAAGATAAGAAAAGCAATAAGTCTCTCAAGAACAAGAAGAATCGCAAGCCCGACAACAAGGAAGTCTTCATGATTCCAGAGAAGTTTACCAAGGGTAAAAAAGATTTCATTGGTCGAAACAAAGCTAAAACTTCGACCAGTGACTTCAAGAAAACTAAGAAGTGGCGTCCACTTCACAAGGCAGCAAGGCATGGTCTGCGCACCTGTCAGGCCTAGCAAAGTAAACTGGAGGATTACTACTCAGGTAAAGGACCCTTCCCCTCCATAACAGAACTTGGAGAACCAAGCTCCAAGAAGGACAAAGATGGCGATGAAGAGATGGACTACTAGGAGCCACAACATACGGTGGATATGATCTTCAGAGGATCCTCCTCATACGATTCGAGACATCATCTGAAGGTCGTGGAGCGGGAGGTCAATCTTGCTGAGTCTCCGATCACCATCAAGCCATCCAGGTGGTCGAAAACTGTAATCTCCTTCAGCAAAGAAGACTGCCCATCCCGTCAACTCGACTGGGTAGGTTTCCTATCGTAGTTGAACCTACTATTAACAATTGTAAAGCTAATCGAGTCTTGATAGATGGAAGTAGTTCTTTAAATATTTTATTTGCAGGGGCATTGGAAGAGATGCAGATCCCCAGGTTCAAGGTAAAACCTGTGAAATATGCATTTCACGACATAGTTCTGGCTCTACTGCTAAACCGATAGGACAGCTGTCCCTACCGATTACGTTCGGAAGACCCGACAACTTTCGAACAGAGAAAATTCCATTCGATGTGGTAGATTTCGAAATCGCGTACAATGGAATCCTCGGTCGTTCGGCTCTAGCGAAATTCCTGATAGCCACACACTACGATTATCAGAATCTAAAGATGCTAGGATCGAAAGGTGTCATCACGGTTTGAGGAGACCGAAAAATGGCTTATGCATGTGATTGGAAGTCCTTAGAACTGGTCGATGAGCTTTTGACTAGGGAAAATAATCTGCCTACCATGCAGGTCAAGCACTCGAGACCAAAGATGGCGCCAAAGCCTTCCGGCCAGACCAAGGAGGTACCACTCGGCATAAACACTCCTTTGGAAAGCGCCAACACTCCGTCTGGGTCAAGAAACGCTAATGTGTATACCCAAAAGGTACTGGTCCGGGCAGGACTCGACCTCAAATAGGAAGAGTCGCTCATCTCCTTTCTCTCAGCAAATCAGGACATATTCACTTGGCAGGCATCTGACATGCCTAGAGTCCCCAGGGAGGTGATCGAGCACAGGCTAGCTCTCCAGCTTGACAAAAAACCGATCAAGCAGAAGCTAAGGCGTTTTGCACCTGATCGAAAGGAGGCAATCCAGTCGGAGATCAAAGCCCCTCAAGGCTGTGTTTATTCGTGAAGTCGACCACCCAGAGTGGCTTGCCAATCCTGTAATGGTTAGAAAAAGTAATGGGAAATGATGAATGTGTATTGACTACACAGATCTTAATAAAACTTGTCCAAAGGATGACTTTTCCCTTCCACGCATTGATCAACTTGTAGACTCTACCTTCGGGTGTGAGTTGTTAAGTTTTTTAGATGCATACTCAGGATACCACCAGATTAATATGAGTAAAGACGATGAAAAGAAAACTTCCTTCATCACTCCATATGGCACTTACTACTATATTAAGATGCCATTTGGTCTAAAAATACTAGTGCGACTTTCCAAAGGTTGATGCAGAAAACCTTTAATCCTCAAATAGGTCAAAATTTAGAAGCATATGTTGATGACTTGGTTGTAAAAAGCATCAACACTGGCGACCATATTTCCGACCTACACGAGACTTTCAATAACTTAAGACGGCATAACCTTAAGTTAAATCTAGAGAAGTGTGTTTTCGGAGTTTCTTTAGGAAAGCTTCTTAGGTTCCTAGTTTTGGCTGGAGGAATTGAAGCAAACCCAGCAAACATTTTGGCTATCGACCAAATGCGCCCTCCGATAACAAAGAAGGAAATCCAAAAACTAATCGACTATATGGCAGCGCTAAGTCGTCTCATAGCACGGTTAGGTGAAAAATGACTCCCTTTTTTCAAACTCCTTCGGAAACACGAAAGTTTCGAGTGGACTAAAGAGGCAGACGATGCCTTTGAAGAACTTAAGAAGTACCTTACGAGTACCCCAATCTTAGAGAGAGTCTCTCTAAGATTGGGGGAAACGTTGCTGATTTATGTTGCTGCAATGCCACAAACAGTTAGTGGTGTACTGGTTGTTGAACGTGAAAATATCCAACGACCGGTACATTACGTAAGCGAAGTCTTACATGGACCAAAGGAACGATAACCACAGGTAGAAAAGCTGCTCTATGGTCAACTTGGGGACTACACCAGCCCGTGCACCAGCTCCAGGACAAGGGCGTGGTGCCCCTCAGACTCCAAGGACTCCGCAAACCTTTAGGAGAGGACGTGTTAACCACGTGACTACAGAGGAAGCCTAGGAAGCACCAGATGTAGTTCTGGGTAAGTTCCTTGTTAATTCAATACCTGCATCAGCATTATTTGACTCTGGAGCTTCGCATTCTTTTATCTCGAAGAATTTTGCTAAAAAATATTACTGGGATGTTTTTGAACTTAAGAACCCTATGGTAGTCCAAACACCTGGAAAGGAAATGAGGACTAATATAGTATGCCCGGGAGTGGCTATAGATATAAATGGGGTTAGGTTCCTAGCGAACCTTATCTTATTAGATTCCAGAGGCATTAATGTAATCCTTGGAATGGATTGGTTAACCAATTTTAAGGGACAGATTGATTGTGCCAACAGAGCCATCACCCTTACCAATGCCAAAGGCATTCGAGTGGAGTTTGTGTCCAATAAACCATCAAAGAAAAGTTGTGTTTTAAATCGCCTGAAGGGCATACCTTTGGAAAGTGTGCCAATAGTGCGGGAATACCCGGATGTATTTTCTGATGAACTATTTGGAATGCCACCAGACCGAGAGATTGAGTTCATCATTGACTTGGTACCTGGTACAGCTCCTATATCTAAGAGACCTTACCGGCTTCCAGCAAATGAGCTAGCTGAGATGAAGAAGCAGATTGAAGAGTTGCTTGAAAAATGTTATATTCGACCCTGTTCATCACCATGGGGAGCACCTATAATCTTTGTGAAGAAGAAGGATGACAACTTAAGGATGTGTGTGGATTATAGGGCCTTGAATGAAGTCACAATTAAGAACAAGTATCCTTTGCCGCGAATTGATGACTTGTTTGATCAGTTAGAGGGAGCAAGTGTCTTCTCCAAGATTGATCTATGCTCTAGATATCATCAGCTGAAGATAAGACCATCGGATATCCCAAATACAACATTCACCACTCGTCATGGTCTTTATGAATGTACTGTGATGTCATTTGGTCTAACAAATGCACCAGCATACTTCATGAACCTAATGAACAAGGTGTTTATGGAATACCTGGATAAGTTTGTAGTGGTATTCATAGATGACATTCTTATTTACTCTAAAAATAAGAATGAGCATGAGGAACATCTGAGGTTAGTTCTGGACAAACTCAGAGAGCATCAGTTGTATGCTAAATTCAGTAAGTGTGAGTTTTCGTTAAAGGAAGTTGCTTTCTTAGGGCATGTAATTTCTGCTGGAGGAGTAGCAGTGGATCCAGGAAAAGTTAGGGATGTTCTTAACTGGAGACAACTTAAGTCAGTTCTAGAAATCAGAAGTTTTCTTGGTTTAGCTGGTTATTATCGTCGTTTTATTGAAGGCTTTTCGAAGATTGCAAAACCTCTCACCGAATTGCTCAAGAAAGAAAAGAAGTTTGAATGGACCTTTGCTTGTGAGCAGAGTTTTCAAGAGATGAAGAAGAGGTTAACTACTGCACCAGTGCTGATTCTGCCCAACATCTGGAAAGACCTTGAGATATTCTGTGATGCATCGAAACAAGGTCTTGGCTGTGTGTTAATGCAGAAAGGCAAGGTTATGGCCTATGCTTCAAGACAATTGCGTCCTCATGAGCAGAACTATCCAACCCATGATTTAGAGTTAGTCGCAGTGGTGCATGCTCTAAAGATTTGGAGGCATTACCTGATCGGTAATCGTTGTGAAATATATACTGACCACAAGTCTCAAGTGCATTTTCACTCAGTTAGATCTCAATTTAAGGCAAAGAAGATGGTTAGAGTTAATCAAGGATTATGATGTTGGAATACACTATCATCTAGGCAAAGCTAATGTAGTAGCTGATGCTTTGAGTAGGAAAAACAATTGCAATATTATGTTGATAAATGAAAGTCATCTTGCTCTGTGCGAGGAATTTCAACGACTCAACCTGGAATTAGTTGAGGAGGGTTGTGTGAACACTGTTGAGGTCCAACCAACTCTGGAAGATCAGATCATGGAGGCTCAGAAGGAAGACCCAGATGTCAAGGAAATCAAAGTTAAAATGAGAAAAGGCAAAGCACCTAGATTTTTAGAAGATGAGAGAGGTATTGTTTGGTTTGGAAAAAGAATATTTGTACCAAGTCATAAGGAAATCAAAAACTTGATTCTTAAGGAAGCCCATGAATCTACATATTCGATTCATCCTGGAAGCTCGAAGATGTACAAAGATCTTCGCGAGAGATATTGGTGGTCAAGCATGAGAAGAGAAATTGCTGAGTATGTATCATTTTGTGATGTGTGTCAGCGGATTAAAGCTGAACATCAAATGCCTACTGGATTTCTTCAACATCTAAAGGTACCTGAATGGAAATGGGAAGAAATTGGAATGGATTTTATCACTGGTCTGCCAAGAACAAAATCTGGGTATGATTCGATCTGGGTTATTGTGGATCGGTTATCAAAGGTTGCACATTTTATTCCAGTGAAGACTACCTACTCGGGAGACCGACTCGCAGAGTTGTATATGACCAGAATAGTATGTCTGCATAGGGTACCTAAGAAGATTGTATCAGATCGAGGATCTCAGTTCACTTCCAGATTTTGGCAAAAACTACAGGGAATTTTGGGCACCAACTTGAACTTCATCTGACTTACCATCCGCATACGCACGCATGCAGATCGAGAGGGTTAATCAAATTCTTGAAGATATGTTAAGAGCTTGTGCTTTAACCAATAGTAAAAGTTGGGATGTAAGTTTGTCAGATGCGAATTTTCAGATAACAACAAATTTATCACCAAGTTTACAAATGTTGCCTTTTGAAGCACTCTATGGAAGGAAGTACATAACTCCTTTGTATTGGAATGAAACCGGAGAGCGACTAGTGTTCAGGCCAGATGTTCTCAAGGAGGCCGAAGAACAGGTACGGAGGATTCGCCAAAATTTGAAAACAGCTCAAACCAGGCAGAAGAGTTATGCTGATAACCGCTGGTGAGATCTAGCTTTTGCACCGAGAGATTATGTGTATCTGAAGGTTTCACCTCTGAAGGGAATGCATCGTTTCAGAGTGAGTGGTAAACTTGCAACGAGATACATTGGACCTTTTCTAATGCTAGTCAGAAGAGAAGTCGCTTACAAGTTAAAGCTTCCACCTCAGTTATCAGATGTGCATGATGTCTTTCACGTGTGTTAGTTGAAGAAATGCCTCAGAGTTCCGGAAGAACAGATGCCTCTAGAGGAAGTCGAGTTGAAGGATGATTTCACCTATCAGGAGTACCCTGTCAGAATTCTCGAAGAAGCAGAACGTCAGACTAGAAGCAAGACTATCAAATTCTGCAATGTACAGTGGAGCAATCATTCAGAGAAAGAAGCAACATGGGAACGCGAAGAAGATTTAAGAGCAGAATACCCCAACCTTTTTCCCAGTGCATCAGAATCTCGGGGTCGAGATTCCTTCTAAGGGGGGTAGGTTTGTAACATACCAAAAATTCGCTTTCTTTAAAATTTAATTTCAAATTAATTATTTAAAATTATCTGGATTTTATTTGGATCTTATTTGTATTTTATGTGTAATACTGGAAGGAAATCTCAAATTCCAAAACTCCATTTCCAATTTCAAATTCCTTATTCCAAAAATCCAAATTCAAATTCAAATCTCCTGAAAAATATTCGTTCCAATCTCTTGGTCCAATTTACATATTTTTGCCCTTCTCTGTCACCCATCAATTCTCTACTCCCGTGAAAGCTCACTTAACCTCCAAAGTCTATGCATGCATGCGCCGCCAGTATGACTTTTGGTTTCTATTGATTGTATTCCCCCTTCTATTCTTTTATACATTATTTCTTTCTCTCTCTCCCAACAGTTTTCTTCCTCCCGAGAGCATTCTTTCCATTCTCTTTCTTACCGAGCTACCTCCATCTGCCTCCATGGTCGGACCACCACCTTGGCTACCACCTCCAGCCACCGCCATCGGCAGCACCGCCCATCCACCACTCCACCGTGCCACCCTCCCTTCCCCTCTCCCATTCCCCCACGCCTTGTAACCGAACCGGTTGAGCTTCAAATTGCCATTAATGGCTGCCACTTCCTCCTCTCTCATTTCTTCCCATTCAAAGCTTTAAATTCGATTCGTTTGAAAGGAAACGGCTGCATTAACCCCTCCCATGATGCCATGCCTTCATTGTGCAGCCCATCAGTGCACCCACTGAGTTTCATTCGTTTCCAAACCGAACTGTCGCCGGTGCTTCTTTGTCTACCGATGATTCGGCTCCCGGTTGAAGCTACATATGGGCATGCTATATCTTCATCGATCCTTTGCACTCTCCAAGTTTTAGAATCACCAGTGTCACCTCTATCTTCTTTCTTGTCTTTCACCTTTGCTGACCAATGCTGTCGTGCTTGGCCGGTCACCACCCAGCCGAGCTCCACCTAGCCTAGTCATCGCCGATCTCGCCAGCCACGCCGTCGGCCAGCCCTCTGCCACCTTGTAATGCCATCGCCATGAGCTTCTTCATTCGGCTGCATGCTGTTTTGTTTCTATTCTCATAGCATAGAAGATGAACAGTGCCATGCAACTAGTTATTCATGCTGGTGCTTTGTACATGAGTCTTATTTTTGAGAATTTATTTTCTAGAATTTCATTCGTTCTCATACGAACTCCAAATCCAATAATTCTTTCTCCTAAATTCATCTAAATTCATTCTCTACTTCCAGTATTTATTTTGTAATTTTTGGATTTTATTTTATTTTCTGTATTTATTTGGTCCGTTGTGCGCGTGTAGATTCCGACGTCGCCGACACAAGTTTGGATCAACAGGAAGCACTTACCTCCAACGTCACCAAAGGTGAGTCTCCTTTGACCACTTTGAACCTATGTACAAACTCTGCAGAGTGTTAAAAACTATTCGAATAGCTGTGCCCATGGTCAAGGGCGGGCAAGAGGGTTCGGATTCAGAAATCTGGTCCCGACATCATGTTTCAAGTCTGATTCCACAATACAGCAAGCATTACGCTCAGTGTAATTAGGATTAGTCTACTGCCTTGTCGAGGGCATCCCCCTGTAATAGCTAGTTCATAGCAATAAAAGAGAAGTTTCATTCTCTCCCAAGAACTCTTTGCTATTTTCCTCTATTTGTTTTGTATGATCAGCGACTTGATCGTCGACAACGGGCGTGAGCTCATGACAGTCGGAAACAAGGAAGGAGGAGGGTGATAGCACCAGAGAGGCGGAGGGAGAGGGGAGAAAGGACGTGCACATGAGCATCAAGGGAGCGAGTGGAACTCACCAGTGCTAGTGGTGGTGATGGAGGTGCGCCGAGGCAAGCCGGCGACGTGAGACTGAGGCGACACGACAATGTTCGAAGGTGGCGGTGACCTGGGGTGAAGTGGAACTCAAATTGAAGGTTGGAGAAGGACGAGGAAGGTGTAGGGATACTCCCATGGGGAGGAATTGAAAGGGAGCTCACCGGATGGAGTAATGGCGACGGTGGTGGCCAGAACAGGGAAGATGACCATGGCGCGAGCTCCCATGGACGAAAACTAAAATTGGTTGGGGGTTTTGATCGTGATGTTTGGGAACACGTCATGACGCTTGGATTGGACTGGTATGGCACGAACAGTCTACGACCTGTCGGAGTCGCCGCGCTGGCTCGTCAGCAAGAGAGGGATGAAGGAGGCCGGGTCGTGCTCCAGATGCTCAGGGGCTGCGACGACGTCTCAGCCGAGATGGCGCTTCTCGTCGAGGGGCTAGGGACCGACGGCGGAACAGCCATCGAGGAGTACATTGTCGGCCCAGCGGCCAATGACAATCAGGACAACGAGGCCAAGTTGACGCTCTACGGGCCGAAGCATGGGATGCTGTGGGTGGCCCAGCCGGTGGCGCTGGGCGGGCAGGGCAGCATGCTCAACCACTTCAAGGAACCCGTCATCGCCGTCCTCGGCAGTCTTCATGACATGAAGCCCCCCGCCGACTTCATGACCGACAGCATGCGCGTTGGCAGCACGCTCTTCCCCAACCTTGGCAGCATGCTTAGCGTCCACGACAGGCCGCCCATTGAACTGGGATTTTGTGCCAAAGAACTCATAAAAACCCCCTGCCAGCTCACCTAGTTGACATGGTGGCTGACCTGATGAAACCAGGCCGAACAAACGCCATGCGCACAACACCACTGCACAAAACAGCCTCAGGGGGTAAGTTGGCCGGTTTTACAACTCTAGGGTGTCAAAGATCCGGTCTTTTAGTTCAGGGGGTTAGGTGTGTGCATATCGATACTTGAGGGGGTAAAATAGACTTCTTGCTTTTAGGTTTAATGCCCCCAAGCCCTTTGCATTAGGTAGAAGATCAACATAATAGTAGACATCAGTGTCACTGCGCAGTTTTTTTCTTCTGTTTGTAGCATATTTCATTTTACCCGTCTCATTTTACGGGAAATTTTATAACAAAAATGAACTTTAACCTAGTTGTAAAATTGGTATGAATTCCCATTCTAGTCTACACGTAACTGGTTCTAGTATAGTTTGGCGCGGCGAACCTTAAATTACAGTAAATTCTAATTTCGACAATCTATATATGAAAGTTGACCATCTATTGATGAGCTCTACAACTTTGTAATGTGATTATAAAAATGTGAAGAAAAAAAACAGCAACTTGCTGATTCCCCTGAAGTCTTCCAAAAAAATTACCAATTTCTGACCGATCTGATTCGATAGAATAGAATGTTCGGCCAAAAACCTGTAGGAACGTGCTAGAGTAGAAAGGGATGGCAATGGACCAACTGCTTCAGGATCCGGATCCCATACCACCATTTTCTTTAAAGAGATGATCCGAAATCAAGTTTTCTTAAAAACATTGAACAAAAAATAAGCTGCAGGTAGCATAAAAGTATATGACTGTATTTGCAGCATTAGCAAGAACGTTCTTAGGCTACCTTCTAGATAATGTTGATGCCACAAAAGCGAACTTAATTGTGCTAATGGCAACGACCAAAAACAAGTTGGAGACAGCATCAACAAGAAATACTGTTTGCCAAGCCATTCAATGGCAGAATTCATGGCGTAATATTGGTGTAAGGAAAAAAATCTATTTCAGTATGACCCCTATGAAAGAACGAAGAATGAGAACCAAATTCCATGAGACTTACTGAAATGACTGGCAAATTTAGAATCAAGTTCAACAACAGTATTTCTCCAATGAAAAAACCACGAACGAGTGTTCCTCGCAGGCACTTCTCACAAGCTTAGAACAATATTGTTTAGCCTAACTAGAAAGGACATACGAGTTTAACAAGAGATCATAGATCGTTACCACTAGACGCGTAGTGCAGTGAAAGAAGAGTTGGAGCAGCCTGGTTGAACGAAGAGCACGTCGAGGTAGTGGTCGTAGTAGATCTCCCACAGTAGTTGATCATCTAGCGTAGTTGTTCGTCCTCGTCCAGAAACCAATCGAGTTCCTCGCTAAGGTCATGGATCGTCCTCAAGCGCAACAGCAACCGCAATAGTGCCTTTACAGTATCCACACGTCAAGAAAAGGAACAGCGCACACCGGTGTGCTAGCACCATTCGCACGGGAAGGCTCTCTCAAGAAGATGTTAGCTAGGGATTCGGTGGAACAAATCACGTGTCTCCTTGCATCTACCCAATAGCCTCAAGCATCTTCTTATATAGTTTCCGTGATGGATCCTATCCGAACATTTTTTGACTAATCGTATCCATACTGGTCTGTTCCAACCCGTTAAGTGTGTGATCCGTTAGGTTCATATGTAATCGATTGTGACTCAGAAACTCCTTTTCGATCACGAGTTGTCAGCGGCTCCTAGCAGAATATAACGATTCTCGAATACACACAAATTATATCGAAGGAACCTTAATGCAATATAATCCACGACCAGGTCCTGATCACTTACGACTAGCTCATATCTCTATATGACTAGTTTGTATATAGTCATGACCAATTCATAACTTCTTACGACCAGCTCTGTGATTACGTTCGATCAACCTACGACCAGCTCATATCTGTATACGACTAGTCCATATCTGATCAAACTGAAAGACCTTCTCGTGTATTCTCTCTTTGCCTCACGATATCTGGTTGAACTCCAGGTGAGATGATATATCATCCATGGACTGTTCAATACTTTCTCGATCGAGTGTCGGATAACTTCACGTGGTCGAACACTTCGACGACTAGTGGCATGGCCATGCACTTTCTTTATCCGACCACATCGAGGGGCCCAGAGATATCTTTTCTGTTATGTTAGGAGGGACAAATCCCATATCCGATCAGTCACATTCCTCCGCATGTTTCATAGCATACCCGAAAGCTACTTTTATAACTACCCAGTTATAGAATAGCGTTTGGCAACCCCTAAGTGTACTATTACACATGTACGAAACCATACCGATCTCAGGTCTAAGGATTATACATCATCATTACTTGGGACTAACTGACGACATATAAAATCATAACAATCTCAACATTGTCTCATGGTGGGTCAATCCAACCCCATGTTCTCTAACATGTGTTCACATTATTGATTCAATATCTCTATATCCATGATCGGTGAAATATGGTCATCAATCAATACATGTGCTGGTCGATAGGATCACTAGTGTTCCAACCAGTGACATCCGAGCAGGGATACATTTAGAACGATATCATCATAAGTTAAAAGAGTTTCACCAACGAGTCACATACTCGTTAATCTTTATAACTGATGATTCATTCAAAGAACAGAATAACACTTATTCAATAACATATAAACATAGACGTGATATCATCATCTCCATGATTGCCTCTAAGGCATATAACCAATAGTCTAACACTTGCACTCGAGTCAATCATATAGGTATCTTATACTCATTGCTCTTATGTGTGCCTCACGCTTAGGTTGCGGGTGAGATTTTGTCAACGGATCAAATCCATGTGCACTTTGTATTTCTTCATAAACCCAGATTGCGATCTGAAATCATCTTTGTCGATTTGGAAGCTACCATCGGTTTAACCATTTACGACTAGCTCTTCCTCACCACCATAAACACGGAATGTATCTTTAGTCCTTCTCAAGTACTTAAGGATATTCTTGACTGCTATCCAGTGACCTTCACCTGGATCCGACTGATATCTGCTCGTAACACTTAGAGCATAGGACATATCTGGTCGTGTACATAGCATGGCATACGTGATAGATCCAATAGCCGAAGCATATGGAATTCTACTCATTTTGTCTTGCTTATCAGTGGTCATAGGACACTAACTCTTGCTAAGATTAATGCCATGTGCCATGGGCACCAGTTTCTGACAAGCTCGTATCTCCATATGACTAGTCTGAACCTGGTTGTATCACTATACGACTATGTACATATCCTGACTTAATCCAATTAGCCTTTTAGATCTATCTATATAGATCCTTATATTGAGAATATATGCTGCATCTCCTAAATCTTTTATTGAGAAACTATTTATTAATAAAGTTTTAACAGATTCAAGCATTGAAATATCATTTCCGACCAGTAGTATGTCATCCACATACAATATCAGAAACACAAGCTTGCTCTCACTAAGCTTCTTGTAAACACAAGGTTTTTCTTCGTTCTTGATGAAGTCAAACCCTTTAACCACTTCATCAAAACGAATGTTCCAACTCCGAGATGCTTGCTTAAGTCCATAAATGGACTTATTAAGCTTGCATACCTTTCTAGCAACCTTTGGATCGACAAAACCTTTAGGCTATGTCATGTACACATCCTCACTTAGGTTTCCATTTGGAAAGCCGTCTTGACATCCATTTGCCATATCTCATAATCGAAATATGCATCAATAGCTAGAATGATCCGAATAGACTTAAGCATCGCAACAGGAGAGAAGGTTTCATCATAATCAACACATTGAATTTGTCTGAAACCCTTCGCAACCAGTGCCTTATGAATATGAATATTTCCATAGATATCTATCTTTTTCTTAAAAACCCACTTACACTCAATGGTCTTAATACCATCAGGTGCATCAACCAAGTTCCAACCTTGATTATCATGCATGGACTTTATTTCGGATCTCATGGCTTCATGCCATGACTCAGAGTCTGGGTCCACCATTGCTTCCGCATAAGTTTTGGGCTGATATTTATTCAACAATAATACGTCATGCCCATACCTTATAGGCAATTGACGTGACCTTTTTAGATCTACATAGGGCTGATGCCTTATCTATAGGTTTAACAATATTTTGTTCACCTTGTAGAGGTTCAGTAGGAGTTGAAACATTTTCAGATGGTTTCTGAATTTCTTCGAGTTGCACATTGCTCCCACTGACTCCTTTGGAAATAAACTCTTTCTCCAAGAATACACCATTATGGGCAACAAACACTTTGTTATCAACCCGATTATAAAAATAATATCCTTTAGTTTACTTAAAACTTAATCCTGAGAAATGTGTGTTTGGAATCTCTTCAGGAAAATTGCTTGGTTTCCTAGTATCTATACGAGGAATCGAAGCAAATCCCGAAAGGATAAAGGCCATTCTCTAAATACGCCCTCCAACCACAAGGAAAGAAGTCCAGAAACTCACGGAGTGCATAGTGGCTTTAAGTCGTTTCATCGCACGACTAGGAGAAAAAGGACTACCTTTCTTTAAACTTCTAAGGAAACACGAAGGTTTTGAGTGGTCGAAAGAGGCAAACGCTGCCTTTGAGGATGTCAAGAGGTACCTTACGAGTGCTCCTATTCTGGTCTCTCCAAGACTAGAAGAAACACTCTTAATTTACCTAGCTGCCACGCCACAGCGAGAAGCCTTGAGATTAGTCGAGAACGTGAAAACGCATAACGATCGGTTTACTACGTAAGTGAAGTTTTACACGGGCCTAAGGAGCGTTACCCTCAGGTCCAAAAGCTTCTATATGCCCTCATTTCTTCGAGGAAACTGCGGCATTATTTTCAGGCACACAAAATAGCTGTGCTGTCTGAGTTTCCCTTGGGAGCGATCCTCCAGAATAGGGAAACAGCGGGACGCATGGTAAAATTGTCAGTCGAACTTGGGGAGTTTGACATCTATTTCGTGTCCCGAACGGCCGTTAAATCCCAGATCTTGGCAGACTTTGTCGCCGAATGGACAAATCCTGAACACATTCAGATCGCCAAGATGATTCCCACGACAAATGGACGATGCACTTTGACAGTCGCTTATTTTAAGTGGCTCGGGGCTAGGTGGTCTGGTATCTCTCTGGAGAGACCTTAAAGTGTGCCATACAATTAAACTTTCGTGCCACTAACAAGCGTGGCGTAGAATCAAGGTTTGCTAGCGGCATATGAGCCGCGAAAGCGCTCTCGATTCGCCGACTACTCGTGAGAGGAGACTCTCAACTAGTCGTGAATCAAGTCGAAAGAGTACCAAGGTTTCTAACCCGACAATGTCTCGCACTTATTGAAGTGCGTAAGCTAGAAAAGCATTTTTAGGTTTCGAGGCACAATTCATCCTCGAAGGATAATTTTTCATGAGACCATCACTCGCTCGAATAGCTTCTTCACGATCTGTAGTACCAAAAGGAGTCTTCTTGGAACAACTCGAAGGTTGCCATCGTCGACGAACCGAGACACCTCCTATTGAGACCTCTCTAGAATACGAGGATACCGGATGGCGCCCATTTATGAGTATCTTCGTAAGGGTTTCAGACCAAGATGATCTCGAGGCGCATCGATTATCCCGAAAAGCCAAAATGTATACTTTGGTTGAAGGAGTCCTCTATAAACGAGATACTCAAGGGTGCTCATGCGATGCATTCGCAGAGCTTAATGATTAACACTCCTTCACGACATACATGGTGGCATCTGTGAAAATCATGCTTCCTCTGTAACGCTGGTCTGTAAGACCTTTCGACAAGGTTTTATCGCCAATGACCCTTTACGATGCTAAAGAGTTAGTTAAAAGTGTGTCCAATGCCAATTTCATAGCAGGCAAATACACCAACCAGCTCAGGCATTACAAACGATACCTTTATCTTGTCCTTTTGCAACCTGGGGTCTCGATATCCTAGGACCGTTCCCCAAAGCTCCAAAAGGTTTCGAGTTCCTTTTTGTGGCTATTGATACATTCACAAAATGGATTGAAGCCAACTCAGGATCGAAAACAACTAAGCGGCAAAACGGTTTATGATGAGATGCGAATTACTCGATTTGGAGTACCAAAGTCGAATAATTACAGATAATGGTAAGCAATTTTCGGCGCAAAATTTCAGGAATTTTATGACGAGTTGGGTACCAAGTTGTGTTATGCTTCAGAGCCCATCCCCAAAGTAATGGGGCAAATAACGTGCAAACGGCCAAATAATGAGAGGAATTAAGACCCGAGTCTTGACCGGCTCATCAAACGCTCGGGGTTTGGGTACAAGAGTTACCCTCGATATATGGGCGATTAGACGACTACGGTCGGGCTATAGGTGAAACACCATTTTTTCTGGTCTTCGAAGCTGAAGCCATGCTTCCTCCGGAACTGAAGATACGATCAATACGAGTCGAAACTTTCAAAGACTCCAACTAGGAACAACTTCGAGCGGATGATATTAATCTACTCAAGAAAGGAGAAACCAGCCTTAATTCGCTCAAATAGCCTACCAACAAGCCCTGCAAGCAGATACTACGATCGAAGGTTCAACCTCGCTGACCTTCTTTGTAGGTGACTTGGTATTGAGGCTCGCCAATCCAAGTCTAATCGAACAAACTTTCTCCCAAGTGGGAAGGTCTTTACATAGTGATCGGTTACTCGGCCAGGTGCATGACGATTGGCAATGGAAGACGGCGTGTTCTCTCGAATTCTTGGAACATCTACCGATTCACGCAAGTTTTATGTGTAACTAACCGCTCGCATAATAAAGGCTCAGTTCTTTCTATCTCTATTGTCTTAATTTTGAGTAGTGCTTTCATAATCTTTCGACTACATTCCAAATACCCAGCTTGCCTTTTACATCGGGTCTAAAGGAAGGTAACATCATCTAGTCAAGTCTCTCCTCTCTCGCACGTGGTCTTGCCCACTAGAAGGAGCTTCCTAGTGTTGACTCGTTACTCACTTTTGCCATCAATAATAAGAGCTCGGGTTCTTTTCTGGTCGAAATATTTTTTAAAAGCCAGCTCCTTTCACCTTAGTTTATTTTTTCAGTTATTTTGAAAAATATTCTAAGCAGAGTATACTTTTTTAGATTTATTCAATCGCCTTTGGTGTATTCGATTAAATCTCAACCGGCTCTGGAGGAAGAGGCCCATCTAGTCGAAGTCTTTCCTCTCTGCATGTGGTCCTGCCCACTAGAAGGAACTTCCTAGCATTGTTCAGTCTCCTACTTTTGCTACCAGGACAGACTTATCGAGTCCACCAAGGAAGGGCGAACGAATTTTTAAAGTCCTCTAGATGTTTGTTTAACTCAAGTTGCTGTTCTCGATTCAATTAATCTAGTCGGAGATGGTAATATCACCTAGTCGAAGACTTTCCTCTCTGCACGTGGTCCTTCCCACTAGAAGGAACTTCCTAGTGTCGATTCGTTTCCACTTTTTCGACCAGTGCATGACAGTCGTGACCAAAAACTACAAGTTAACCAAACCTCTCTGTTTTCAGAAACCCTTTTTAACACTATTTACTTAGTTTGTCTAAACAAATTAAGCAAATAGTCGGGGGTTAGGATAAAGTTATTAATTTGACTTCAATTCTTAGTCTTTCATTCGTTAATTATCTTTTGAGTTACTAACTACTCGATAAGATGATTTGCAGGAAACAAGATGGATTATATAATACATCAACGAAAGCTTGTTTTTCACAGGTTTGTTACAAACTACTCTGAAGAGGGAGGACCCAACATCGATCTCCTCCAAACCTTCCGCTTAATCGATTGCATTTCTTCCATCAGACGACTTGCTTCTGCCTCAGGGCAGTCGAAGTCGGTTTCGATGGGTTGCACATTAAGGCTGGGGTCATGAGCTTTAAGTTTTGCCAATGCATAACTTACTGCAGATTCGACCGCCTCCTTTATCGACTCAGCTTGGTTGGCCTTTAGAGTGGTCACCGGTTCTTGCAAAGTCCCGACTTGTTTCCCAATAGTACTTATGTGAGCAGCTATTGTATCATCTTGAGGAGTTTTTCCTCAAGACGAGCTCACCAAGTACATTGTTGAAGTGTGATATTGCCTTGAAGATTAATCTTCATCGCTTTCATCTCTGTTGGAGTACGAAGTCGAAGCCTCATGAGTCGTTTGTTTTCGACCACTTGCTCAAAAGAATAAGACCGGTCAAGCAAAAGTAAACTCCTAGAGGAAGAGAAAACAAAACAATCACATGTAAAAGAATTTCTTACCCACTAGTCGAGAATCCAACTTCTTGATTTCTTCATCATGGGAAGCAATGGTTTCAAAGATGCCTCTTCTCCCATGATTTCATGTCCTCTCAGATTTGCCTTAGCAAAGCGAGAGATCTCGCTATAGATCAATGTTTTATCCTCGACTTCAGCCGAGCCTTCCTAGTTCAAGGTCCATTTCTAAAAAATGGGAGTAAGAAAAGGAAAGAACTCAGAAAGGACCTGCAGTAAAGAATTGCTTACCGATAGTCGGGATTTTAACATCGTAATTTCTTGATCTTTGTCTTTGAGATACGAGAAATCTCGTGAATAACCACGCTTTTATCTTTGACTTCATTCTCGAAGTTTTCATATCATCTTCTTTTTCTAAAAGAAGCAACAATCGTAAAGATCAACAACATAAACAAATCTTAAGTTCATCACTTATCGCTTAACCTTTCCTCGCACTTTTTCGCCATTCTGAGTTGGCTTCTTTAAGCTTCCTCAAGAGGAATTCTATTTTTTCCCATAGCTTTCTCAACTCCTCTTTTTCATAATCGAGCGAGTCGGTCAGGGTCTTTTCGTCGCTATTTAACCTGTAAGGTTAAAAGTGGACATGAACATTATTAAATTGGTCGTAAGTTCTTCTACAACCATTGATCCAGTCGTAAGTTCTTTTACGACTATGGATCTAGTCGTAAGTTCTCCTACGACAAATCATTTGGTCGTAAGCCTTTTACGACTAGTACCTAGTCGTGAGTTTTTCCACGACAAACCCCGTAAGCACTATATAAGTAGTCAAGTCGAAAACAACTACGTAAAAATAGTGACTTACCACCTCTCTCGCTGTTTGCAGAGTTCTCTTTTTCCGTCAGAGTTTAGAAGTTGTCGTGATATTCACCAACAACGGCAATTTGTTCTAGAGCTTTCGCAAAAAGAAAGACAAGAAGAAATAAGGGAAGACCACATGTATAAGTATCATTAAATACTTACACTCATGGTTGATCGAGCAAATATCGAGTAAACCACTCGATTCTTCATTTTGTCCACTCTCTCGACCGATCCCACCAAACCTTCTCAAGACGCCGTTGTCAAAAGTGTCCCTCTATTGGGAATGTCTTTGGGATGAGGGACTCGATGGCGAGATCTAAAAGGTAAGACTCCACTATGGAAGCAGACTAAAGAAATCGTAATGAAGTTGAAGTATTCCTCATCTTCCGATTCTAAAATTGCGCTTTCTTGGATACCGTGAAGGAGGTCTGCAACGATTTCTTTCCCGCACGGTGGTCGTGCACATCACCACCTTGGGCAGAGGCTTCATGACGCCTCACGGGTTCCACGACTATTTCAAGAGTCGAGTCAGAACCTCGCTGGTAGTGGTCTGCTACCTCGGTGGTTGTAGCCGCTACCTCGATGGTCAGAGCTACGACCTCACGGCCAGGTAACCACTTCAGAGCTATGACTTCTTCCACAACCCGGTCAGGATCGATCTTTCGACCACTTCATCGACACCTCTCCAATTGTCGGAGAGGCGGCAATGGGCTTCTCGATAGAAGCCTCCTGGGTCAAGGAGTCGGGCTAAAAACAACAAAAGGAAAGCAAGTTAAATTGTGAAAAGCAATCGATAAATGCTGTTCTTACACTTTAGCTCGTTTCACATACCTCTCATCTTGGACTTGATCAGAAATTTAGGAGCTATCTTCCCGACGGAAGATTTCTTCGATTTCTTTTCACGACCACGCCCGGGTCGTAGCTCAAGTTGGAGAATAGGCTCGGCCACCACCACGCCCGGTCGTGGATCTTGAACAGGACTATCTCTCGGTCTCTCGACTTTCCAGAGGGCCGAGATCGCCTCGACCACTCCAAGAGCAGCGCTACCCTCAACAGTAGGCTCTACCGATCGGCGTTGTCCTTCACAAAGACATAAACTCCTTCCGTTCTCCTTTTCTAGTTGCTTGACAAAACTAGGAGTGGCGTAAACCGTGAAAGTTGTCTTGTCATAATAAAAAGGTACCTTGGCCTTGTGGGCTTTACGCCTAAGAGGGTCTTCGACCTTCTCAGCCTCCTCAGCTGCAGCTGCTCTAGCCTCGGCTTCTGCTGTAGCCGTGTCCTTGACCTTGCGGGCCTTGCGCCTAAGAGGTTCTTCATCCTCCTCGGCTTCAGTTATTTCAACATCGGCTTTTGTCGCAACCGTGCGTGTCGCAGACTTTGCAGAGGACCTGGTCGAAATGAAAGAACTTGAGCTTGGTTCTCCCTTGTCGTCGACTTTTGAAAGTCGACGCTTCTTGGTTGGAGGAGCTGAGCCCTTGTCCTTTGTCATCCCTGCGCCGATGGTTATCGGTTCGACCTCTTCGTCGTCCTGACGGTTTTCCATACCTACCTTCTGTAAAGAAAAACAGAAGAAGAAGAATCACTGACCAGTCGTAAGATTTTCTACGACTAGTATCCAGTCGTAAGCTTTTCTACATCTCCTGGATTATAAGATTTTCTACAATCACTACCTAGTCGTAAGTCTTTTCTACGACTATAAAATCCTAAGGAAAAAATCAACTTTCGATTACCTTTAGGCGCTCCATCTTTTCCTCTGCGGATAAAACCGCAAGAATTTGAGGAACCGCAATGCCAAGCAGCGGAGACCTCTCACAAATGAGTTTGACTCGAACGTCAATCTTTGCCTGCGAAAGATCTAGGTAAACAAATAAAGATATTCATTAGACAATTTTTGAAGAAGACCAAACCGAGAGTTAAGTCAGAAACTACTTACCCTCCTCATAGTCCTTGGTCGGGTCCCTTGGCCCTGTACCTCCACATAGGAGGTACTCGTTTCTTCAAAGGGTTAATTCGACATATGATGAAATCCTTCACCATATGCCATCCAGCTTAAACCCCTCTTTCAAATCCTTGATGGCTTGAATGTATGGGGCAATTTACCGATATCCCGGGAGTCGAATCCCACGAAGGCTTCTTTTAAGAAGCTTCCCCTAAAGTAAGGTCGTTTCTTCTGAGGTGACTTTCCAGTAAAACCACCTCTTTCTCCATCCCGGCCACGAAGACCGAGTAAACATCTGAATATATTCCTTTGACTTCCCGTCATGGAGCTTCAGACCACAACTTCCAGCAATCCCAGTTTGTCGAGCCATTCGATAGAAGTATTGAAAGAGCTCAAGGTCCGCTGGAATTCCCAGGTATGCTTCACACAAATACACAAATACACTTAGCATTGTGATGGAATTGGGATCAAGATTCACCAATTCCACCCCAAAGCACTCGAGTATAAGTGTGAGAAAGGGGTGAGCAGGCAATCGAAGGCCACACTCACAATACGTCTGAAAGACGGGGATTTGCTCATCCTCCCCCGACGGCCAATGCTGCTTATACGCTGTTATTATACGACCAGGTCAGCCACGACCACCTTATGATCAATTAAACCTACAGACGAGTGGGTCCAATTGATTAAGGAATTCAAACAGTCATCATACGCTGTTATTCTACGAAGTAATAGCACGTAATGCTTCATTATCTCTGATATATAGCTGTCAGTCGGCGTGGAGGAGTTAATACGCCGGTGATTATCACAACATGCGCGTTCACATAGATGTGATGAGGCGCCACTTCTCCGGAGAAAATGCTACTCCTTCACGGACTATATAAAGGCGACAATCAGAGAAGGAAGGGACGATCGGATCAGGGCGTAGACACACGCCAATTAAGGGCCATCAGGAAGACAAGCACTATCATCTGTAATAGTCTTAGTTTTTCTCCTGATTGTTCAGAATACACTCAATACCATACACACACACAGGAGTAGGGTTGTTATTCTCTCCGGAGAAGGCCTGAACCTGTATAAAAATTCCCGTGTCAATCTCTCTGCGTGATTCCATTCTAGGAGACCCCCCAAATCAAACAATCTTTACGTAAGATCGGTTCTAAAACACCGACAGATACATTCAGGTACTTTCAAATGAATGTTCGAATCCAATTTTCCATAAAGGTATGCTGTTACCACATCCATCAATTTCACTTTTAACTTCAAGTTTACTGCCATTAAGATTAATTATCTAAAGGGTGGTTCCGCCCATGACCAGGGAATAGATTTCTTCACAATCATCTCCTAGACGTTAAGTGAAACATTGTGCAACGAGCCTTACTTCTTTTCATTTCTCTTTCGAACAAATACCCACTTATGCCATACGGGGTACACATGGGGAGGCGTACGGCTTACAGGCCCAAGCACCTCTCTTTTATTCAGAGATAATAATTCAGTTTCTATTGCCTTCTTCTCAATCTAATCTTTTCTTACATTCAGCAAGCGATGCAGGCTCTAGATCAAGATCGATGATTGTGGCAACTTTCTTTACAAAGTGAATGTCGACATAGGCTATTATCTTATTTATAGATTCTCTCGTGGTCATAAAGTTTATAGCTATTTCTTTAAGGCGCGATTCTTCTAATGCTTCTAATGCGTCTACTTGCTCACTACTACTTCTAATTACGGGGGGCAAGTCTCTTTAGTTTTTCAGCTCCGATGTGTGCGCACACATCCATGCTGATGTCTCCCTTCCTAAGGATGTTCAAATTCGGTATGCTTTTTCTGAAGGTTCCATACTAGTACTAGGTCTCAACTGGCTCCCTTTCTGGTTCTGGGAAACTTTGGTAATCGGTTGTGTAAGTCCTCCTTGTCCTTTTTCACCAAGTGTCTCCGGTTACTTCGGATTCGAGGTGCCGGAGTTCTTTTCCTTTCAGATGCCTTAGGATGGGATTAGGGATATCTTTATCGGTATTTCAACCCTCTCCGTGCATTGCGTGCAGGCACATACAACTTGGTCATTCAAATCACTAAAGTGGTCAAGCAGATGATTTGCTAATGCTTGCAAATCAATTATCTTCTGGACTGCAATTGTCTTCTAGACTTCAATTGTCTTCTAGACTTCAATTATCTTCTGGACTTCTCTATTTACTTCACTAGCACGTGGGTCATGTGCATGGATTTCAATTATCTTCTGGACTTCTCTATTTCCTGATATTTTTTCATCAAGGGATTGATTTCCTCCCCCTAATGATGGGAAATTAACCTCATCAAATATACTATCAGTGAATCGGGCATTATGCAAATCTCCAACCATAGGGTCCAAATACCTGATTATGGATGCTATCTCGTAACCAACGTATATCCCAGACTTTTGGAGAAGGCCCATTGCAGTTCGCTGCGGTGGTGGCATAGATATATAAACCTTGCAACCAAACGTGTGAAGATGAGATATTTTCTGTGCTGACTCTTGCGCTAGTTGCATAGGTGAATGGATGTTATATGCCGACGGTCTAAAATTGATGAGAGTTGCTGCGTGCAGGATTACGTGTCCCCAACATGTAGTTGGTAAATTACAATTCTTCAAAGTGATCGGGCAATAATTTTAATCCTTTTAATTAATGCCTTTGCTAGTCCATTCTGGGTGTGAACATGCAGTACGAAATGCTCAACTTTAATTCACATTTCTATGTAATAATCATCAAATACCTTCGAAGTAAATTCTCCGGCGTTGTCCATTCTGGTAGACTTCACATGATAATCAGGGAAATTATTTCTCAATTTTAATTATCTGCGAGATTAGCTTTGCAAAAACATGGTTTCTCGTAAACAATAAACATACATGCGATCATTTCGAGAAAGCATTGATGAGCACCATAAAATACCTAAATAGCCCTTACAGGGGGCTGTATTGGACCGCAAAAATCTCCCTAGATACGATCCAAGAATGTAGGGACTTCATGACCTTCGCTTTCAGAGCAGAAGGTTTAGTAATTAAATTCCCGAGGGCAAAAAATCTTCCTGATTCAGGAAATTCTTTATATTGATATTATATCCCTGTGAATTGTTAATTATATTTCTCATCATCCTAAGACCTAGGTGATATTATCTATCATGCTAGAGATAGAAAAGATTCAGAGCTTCTAAATACGGTTTTCAGGACAGTATAGGCTGCAAATGCCTTAATATTAGTGTAGTATAGCCCATTTTCAAATGAAGGAAGTCGTTCTAATACCATTTTTCTATTTTCTTCATGCTTTGTAGTGAGTAGGTATTCCTTACTATATTCTTCTTCAGTCTCTACGTGGAAACCGTTAGCGCGAATATCCTTGAGAGTTCTAGTCAATTCTGGGTACAACAAGCTTTCTTCAATGACTAAAGTTATGCCCATTAGAAGTATAATTGTGGCCCTTCCCGAGCCTGTTATACAAGTATCGATGCTTGCGATTATCGTAAGACTACTAGTAATTCACATAAAATGGTTGTAAAATTCTCATAATGCTTTTCGAACTACTAGTTCGTGATCCCGTATTTTTCTATGCATTTTTCATGATTTACTGCTATATTTTAGTGATTAAAAGTAATATAAACAATCACAGATAATCAAAATAGTAAATACAATAAATAAATTGCATAGAAATAACAATAACAAAGTTAAACATGCTTCAAAAGTTCAAATTATTCAAAATTTGAATTCCCGAGGTCCTTTTCTGCTGGAAAATGAATTTTCGATGAATTCAGCAATTTTAGGTGGTTAAATCGCGAAATTTCAGTTCTGAGAAAAATTTTCGCGCAATTTTTAGAAACTCCGAGGGGTTTTCCACAAAAGTTCCTTATTCGCGAAAAATTTCTCGTAATTTTCAGAATTCCTAGTGGTTTTTTTGCAAAATTGCCTTTTTCGGTTTTCTTCCTTTTTTTCCTTTTCCGAAAACTGTGGCCGGCCGAACCCTTTTTTTCTTCCTTTTTTTTTCTCTACTAGGAAATACGAGCAAGGCGGTCGGCAACAAGTAGTACACTCAAGATCATGCGGGAAGCGCTCGGCCAACAAGTAGTACACGACATGCGGGCGAGGTGGTCGTGGCGGCGGCTCACTGGCGTCTTGGTCGGTGGTTTCCTAAGAGGCGGCATGGGCACGAGCCCACGCTGGCGGCGTGGCGTGGGCTGGCCTACGAGGCGGCGTGGTTTGGGGTGCGCTTCATGGCGGTGAGGCGCGCGTTTGAAGCGCATCGGCGTGTGGGGCGGGTTGGCGCGGTCGCGCGCGAGCAAAGTCATGGGGAGAACCGTGACCGGCGAAGGTTATGGCGAGCGGCGCACCGATCGGAGATCGCCACGGCCGCCACGGGCGACGGCTTACGAGGTGACCGCGGCGGTTTGGTCGACGCCGCGGGCGGCGTGGGTGGAGGCGGTGGAAGTGGCGCCATGCGGTGGCACGGTGGAAGTGGCGCCATGCGGGACAAGACGGCGGTGGTCGGTTGCAGCGGCGGCACCCCCTTGCCTATCCTTCTCCTTTTTATTTTTTCTTCTTTTGCGTAGGGCGGAGGACGGCGCCATGTGGCGGCGCCATGCGCGAGGACGGCGCCATGCGGCGCGGCCATGCGCGAGGGCGCAGGCGCGGAGGTGGCGCCGCTCAAGGCGCAAGACGATCGAGACCGGCGGCGCTCCAAACGCAGGCATGGGCGCCATCTCCCCATTCCTCTTTGCTTTTGGGCAGTGTGTTGCCGGCACCGGCCATGCGGGGCCGGAGGTTGCATGCTGTTGGCATTGGCGCTGTGCGCATGCAGCTGTGGTGGCCGGCCGGCGGCAGCTCCAGGCCATACGGGGTTGTCGGAAAAGTATTTTTTCTTCTATTACTGTTCATGCGATGTATATTGTTCATGTGATGCATACTGTTCATGCAATGCGATTGCCGTTCATACAATTACCGATCGGCTTGGCCGGCGTGGTAGATTTAGAACGAATTTGCGATTTCCAATCTATGGTACAATCGATATCCACCTTTTCATGCAATCCACCAATCGATATTGTGTCGGTGACTTCAAGTTGACTTGTGGTAGATTAGAGCGGATTTGTACTGTAGGTTATAATTTAGAAAGCCAAATTTGCAAAATTGAAAGCAATCTAAAAAAAAACTATTCGATCTATGAGTGTCGTTCATCGACGGTTACCTTTCGATCCGATGAGAGTTGATCATACTGATAACGTATTGAGGAACCGTCGCTAGCGAGTACAGTCCGAGCGATTACCTCGTAGACAAACTCAGAATCGTAAGAACAACGCAACAAACACAAAAACAGAATAGTAGATTGAGCACAAAGATCTAGGGGGCTTATTGCTTCTCTTTATTCCTTCATGAATCAATCGATCGTTTACAATGAATAGCACCCTCTATTTACCCTTATTTATAGGCTAGAGATCTTACTAGAGTTTGGAATGGCGAGTCCGTACATGGACCAGCTTCTGGGCTAAGCCCATAGTTCCCAACCGTTTTTATCCAGTACAGCACAGCTGGGATAAGCTTTGACGGTCCACGGTTTCTAGTCTACGGTGGGTGTAAATTCTAGTGGCGGTCTACAACATGAGAATTAATTAAGCAAATATGAAGACGGTTATTTCTGTGTGGACAAAAACCACCTCCAAAATGGTCGCACTTGAGTGCAGGTTTTGTGGAGCGAGTGCCTGGCGTCCCTATTTGATTATTCTTTATAACACACACACACACTAAGTGGTATGATCAAATTTAAGAAAACCCACAAATAACCGACCCAAAGTGCTACTTTTTCTTTTTCTTTGCTTGTTTCCTTTGACATGAACTTTGAGTTAAATTACTATAAAAAAGACTTGTTTTTAGACTCGACTTGATATGCAAATCTGGTGCAAACAAACAGCTAAGTGTACCAAGTCAGCACAAAACATTCTGAGAAAAGGTGAATGTTTTTTTTTTCAATTTAGTCTACCTCAATATAACATTTCATATCGAAAATTCCATCTTTCTAGGAGGTAAAAAGGACAAAATTGTAACAGATGGTATAATCTTTTACATGGCTGCACCTAGTTATTGGTATGAGAATTCTCTGAGGTTGTACCTAAATTGAAATCCTTTTTGCTCAAGATGGATCACTGTTTAAGCATCTCCTTGACCAAGCATAACTAGGTGAGCACATACAACAATTATACACACTAGAAGATAACCCGTGCGATTGGTGCGGGTGTTTATTTAGTGTTTTTTGGATTTGGCGAGAAGTGTTGTTTGGTAAAGAGTGCAAATGTTGGATATTAATTAGAGTAAGTAACGGAAGCAATATTATTAGTAGACATTAATATGATAGCAACGTGCAGTTGATTAGATGAAAAGCAAGTAATAAGGTTTTAGAGAGTAGATACTAATAAGATGATAGTGTTGTTGGAGATTTTTGGCATTGGAATATTTACATAACAGGGTTCAAAAGGAGTATGAGCACAATTAAGAGTGATATATTACAAAATAGTAGTAGAAAATAGCAACGAAACATGTAGAGAATTTTTTTGGTGCTGCTGGTTGGGAAGCACTGGCTTTAGCGGCCATTGATATTGCTGGCAATAAAAACAACAAAGAGTATTAGTGAGTTAGGTTAGATTACAGCACCACTTTATTTTTAGAGCTTGGTAAATGTGCATTGTATTTTACCTCAAAAGGGGTGCAGTCATGATGGTCATTCAGTGGGCTTCTCTGTGGATGATCTGGTTTTTTTTGGTTGGTGGATCAGATGTAGAATGGATAGGAGGTGATTGCTTTCCCTTCACCCATTCAGTGGCTGCAAGTGCAAAGATGGGTCAGAGGGAAAAACTTTATAAACTTCAATTTATGTAATAATGATATCAGGTAAGACATTTTAGAAGGAAATATAATCTCTCAATGATGGCACCAGGTGTAAATTCGTGATGATCACCATGTGGTAAATCACAAGTGAGGATTAAGAAGCATAATTGCAACTAAGTTTCGATAGAATTAGTGATTATTATTTGGTGAACACTTAATAAGGAAGTAATTAACAATATCATGATCTGCAAGAGCTAAGCAGGCTGTCCAGAAAGCAAATTTGGCTAGCTATGCAACTGTTATAAGCATGGATATCATATTCAATTAAATTTTTTGAACCAAAATCGTATCTGCTCTATGTATAACTGATTGACACTCTACTAAAAAAACTAACATTTGGTGCCAATAATGAAGTTCAGATCATTTTATTATCTTCTAAATATAAATCAAGAGTGTTAACCTCCTATATGCTTTCTCCTTTACATTTGGACAACAACATCAGCACATTCATAGAACAACAAATCAACAATATTGTCAACATAACTGCTCCTCCATACGTTAGATGTGAAGAATTTGGTGGGCATAGATGTTTGATAAATGTAATAACTTAAAGGGACTTGTGAACAAAGGTTACTACAGTAGTGCAATTCAATTGTCAACATTTAAATTTATGGAAGAATATGCAGATATTTGCAGTTATCAACAATTGGATGCAAAAACAGCACTCTCGCCATCATAATGCCAAAAATAGCACAACAGACACGCCGACCATCGACATACGTTCAAGTCCGGCCCTCAGGGGCTAGACATGATCTTCACTGTTCCCAGGGGGCCGCCCCCGTTGCTAAGGCGCAAGCGTCATCGTACGGTTGTAGTCTGATCGCGAGCCACCTCCACCAAAATCGATATTTATCAATCTCATCGAAAGATAGGGCACCTCGCCTATATCACTAAAGCATCAAACAAGTCCACAAGCAAAGTACCTGTCACCACATCTGGACGACCCGTGGACTCCACGGTAGGCATGGCAAAGAAAGACGATGCCAGGGCGGTGGGAGCCCCAACACTCTGCTGTCGCGGTGTAGGTAAAGTCGGTGGAGCAACAATCTGAAGCAGTGCAATAGGTAGCGGCTGCTAATAGTACCCTGCCAGAGGTGCCCAAGCTAAAAGAAGCGGTGGCGCAGAAGGAGCGGCCATCATCTAGACAGACCCCTGTGCAGGACCTACTGAAGAAAACACAGGCACATGCTCCCACTTGATCGGTTATGGCTGCACTAACGGCAAACTCCCATCCACGAACACTCAGCAGCGTGGTGACAATCACCGCACTTAAAGCATATCATACCTTGCCCTGGGATAGGACGAAGAGCTGGAGCACCTGAAAAGGGACGAGACGCCAAAGAAGGAAACAGGCTCGACTACCTGGACTTGGACAACTACAAAGACCACGTCCCCCCTTGAACTTCTTAGGAGCAGGCCGCTAAAAAGACCCACTCCCCTCACCAAAGCTCCTCTTCTAGTCACCACCAGAAGCAACTCCATGCTCCTGGCTTTCTCCACAACAGAGCTAAAGTCACGGAGTGGAGTCGCTGCCAACACATGCTGGTACTCAGGATTGAGGCCCCAACGGAACCTCTTGGCCTGCAGATCATCGTTCGCCACTGTCAGAACAAAGCAAACGAAGTTGTTGAACTCGGCCTCGTAATCAGTGATGGACAGCTTCCCCTGAATGAAGGTAGACAAGGAAGCCTCCATCTTCTCCATGAAGGAATAGGGATAGAACTTTGCCTTGAACTAGTCAACAAAGATCTCTCAAGAAACTGGACCCTGGGCAGCAGTCCTCGACGTCAAAACACCATCCCCACCAAATGTCTACATGCCCTTTTAGCTGAAAGGATACAAAATGGGCCCTCTGGTGCGAAGATGGCTCCAAAGATCCGAATACTTCTCCATATAGTGCAGCTAATCTGCTGCTTGGACCGGCGTGCCCGACCCATCAAACGGATCCAACCTCAACCCCATCAATCTTGAAGCGTCATCCGCGCCTCGGGTGCAAGTGGAGGGGCGACAAGAGCAGCAACAAATGCTGTAGTAGCAGGGGCTGCTGGCGCTTGTTGATGGAGTGCACGAATCTCTCCCACCAACTCTCTTAGCAAAGTGAGGGTTTCATCCTGGCCCTCAACTGGAGGCGGGTTAATAGCAACCCCCTCCTTAGCAGTACCGTTCCCCTCAGCTACTGACTCAGATGCCACAGATGGTGGCTCTATGGGTCCACGCCCGCGGCCGTGACCTCCACCACAGTCTCCAAGACCGTGACCACCACGACCACGTCCTCTACCTCTCAGCATAGCTATCAACCCTAATCAACAACACACAATAAGTTCAATGGACCCATATCAAATCATGTATCATCAATACAACATACCAAAAACGTAAATGTGATACTCGTCCCATTCCCATCCTACTGTGCACTAGTGTATCAAAATTTAAATTAATTAATCATTAGCAAATTTTAGTTAATTTTACTAGTCATATTTTTTTTAGCAATTTTAGGTTATCTAAGTTGATAATCTATTCACTACGGACCTAAAGTCCACTCTGATACCAATTGTAACACCACGGCCCAACATGGAGCATAGAATACCACCAAACAACACTAACTATCAATTTTAACATCAATTATCAGGAAATTACAACAAGCATCTAATTGATAAAACTCGTTCACAGGTCACATTAACACAAGCATAACGATATGGAAATCATAGATAATTAATTCAAAGGAAGCATGGCAACATAATAAACCAAGAACAACGCAAAATCAATCAATCAAGACTATTAAATGAATAATCAACTCCAACCTATCAACTAAGGCTAAGTAATTTTATCAAGTCCTAATTATAAATCATCGTGCTAATAAAGTGTCTCGTGGCCAATGTTTCAAATATTTGAATGTATGACGTGGTTCCAAGTGCGCTAGCCCTTCCTAAGTGAAACATCGTCAATAGTCACCTAAAAACAATAATAGAGCAAGAGTGAGTCCACGACTCAGCAAGCACAATAATAAACAATGATTAATCAACTGTAAACAATATGATCATCAACATCAATTATTTACTTTTCTTTATTCTCATACTCAATCATCAAATTCTCTTTTCATTAAATGCAAGGTATCACTACACAACATGTCCACATGCAACTCCTTTCGCGTTTACCGGTATAGGGTGGGTGAACACTCGTGATAGTTTTCACTCCCAAGCTCGTCCTTCAAAAGGTTCAGGGACATCCTCCATTACTATGGAGTCTCTACTAACAAGGTAGATATGTGATCACCATGATCACCTTCTCTTCATGCAATGATGCCTACAAATGCTCAATTTAACATAAGTGCATCAATAATACCATCATCCAACATTCTTGAATCCATCAACACAATTAATATCACGACCATTCGTATTGTTTGCAATTAAATAAGATGAAAGAAAAAAAATAATATAATGGTAATGAGTTATAAAGAATACAGCGATTCACCATTGATCACTGTACACCATACACTTGCCTCTTTATCCCCTTGGAGCTAGATAGGGAGGTGGCAGCAAGGCACTAGAGACCACACTACCTGGACAAACAATGCAAGACAAATCTCAAAATCACAATATCACAGCACCCACACTTTACACTTATCATCATCGCACGTCTACGCCAAACCAACCCAATTAACCCAAAATCACCGGACGCACCACCCGTTGTTCTAGTTGTAAAAACTCTCTAGCTTATTTATCCGAACTCCAAATCCAACCAACCAAGAATTTATGGAATCCTCACAAAAAAGGCTACAACTTCCTAGTTATGATGAACCTCTGATTCTACCATTTTCTTCACCTTTTCCTTTCCCGAAGACCGTCCCAGAAACTGTTAGGACAGTTCGCTTCATAATATCGTATCTTTAATTCTAAAAGTTCAAAAGTATGAACAATACTAGTTCTGGAAACTAAACAAAATTTTCTAACTTATTCAATTTATCACCAAATTTTAATTCTGCCATTTACTATAAGAAACTGACCCATCTTCACAATGTTTGTCAGCTACGTTCAAATTCTGGATAGCGACCTTCCTGAGGCCATAACTTTTTGCTCACTACTCTGATTCTAATGATCCAGACCTTCCTGAAAAGCTAACAAGACTATCTAACTTTTCTATAATTGGACTGACCTCTGAATCCTATCTTCAATACCTTGAATCGTCCCCGTAATGTTCTATATCTAACCTCGATGAACTAGGGCATGCTGAAAAACAATCTTACCCTAAGCAAAACGATCTATAACCTTAAAAACGACTAAACCATGGCAAATACTAGGGATTAAAAGGCGTTATCCTTGAAGAACATAAAGGATCACGCAAACCCCATGAATTTTCTCCTCTTTTTCCTTCCTTCCCTTCTTCTTCTCCTTCTTTCCTTCTCTTTTCCTCTGCTGGCCAAACCCTTGCCACGGCAGAAGATGGCAATGAATTGGTCGCCACTAAGACGGCCTCAAGCAAACCTCGCTACAAGCGCTTAGAGGAAGAGTGCCAAGAAAGCGGCAGGAGGTGGATGGCAGGGCTAGGGTGACTTAGGGTTTGGGAGTTGCCGCCCCCCTTGGACCCCCTTTATGGCCGACCCACTTGGGCCAAGATGCCGTGGGCCGAAGGGCAAAGGTCCAAGTTGTCCTATTTTTCTAAATTTTCAGCCTACGGTCCAAGTTGTCCTAATTTTCTAAATTTCCCCTTTTTAATTCTCTTAATTACTTTTCTAGCTCAAATGATCTCACTAGTATAAATCGGGATATTATAGTTGTATACTATGAATTTATATTTACTATTTCTATGTTGAATGGTTCTCAACTGGCATTGTTTTACTTGAACCTAGAGGAGATGGATTAAATTGGGGTTTTACCCTGATGGGCTCAATTAGCTCTGATGTTTCCAGTAGCTGATCAATTGTTGTGATTCCTTTTTTTTTAAATCATTGCAGACGAAAACAGTTCATTCAACCAAGGTTGTCAGGATCGTGATTCTGAATCTGATCGAAGACACCCCAGTAGGATCGTATTTTAGGATCGAATCATAGAATCTAATATTCTACCTGATTCTACCAAAGATACATTTTGCAATGTGTCGTGTATTCCAAGAGTGATATGAGTGTTTATTTGGTCATCTAACATCTAATTTGATTGATAAATATCTAAATCGTAGTTTAGATTCCATGTCATTCAAAGCTACAGCTAAAATATTGATTTTAACAACTTTGCCATTACCTGAACATGTTACATAAAAAAGTAAAATAAATAAATAACTAAAATAATTTTTATTATTCCAAACCTCCAAATCTTAATATCTAACTTACTAATTACTTAGTACTTATCATACGACTTGAATTGAGGGATAGCACACAACCAAACACCTAAATCTTTTATAATTTGAGGTGATACGTGATTATACACGATTCTACTAGGTGCGACTCAAGGTACGATTTGGATCGTATTAGTGTTGTATAATCGTAGAATCGTATGATTCTACGACTAGAGTCACGATTTTAACAACCTTGCATTCAACTATGCAGTCGTATAGTTTGGGCTTAAGTAAGGCCTTGTAGCTAGGTAATTAACTATTCATTTTCTGATTAAATTCGTGCCCTCAAAATTTTGAAAGCATATTCATAGCGTATGCACGAGGAAACATAGAGAGTTGTTGTCCTTAGGGGTATATAATTTTCATAAAGTGTTCATCATTGGGATTAAAAAGATGTACTATTTTCCCGAGTTGAGTTTTTTCCCAAGGTTATCATGTGCAATGGCAAAGACGCGAGCTACGTACTTTCTTTTTGCCAATTTTTCCCACTAGATTTTTTAGAGAGAGTTTTTAATGAGGCATGAGTATTGTAACGTAGGCTTAATTGTGTGAACACTTAGCCTAAACTGACCCATAACGGACAGCATGCTCATTAGCGTGGTTTAGTCACATATTGCTTAATCTATCATAAAGGGGACCTCTGATTGTACACACACCATGAATATCAATAAAGTTGAGACCCTGGGAGACTACTTTCTTGTTTGAGTGCTTGCTCGCGGCAACGCGACCACAACATTACATCAGGTTGAACAATTGTTGGCAATCCATACACAATTTGATCGTCAGCTTTCAAGTACTCATCCTGGTCCCGCAAGTTTCAAATTGTCAACCGGTTAGACCATGTCATCTTTGAATTTTGGGTAGTTTCAAACAATAACTTACATTCATGATGGGGAAGGAACCTAGCGATATGGAGCCGCATTGTTTAGGCCCAACGCACATGCCATTGCCAATCAGCTACTCATCCACTCTTGCTTAATGCATTTACGTCTAGTATTTCTGCTTATTTGCTTGAGTTGCTTCATGGCAAAAGTAAACTACTAATGAAGACCCTCTCCACTGATAAGAGTGAAAAACAGATTCAATTCTCGGGAGCACGCAGTTTTGTAGACCTCATGTGTGCACTAAATTATTGTCGAGTGATTGCTTGCTCGATAGGTCCAAAGACTTTAAGTCTCACAGTAGCGAAAATAAAATGATAAACTCCGTGGTTGACCAATCGAATCGTCCATTGGCATTCAACTAGGGGAACGCAACCTAGTACTCTGAGAAGCTTTCGTCGAAGCCGCAGGCGAAGTAGTCGTAGTCGTTCTCGGCATCTTCGTAGACTTTTGAGATTTGTTGAGTGTAGCATGTGAGTACATAAAGTACTCCACGAGTCTTGGGAAATGATGCATATGCACAGCTTTAACAATTGGGCATATATGGTTCATTTACATAAAACAATATTTTAAATTTGAACATCTTTTATAAAGCTCATTTGAGAAAAAATGATTAAATAGATAAATTAAATTAAATTCTAGTGCAGGTTCCAACTACTATACACTAGTAAAGATGCTCTATCCGCTAAGTTTTCATGAATTGAGCTCGAACTGCCCAACTGGCTCTAATTGCCAGAATAACAATTCAAGGGTTCCAACTACTCCTAGATTCCCAAAATATTTATTTAAAACCAAAACTGGAATCTACCATGTGTATATGCACCTTGCCCGCCCTTGACTGTGGGCACGGCTATTCGAATAGTTTTTAACACTCTGCAGATGTTGTACAGCTTGACCCACAGGAGATAATCAGCTTATATTGTCCGCTCACACACTTTCGAAGGTATGCGACTAAGCGATTATCACAGTGCTTTTACAATACTTTATCCTAACATTAGCCCACCCGATGAGCTTAACCCCAGGTCATAGACGTTATTTACCATTGACTTGGAGATCACCGTTGTGGGGGATAACCTGCCCGGACTTGGATGTCTTTTACCAACGTCTAGCGCAAGCCCCAACAGACATGGACGTCTTTTACCATCGTCTATACTAACCAGGTAACACCTACCATCTATAGCCTGCGGACTAAATGTTTGGACTTAGTAAATTACTCAGCCAAGTCCTTCCCATTTAGGACGTGTGGTTACACGGTAATGCTTGGTTTGAATAAACACAAGAATCGGTCCTTAATCGACCAGGGTGAGACAAATCAGACTCATAGCACTCACCCTAGTCTAAAATATTTTTCACCATTTTTATTTTATTTCCAAATATTGACATTACCTAATGTCAAATATTTTCCAAATTTAAAGCATACAAATAATAAAGGTTTTTCTCCCCCCAAAGGTTAAACAGAACCAAACAGCATGTCTAAGCAATTCTACCGTATCAAACTATTTTGCAAAATCGTATTCAATGATGCGGAATTTTCTACGCTAGGGTTACAAAGGTGCAGGATATCAAATATCAAAGATGATAATAACAAACTTTAGGTTTTTAACTAACAATCTACAGTTTAAACTTATCATTTAAATAAAATAGCAATGCATAACTTTAAAACTGAAAATATAATTTACAAATCATAGGTTCAAAGTGGTCAACAGAGACTCACCTTCAGTGAAGTTGGAGGTAAGCGCTTCTTGTTGATCCAAATTTGTGTCGGCAATGTCGGGTTCTACGTGCAAAACGAGAAACACTAATAAATAAATAAATACAAATAAAATCACAAAAATATAAAATATATACTGGAAGAGAGATTAGGACTTTATATGAATTTAGAAACTTGAATCACTAGATTCAGAGTTCGTACGAAGGAGAATGGATATATGGAAGATTGATAACACATGAAATGAAAGCAAATTCCAAAATTGCAATCCGAAAATGTTAAAAAAATATATAAAATGAAGAATTCTCTTGTGTATGACGCGTGGGGCCCGACTGTCATTGATTCTAGGGAAAGAATTGGAAATCCATAAAAATGGGGTTCTCAAGGTTCTAACTCAAGATAGAGGACTAACTTGCCTCCTCTAACCAACTAAGTCAATATGCTCATGTGACAAACACACAGCCAAATTACTAGAACACTACATAGCGTCTTCTTCCTCCTCCAATGCAGCACAAGCTCACAACCATGGTAATGGCACCAATGAGGGAGACGGCAAGGTGGTCGGCCAAGCACAAAAATGGGAGCCCATGGGGTCCCTCTACCCCTAGGAGGCAACGGCTCAGCTGGGGAGCCATGGAACGATGTTGGCAGTGGGGCTGCGCATGGCGGTAGCGTCGCTCGATGAGAAAATTCAACAAACAAAGGTAAGCACTAGGTAGAGAAGATGATGGAGATCATGTAGTAGCGAAGAACTGAATTTTGGCTCACCGGAGGCGACGAATTCGACGATTTGGGTGAAATGACTGTCGTTCGGAAAAACGGAAATTTGATGTCATCGGTGCTCCGAAGGTTATGAGACTTGGAGGGGATGTAAAGGGGGTCTAAGAGCTGCTGTGTACCAATTTATAGCTCCAACCATGAAACGAATCGACGGGAACGTGAGGAACTACAGGGCAATAGTTTCGGCTCGCTAATGGAAACTGAAAGAAACGGCAAATTGATTGATGGCCAGCGGCAATGACAGACAATTGATGGTGCCAAGACGTGAGTGATGATGACTCGGTCATTTTGCTTCAGACGAAATTGCATTTGGAGCTCCGAGCAAGAAGATATGGAGAAAAGATTGTATTATGCTGTTAGGCTTCGGTTAGCTTCGGACCAGTCCGAACCACTTGCCCGATCAGCATGGTCCGATCACACTCGCGTAAAGGCTTGAGAAAAGTAGGAGAGAGAAAAAGAAAATCCAAAAATAAAATAAATTCAGAAAAATCTAAGAAAATTCCACGAAAATCCTTGGAACCTTAATAGATTTAATAAAATATTTTTGGATTTAATTTAAGTTTATTTTAATCATTTAAAATGTTTTTTTCGAAAATTCAAAGTAAGCTTTAAATTAATCTAATAAATTGCAAATAATTCATTTTCTCTTTAAAACTTAAAAAAGGCTCTTTGAATTAGCAGGAACTCCAAATTAAAATCCAAATCTTTGAATTAATTGTTTCGAAATAAAATTTTCAAAAGACCGAAATTTGGGATATTACAATTGATATCTAAGCCATAATGATGAAAACATGTCATCTGACACTCAAACCCAAGCATACCTTAGCCTCATCCGTCATAGGCCTCAATACCGCCATTAGGTCCATTCTCATCATTCTGCATCGATAAAAAAAATCAAAATTGAAGTGACCACTTCTTTGAATCATTCGAAAGGCCGATTCAATACTCTGCCATGGTAAGTGAAATTATATTAGACTAGTATGCTAGACTATGGTAAAATATATGAAATTATGAACTCATATTGTATTATTTAACTACATACAACCTTTATATTTATGAAGTAATTGAATTATGTCTCATTTTTATTCTATGGTTATGTATTTGAAGTGAGATTCCAAGTGAAATTACATGTGCATATAATTACATATATATTTATAAATAAATACATATTATTATATTAAAATCCAAAACGGTACACCGGAATAGATCCGGTACCGACGTATTCCATACCGAGAGACAAACCGGAATAACCTCTAGAATGGAATTGATAACTATAGTATTAGCCCATCAATTAGACCAACCCCAAGTCCTCTATGCACTTCACACAACGGTCACAACAAAGGTACTTTGCAAAGACGAGAGAACTTGAACCATTACCACTCCGTAACCACCACCATCACAAGTATAGAGCATAAGTTGGGAATCTTTGTACAGCCTGGTGCTCCCGTGGAAGCAGGCAACTACCCCCCCATATTTTTTACAGTAGCACGCGCTTCTCTCAGCACCGAATACTGCAGTGTAAGTTGGCAAACCAAGATCCCAATAACTGATATACTAAACATAGACACAAATTACGTCCCCGTTATCAACTTATTTGAGGGAGCTCCTGTACATGGAGGTGGCTACCAACCATCGAGTAGCATACCGTATATATGTGCATATATATGAAATACGATCACTCTTGTGCCTCTTTCTGTTGCTGCAGTGGTGGAAGTGAAGGTGGTGGGGGTGATTGTGGTGTCTGCTGCTGCTCTTCAGCATTGTTGTTGACTTTAATCTCAAGCAGCTGCTCCACAGGTTGCCTGCAGATGGGGCATCGGTTGGTCTGGTACCTCAGGACCTTTGCACATTCACTACACATGCACTGCAGCAAAAGAAATGTTGAAAGAGTTTAATTTTGACTTATTTGGACAGTTAAGCTGTTAATCACTGATTTGCATAAAGCATATTAAAATGTGAAGCAAACAGTAAAGCATTGCAGATATCCAAGGAATGGTTTTGAAAATATTGCTCGTCACAAATACAGGATAAGCATGACTTACCATATGCCTACATGGGAGGACAGTTGTATCCCTTGGCTCTGAAAGGCAGATAACACATTCTTTCCCAGGATCATTTCCCTCAGTATCACCTTCAACAGAGTTACCAATTCCATAAATTTCCTGCAACTCATATCTCGTTCCATTTACCCAAAGGATCTGCTTGACAACACGAACTTGGTAATCCCCATGCTCTTTCTTCTCAAATACAGCCTGTGTCATCTGTGAATTTGGAGTTTGTGTCTTATGATCTTCCCCTTCTGACGGTTGATCAATAGATGATGTCGTTTCAGCTTTCACTGCAAGTGGATATACATCCATCTCCCCTTCATTCAACAACTCAGTTTCATCAAACAATGAGAAGTCAATTCCTGTTCCTGAAGGTTGCCTGAACTTTTGACCAAGACCTTCTTTAAATGTTAGAGTGACTGGCTTGAGCTCTTTCGTTGATGTCAGATTGCAGTTGAGCTCCTCCTTTGCAAAGAAGTAAACAGTCATGCTGTTCAAGGAAAACAATCAAGAAGTTTCAAACCATCCCATAACTTCAAATCAATGCACGAAAAAAAATATAAATCAAACCATCTAGCATAACATCAAATCAATGCACGACAAAATATAAACAGTAGTTAGCACATCCATAGAAATAGTAAAAAGGATCACGGGTCTCCGGTAGGACAACATGTTTGGATTTCGGAGCACAGATAAACTTAGATATAATAGGAAAATGGAAATGTTGTCCCAAAAAGATGAACCATGAAATTGTAAAACAATTTCAAAGATAAAAACAAAGAGAAGAATTGATCACAACAACAAAAAAAAAATACGTCTACTATGGACCAACTTAAAAACACAACTTGCATCATTAGCAGCATAGTAAACTACCAATTACCAAATATCAGCTTTTCCCTCAAGACACTGAAGTTACAAATTAATTTTCAGAATTTAATATAGACACTAGTTTAACAAAGAGTCAAGGGAGAGAGAAAAAGAATGACAAAGAGAATGTTGTAAAATAGAAAGAGGAGAGCAAACAAATTTCCATAGGCAAACAGCAATACAGAGGAACAAGCATGGATGGCATAAAGAATCTTTGGTCTTAGCTACAAAGTAAGGACTGTTGTCTGCTCCTAATTGAGATTGATATTTAGCATAAGCATATATCTCAAAAAGAAACTATGTGGTTAAAAGGTCAACAACATAATATTTTGGGTTCTCTCAACACAAGGGGGCTGACAAAAAATGACTTCTCAGTATTCTATGTTCTATCCATCCCAGTGCTGCTCTTGCCTGAACAATGCAAAAATCTACACTGTAGCTGCAATGTTGACATTCACCACAAATTCAGACAGCAGATTAATTTATTCCAATAGCAAAAGCTACCGCCAAAAGTAAACCGGGTAAGTGGTTGACTTCATGCTTTATTTGACATATTATAGAGCAATAGTCTTTGTTACCTCCATGAGAGTATTAACATAAAAGGCAATATCCATCTAACTGTACATTGAAGTATCAGCCCAACTCCCCAGTAAAATGTTTCTATCTGCCTTCTAGTTTGTATGGACTCTATCATTTTGCTGGGGAGCTGGGCTGATATTTCATTTTTAGAGTCCATACAAACTAGAAGAGCAGATAGAAAAATAAAAAGTGATGCTTGCCCGAATATGCATTAGGCATTCAACTTATAGTAAATTGCTGACAAACATTCAAGACACACCCACTACGAAGCTAAAGTTCATAATGAAGTTTACATAACATTCTAAACATATGGGAACTCTGAACCATACCCATCTCTGGTTCATCAGGTCCAGCCAATTGTTAACAACTGAGGTTAATTGGTTGTAAAGAGAATTCACTAATGCAAGTGGGCATTCACTTTTGAAAATTCGGGGAAAAACAGAAAGCGCGAATTAGGAACACTATGAATTCTACCAGTGAATTGGAGTATACATTTTTGCAATGGAAAATTGGCTCTGTACCATCGAAACATCACAACTTTAGGAAAATACAACTGAAAGCTAATGGTTCAACTTAATACGACCATGTCACCTTTAAGGTCCTTACCACTCCGTCACCCGCCATTACAATCCTTTTTATTTTTAGTGATTTAAAAAAAAAATTCCTAACTGACAAGAATATCCTTGAGGAGCCCGATCAATTATACATTGTTCAGTCTAACCAACAAGTAAGGCATATATGTGAGAGCCCGATCCAAAAACATGGCTCTGACTTCTGATTCATTCAACCACTAATGAGAGATAAACTACCAATTAGAATTTTTGTATAGGACAAAATACCAGCAAAGAGGTGCTGCAGCTAGATGGATGCTGTGAAACATACAGTCGGTAACATGAAAAATGCAATTCCTTAAGAGGATACGCCTCTTTATAGTTTTCTATAACTGAAGCTATCGAGAGAGATCAAATCTGCAGAAAATGACCTTTAGCTTCTACGACATTTCTTTTATATCTGTGCCATATGGCAAAGAAATGCAGGTCAAAGATCATTGAAAAGTTGTCGGAACTCAGATGAGGGAAAGTATCACATTCCCAAGCCAGGAATTCCACAAAGCATCAGCATTAAGACATGGAACATATCAATTCATGTTAAAACACTATCTACTCACGTCTTAAACAAGACTCAGGCCAACATTTCCACAAGACCAGGTCAGCGTCAACAAGGAACTGTAGGTATCACTGCTACTTTCAGCTCATCATATATGAATATATCACGAACACCATGTGAAGACCTGCAAAACTCACCTTCCAGCGACCGTGGCATCGAAGGTGAAGGTGACGAGGAACCGCCCGGGGCATTCATCGTCGGGCTCGATCCGAAGCGTCTCTTTCTTGAGGTTCACATCGTTGCGTATGGTGACAGCCTTCTGGTGTTCAAAGTACGGCATCGGCATCGGCGGCGGGGGGGCGTAGGAGTACCTTCCGCCCCAGCCGTGGTGCTGGTGTGAGTGCACCATCACAGGCGGGAACTCCCCAGCGGAATGGATCGGTGGGGGTGGCTGCGACTGTGCTGCCCCGCCCCCGCGGTGGTCGTATGGCGCCGGGAGGCGGGCCGGCATGTACGGCGGCGGCGGCGGGTAGAAGTTGCCGTACTGCGGGTAGTACTGCGGCCGGTTGTTGTTGGGATACTGCGGTGGGTAAGGGCTGGCCGCTGCGAATACATAGTGATTCGGCGCCGCCTCCGGCTGTGGCGGCGGTGGCGCCGGGGGCTGGCTATGGTGGTGTTGGCCGCCGTGGCCGTTGTTCCGGCGGCGGTGGCCGGCGCCGGTGCTGCCCATGTTCCCCATTTCTTGGAGACAGGATCGCCGGAATCGAAGCACTTAGGCCGGAAATGGCTTCAAAATTGGATCTTGGGGCCTCGGGGTATCGGAATTGGCCGCTTTTTCTTTGTTTATGGGTTTCTCTTTTCGATACCTTCGGGATTTGGGAGTTCAAGAGCAAAAAACTTTGGGAGAAAATTTGGGTCTTGGGGGAGGTTTGGCTAAGAACTTAAGGCTCGAAACTGATGTGATACCCTGGATCGGGGATTGGGAAAGAAACGAGAACGAAATGCTGCTGCTTTTCCGTTCCTTTTTTCTTCGTTGGGGTTTGGTTGTGGACGGTTGCGTAACGCTCCACTCGCAAAAGTTGGTGCTTTTCCAGCGACTAGGATCAGGGAAAATCAAGTCTCCGATCGTAGGGATGTAGACAAATGCTGACTATACTAGCGGAATGCGCCGAAAAAGGAGCGAGCCCGGTGGGCCAGAGAGGCCGTAGCCTGTAGGGGCGCTGCGCCAGGCGAGTAGCGGGAGCGGCAAAGGCGCTAGACGAGCAGCGACACGAAGCTTCTCCTGCCACGCAAAGCAAAAATTTAATCGGACGTGAGAGAAGCAGCCACGTGGGCAACCGATGGCAAAAAATAAAACGTGCGACGTGGCCACCCTCCCCTCATCTCAAAACTCCCTCCATTTATCTTTAGGATAATATTCTCTCCGTTCTTTTTTACTTGATGCTTTTGATTTTTTGCGTCTTGAAGACTTTTGGCCACATTCTTATAACTTTACATTAAGATGTAGTAATAAAATTATAATATTATGATAGTATTTTTAACGACAAATCTAATGATATAATTTTTATGTAGTTAATCTAGATAGTTTTAAATCTATTGGTAGCCAAACTTTAGAAAGTTTGACGGCACGGATTCTAGAAAGTCAAGTAAAAAAGAACAGAGAGAGTAACACCATAAACAGAAAAAAAAATTACAAAAATAACACTCACGGTAAAAATAACGTTTTTATCCTATCTCTTGCATCCCCTCTTCTCTGGCCAAGCTGTGCTGCCTCCCCCTAGCACACTGCCACCATCGGTCTCCAAGTTGTGTCGCCTCTCTCTCCCTCTTCTCTAGCCGGGCCACGCCACTTCCCCTAAGCCGTGCTGCCATCACCGCTGGTCTCCAAGCGTGCCTCTTTCTTCCACTTCTCTGGTCGAGCGCGCGCCACTTCCCCTGAGCCGAGCTGCCATCACCGCTGGTCTCCAAGCCACGTCGCCTCTCTCCCTCTTCTTAGGCCAGCCATGTTGCTTCACCTCATTTGTGCTCTCCGCGGTCACCGCTTGGCGTCGGTTGCTTGCAAGCTTGGGTGATATGACTTTGCCTCAGCGCCGGTCTCCATGCAGCGGCAGTGCGGCTTCCACATGCAGCGACATGGCCAGAGAGTGACCTCAAGAGGAGACATTATAGTTGGGAGAGAAGGGGACAATTGTGTCTTTTTGGGAAATTTGTAATAGAATATTCTCTTAGAATGTTGTTTAAAAAAACCTTTTAGATGTTATTTAGAAGTCAAGTTCCATCGCAATGTTATTTCTTTAATCTCGACATTTTGCAATGTTACTAACCTAATTGTCCCTGTGAGGATATTCTGTACTATGTTGTCTACTACTAAACATTTCTCTGAGTTCATCTATCTTAAGCAGTGTTGTAAAAAATGGTATGCGCGGGACAGGATATCACCAAACGATTAATTGTTACACGGGTGATTAATCAAAAATTAGCGGACAATTATGTGTTTGTAATAATATTAATAATGTTTTTATTTATATTCAAAATTGCTTAAAAATATTTGTGAATATTATGATTCATTATCACTATATGAGACAATATTAATATCCCATGCATACGTGATTTTTTTTAGTGAGGGCTGCATACTTGAAATTATGAAGCAGCGAATGATGTATATCCTTGTTCATGTTGGGAAACCATGGGCTTGGCCAGGGGTGGAGCCCAATAGGAGGACCTGGTGTCATAGGACACCGGGTCAAAAAAAAATTAGCAGAGATTAGTCCATATATACTACACATGCACCTTTTGGCTCAAAAGTTGTGCACCTCGGTTTAGCCCAACCTCTGCCTGGATGATGCATTTTGCCAATATTTGCCATATAAATTACTATTTAGTACATTGTTGCTTGAAAATTATATATGTTGTTATATGTATGGTGAAGTAGTGAACCACGGTCATTTTCGTTCTAGTTCTGCCTTGGGCTTGGCCCAACAGCCGGTCCATGGGTGGACACCCTATCTAAAACCCTAGCAGACTCTCTAGTCCATAAATAGGGGGTGCTAGTTGTTTTTTTCTAAAGGCTATTTGGTAATTTCTCCTTTTGAGAAAAGATTAAATAGAAAGGGAGGAAGTTAGAGGGAGCCCACTTGTCTTAAGCTTGAGGGGAGGTCCAGGAGGATAAGTCATATGCCCAGTTCTCCACGCCTAGTTCTCCCTCCGAGAGGCTCCATCCGAGAGGAAAAAAGGGGATCGGGGCTTTTACCCTGGTCTCATGCTAGCGGCGCGTGTTGGAAATATGCCTTAGAGGCAATCACAGAGATGATTATATTTTATTATGTTCACAATATTTGATAATATGTTATCTTGTTCCTTGAATGAATCATCAGTTATGAAGATTAACGAGTATGTGACTTGTTGGTGAAGCTCTTTTAACTTATGATGATGTCGTTCTAAAAGATATCCCTGGTCGAAAGTCACTGGTCGAAACACTAGTGACTCTACGACCAGCACATGTATTGATTGATGACCATGTTTCACCAGTCATAGATATAGAGATATCGAATCGATAATGTAGACACATGTTAGAGAACATGGAGTTGGATAAGACCCACCTTGAGACACTATTGAGATTGTTATGATTCTATGTGTCATTAGTTGGTCTCAAGCAATGATGATGTATAATCCTTAGACCTGAGATCAGAATGGTTTCCTACATGTCTAATAGCACTCTTAGGGGTTACCAAATGCTACTCATAACTGGGTAGTTATAAAGGTAGCTTTCGGGTATGCTATAAAACATCTGAGAGGGATGTGATTTGGTGGGATATGGGATTTGCCCTCCTAACATAACAGAGAGATATCTCGGGCCCTCAAGTGGTCGATAAAGAAAGTGCATGGCTATGCCCTTTGGTGGTCGAAGAGTTCGACCACATAAGGTTATCCGATACTCGATCGAGAAAGTATTGAACAATCCATGGATGACACAACATTTCACCTGGAGTTCAACCAGATATCGTGAGGCAAAGAGAGAATACATGAGTATGTCACTTAGTTCGACCAGTTACAGACTGGTCGTATGGAGATACGAGCTAGTTGTAGACTGGTCGAACGTAATCCAGAGTGGTCGAAACCAAATCGTAAGAAGTTACAAAGTGGTCGTGACCAAATACAAACCTGTCATATAGAGATAGGACACGGTCATAAGTGATGAGGACACGGTCGTAGATCATATTGCATTAAGGTTCGTCCGATATAATTTGTGTGTATTCGGGAATCATTATGTCCTGCTAGGAACCGCTACGACTCGTGGTCGGAAAGGGTTTCCGAGTCACAACTGAACTACGCATGAACCTAACGGGTCACACACTTAACGGGTTAGAACAAACCAGTACGGATATGATTTGTAAAGCGTGTTCGGATAGAATCCGTCACGGGCACTATATAAGGAGATGCATGTGGCTGTTGGGCGCAAGACGAGTTGACGTGAGTTGCTCTCCCGAAACCCTAGCCGCCATCTTCTTGAGAGACTTGCCGTGTGACTTGGTTCTAGCACACTGGCGTACGGTTGTTCCTTCCCTAGATGTGTGGATACCATAGAGGCGCTTCTACTTTGTTGTGCTTGAGGACGATCCGCGATCTTCGCAAGGAACTGCAGAGGTGCTGGAGGAGACGGTCGACTCGCGAGGATGCTGGACGATCGACTACGACCACTGCATCAACGTGCTTGACATTGGACGATCGACTACGACCAGTACATCGACGTGCTCTTCGTCGGACCAGGCTGCTCCGACGCTTCTTCCGCTGCTCTGCGCGTCTAGTGGTATTGATCTATGATCATCTTCTTGCTTGGCTTCCTGGTTTACGTGGTAGAAATTTTGAATTATTGCTATCGTAGCCTACCCGTATCCCTTTAGTGGTATCAGAGCCATCCTGCGTAGTTTTTGATCTGGATCGGTCGCATATACTTGATATGTGGTAGTAGTAGATTGGATCTATTACTGATCGGGTCTGGTAACCTTGGCTCTGGTTGATAAGATCGATCAGTTTTTGGTGGTAGTAGATGGGTATAAGAGGAGGTATAAGTTAAGAGCACCAGATGATTCACTCGACTTGTTTTCGACTACCTTGCATGATACTCCTACCGGTCAGAATTCCGCCATCGGAGTATGCCGCATTATGTGGTTGTATCAAGGCAGTAATCAGATTGGTTCGGAATAGGGTTAATATGATACTCCTACCGGTCGGAATTCCGCCGTGCTGGCTAATCGTACCGTGCGTTATAGGTAATATGTGTTCACGTCGCCCGATAGAATTGGATTCTATGCGTAACTTGTTTTTGCAGGGATTGATGTGAATAGTATGGCCCATTGTGTATGTGATGCATGTATGGATTTTCATGACTTGCGTGTCATGTTGTGAGATAGCCATCGAGCTACATATTATTGTATACGGTCTGCGTACCGACATGTGATGCTTGATAATATCCTATGTAATTCATTACTAGCTCTTAGGAGTAATTGCTTAGTAGATGAATACGATCGGAGACTTCAAGCATGGTGGTCGGAGGGACGAAGCATCTTGATGGAGATCGTCATGTTAAGGGCCATACTATTTCACGTTGATATGATTATTTGTGAATGTTTGTGTTTATTCTGTCATGATATTAAGTCATGTTTTTCATTAGGCGCTTTTAACATGATAAAATTAAAATTCCCTCACATAATGTTAAGTTAAATTGATGCCCTTCCAATAAGCAGCACCATCAAAAGTCTTGTATTTTAATGGTAGGTCTTGCTAAAGCAGAATGCCATTAACTTTCCTTAACTAGATGGGTTTGTGTCGGATACTTACACGCATTGCATTGGTTTAAACTTGACAAGGTCATCATAACTGTTATGGACCTTGGGGCATAGGGTTGGGTGTCGAAGCATAGAGATGCTGCCCAACAACAAGAGTCATATAGAGATATGATTAACAAAGGGTTGCTTACCGAATTCACTAATCTTCTAGCAGTGATGCCAAAGCTCACTAGTAGATTACCTGATTATGGATCTTGAATCGCTAAATGTCATAAGAGGGATATGGTATTTAGTGGGAGTATCTTTATTAAATTGTTTAATAGAAGTTACTTTTCTTGAACATATGTCTTAGTTTTGCATGTTTTATGTTGTAGATCATGGCACCAACTGCTGTACCTACATCAAATTTTGCATTACGTTCGATACTTGATAAGGAAAAACTGAATGGAACAAATTTTGCGGATTGGTCCCGCAACCTAAGAATTGTTCTTAGGTAAGATAAAAAGGAACATGTTCTAGAGGAACCAATTCTAGATGTGTCTGTTGATAATGCTGCTGCTACTCTTAAAACCGCCTATAAAAAGGCATGTGATGAGTCCCTTGATGTTAGCTATCTCATGCTTGCTGCGATGAACTCAGACCTTCAGAAGCAGTTTGAGAATATTGAGGCCTACGATATGATCGTGGTGCTCAAAGGCATGCTTGAGACACAAGCAAGAACCGAGAGATATGAGATCTCAAAGAACTTGTTTGGGTGTAAGCTAGCTGAGGGTAGTCCGGTGAGCCCACATGTGATCAAGATGGTTGGTTACACACATAGTTTAGAAAAACTTGGTTTTCCACTTAGTCAAGAGTTGGCTACAGATTTGATTCTTGCTTTGCTTTCTGCAAGCTATGGTTAGTTCATTCTGAACTTCCATATGAATGGCTTAGACAAGAATCTCACCGAACTGCATATGATGCTTAAGACTGTAGAGGACAGCATTAAGAAAAGCAACAGTCATGTGATGATGGTGCAAAAGAGTACAAGTTTCAAGAAGAAGGCTAGGACTTGGGTCAAAGGAAAGGGCAAGAAAGTTTCGAATGGGATCCAAACTAACAAGCCTAAGCCTAAGACTAAGTCTGGCCCGACTCAAGAGAATGAATGCTTTTACTGCAAGGAACCAGGACATTGGAAAAGAAACTGCAAGAAATACCTGGCTGATCTGAAAAAGAATGGTGGGACTAAACCTTCCACTTCAGGTATTAATGTTATAGATGTTTTTCTTGCTGATTCTTCTATTAACTCATGGGTATTTGATACTGGGTTGGTTACTCATATTTGCAATTCGATGCAGAGTCTAACAAAGAATAGGAGAGTTGCAAGAGGTGAGATGGATCTTCGTGTCGGGAATAAAGCAAAGGTTGCTGCATTAGCCGTCGAGACTTTACCATTGTTTTTGCCTTCAGGATTTATTATGAAATTAAATAATTGTTATTACGTTCCAGCCATGAGTAGAAATATTATCTCACCTCATGTTTGATGGCGAGAGGTTATAAATTCATTATTGAGGACAATGCTTGTTCTATATTTTTGAATGATATGTTTTATGGCAATGCTCCTGTTTTGAACGAGTTGTTTATTTTAAATCTTGATGATGCACCTGTCTATAATATTAATGCAAAGAGGCTTCGGCCTAATAATATGAATTCCACTTTTATCTGGCATTGTCGTTTGGGTCACATAAGTGAGAAACGCATGAAGAAGCTCCATGATGATAGAATTCTAAACTCATTTGATTTGGAATAATTTGAAGCGTCATGAATCTTGCCTACTCGGAAGATGACCAAGACACCTTTCACCGGGTCGAGAATGAGGCGTCCGGCTTGTTGGCACTAATACATACCGATGTGTGTGGACCAATGAGCACGACGACTAGAGGTGGTTTTCGATGCTTCATTACTTTCACCGATGACTATAGTAGATATGGATATATCTATTTAATG